>CM060943.1:1000828643-1001480309 GCA_030765085.1 Allium cepa | reverse complement strand
TTTGTACGTTCTACGTGTGGACGAAGAACAAAACAAGTGGAACCAAACACTTTTAGGTGAGAGTAATCAGGAGTTTGACCAAACAACTTGGCATGAGGAGAAATACCAGAGTTATGAGAAATTGCGATCTTATTAATAAGATAAACGGAAGTAAGAACAGCTTCTCCCCAAAATTCTTTTGGAACGCTGGCTGAAAGAATCATAGAGCGGGCAGTTTCAACAATGTGTCTATGTTTTCTTTCAGCAACACCATTTTGTTGCGGGGTATCAGTGCAGGAAGTCTGATGCAAAGTACCATCAACCGTGAATATGTTAGAAAGGTCTCCCTTAGTGTATTCCTCCCTAAATCAGAACGAAAGCATTTAACAATAGCAGAGTGTTGTGTTTTAACATATGCTTGAAAGGCAGTATATATATCGATAAACTCGGAACGACGTTTCATCAGAAAAACCTAATAATAACGAGTATAGTCATCGATAAAAGATACATAATATCTGCACCCACCTTTTGTGGGGATGGGTGTTGGACCCCAAACATCAGAGTGAACTAAGTCAAAAGGTGCAGTGGAAGTAGAAACACTTTGATTAAAGGGAAAAGCAGAAAATTTTCCAAGTTTACAACCACTACAATCTGAAATATCATGAGAACGTAAATCTCCCAAAACACCAGAATTACACGAGAATTTAAGACGAGATCTTGAAATATGACCAAGTCTAGAATGCCACAAATAAAACTTAGAAGACAATGAAGTTAAATGAAAAGAAGAAAGGTCAATAGTAGCAGCAGCGGCATGACTTGGAATGTGCAAGTCATCCAGAACATAGAGACCGCCCTGCCTACGGCCTGTCCCAATATACTTCTTGGAGTTGGGATCCTGCACAGAGCAAGTGGTAGAAGAAAAATGAACAAGATATCCAAGATCACAAAGTTGTCCGACCGACACAAGATTCATAGTTAATTTAGGAATACAATAAACATTTGGGAGGGAAACGTGTGTGGTTTGAATTGTATCGATTCCTATTAATGGCAAAGGTGTGCCATCAGCAGTCAAAATAGAAGGTGAGCGAGAATCAAAAGACATAGATATAAATGATGAACAATCATGGGACATATGATATGAGGCACCAGAATCCAAAATCCACAAAGGAGAATTCAGACCTGATATGGAGGGAGCTGACATGGCAAAGTGCTGAGATTGAGGAGCAGTCATGTTTTGAGACAAAGACTGGCTAGCAAGGAACTTCTGAAATTGTTCTGCAAGAGAGTCCATAGAGGAATCCACAACTGATTCACCAGAAGGATGTACCAATGCAGCAGTCTTAGGCTGGGAATTACCTCGTGACTGTCCATGTCCTTGTGCAGTAGAGAGGGACTGTTGTTGGCTACCACGTTGTTGCTGTTGTGATCTATCACCTGGCTTAAAACTTTGATTTTTTTGTCGAGCCAATAATTCAGGACATTGATTTTTCCAATGGCTCGGTTGTTTACAATAATTACAATCACGACCATTCTTGATATTTACCTTGTTGCGTTGAGATGGGATTGGTAAAATTCCTGTAGCAAAAAAAGATGCAGAAGAAGTCTGTGCAACTTTCTCAGTTTGAGACTTCAAGCGAGTTTCTTCAGCTAATAATTCATGTAGAACAGAATCAACGGAAGGTAAAGGAGTATGATGTAGGATGGACGCACGACAATGCTCGTACTATGGTCGAAGAGCCATCAACAATTGAACAAGACGTTGTTCCTCCCTGCGAGCGATATACGGAGCAAATGACCTAAGCTCAGCAACCTCAGTCATAGCCAATTGATCCCAAAGAGCAGTAATTTCAGAATAAAAATCTTGAATATTTCGATCATTCTGAGACAATGACCGAATATCAGCCTCTAATTGATATTGAACGGTAAAGTTAGAACGCACAAAAAGTCGCTCCAAATAGTCCCAAACTTGCTTAGCAGTATCATACTTAGCCAATTGCATACCAAATTTATTTTCAACAGAATTATTAATCCAAGTGATGATCTTTGAATTGTTAGTATCATATTTCTCCATCAATTCAACATTAGCAGCTTTAGGAGCCACAATAACACCAAAAATATATCCCCAAATCTGTTTTCCTTTCAGAAAAATTTTCATGACATAACCCAATAAGAATAGTTTTTTCCATCTAAACGAACACTAATAGCCTGTAATGAATCATCACCTCCTGCCATATTTTGAAGTCAGCAACTGCTTCAGGTCGAGACAGGTATCAATTGGGCAAGAGTTTTAGGGAAATAGGGTTTCGGGTTGATCGGCAGGCTACGGTTTTGGGATAGGGAGATCGGCAGGCTAGGGTTTCGGCAGGCTAGGGTTTTGGGGTTCTAGGGTTTCAGCAGGGAGATCGGCAACTGGGGTAGGCAGATCGACAGCTGGGGACTTGGGGGCAGGCAGGGAGATCGGCAGGCTGGGGACTTGGGGACGGGGCTCTGAGGTTTTGGGACAAAATCGACGACAGGCTAGATGCTAGGGTTTGGAGCAGATGATGATACCAGGCTAGGGTTTCGGGTTGAGGCAGGAAGACTAGACAGCGACGAGGCAGCGACGAAGCAGCAGGCAGAAACAGGAATGAGGCTCTGATACCATGTAAACGTTTGTATAATCAAATAAGAAGAAAAGGATAATTCATATTATTCAGCAAGACGGCTGAGCAAAAAAGAGATTGATTACATTAGGGTTACAGAGATAGGTTTATATAGATAGAAAGCATAAACAAGAAAAAAGGCTAAAAAGCCCAACATGCTAAAAAACCCAATATGCTAACAGGGATATGCTAACGTATAAGATGTACACTAGAAGTAAAAACTTGTAACATGTGATTGGGAAACCATTATTCATTGAGTTATTACACATGAAAAGCTTTTCTCACCCTCTTATGCTCCCGTAAGTACTTCTACCCTCTCTTTCTTCATTCTTAACTAAAAGTCTCAGAAAGAAGGAAAAGGAAGAGGGAAGAGGGAAGAGAGAAAAGAATTTGTACCTTTCCAAAAAAAGGTTGAGTTTCATTATATCATCGTTGCTATCACTGTTACTTTCTTTCTGAAGATCATCATTGCTATCCTTGTCACTTTCCTTTTGACCATCATTTGTCTCTAACTGGCTTTCATTATTATCACTATTTTTTCTTTCAGACTGTCATCATTCTCGGTATTTTGAATCTCTTCATGTTGCTCTCGTTGCTTGTTATCATTGTTGTCGTTTTCTTCCAAAGTAGTATGTTGTTCTTCAATACTCTCCTTCTATTGATTTTCATTGTACTTTAGTTCTTTAGTCTCTTCTTACTGTTGCTCATTTGGATTCGAACCATTATCTTCCTCGTTACTCTGGTAATTAGAAGCATTATTTCGAAGGTTCTCTTCTAGATGATTTTGGTTTTTTTGACTTTGATCAGTGTGCTTCGTCTCAATTTTGGCCTCCTCATGCTTACGGGTCAAATCCTGATTCTATTAATAACCGACCACGGATAAAGAATCGAGATGAGTGTCCTCTTTATTCCCTGCAGAAGCACCAGCCACCACTTTACTAGCCTCGTCATCATCTTCAATGTTCTTATTATCTCTTAATACATTTCTCGGCACCGAATTCAACTTATGCGTGCTACATTCATTAGAGTTGTGTTTAAGGGAAGATATAGCAGGCCATGAAGAGGAAGAAGAAGAGGTGGTAAGTGTGCAAACTCCGTAAAAGAAAAAACTTACAACAAGCGATAACAACGATGATATAGCCGATTTCTTGCCATATACATGTACGTACGTACGTAGGTATGTATGTTCCAATATGTATGGATGTGTGCGTGTGTGCGTGTGTGGATGCGTGTGTGTGTTCTTTACAAATGTTCAATGAATACTAAAGTAACAAGCATTTACAAACATTATGGACTGCTATTGGCAAGGTAGCTTAAGTTAGGCGAATAAATGCTAAACCTTTTATTATGTCAAAGTAGCTTAAGACAGGCAAAATATCGAATGCAAATAACATGGCTTAATTGTAAGAAAGCGGCATAAAGTGGAACAACAAAGTTACCTCTATATAAGCTTCTGAGCATTTGTCATTAGCGAATTGGATCAGGCTAAGTTCCAATTCAAACTTAACGAGACGACATTTTGCTACTAAGGAATATAAAGTGCTTAGATCAGTCTCAAATTTGTCTATTCCCCGTGACATAACATAGGATCACATTATGTAAAAACTTGGATAGTGGAAATAAAATATGAAAGCCAACTCCTCAATATGCAGTTAAGAGTCATAGAGTGATGAGTAGTAGTGGACATCATCATGCTAATAAATAGACCTCAATCAGTAAAACAATTTGAGAAAAAGCAATATGCAAGAATATGATCTCAAAAGCAATATGCAAGAATATGATAATTAACCATTAATGAGAATAGAAATGCAATGCAAAACCTTCTTTTTAATATAATTTAATAAAAATATAGTATATCTAAGAGAAGGTCACTAGAGAACTTTAGATGAAACAATGAGATTATCTACTAGCGTTCCAACATGCATAATGTTCAGGTGTTCGTTATTTATTATAGGATAAATTTTCAAAGTAGGCTATTTTTCGAAACAATTTCGCGATCGGCGTTGGTTTTGAAACTTATTACCAAACAAGGCTAGATTATGTCCAATCAGCAGTCCAGTCGGCTTTTTTGTA
Source organism: Allium cepa (assembly GCA_030765085.1). Classification (NCBI taxonomy): domain Eukaryota; kingdom Viridiplantae; phylum Streptophyta; class Magnoliopsida; order Asparagales; family Amaryllidaceae; genus Allium; species Allium cepa. Next base: position 1,001,475,615 of record CM060943.1, on the reverse strand, counting down.
ACAACCAGGCATTTGCGCAACTATGAGTGACGCAAATGCCATTTTAATTTTTTTTACGTTGACTATGCGCAACTAAAAGTTGCGCTTGGCGCAACTCAAAGTTGCACATACTATATTATGGTGTAGGCGCAATTATGAATTGTGTCTACACAGGTTGCTGCTGCTACAACAGAGCCAACAGCAACCTTTTGCTCCAAATCCTTCAGAACATTTTTCAACCTCCTTCATCTTCTTCATGGCCGAACCCAACATCCCCAAACTCATATTTTAGCCATTTTCCATCAAATTATCAAAAATTTTGCAAATTTCTTCTTTGTTCTTTGATTAAATCAAAGCTACAACAATCCCTCCACCTCTTACTCACATTACCTTTCATTCATATGGATAACTGGGAGATCTCAGATGAAGTATTGGTGATACATGTTGGATGGAAGCTAAAAATAAATTTTTTCCTGAAATTCAATTTGAAACAGTTTCTGAAACTCAATTTGAGATAGTTCCTCTAGTTAATGGTGTTGCTATTCAATCTATTTTGGATTATCAAGTTTTCTTAGGTGAACCAAATCCAAGACCAGGCAAACAAATCAGCGATGAAGGTCGAGTGAGACAACCAATACATCCACTTTGTCACTGTGGAGATGTTGGTGAAGTAGTTGTATGCAAGACTCAAACAAATGTTGGACATCGGTTTTACGGATGTCTCGATTACCTGGATCATATAACTAACCTGAAAGTTGTTGAGTTTTGTAATTTCTTCAAATGGTTTAATCATCCGTCGACCCCTAAGGGAGTGGAGTATGCACTAGAAATGCAAGCCGAAGTGAGACGTTTGGAAAAGGAAAAATAGTCTGCTTCGACATCAAGTAAACTATTTGCAGTCCTTAAATCCAATTTGGAAAGGGGTCTAGTAAACTGGATAGTGCAATTGTACTGTAATGGATCTATATTAAACTTGTTTAATGTAGTTATGAATGCTTTAGTTTTAATGAATGTTGTATTACTAGGTTGTTTTTTACTTGATTGTTGTAATGGATATGCAATAGGTGATGTATTAATGTTTGTTTGTTATGTTTGTTTACTGATAGATGTAAAACTGTGGAAAATTCGTACAAAGGATGCGTATGAACAAAATCAAAGTTACATAACATAGCAACTAATATAAAAGTTTGACATAACCTTTAATATCAAAGTTGGATACAGAATAAAAATATAAGCTATACATTACACAAATGACCAAAGTAGTAGAAACGAGTAAATTATTTATTGCTTCCCGCACGTTCTTCTTTTACGACATAGGTTGCCGCATTGTTCACATCTATCCTATCTTTTGTCCTCCATTTCATCCATGACTCCCCTTATTCTTGTGAACTTCGGTCTTCCGTTATTCCTGCGCGTTAGCGGCGGGAGTATAAGGGAGCCTTTATGTACATCCTAATATCTACTGTCGGGCACTGGATGAAAAACTAGAGAATAACTATGTCTATAACTATCTGTTGTAAACCAGGACGAAATAAAATCATGGTAAACTCTGTTTGCTCCTTCTGTACATCATGCGCATGCATCTAAAACATGGTAATATGAAAAATGGACAAGAATAGGAATATTGCATGAACAGATGTAGTTGTTATTGGCAATATTTACTGTGCAGTTGCATGCATTTATGTTTGTTACTAGCCACTCCGTCAAGCTGAAACAGTTAATGCTCATATTACATGCTTCTGCTGCATGTTTTTCCATCGTCTTTTCGTAATTTGGCATGAGCGAAGATGTGTAATCCATTCCATCAGTATGTCTTCTATAGAAATTGCTATTAAGACGATGAAAGGTACGTGCCATTAACACCTTTATTGGTAACAATCTTGCCCCTTCAAGAACTCCATCAAAACAATTCGAAGCATTGGTGATCCTCATACAAAAACGTTCATCGTTGTCCTTGTAAAGAGCCCACTGTTCATCCTTCTGTCTGAGACTTCTATCAATCCATCTATCAGCAGCTGGACTTACATTTTTAGTTGCTCTCTGAGTTCTTTATATGTTAACTCGTCTCTTACTTCAGCGCAAGCATGAAAAAAGTTTAGTAAAATCTTACTACCAAAACTAGCTTTTATGAAGTTTGCTTTCAAATGACGAAGGTAGAAGGGATGATATGATGTGGTCTTTTCCACTTGTCTTGCAAAGGGGTTGGAACTCCTTTTATTCTATCAGAAATGAATGTAATGCATCTTCCATATAAAGAGGTAATTAAGTTTCGCATGCATGAAAATAACCAACCCCAAGTCTTCGCCGACTCGGTTCGTGCAACAGCAAATGCCAAAGGAAAAAGAGAGTTGTTTGCATTAACTCCTATAGCCACAAGCAATGTACCTCATATTTACCATACATATGTGTTCCGTCAACAGAAAGAATGGGACGACAATGCTTTAATCCTTTAATGCTCGGTCCAAATGCTCAGAAAGACCCCAAAATTGTTCTCTTTCTATATGTACATGATAAACAGTACCTAGATTGCACTTCTATTTTGCATGAAGAAACCATGGCAAGTCATTGTATGAAGATTCCCAATCGCCAAATATTTTAGATACGGCTTTGCTAAGTCATTTCCAACCTATCATGTAGCTTATTTGAATTTTGTATGTGTTTGCCATAATCTCTTGAATAGATTTTGCAGTGTAACTTGTGTTCGAACAAACATGTGGAAGAGTTTTGGCGCTGACTAATTTGGCTGTTGCTTGTTTGTGGTTCGAGTTGATGGTTGGATTTGAGAAACTATGATCACCACCGTATTTTTTTATCACCCACCACCCAGTAGGATATCTTTTAGAAACAACTGCATGAAGCTGCCACGGACAATTAACATCAATATCACATATAGCAGTGAACTCTCTAGCACGAGATTTTATATTTTTAAATGAAACTGAACACTTTATCGACCATTCACTTATATATCCAATTAAAGATTCCTTCGATTTAAAAATCTTACCAACTCGAGGGTCTTTCTCCATACATTCCAGTACAAACATTTCGTCGGTAAATTGAAATTGTTGTATAATAGATCTTTCCATGATTGTATCATTGCATTAGTCATCTTCTAACGGTTCTTCCATCTCGATATGCTCATTAGTGTCATTAATTTCCTCGGCAATATCATCTAAAGGAGCATCATTGTTAACCTTCATAGCATCGACCCACGTTTCGTCTTCATATAGAGAAGCAGCGATTTCCATGCTATCCAAATAAGAAATTTCAATATCAGCATTTCCACCCTCCATATCCTTAGTGTCAACATCTTCATCTTCAATTTCATGCAAGTAGTCATTTGAATTCGAGGTTGGAATTGACTGTGGAGGACAATATGGATATGGAAGGAAACCATACCCAGGTGACTACGAGGGATATGGCATGACACCGTAGCCAAATGAATGTGTATACAACCTATACACAAACATTTAACTGTTAAGTACAAAAACATGAATGAAACATACATACAGCACATAATACCATACCCAGCAGTTTGTGCGTAAATGTTCGATGGTTGGTAGGAATAGTGTGGGTAATACATTCGACTTTGTTCGGCAGTATTACCGGGCCTAGGTTGGCTTGCATAATCAAAGATTTGAGCTTGCTGTTCAGTTGTATGTACCACCTCTGTATTCTTAACATACAACTTGATAGATTTCATTCCCAGGCAAAACATAGAATCGACATTGCATCATCATTCACCTCAATAGCAATTGGGTTGTTATCCGCTACCCATTTACTAACCAATGAGATGTCAAATTTCCTAGAAGCAATCATTGTAGAATTTTAAATTGCCGTTTTTAGCTCCAGAAAATTGCAACCCCTCCTCACTTTCGATCCTTTATGTTTTCCGCCAACATAGGCTGGCTTGCTATTTCCATCGATGACTAAATCATTGTCATAGTGACAAATAATTAGCACAGTAATCATAGATCTATCAAAATTACAGCGAACTAAACGTCAGCACTAAATCTATAAAAATTAGTGGAGTAGGGTTTCGATGTTTCACCTCAAGTGTAAATGATTGTGAATCTTTTGTTGGTCTCCATAGAATTAAAAATTTTGGAGTGGAATGTTGTGTTGTTCATAGTAATAATAATGGCAATGGAGATTAGGGTTTCTGAAAGAAAATGGATATGAGGAGTTGTGTTTGTATGGGGAGGAGTCGTAATGGTTATAATCTTCTGTTGGGCTAGGAATAGCCCATGTATGTAGGCGCAACTATAAGTTGCACACTTACGTATGAAGGTAAGCGCAACTGTTACTTGCGTATGGGGAAGTATAATATTTGGGCGCAGCTCAAAGTTACGCCTTTTGAATTCACGTTATTGCACGACTATAAGTTGCGCCTACAACTTTCTAGACAGCAAGTAACTGATTCAAGGAATGTAAGACATTTCATACAACAACAAACAAATTATCATGTTTCATACAACAATTTATTTCAAATAAGTGGGATATTTCATTCAAAATAGCATGTTCATACAACATCATGTTTCACATCAATATTACAACATCGCAACACCTACAAACCATCAAGTTTCACGCCAATACAAATTCAAATGAAAGCAACCAACAGTCAAACCAACACGACACCTATCTTATTAAGTTTTTGTGTTCGTGTGGTGTTCTTTATGTTTGCAACGGAGGTGGTAGAGATGGTCCAACTACAACTATGTCCTGACCTGGCTGGCTACTTTGTGAAGGACCCCTTGTGCCTCTAAAATATCTTCTTTGGTGGGTACAACTAAAAGCCTGGGGTGGACGAGGCACATATAGTGGTGGTCTTTCTATCTTGTGACTCCAAGAAGCGGCTTGATAATTTCCTTGATGTTCAAACACTTTCGTTTTACTCTGTCCTCATCTGCAGGATCTGTCAGAAAATCGCCAGCTTCATTGGAAATCACGTGCAACCCTTGAACCTAAAACAAAAGAAGCAAAGGTGCAAGTAAGTAAAGCTAGTTGAGGAAGTTAAAAGATTAAAACTTACAAACACGTATCAAATAGTGCTCCACCGGTCCCCGTGGAGCATATTTGGGCAGCCTATTTGACGATTCTTTAGGAACAAATCATGTGTGATATGCCAATACTAACTATAATACCGTTCAATTGATATTCTTGGTACGTGTCTAACCTGAACGTGATCCCACCTTACGACGTACGTGTTGTACAAGTCTTTATTCCAATCGTATGGAAAAATATGCTCGGCTTGATCCGGTATATGCTAATGAAGACCAAATTGCATCATCACTCTATCGAGGTAGTACATGGCAGCACTTTGCAAGAAAATAATCGGGGTTCTTACATACCAAGTCTGCTCTCCATCCAAGCAAATAGGCAGCAGATCCTGTACGATCTTAGCCGTGTATGGCGTCCAGTCAACAGCATGCTCGTCCATATCATCGAGCTTATTGCGTTAGAATATGGGATGACGGGCTAGATTATCTCTTCAACATCTATCTCTGGTCCATCTATAGTCATAAACAACATAGTGTGTGAATATTGTCCCAAATTATAAAGTTTTCAGTATAAATTTCAACTTTCTTTTACCTTTCCCCATACGGTAATTCCGAAGCGACGTTGGCACGAACATTTGGCCAACCAACAGAAATACGCGTCCAAGACCATACCTTCATATTATCAGTGTTAAGAAATATCTTTCAAATTATTTCATAAAATTGGTACACCAAAAGTCAAAACCGACATACCTACAGAAGGGTTAGGCAACTTCCTAACCTGTTCGTCCTTCTTAGTGTCACATTATCCAACTCCTTGTACAATGCACATAAAACCACGCCACCCCATGAATAATCAAAAATGGTGGCAAAATCCCGTAGCTAGTACAACCATTTAATGCTAACTTTACCCTTCGAATGGTTCGAAAATAGACGAGATGCTATAAGAAGCAATATGACAGCCCGTGTGAACTGTTCTAGCTCATCAACGGATGAATCGACTGAAATCTCCCTGCCAGTTATAAGGTCATTTATCCATTTGGCCTTCAACTCTTTTCTATTGACCACTGCTTTTGTAGGTGGAATTTCACCAAGCAAACGTTGACAAACCTCATCGGCGTTCATGTTACCATCATAGTTCAACACGGCGCCTTCGGTAGGACGGCCAAGCAAAATAGAAACGTCTTGCAGTGTAATTGTCATTTCTCCAACGGAAAAACGAAAAGTGTAAGTCTCAGGTCTCCATCTATCACATAAAGCTGTGAGCAAAGTCCTATCTGTGAGAAATGCGGATTACGGATCTTAAGGCTAGGATTAACACTAGAGGGGGGTGAATAGTGTTAATAAAGAATTAGTAAATCTATTTCGGTTTGTGTTAATTTAGACACCGATGTATGCAACATACAGACACAGATGTGATCACAGAAACAAACATAGATACAGAAATAAAATAAAGGCAGTAAAGGAAAGAACACACCGGATTTTATACTGGTTCGGAGTTACCCTACATCCAGTCCCGCAACACAAGTACGGATTTCCTTTCAAAAGCAATCGTACAATTACACCCTCGGTTTCAAGGCTATGAGGTACACCCTCCAGAATTTCGATCCTTTGGGTAGAGATACTTGATTTCCGGGCCACAAGTTTACCTAATTGATTTACCAAGGCTACAATCACACCTTTTCTTTCTTGATTGATTTTTAAGTCTACAATCACACATTTTCTCGCTTAATAGATTACAAAGAAGTCTGTAACTCTAAATAGCACTGAGAATCTTGTAGAGAGAGTGATAGAGAATCAAACTAGAAGTAATCGAGTTCGATTCAATGTTGATTTCGGCACAGTAATGATAAGAATATGTATTAAGAAAAGTGGAAGAAGAAGAGGAGTGAAAAACCAGAAAATCTGATGATAAATTCGTTGAAACTAACCCCTATTTATAGAAGAACAACAGCCACATCCATTCGTGAAGAGTTATGGCGAATAGACACTTCTTTTGAAATTTAAATTTTGAACTCAACTGACACCATGTCGACATGGGGTATATAGGCATGTCGACATCCCAAAGCATTTTTTGATGTTTTTATTTTCTTTGAAAATAGCCTTTATCTTATATTTAAAACTAATTTAAACTTTATAAATATACTTGAATATAGTTAAAATTCATAAGTAAATATAGAGAATAATATATATAGGATTTAACTCTAATTTTATATTTTAAATCTAAATATAAATATTTAAAAGTTAAATATATTATATTAAAAGATAGTTTAAAATCAGGAGTAATTTGACTTTGAAATTAAAGATAATTTTGAGGCTAAAATTATTTAAAATCAGGATAGAGGGTTTTGAATCTTTTTAAAGGGAAATTTTTGAAAACATTTTGAAAACAGGATATGATTTTGAAAAATCATTTGGAATAAAAATTTAGCGAATATAAAACAATGTTCCACTAGATTTTTCATAGGTTCCATCCTACTTAGGGTTCCATCCCTTTAACAGGCTCGAAGTGGATTCCATTCCATGAATAAATTGGATTTTAAGATGCCAGTGTTTTTCTATGAGTTTTAACAATATTCCTAATAATAAAAAATTCTTAAATTTGAAATCTTGAACTCTTGATAATCTTGATACTCATGAGTCTTCTATCTTGATATCTTGAATCTCTATACTGTACAGTCTTCTTTCTTAGTACCTGCATTGTTAAATCCTGCATATATATATATATATATATATATATATATCTAAACTTATAATGTTCATATTTATATTTTATAAACTATTCCAAGGTTGTTGTCATCAAAACCATCATTTCACGGACTAACAATCTCCCCCTTTTTGATGATGACAACCTTTACTTCTATCCTAAAAACTCCCCCTAAAACTAATAACTCCCCTTCATCTATGCCTAACTACCCTATTTTATATTTCTCCCCCTTTTTCATCAACAAAAAATTCACTCCCCCTCATTCTTCAGTACCTGCATTGATAAACTATACAACGGAATATATAGATTAAGAAATTATTATACTTATGAACATGATAACTAATCAAAGTCTATATACATTTCAATGTATGTGTGTGTGTGTGTGTCTATATATATATATATATATATATATATATATATATTACAACAAATTTCAAACCAATATCAAGAAATCAATCCACACAGAGTATCAATCCAAACCAAATTAATTCAAGCAAATCAAACAAAGCAAACAAATAAAAATCAAATGTTACGTGGAACTTCCACCCATCCTTCTTCTCCAAAGATTGAGTCAGCCTTAATAGCATCCCAATTATCATTGTCATTGGTGAGAGAGAAGGGAGGATGTACTTCGTTATCATCGTTCTACAGAGAGGAGATCATCCATTGTATCGCATTGAAGTGCCTTTCTTGTTCCTTGATCATCTGCATTTGACTCAATTCTAAGTGACGCTGGTTTCGTGGAATAAACGAGAGAATATTCTTGAACGAATTAAGAGTTTCTTCAATATTTTCGTATAGATTGTGAATAGGATTAGCCATAGTTGAATTTATGAAAGAAATAAAGGATATAGATGATAAGAAATGAATTTAAGTGAAGAATTCTGGAAGAAACATGTATTTATAGGTGTAGAAATTCATTTGAAATGAATAGACATTTGTTAGTTATTAAAATTTCAAATTCAAAATCAATTGTCATTTCTGACCAGTACATGTCGACATGGTCATATAGGGGATGTCGACATGGGTCAGTGAAAATTATGACTAATTTGATTTTGTGAATAATTATGTGTATATATATTTATATACTATACTAACATTTATTCTGGAGATAAGATAAGATAGATAAAAGAAAGGAAGTTTCATTTCATTGCATACTACAATAATACAACGATTAAGCATACAACAAACTACATGAACATTCGAAATAAAGCAAACTAAAAAAAAATACAACAAGATATGAAAAGATAAGACTAGTTAGAGGATGATGAAGATGAAGATAGTCCAAGTTTCTTTCTGACTTTGGAAATGAAATTGTTCATTTTGGATGAAATTTTGTCCAACTTCTTACTAACGGATCTTTTAAGAATCCGTTGATTCTCAACAATCATCTTTTGGTTTTTGAGAAAGGTTTTGGTGGATGGATTAGGAGGATAGTCAATGCTTTCCAAAGAAGTTTCACCTTCTTCATCTCCAATTTCCATTTCTTCCCCTTCTTCCTCTTCCTCTTCTTCCATTTCCTCATGAGCCAAACGCTCTTCTTTTTCGGCAAGGGTCTCATAATGTTGAAAAACAAAAGGAATTTTCATAAGCGAAATGTTGGAATGGTTGAAAACTTTTCTAGAAACAAATTCTTCGCCTTTGAAATCCACTCCAAAATAGTTAAAAATCCGAGTGAGATAAATTCCATGGTATAAGGTAGTCTCACCCATTTCAAGATTTTTAGGAGGAAGTTAATCCAAAATAACTTGCGCCCAATTTATGTCATAATTTTCGAAAATAGCAAAAAGAGCTTTGAAAACTTTTGAAGTAGGATTGTTAAAATTCCCTAATCTTGGGATCAAAGTATGTTGCAAAAGAAGATTGACAATTCTTGCCTTTGGTCGAAAATTTCGATTTTTGGATTCAAAATTATCAATCCCTTCAAAAATGTGATGAAATGTCTCAGATCATTTTCATCAATTTTAAAATTAGAAAGATCCATTCCCGTGCATTTGCAATTGAGAATGGTACCCAAAAGATCACAATTCAAAAAAAATTCTAGTGCCTTTGATACTACTCCAAATTTCATCCTCATTTGCATGATAAAATCCACGGTTTAAATTAGCATAGAAAATTTGACAAGATTTGGATAGCAAACAAAATCATTTTGAGAAGCATCAATAAGACTAAGAACTCCATTGTTTGCAAAAAGATAAACAAGTTCATAAGAAGAAAAATCTTTAAAAATAGCAAATTTTTCGGGATGGACTTTGGCATAGTTAGCATAATTGATGTGTGCTTTTATTGCCTCCGGATCATTGAATAATTACTCTTTGATTTTTCTGAAAATTCTCATGGTGGAGGGGTTGCTTGAGGAAGCCATTAAAATTGAGAGTAGAGAATTTGAAATTATGAAGAGAGAGTTTGAATTTGAAAATGAGAGTGAAAAGATATGATAAAAGATAGTGAATAAATAGATTCTCAAAAGACATATTCTCTGGTCAAAAAGTAGCTTTTCATAGAATTGAATGAAGTGAAAAGGTGGAGGGAAATTCAAACGTTTGAATTCAAATTTCGAAATTCAAATTCAGGTACCCATATCGACATCATGGTAGGGACCATGTCGGCATGTCCCTTTGAATTTTCATGAATTGATTTTTCCTAAGTTCTCTAATATATATAAATATTATTCTTATTATTAATGCCTATATACATATATGAAATATTATTAAACTTCAAGTATATTTCAGAAAATATTATTATATTATTAAAAATAATAAAAATAATAATAAAATAATGAAATAAAAAAATAAAAAATAAATTTTAAAATTCAAACAACACACCAATTCAAAACCATTCAATCCAACAGTGAAGCAACTAATTCTAAGCAAGCAATTTCAACCAATTGTATTGTAAACGTGTACATTTTTCTGAGTCCATTTCTTTGAATTCGTCTGAGTCATGAACAGCTGTGAAACATAAATTCGAATTATCTGTTTTCTGATCATCATCACTTGAGGATGAGTCTGAGTCATCTAGAGTAGCAGTAAACGCTCGCTTCCGTTTCTTTGCTGGATCATTGATCATAGTAGAATTTTTCCTATCTGGATATGGACAGTCTCTTTTGAAATGGCCTGGTTTATCACAGTTGTAACATTTGTCATTATTTGACACTACATTCTGATTTCCAGAATTCTTATAGTTGTTTCTCTTGAGATTATTCATCTTTCTATATTTCAGGAATTTCCTAAAATTTCTGGTCATAAAGGCTATCTCTTCATCATTATCGATGTTTGAGTCTGATCCATCGGCTAATGCATTGAATGCCATTGATTTCTTTTCAGATGTTTTACTTTCTCTTCTCCCGATCATTTGAACTTCATACGACATTAGATTTCCAACTAATTCTTCTATCTTCAAAGTACTGATGTCATTTGCCTCTTCAATCGCAAGTGTCTTTTGATCCCATTTTGGAGTTATAGAATTTAAAAAATTTCTGACTTGATCTTCTTCAGAAAATTCCTTTCCCAAAGATATTAGAGAATGCACAATATCCTGAAATCTACTATACATATCTGAAATAGACTCATTAGGATTCATTTTAAATAATTGAAACTGATTTGTGAGCATGGAAATTTTGATCTGTTTAACTTTGCTTGTTCCTTCGTGAGTAACTTGCAAAGTTTTCCAGATTTCATATGCAGACTTACAAACTAACACTCTATTTAATTCATTTCTATCTAGTGAACAAAACAGAATATTCATTGCCTTAGAATTATTTTATGCAATATTCTTTTGCTCAATAGTCCACTATCCAAAATTAGTTGTGGGTTCAGAATATTCAATTTGTGTGATATTCCAAGTGTCCAATCCTATAGATTGTAAATATATTTTCATCCTACATGCCCAATATGCATAGTTACTGCCATTAAAAAGTGGTGGTCTGACAGTAGACTGGCCCTCTACAAATGAACTAGTGACAGGGATACTAGTGTTAGTAACAGTATCAGTGTTGAGAGCCATTTTGAAATTTTTTCAAAAATCAGATTATGAAACTTCGAAAACCTTGCTCTATACCAATTGTGAGAAATGCGGATTACGGATCTTAAGGCTAAGATTAACACTAGAGGGAGGGTGAATAGTGTTAATAAAGAATTACTAATTCTTTTTCGATTTATGTTAATTTAGACACCGATGTATGCAATATACAGACACAGATGTGATTACAGAAAGAAAATAAAGGCAGTAAAGGAAAGAACACACCGGATTTTATATTGGCTCGGAGTTACCCTACATCCAGTCCCGTAACACAAGTACGGATTTCCTTTCAAAAGCAATTGTACAATTACGTCCTCGGTTTCAAGGCTACGAGGTACACCCTCCAGAATTTCGATCCTCTGGTAGAGATACTTGATTTTCAGGCCATAAGTTTACCCAATTGATTTACCAAGGCTACAATCACACCTTTTCTTTCTTGATTGATTTTCAAGGCTACAATCACACCTTTTCTCGTTTATTAGATTACAAAGAAGTCTATAACTTCGAATAGCACTGAGAATCTTATAGAGAGAGTGATAGAGAATCAAACTAGAAGTAATCGAGTTCGATTCAATGTTGATTTCGGCAGAGTAATGATAAGAATATGTATTATGAAAAGTGGAAGAAGAAGAAGAGGAGTGAAAAACCAGAAAATCTGATGATAAATTCGTTGAAACTAACCCCTATTTATAGAAGAACAACAGCCATGTCCATTCGTGAAGAGCTATGACGAATAGACACTTCTTTTGAAATTTAAAATTTGAACTCAATTGACACCATGTCGACATGGGATATATAGGCATGTCGACATCCCAAAGCATTTTTTGATGTTTTGATTTTCTTTGAAAATAACTTTTATCTTATATTTAAAACTAATTTAAACTTTATAAATATACTTGAATATAGTTAAAATTCATAAGTAAATATAGAGAATAATATATATATAATTTAACTCTAATTTTATATTTTAAATCTAAGTATCAATATTTAAAAGTTAAATATATTATATTAAAAGATAGTTTAAAATCAGGAGTAGTTTGACTTTGAAATTAAAGATAATTTTGAGACTAAAATTATTTAAAATCAGGATAGAGGGTTTTGAATCTTTTTAAAAGGAAAGTTTTGAAAACATTTTGAAAAATAGGATATAATTTTGAAAAATCATTTGGAATAAAAAGTTAACGGATACAAAACAATGTTCCACTAGATTTTTCGTAGGTTCCATCCTACTTAGGGTTCCATTCCTTTAACAGGCTCAAAGTGGATTCCATTCCACGAATAAATTAGATTTTAAGATGTCAGTGCTTTTCTATGAGTTTTAACATGATTCCTAATAATAAAAAATACTTGATTTTGAAATCCTGAACTCTTGATAATCTTGATACTCATGAGTCTTTTATCTTGATATCTTGTATCTCTAACTGTACAGTCTTCTTTCTTAGTACCTGCATGGTTAAATCCTGCATATACATATATATCTAAATTTATAATGTTAGTATTTATATTTTATAAACTATTCTAAGGTTGTTGTCATCAAAACCATCATTTCACGGACTAACACTATCAAATCTGGTATATTTAATCTGCATGAATTACCAAAATCTCGCTTGATGCAGTAATTGTTGAATCCATTGATCTTCAACCTTCTCCATCAAATCTTCGAAACTCTACAAATGATCGAGACAATCCATCGGTTTTACACTCTACAAAACAAAGAATTAGAACTCATAGCTAATTCAAAATGCGAAAAAGCTTACAAAAATTTACTAGATTTAAAAACAAGTAATTTTACCCTCATTAACTCTTCAAAATCAGTGCGGTGATTATCCTGCAAATAAAGCACGCTACCGTCTACAGGTCCGCTTTCCGGTTCTTCAAAATTCATGCCCAAAAAAATCCAATTTTATAAATCGTTTACAATCAAATAGTGATTCAATGCTTCAAATTGGATTACTAACATGTAAAACAAGCTAACTGAGAGTATTTCTAGCAAATACAACCAAATAAAAAGCAAATTAGAACTTAATCAAAAAAACTATGGTTTAAAAATTACCAAAATCTATTTGTGTTGAAGAGGATCTCACATCTGTTGTTGTAGCTTTGGTTTAATCGAAGAATGAAAAATAAATTTTAAAATTTTGTGATAATTTGATGTAAAATGGCTAAAGATTGGGTTTGAAGCCGATGAGTTCGGGCATGAAAGAAGAGGTTGAAGTTTTTGAAATATTTTTGGGTTATGAGAAGAAGGGTAGGTGTTGTCTCTGTTTTACAAGTAGCTACCTATGCAGGCGCAACTCATAGTTGCGCGTATACGATTTTATAGCAGATATTAAAACCCTTATGCGCATTGCGCACAGTTAAAAAAATAGGTTGAGCAACTAACAGTTGTGCATAGTAAAAAAATCAAACATACGATCACGCGCATCTAAGAGTTGCGCAACCGAAAAAAGTAAGTTTATGTGCAACTAAGAGTTGCGCTTTTGCCTGGAAGTTACAAAAACACTGACTGAACTACTGACTGTGCCGAAACTAGTCATGTTTGGTAATAAATCTGAAAACTAACACCGATCGCGAAATTGTTTAAAAAAGTAGCCTTCTTTAAAAATTTATCCTTTATTATATTGTGTTATGTAGGTAGTATAGCCTAATTAAAATAAGTCTTACACTTAACATAGATGAAGTACAGTCGCGCCTATTGAAATTAATTCCTATGAAGGTAAATCATTGGAAGATATAGTACTAATTACAATTTACATCATTATAAGAATTTATAGAGTGTTGAGTGCAGAATTCAAACATAGCAGAAAAATTTTAAGTTTGTTAAATTACAAGGGAACAATATTGTTTTATCTTAACTGCTGTTAGAACTTAGAACTCAGAAACTTGTGAATAAAAAAAGTTTACTAGGTTTTCCTTCCCATGGCCATTTACTTTTTTACTAGGATTTTTTTCAGTTTAGCCCGGTTTTTCAATCTTATTACACAAATAGCATCATTTCAAAACTTATTTCAATTATAACCCTGTTTTGGTCAGCTCCATGTTGAGTAGTCCAAAATATATTGGCGCCATTCCAAATGGAGCCAATATATCTGCAAAAATTTGTGAACGTATGGTAGAATTTTCAAAAGTCGTCCATACATTTTTAAAGAATGCAAAAGGATGACTTTTGAAAGGTCACTAATGGACGACTTCTCAAAAGTCTCCTACTTTCCTGAACTACAAAATAGCAACCCCTTCACTCTTCTTTCATTCTTAACTTCACCAAAATCTTAAAAATACTCAAAACGCTCTTCATTATTTTTTTTTCTCAAATCTCTTACCATTTGTATTATATACAATCAAAACTTCTGTTTTTAAAGATCTACTTCAACAATATCAACATCTCGTTACTTCGGATCAACCAAGGTATGAATTTGTAAACCTGGTTTTTTGTTTGATTTGCATTAGAAAATTGCATAATGTTGTATCAATTATTATTGTAGAACAACTCCTATTTTTATTCCAACTATATGATATTTTGATGGTGAATTGGTTATTGATAATCAAATATGTGGAAAATATGTTTGTGGATCTTACATACCGACAAAACTTTGTAAATGATCTAACTTTGAACAGTTAAAAGAATCAGTGTATAAAGCAACAAAGATAAAATCAGAGGAGTTTGATGTTGATTTAGTTTGCAATTGGCCAACCATTTCTGGATCTAAATCGGTAAAAATTGCTGACAACGATGACGTTGAATTAATATTTTCTACCGTATCAAAATCATAGAGGTTATTATTGAGAAAAATAAAAAGTTGGTGGTAGAACAACCTATACTGGAATCTGTAGTTAACTATGGTGTTGAATATTATTCTAGATTGTTGAGTCCCCATGCATACTTCGCAAGGAATTCCATCTCCTAGGTACAGTAATCTGCCTATAAATATAGCACAATATGGGAAACAACAAATGTTTTTTTAGATATCCTCTGTTTATGAATTTTCAACCAAATTTACAATTTAGCTATCCATATCCGACGTAGGATAGTTTTGTAAACATGAGTCAAAGGCAACACATATTTGCTAATTTTCTAAAAGCGCATAGTATTCATTGTTTTAGATTTGATATAAAAGTTTATTTTCATGTGCAGCTTTATTTCGTAGAAACATCCGACTCAAAATAGTGTTGCACCATCGAATAGCCATATGTCTTGTCCAATGCAGCCTACGCCTTTCGAATTATATCATATAAACCAAAAGTAGGTTATGTTTACAGTGTTAATGAATTGTGTTGCATTTATTTATCGCATTAAAAACGCCGTATATTGAAATTGCATTTTTTCGGCACACGATGTTGATACACAATCGATCATTCAACTAACAACTGAATTAGGGGTTCCTAATGTGTTCGATAACGATATGGATATAGATGTTAATGTAGATATACAAGTACATGACGTTCCTACTCTTGGTAGCATGACTGTTATAACCGAATCGGAGAATGATACAACGTGGATTGACAACGTGCAAGTAAACAATGATCCATTGAACTTTGATTTTGGACCGAAGACGGTACTTATAAGAATAGCGATGAACCGAACATGGAGATACCTTTGGATGATGACTTGTGTAATGCACAGATGATGGCTAGATCCTCCATTGCAAAGCTGCAATTCAACGATGAAATATTCTCATCGTGTAGTGTTCAAAACAATTTCAAAGTGGGTATGGTATTTGACAACAAACAAAAATTTCTGCAACAACTAAGTGAATGGTCAATTTTACATACAGTTTCTTTTAAGCCAATTAGTTCAAACAAAGAAAAATACACCGCTATTTGTAACATCGACTCAAATTGTCCATGG
Organism: Allium cepa; assembly: GCA_030765085.1. Classification (NCBI taxonomy): domain Eukaryota; kingdom Viridiplantae; phylum Streptophyta; class Magnoliopsida; order Asparagales; family Amaryllidaceae; genus Allium; species Allium cepa. Next base: position 1,001,459,069 of record CM060943.1, on the reverse strand, counting down.
AGAATACATACTATAGATTCAAGAAACTCACAATCCGGATGGTGGGTTTTTAAAAAATATTTAAGCAATCATACATGCGTGAACCCAACGGTTAACTTCAATCATAAGTAAGCTACATCTGCTTTTTTGGTTTCAAAGATCACGCCTTTCATCAAAGCGGATTTGGATATAACAACTGGAACGGTGCGGGTTTTAATGGAGGAACAACTTTTTATTAAAATTGGTTTATATGAAATTGTGGAGAGCATTGAGCAAGACAATTGAACGGATATGTGGTGATTGTGCAGAGTCATATTCCAATCTACAAGAATATTTTGGTGAAATTGCTAGAATGAATACAGGTAGTGTTGGACACGTAACTACCAATGAGTATGAAGTTTTCGATCGTGCTTTTCGGGTTTTTGGACCATGTATCGAAGGATTTTTACATTGTCAACCTTAGTTGCATTGATGGCACGCATCTGTATGGAAATACCAAGGTACCTTACTTGTTGCAACTACAGTAGAAGCAAATGATCAGCTTTTTCTTTTAGCTCATGTAATTATTGAGGTAGAATCATGTGATAGTTGGAACTGGTTTTTTGCTTGCATGTAAAGATTCATTCATAGTGTTAATGATCAACGTATTACTTTCATTTCTGGTAGAATGAAAGGAATATCGATAGTGTTGAAAAGAAAACGGCGATTACTTCATAAACATAGATTCTGTGCTAGACATTTGAAATCAAATTTTCAAGCCGCTGGCTTTACAAAAAAACGTTTGACAAACTTATTTTATGATGCAGCATGTGCTTTGAAGGAAGTTGAGTATCTAAAAATTCAAAATGAAATTAAGACCACCAATATTAAAGCGCACAATTGGATGGAGAGAAGTTTGACATGTAAGGAGGAAAACCAACTTTGTGTAAGGATGATGGTGTCTGATTTCATGTGATGAAGTCTAATGCATCAGAAAGCTTCAACGATGTACTTAGAGGTGGACGATCCTTAGCTGTTAAAGCTTTGGTTGCCCGTACCTTCTTCTTATCGGTAAATTATTTTTGTTAAAGAAGTGAGTTTGCAAAGACTTTGACATCTTGATTAACTACAAAGTGGGAAGCAAAGATAGCTGAAAGTGCAAGTGAAGCAAGACATTCAAAGAGTGTTCGATTCAGTCAAGTTGAATGACAAGTAATTCACTACTTTGATGATGAATTTAAAGTAATAACTGGCGGTAACAATTGTTCTTGTACGTGCAACATCCTGTTACTTCAATAGCCATCTTATGCGAATGTGATGCCTGCTTGTTTGTCGGTTGCTAACGATGCAAATAGAGCTCATCGTGACTTCGCCTCAACTTAATGCTCAGTTCAAAACTTCCTGGCGGCTTACACACCAGAATTTCATCATGTCATGATAAATGGTATTAGAGTGCACACGAAGGACCGACCCTCGATAGCTCGTAGAGCACCCGAAAGTCCTAGGTATACACGAATTAAAAGCATTATGGACGAGATGCAAGCTCCAAATGCAAAAAGGTGCAACAGATGTGCAGTGCACAGCCATAAGAGGAATCATTATACTTCAGCAAATTAGCTTTTATTCGTAGTTGGTATATGCGACTCATAGGAGGAGGACCGAACTCTGTGGCGGTGCTTCTATTAGCGCACGAAGAAAAGGAGAAGGCGGTGTGGGTCGTGACAACTTGTTCTTCCCAAGATTGTTTGTAAAATATGCTTCACACTAAAACATTTATCCTTTGAACGCTCCGGTACTTCTTCCGATAGCTCATCAACCAACTCCAGTGTATGGTAAATGTTGTTTGTCTTCCAAAACTACTCTAAGTTAATCAATGACTATACATACCACATTCCTCACAAGAGGAGCTCTAGGAGTGTGTTTTTGCCACAAGAGGAGGTTCTGTGGCATGAGGAATATGGCGGAGCATGATGTTCCAATACCAAGTATAATATGCTTCGTCCTTTACAATAAGGTCCTGTTCTTGTTGCATGTGTAGATGGCTATGATTCCATGTCTCAATTGCCATATCATATTCGCCAGATGCAATATCAGCCCTGTAATGTAAAGCTTGTTCTGCCAGATGTTGTCGCATACCAAATTGTTGCATCACTCTGTCGGGAAAATGCTGCGCTACATCACTTAAACAAATGAGTAGAAGCCATGATGTCCATAACTGAATAGAAGCAGTGCATAAGTTTAGAAGCTCTCTAGGCACATGTGTGTATGGAGTCCATGTCACAGAATCATAATCGACTACATCGAACTCGTTGCAGCATAACGTAACATTGTGCCTTAAGTGTATTTCACATGCCTTACAGAGCCTATGCTCTTGCCATTGCCTTCTAAGACTTCCGTGCTCGTATATAGAAGTGAATGCGGGTTGGAGTGGTGCGGTTTGAATCCCAAACTGCTTCTGCACTGCATCAAAAGGTTAGTCACAAATACAAATCATTATATCAATCTTTTAAACGATTCGGTTCAATGTAGATGACCTGGTTTTGGTCCAGCCCGGTTTGTACCCATATTAAATATGAAATTAGAGAATTATTTCATAAACAATCAATTTATGAAGGCAACTGCTTAAAGCTTTTATACTTAAAGTTAAAACACACAACGTTATACTGAAATGAAAGATTAGTTCTTAATTGTTCGAATATTTCGATTTGACATTTAGCTACAAGTGAAATTTTTTAGTAGATTAACCAATCATCAACGTTAATCAATGCATAAGCACCTAGTAAAATGGTTAGAATAATATTATAATTAACATTTATCCAAAAAATGAGATGGAAAATGTCATACTAAAAATGTAACTTCTTCCTTTATGACAACGATTATTATAATATAAGCTGAAAATAGAATATATATATATATATATATATATATATATATATCGTTAGAATATATAATAATATACAATTTGCTTGTATTATTATCGTAAGATTATTTATATTTTTCCTTGTTTAGATGAATTCGATGCGGATTTTTGCACCGTTTTTACGATCCAGTGCCAGCGGTTTCCGTATAACGGTGTGTATGCTCACCCCTACAGTGATATATATGTTTGGAAATAGTTTAGATAATAAAATATTTGCTAAAGTATTTGCTTTTGTCATGGCTTCCCAGCATTCGTCAGCGAATGACTCCAACTCCACTTCCATTTCCATCATTGAAGATATTTTTGTTTTCTTTGATTTTGTGTGCTGAGTAAACTGATATGGGATCTGATAAGGTAGTGGTGAGAAAATAGAAGAGACATGGCATGTTTAAAAAAGGGGTCAACTTATTAGTTAGATAAACATTGAAGCATATCATGTCTTTTTCTAAGATAATTATACCAGATGTTTGAAATATATGTAGAGGTAGGTGCAAATAATTTTTTTTTATTTCCTATAAAGTTTTTGACTGTACGCAATGCCAATTACCAATCTTCATTAAACGTTCAGATATTTGTGTAGATTCTTTTGAGACTATCTATCCATTAGGATCAAATGCAACATATATCTATATAACCTTTCTGGTTTCAAGATATTTTTTGCACCATCATTTCTATCTAGCTCATAGTAGTTCTCTTGAATAAATTAATTAGTCACATTGGATTAATCGGTGCCAGATAATTCAGACAGTGAAAGAAACAACAACATGCAAATTATTGTCTTGCTTAAATATTTCTATGAAAGAAACAACAACATGCGAATTATTGTCTTGCTTAAGAAGATAATAATACTATGTTATTGTACCAAGTGCTATCAGTTTTGGTGGATTTTATCTACCAGTTACATGATATATATATATATATATATATGATTACTGAGAGATATAAATCATAATATATGACTTTAAAATTCTATTTTGAAGGACGTCTACCAATACATATAGATTTTTTTTTATATTGCTACCTGTGCTGGAGCGACCAAAAGCCAGTAGATGTGTTAGTTACTTCTTGTGTCAAACAGACGATATAAAACTTTTAAAAGAAAAAGGTTGTAATATCACCATAGGAGCACGTGAAATCTTCCTGTCCCATCCAACTTGATCTGAACAACTCGCTAAAACAACTAATAAGATACAAACAATAATTGAAATAGTCCAAGCAACTAATAAAACATCATTAGTCCAAGCAAATCTATATGAAATAGTTGATGGTTGGTCAACAATCTTGAATAAGTCAAAATCAAATTCATCATTCATTTCGTTATCACATAACTTGCCGATGTAATTCAGATTAGGCGTAGATTATCACATTTAATATATCGTTCAAAATAAATATACCATTACGTGTTTTACCTTTACGATAAAATTTTTGTTATCCATTGTGATTCTGTCACCTTTGTGCTAGGTTAAGGAACTTTGATTTGATGTCCGTTGTGTTTCTGGAACAGCCAGAATCCAGATAACGCAGTTGTTGTTTCTTAGCCTGCCATCATACCTACACGAGAGAAGATTTTTGTGACCTGTTTGCTTTTATAGGTCCATGATTGTTAGTGGCACCAGATTTTGAAAAATAAATTTGTGGAGACCCAAAACTATTTATATATGTTCCTTTCGGCATACAGATTTGTTTTAACTTTAAGGGATTTTATATTTGTGCCTTTGGAAACTCAAATTGGAATGGTTTTCACGTGTTTGGGTCTATACCAACAATTATTTTGATTGTGACCAAATTTTCTACAAATTGTGTACATAGAATTGACTTTTTTAATTACATTTCTAGCACGATCAGGTTGGTTATACCCAAGTCATTGTCTAACAGTATTAACAGTTTGTTTCCCTAATAGCATATTCAATGATTTTTCACTTTTTGAAATTTTTTCTAAACTAGTAGACAATTGTTGGACTTGTGTTTTGAGATATTCATTTTCATTCAATAATGGAGTGCACTTTTTAATAGAATTTTCTCTCCTAGTAGTTTCACTTTCTTTCAAAATCGGAATCTCATTTTCAAGTGTTTTAATTTTAATTTCTGATTTTTTTTAATTTCTTCTTCAAATGATGGACACATATTACACTTAGGGATCCTACTTTAATAGTTTATAACTAATTGGTCAAGTTGTTTATTTAATTCTATCAAATTATCTCCTTGTGATTCAATTTTAGTGTATTTCTCCTTAAGTCTTTCAAAACGGCCATTTACTTCATGGAAATATATAAGTAATTCAGAATGAGTGAGTTTTGATACCTCGATTGGCTTGTCATCGTCGCTATCAGTTATATCACCTCGAAGGCACAGATCTGCTTTCTCACTCTCACTGCTATTGCTTTTATTACCATCATCACTTTTATTCCATGCGGCTGCAAAACTTCTCCTTTTTGATTTATTTTCTAGGTCGTGTCGATTCTAAGGACAATTAGGCTTGATGTGGCCAGGTTTATTGCACTAGTGACAGATGATCTCCCGCTCTTCTAGGTTGTCTAATGCTTTGATTATTCTGCTTTTCAATTGTTGATTTAGAGCTGGATTTCCGTATTTGCGGTTCCACCTTTTGAATCTCTTTATTAATAGCGCCGGCTCAGCTGCTCCATCATCATCACTACTGCGTTTTGTCAATCCTGCTAAGCATGTTTCTAAGTCGATTATGGGTGTTCTCTCACGGTTGTTAACTTTTGCTTCATATATTGCATCAAAAATATTCCAGATTTCCCGGGCACTTTCACAATGAGAGATAAAGTTAAACTTATCTTGATTAATTTGAAATATAGTATATGCATAGAAAGAGCATTAATTGAAGTAATTTTCAGGTCTACTATATCACATCCGTTTTCAATAATATCCCAACGTTTAAAATTGACAGATTTTAAATAAAATTTCATTTTCAATTTTCAATTCTAAAAAATCCATTCCATCAAAAACACAAGGAATAATATTGGACCGACCCTCAGAAAAAGTATTATTAGAAGCCATTTCAAAATTTTAAATTGTAAAACAAAAATGGCTTTTGTTCCTAGCTCTGATACCACTTGTAGGATCGATTTCACCCTAGATGGGGGTGAATAGGGTGATACTATTAATTATAAAAATTATTACGGAAGTTTATATAAAATAATTGCAACATAGATTTAGTAGACTTGTAGCAGCACAGATAATAGCAGAATAATAAAAATGCAGAAATAGAACACACAGATTTGCCCAGCTTCGGCAAAATTCTGCCTACGTGCTGCCCCAAGGTTCCAACTAGAAATTAAGTAGTCAGACGCTTACACACATAAACTTGCAACACCCGTTATCGACTAACCTAACTCTATGCTCAAAACCCTGCCACAACTCAGCCACCGAGTTACGAATTCTCGAATTACACTGCCGTAGTTTGTCCCCTAGTCACACGACTAGAATTTAGAATGGTTTAAAAATTAAAATACAAAGTAAAAACAATTTAAAAACTCAAAACCCTAATTAACTAAAGCCCTTAACAACAAGGCCGGCCCGATAAAAATAAATAGGTGATAAAGATAAATCTCTTTCTCTTTTGTATTATAGGCCAGTATCCTTTTTGAAAATGGCTGCTCGTTCTCGTTCCTCTTTGCTCTGAAATTAGGGCTTTGGAAAATTGAAGTCGTCAACTTTAGTAACTCGATCGAATGAAGATTTACGTCCCTTGCTTTGTCGATCGATGCTTTCTTCTCTTTGCACATGACTCCTTCGATTTTGATCGAGTTCGAACTTACTTCGGTATGTAATTTGTTATGTTTTCTTTTTCTAATTTGCTTGCTTGAACTCGATGATCTGTTAGGCCGATGATGATTGGGATTAAATAGGATTCGAATTCCTATATTCCCGTTCATATTGAATCATTTGAATTTGTCAATTAGTTTTGCTCGACCATTTGATTATGTTTTAACGACTATGATTTTTTTGGACTAGTTCAATTCGTTGTTTTTGTTGCTTGATTATCACGGCGTGCTCCTTGGTCATCACGGCTTTGAATTTGCTGGACTTATGACTTCGGTTTGAAATTTCTGTTGATAAAGGTTTCTTGATTTTGCTTTTGTTCGAACTTTCTACCATCATTTTGATTTTCTCACATTTTTAAAATTGACTTTTGGTTATTTGAAATGATTTCTGGACTTTTGCATGTCTGTTCATCCATGTAGCATACTCGACTTGTACCTTCATTTACTTGCGGCCTTGACTTGGTTGTGCTCTGTATATACTCTCTGATTTGTCCTGAAGTTTACATATGAGCATTTGACTTGATTTCCTGCTTGACTTTGTTTCTGCCTGGTTTCACTGCATAACTTGTTTCATGTACAGTCTGCTATTACATTTGACTTCGGTCATTTTTGAAAATTCCTATGTACATTGTGATCTGGCTTCATCATCTCTGCATATGAACTTGTGCATGCTTTTGGTTATTGCACTTGCTTTGAGCTTGAGTTGTTTTCATGTGTACTCGAGTGTGGTCTGTGCCTTTATGCCATGCTGTACATATGTGCATTTGTATCCTCATGTATATGATATCACCTCTGTTGGTCTGGTTCACCTGGTTACAGAACTAGTTCTGTTACATATTGCGTAGCTTCGAGTCGGGTTCCATTTGTGGCTTCACTTTGGTATTGTTGCATTGTACTTGAGTCTGAATCTGGTTTATAGTCTCAATTGATTGCATTGGTCACTGTCATATGTTGTGGTTGCCTCAAGTACATGTGTATATATAATATTGTGTTCATTTTGTTTCACTGGTGACATTGATTGCATTGAGCTCTGGTGTAGTTTGGTTTGATATTGATTTATGGTTCATGTCTGAATCTTCATTGATTTAGGTTGCAGCGATATTGAATTTGATCATATGCATGTTCACGACTGTTGCATGGACTTTGTATATATTGTACATGAGTCTGACTTGGAGCATTTTATTGCTAGTCTTGTGTTCTTCATGTTTCGCCTGACTTTTGCTTCACTTGATGTCTTTACCTCATTGTACCTTTCCTTGAGTCAGATTCCAATGTATATGTCTGCTGCATATGTATACATGTAATTTTTCTTGCATGATGGACACTGGTAGTTACGTTATTGTTTGGGTTCATAAGCACTTGTGTTGAATCCAGCTTATAGCTTGGGTTTGACCTCGTGCTCGTATCGTGATTTCACTTGAGTTGAACCCGGCATGATTTGGGTTTGACCTTGTGCTCACATATCCCTGTAATTTTATCAAGTGTATATCGGTGTGCACTGTCCTTTGGCATGTACAGTGATACACTGTGCATGTCACAAGTTGTTCGTGTATGATGAATTCAAATTTAAATAATGACGAACAACCCAAAAAACTGAGGCAAATAATATTTTCAAAATATATTTTATTTTACACTGCAAAATATTTCCTTTTCAATTTTACTGCGTCAGCGTGTATTTTTACAAATAGCTCAGATGCTAGATTCAATTTGGATTGGAGTTAAAGATAAATACGAGTGAATGAGTAAAATGTAGTGAGGTGCAAATGTCAATTGAAAATTGTAATGGAATCAAATTTGTATTGTAATTGAAAATTGTGTATATAGTGAGAGCTCAAATTTGTACTATTCAAAATTGTAATAAATATATGTTTGAATAAAATATCCGTTTGAATTTATATTCTATGTTATTTATTTATTTAGCAAATATTTACCTAATTATGTGAAAATAAAATAGTACATTAAAAATACATTTAAATGAATATATATATGTGTGTGTGTGTGTGTATGTGTGTGTAATTATTATCAAACAAAAATCATATAGTAGCATATTCAATATTAATGAGTAAAATTACTCATTGAAGTAACTTCAAATTCCCTTTTGCTATTTAAAACATCACTTTTCTTCTCACTCCAAAATCTCCATGACTTCAAAATATAATCAAGTCTTTATTTGCCTATATTTGTCTATGAGTAATTTCACTCACTAATCTATGTCCATTTTTTTTACGCAGTTTGAATTGCTTGCCAAAATAATTTAGATTTCAATAATACATTTTAATCATTAAATTTCAATATTCCAAATCTAAATTACTACCATTTTAACCTCTTAAAATACATTTTAATTGAGAAAATCACCAATAATAACTTTAATTAATTACCTCTAACACCGGATTCTTACAATTATGGTAGATGTGATGGAGTTTATGCAGGAGTATAGACTGCAGAGAGGTTGAGAACGGTAATGGTCTATCACATGATATATAAGTTGCTTCATTTGAACATTTTGTGATGGATTTGTGGATTATATTTGTATTTATGTTAGTGAGAGTTATGTAGACATCTTGGGTTGGGAATTGTAGTTGTCATGTGAATTTTTGATTTTTTATATATTAACAATGGTTATGTTGTGTGTGTTTAGGCATAATTTGTATTTGTTTGTGATGATATGGTTATATATATTAGCTTTACATATATATGATTGTTTGCAACGGTATGTTGATTATATTGCTTTATATGATTACCCTATTTGGATTGCAGTCGATGGAAATTAATCTAGCGAGGCACTAATGAATTTCATAGCCATTAGGCAACTTTACGACGTCCCTAATTTTTTGATTTTATATGTTTAAAAGTTGTTCTAATGGCGCCGTAAAAATTTATCGATGCCATGACGATGGATGTTATTAGAATAATGACGTAAAATATTAGCGACGCTATTGCGATACATATTCTGATAATTTAGTTGCGTTGCTAACGCTTAGCTATGCCATTATTTTATAAATCACTTTAGCGTTGTCAAATTTTAGCAACAACATTGTGACGCCTAACGATTTAGTGATGCTTGTTTTTGTGATGCATTTTTGGCATCGCTTTGTATTTCATTAAAATACATTGTTATCTAAATAGATATCACTCAATATAGTTGTTCGCTATCATTCTTATAGATTTATATTTCTTGCATACTTTTTAGTTCACCACTACAAACCTGAGGTTTTCTGACGCTAGAAATGTGTTAGGAAAACTGTAGATTTGTAGGAATAAAAAATATGCAATTAATATATTAATGATATATGACCACCATATTAAGTCATTTCGAATTAGATTACAATGTATTTCTAATGAAATATCACATAAATCAAGTGTCGGACACATCGGATATCCTGATATATGTACAATACGTATGTACTTGTTCCTTAAACCCGAGTTGGGTTTTTACATCGGTTCCACTTATTTTTAATCAAATGTATAGATATATACGTTTTACTTTAATTTACTACATAATGTACATATGTATCTTGTTAATTAATCATATTTAATCAATTTCAATTCTTATTAATTAAATCATATTTGATTAATTTTAATTTACTGATTTAACTATTAAATTGTTTTAAAATTTAAAATTTTATTCTATTCATCCTAAATAATTCTAAGATGAACATGAACTATATCATTTATAGTTTAAATACATATATCGTTGTATTTTACTCAATTAAATAATTTAAATCAACAAATTTGGTAAATTAAAGAAATATTATTTTAATTTACCTTAAACAATTAAGATATATATAATATATATAACGCTATAGCATTTATAGTTATACACACACACATCAACATATGTTTTAGATTAGATAATTACTTGTAATTAATTAATTAATTATTTTAATTCAATTAATTAAATTTCAAATAATTTTAGAATATATTTATATTTTATAATTATTATTAGTTTTATTTTATATTTTAAACGGTACACCCAAATTTGAAAATTAACCCCAGCCCCATACTAATTCAGGCCTTTACAATTAGGTTAATTTTTTGGACTTACTATATTCATTAGGCCGGACGGATAGCCAGAAAGTGGGGAATACTTGATTATTCAACCCTCTGTCTACACATTACTATTCTAGACTCCTATCGGATAGAAAGGCTAAATTATTTGACTCTAAATTTGCTAATTAAACTGCATAGACCATTTGGACACAAATACAATTGAATGAATCGAACTGGTCAACATCGGGTTAAATGGATAGGTTTCAAAGTCTTCCCCTTATCTGGATCATAGTGATTATAAAGTTTAACGCTTGCAATATATCCAATCTAGTTATTAAATAAAATCATAGTTTGTTTAAATTTATTATATCTTTTTTAATTGATCAGATTAATTAATTCAACCAAAATAGTTAATTTTGAATGTATCACATATACATTCAATGATATAATAACATAAAATAATCTAATATGAACATGTAAATAACTATACACACACACACACACACATAGACATCGAGATTTATATCTATTTCATATACATACATACATATATATATATATATATATATATATATATATATATATTAGTGTAGTAAGTAGATTTATATCTATTGTATAACTATATAAATAACATCACATTTTGTTGGGCCTTTTCCAATAATATATCAAAGTGGGATATTGGCATAACAACTAGAGCTTCCTGAAAAGTTAACAAAAATTCACAACTTTTTTCATGTAGTACACTTAGGGAAGCATATTCTCAGTCATGCTACACTAATGGAAGATATTCACAATTATGTGGTAAGTGTTTGCCCCATTTGTATCTTAAAGGAGAGAGTAAAACGACTACGCAGTAAGACAATAAAAATGGTCCGAGTACAATGGTGTTAGGATCTAGCAAAGAGTACTTGATAATCGAAGGAAAAGATTCAAGTTCTCTATCCACAACTCTTTCCAGTATAACCTCAATAGTTTGCTATTTTAGCTAGTTGGTTTAGTTAAGTTGGATAATTCTTTGTTTGACGTATAATTTGGTTATGTATACATGATTCTAATGTTATTGCGTTACTTCGAATAGATTTAGAATACTATATGTACGATATGATTACTCATATGAAGCTCTTAAGCCTGGTGAGGAAAAAGCTCTTAGGCAGCCATTGCAAATGTTTGACTACTTCATTTTTACTATTGAAAATAAAGCGCATGCAAGAAACAGAAAAATGAAAAAAGTGGATTGGAACCATTAACCTAATTCCTCCGAAGAGAAATTAAAATGTGTGATGTATAAGCACAGTCGATCATTCGGGGAAGGTTCATCATTTCACTAATATTCAACTGTATACTTCTAACGAAATCAAAAGAGAAGAATGGGAAAAATTAAGAAGTAATTTTATTCAATTTGATGCCGACTCTGGGGGCATAGAGAAGATGCGAGTGGCAAAAGCATTTATATAAGAGTAAGTACAGCGAGAGACATAATCCCACGAAATTATATGGATAATTATTGGGCTAAATTATTACTTATGGTGAGAATTGTTTTTAAACCCCTTCGTAAACATGGTTAGCCAGAACTGGTCCAATCCAAGAAATAGTCATTCTTATTCAAGGAAGAAAAAGAACATCAATCATAAGAGGTGAGTCACTTATCTTAAAGGATCAATCAAACAAACAGTAAAAAGATTTGAGATTTTAATAAACGACGTAATTCCTATGTCTGGTAGTCTTTTATTTTTCAAAATATTTGTAGCAAATAGGGGATTTCAATCATAATTCAATCCTAATCAAAATCAAATCACAATATCAATACTTCAAGCGATATCTACATAAGAGCAATAAACGTCCAATTTAGAATGAGGGATGCATTTATTTCAATTTTTTAATTGTACGACCCACAAAAGGTGAAAGAAAAAGACAAGAAAACGATATTTATCATGTAACTAATACTCTCCTCGATGAAACTATTGGCTATTACATCAATAACAATAGTAAATAGGTTTCACAATGAGATGAGAAGATATAAAGAAATCATAAATATCAAGCGTTAATTAAGATAATTTTTTATACTCACGTCTATGTCTAAATATCAGTTGTTTGCCATGAATTTATCTTGTCTATGATATGATATGATTTGGTATGGTTGAAATTAAGTCATATGCAATGAACTGCTGGTCGTTGGATTGAATCGATTAGTTGAATTGTTGGTTTGGAATATTGATTTGGCATTGGTTGTTGTTGTGACATTTAATTGTTGCATTGATTAGAAGTGTTAATTTGCAAACGGATCTATCCAGTTGTAAATTGAACTATTTACGTAATTTGAATGTTGATGTGTTTGTTTTATGGATGTTTTATTTATTCTTCTTGTATTATAATATAAATATAGTTTTCTTTCGATCACGAAATCCTTTAAAAATCACTTCTGTAATTATTATGTTTTAATTCTAAGAATAGTTTTCAAATCATTATTTAGAAACATTATATATATTATTTACAAAATATGAAATTCATTCTAAATTGCATTTGAATGACTTTAAGGAATATTAATAATAACTTCGAATGTAAATAAGATATTTTATGGATTATAAATTTATACGAAAATAGTTTATAATTATGAAAAATTATGAAATGACTTGTAAATGTTATTAAGTGATTATAAGATAGATATAATGAATATGAATGCAAAAATGAGGTTTTTGAATGATATTATATATTTTGGAATAAAAGAAATATTATTTTGAAGTCTATATATTTCTTTATTTAAAAATAGTAATCAATTACAGAAAATTATGAAAGATATCTAAGAGGATATTTGGTTTATAAGTGATGTTTATTGTACAAGTAAAGGTTTAAAAGTAAATTTTTGGTGCTTAAATCTTTATTTTGGATTATATAAAGTACGATAATAAATTATTCAACAAATTAAATATATTTTAAAGGGTTCTAGTTGTTTTATAATATAAAATTGATTTAAGACTTTTATTATATATTTTTTTAAATAATTGTCGTGTTGAATAAGATCTATAATAAATAGTTTTTCTTTGTTAGATTCTTTCAGATTCGTTTATTTGTGAAGGAAAATGAGGGTAAATAAAAAGATACAGAAGAAAGATTACAATGTCCCAACCACAGTAAATGTTTTATTACCTAACAATTTAATTGTTAAAGTAATGGCAAAAGGATCAACGACACTAACATACCTCGCTAAAGTGTAAAATCCTTGACAAATATTAACATATCTGGAAAAGAGCAACGGTAAAAGCATTTCAGTGGCTGTTTGACTGATTATAACATCTATGGAAACTAGCAAAAGTGGTCATTAATGGGAGTGGTAATGTGACATCATATACTATGCATTTCAGTGACCGTGAACATAAATGTGGCAAATAACAATATTTGGTGCCATTAAATTTTATGTCACAAATGATTATGTCATAAAAAATTAAATATGTTGTAGTGTAGCATATAATGTTTTAATATGAAAGCTAATACTTATAGAATAAAATATAATTGGATTAGGAAACTAGGAAGAATCTACAATTATATATTCCTTCCAATTTACTAGTCTCTAGTATATTTTATTTTATAAGTATTAACTTCGTATCAAAATTATTACAGGCTAATATGATACCTCCCACCCATCTGGATTTGTTTTTCCAAGCTAGAACATTTTTGAAATTCTAATTCAATCAGTTGCAATTTCTAGGCAATTTAATGGAATAGTTACTTTATTAAAATTTCTTCAAAATTGAAAAAAAATAAAAACCATATTTTTATACGTTCTTCGTTGTTTGAAATTCTAATCTTTTGTTTCAATTTTAATTTTTATGGTATAATAGTGTAAGAAAAATCAAGGAGGTGGAAGGAGGAGAAGATGGAGAAGAAATCATTCTCTAACATATTTCATTAAGATGGAGATGGCCAGGTCAATCCTTATACCATATATTAGGGGTATCGATGCCATTAAGTTCACAAAAATTGTTTACATCCCTAACATATTTCATCATATAAAATCATTTCAAGAAATCATTCTCTAAATGTCGATGTTTCAAAACTTCCTATATGTACCTCTTATAGGAGTACAAGTGCATACTTTTGTAGAAAAACAAAAAAGTATTGAATTTCATTCATTAGCAATAATCGTTCGAAATTAACAAAATATTAATAAAAATGCTAAACTTGATTAACACAACTAATTGACAAACCGAGGGATATAACTAATGTTAATCTTTCCAGTCATGAAATCATATAAACCATTGAATTGAGCTAAATACAGTGATACCAAACTAAAGAAAACTTTATATAATCAACCCATTTATTTAAAAAAAATATGCTCAAAATAGTCAAGAATGCATGCAAATTCCCCAAGAATCATGATATGTTTTTTACAAGTAAATCCCAAATTCCAAGGCATATAGCAACGCATAGATTTAAGACCATACATGCCTTTTTTACAAACAACCAGGCAATAAATTGTTGAAAGTATGTCCAAAAAATACAGAAGATTAGCAGAAGTATAAATAGATGAAGAGATCTGTTAGCAAAATTTATGGACAACAAAAGTCACTGATGAGATCAAAAATCCAAATACTTACTCCAAATGAACAAGCAAATTTACTTCAACATACCTTTTCTCAACATCTAGATGCAGCGAGCGGTTGGTATGTAATTTTCTGACAAATGATTGCAATTAAACAATTTACTGTTATACTAATACAAGTAAGCATCATTATACATTGAGAATAGCATCAATAATTTACCGTCTACTACTAATGTTTCAGTAAAACGCATCAAAATTTATTAAAAAGAATAGCATAAACATTCCAAAAATTGAATTAGTAGATAAAAATTAAAATCAAGCACTGAATTTCACAAATTCAAAGGTACCAGAGAAAAGAAGCTTAACTAGAGAAAATCATATAAATCCCGTGAAAGCAGTCTCCTTACCACTGATTAAATATCGATCAAAAAAAAGTAGTCCACGACATGTAAAGAAGGAATTAACAGCAGAAGCTCTCAAGCCTGGCGAGGCAAAAGCTCTTAGGCGGCCACTGCGAACACCGGGAAAAAAGAGTATCGGAACCCGTTGGCTTTGATTTCTCCAAAGAGGAAATGAAATGCGCTGTATAATCACAGTCGATCATTAGGGGAACGATTCATTGTTTCACTAAATATTCAATCGTATAATCCCGACTATATCAATAGAGAAGATTGGGAAAAAATTAGGAAGTAATTTTGCTCGATTTGATGCCTAACTTTGGGGGCAGAGAGAAATGTGGATGGCAAAAGCGTTTATACAAGGAGTATGGTACAGAAAATATGTGGATAATTATTTGGCTGAATTAGATTTATGTGTCAGAATTTGTTTTTAAGGAAATTTAACCAATATAGGCTACTATTAGAACTTAATAACAACTTTAGAACAGTTTTACACTTATTCACAAAAATAAAGAAAATAGCATATTTTCTAGTTGACAACTTTTCGAAAATCGTCATCGTTACAAAGCATTTTGCATTGGACGATTTTTGAAAAATCATCAAAAAGTCTACTTTAAGACCAGCAAGACCAACTCTTCTTCTTCACTCTCAACTTTACCAAACTCATCATCAAATTTCCGAACCCTCTCAAACCCTACTTCTTCGTAGAAAACCCAAAAAAAGTCTGATTCTCTCAAGGTATAATCAAAGCTTCTCAACAACTAGGCATAATCTTCGGTACAAGTTAATGTTTATCGATTTATAATTCGTTTATGCTAACTAAAATCCTAATTCGGAGCTGTTGACGTACTCGCAGTGGAACTAGACATGAACGATTGGGAGATAGACGACGAGCCGATGACGAAATGTTACGATGATTTTGAAGCTCAAAGGGGCATTACGCATCTAAGCAATGTAAAATTTGTTCCAGAAATGTAATTTGAGCCGATACAACAAAAGTTCATTTTGGAACATCATCTCTCTATACTCTCTTATGCGAAGTTGTAGCGAACCAAAGATCAGGCAAGCAAATTTCCATTGACGGGAAAATACTAAGTCTTAGTAATCCTGTAGGCCCTATGTTATCGTCCGGTGCATATCCAGTTTGCTGATGTGGAGATGAATGCGTGGTTGTCGTAGCCAAAACTGAAACTAATGTAGGATGAAGATTTTATGGTTGTGCTTCGTACGAAGATCACATGATGAATCCTGACAAAGTGGGATGTTGTAATTTTATGAAGTGTCCTCCATTGTGTGCTTGGAGAGTGGAATACGCTCTCGAAATGCAAGATGAAGTTAGGCATTTGAAAAAGTTAGTTGAAGAAATGAATAGAAAATGTTGATGGGAAAAAATGCCATCTTTAGCTTATGTTCGCAATAGATACGTTTGTCGAACGGTTTCTGATCAAGAACCTTGTGTTGGGTAGTTTATTTATTTTCATGTAATTGATGAATATTTTCATGTTTCGTAGAATTCATGTTATTAGTTCTCTGCAATTTTGCTAGAAATGGTACTGATGTATTGCTGTATGAATGTTTGTTTGGTTTTCTTTGAAATTGATGGTTATATCCATGTAAATGTCGTCGGATGAATTTCCATTGTCTTATAAAGTTATTTGGAGACACCTATCGAGCACGCATGGTAGAGTAGTTTGCGTATTGTTGTAGGATGTTAAATTTCTTTGCGATTTTTCAGAAATCGTCCACTTTTTTTCCTGTAACAAAACAGACAACCGACCCCTCCCTTGCTCATTCTTAAAATATTTCAGCTTGCTCAAAAAACCCATTTCGACCTTTAGCTCTCTAACCCCCTCCCCCCCCCCCCCCCCCCTCAAATTTCCATTTTCCTTGCTTTTTAATCAAATTCAAAGTTCATTAGGACCATGGCTTCAACATCCGGAATCGTGGAGGATATTGGTAATGAACTTATCTCTAATTTGATAACTTAGGGCAATTTTAGAGTTTTTTAGATTTGATAGTTCTGCAAGATTTTGTGAAAGCTATATGTTGTAGATTGCATTATGGGTTTTTTACTAGTATATGTTCGTTCAACTTTGTATAACTTAATATAGATTGAAGAAAATAATTTTTTTGATAATTAAGGGTTGAATACATTAATCTTTATGTTGTAGATTACGTCAAGATGGAGCCCGGCCTAGTAAAGCCGAGCATGTTGTACCTACAGCCTAGACACTGCAGGTCCAATGAAGCGTATATGACGGTAATTTTCTATGATTTTCGTTTCACAAATTGTGTAAATATTAATACACGTAAATGTAATGTTAAACAGAGTGAAAAAGCAGATTTCACAATCGATCACTCAATTTCTCTCATGAAAATCACTTCACATCATTCTAGAGTATTAGAGGAGATTGATCGAGCGGACTTTTCGATAGTATTGCGGTTAGGCTACCTTCAGTTAGATCATCATCTAGTCACAGCTCTTGTCGATAGATAGAGACCAGGGACATCTACATTGCATCTGCATGTCGAAGAGATGACAATCACATTAGGGGACGTGACCGTGCTTTTAGGTTTGCCTATAGAAGGCAATCCACTGATGAACGAGGACCATCATGATTATATTCAGTTGTGCATGGATTTGCTAGGTATTACTCCTCTATAACAAGTTAGGGGTAATGACATGGTGGAAGTGAAATAATTTAAAAACGCTTTAGCTGATGATATAGCTGTCGATGCTATAGAGGTTTAGATCTAGCAGCGTGCTAGAGCGATTATTCTACAACTCATTACATCCCATTTGATGTGCGATCATTCAAAAAATCGCATGGATTTGAAATGGCTGCTATATTTAGCCGATCTCGATCAGTACACCCAGTACTCAAGGGACAGTGCTGTTTTGTCTTACAAACCTATATGGAGCTCTACACTCTCACTCTTATGCTGACTAAGCTTATAGGCGGGTGTTTGACACTTGTTCAGGTACGCGTCTGCTTTAGCTTGCTAATTACATGCTAGACCATTTTTAATATGTTTTATGTTGCTAATTTGTTTTTTCTATAGCTTTGGTCATGGACATATCTACCTGTCAGAAGAATCCAAGTCCAAAATATTATCGTTGATCACACACAACCTCTTGGATCTCGGTATAACTTCTTGTCCTTTGAAAACTAATTTTCTAATTCGATATTTGTTTTGTGCTAGAATAATGTATGTTCGCCAATTGACGGATGGATTGGTCCAAAAAGGATCTCTCAGACCCCTCGACGGAATGTACGCTTTTACTGCAATGAGCTAGATGTGCTAGACCTAGCTGCGGTGACCTGAACTCCATACATACAAGATGTATTGGAGGGACTTCCGGCTATATGTACATCCACCAGATATCTGTGGGCTACTAGGCTTCAACTTATTTGCACTACTCGTTTTGCACTCCACCTACCCGATTGGGTAATGCGCTAGTTTGCAATGGCATAGCATATTCCAAAAAATGCTCCAGTTTATACCGACGAGTATCAAGTGGGGGAAATTGCAAATGCTATGGAGATATGGAATCAACACAATTTGTTTACGCAATTTGAGAGAGAGCCGATCACCCCTCTAAAGACATATATGAGGTGATATCGGCACATCACGCGTACATGTGTTCTTCGAGTGCCAATACAAGCTGTTCCCAGCCATCCATACACCTCTCACGCCCTTCTTGAGGGAAACGTGGTAAGTATACTCAAATTTGTTAATTTAAATATATTTTGAAATAAAGATAACTAATTCTCTTTGCATTGTACAGGCTGATGGCATTTACAAGGCGTTGGAAATCGCCATAAGGCTCGAACAACGTCTAGAACACGATGCCTAGTCGAATGGGATGTGCATGAACATCAAAAACATTCTATGCGCAGTGTTGGGAAGAAAAAAAATTAGAAAGGCCGATACGTCCTTCTCCCCCTATACCTCTGCCTCCAGCAGACGTACCTCGATCTCACGCGGAAGCACCGCCCCTCCTACTTACTTACGCTTGGCGAAGAAAAAGAGGTGAAGGAACTTCATTCGAAGGAGGACCTTCGATGTCACGACCAAAGGAATATTTCACCCATGGACCTTCTCAACCTCCATGTACATGTGATCCTTCCACCAAGATCGAGGAAGAAGATTACATGTCTTAACAGCTGGAACACCGTCGTTGTCGTACGCATATGGAACTTCATCGCTTGCGTAAATGATACATGCATTTTAATGGATATAGCTATGTACTTTTAAGTGTGTTGTGTATGGTATGGTTATGTTATTGTCGTAGACGTGTAAGTGCACTTTTGTTTTCCTTGTTATTTAAGTGTGTTGTGTATGGTATGATTGTGTTATTGTTGTAGATGTATACATTGGAATGTGAATTTAAATTGTTATTGTGCCATGCTTGAAACACAATTGTTGTGTCACTTTAGTTTGATATTTGTGTGAGATATGTGTTTTTCATGAACAACTTGCTGCCATCTGTTAACAGCAGGTTGATATTGGCGATTTCCAAAAATCGCCTGTTGGCGATTTTCCAAAAATCGCCTGTTGGTGATTTATGAAATTTTAAGAAATCGCCAATAGGCGATTTTTGGAAAATTGCTTGTTTCATTCCACTGTTAACAGGCAGTAGCAAGTTGTTGCCTATAACACACATAATACACAGAGACAACAACACATAATTTGTCCAATAGCAGCATACAAAATGACTTATAATAAATAATATTCGACAATTTGTCCAGCAACAGCATACAACATGACTTGTAAAACACAAGTGCAAAACACAAAGGAACATTACCCATTTTTAAATTATACAAATGAAAATCAAAAAGTACAGTTCACTTACATGGAAGTTAAATTATACAAACACAACTAGACAAAAATAGTACATTGCTTACGATTATGGCCTTGCACACCGCATTTGGTACACTTATTTGATTTGGGTGAATGGACCTTATCCATCACATCTTTGATCCTTGTAGACCATGGCTTCCTCGATTGCTCACAGTCGACAGCAATATCTAAGGACCGTTGTATGCGCTCCAATATCTCCTATCATGCATGGGATGAAACTCGGGCTTATAAGCAGTTTTGTAGCTGTCAATAGAGTACCGGCTTGACGCTAAGTCATGGTGTGCTCTATTAGACCCAGCTGTTTATGTCAAACAAGCTGCCATTACATGAGCACATGGTATATTCTGCAGTATCAAAATGTTGCATGTGCATGAGCAGTTGTTGCCATCGATTATAACTTTGTATTCATCACCAAAATAGTGAATTACCTGCCATTCGGTTTGCTAGTCTATGGCGACGCGCTTCAATGCCCCTTTCTGTAATTTTTGGCTTCCCACTTTGGAGCCAAGTGTGTCACTGGTTCATTTATAATTTGGTGACGCTTGTCGAAATATTCTACTGAGCGATAGAATGTTCGTGCAACCAAAGCCTTTATAGTTAATGATCTAGCTCCTTTCAATACACCATTAAAACTTTCAGACGCATTAGTTGTCATAACATGAAAGTGTCATCCATCGTCTTTGCACAAAGCCCGGTTTTCTTCAAAAATTTCCAAACTCCGCTCAATCGACTCATGAACATGCCTGTTTGTTGCTTTGATCTCTTATTTAATTTTCATGTACTCAAATACCTCGGATGCACATGCTGCTGAATAAAATAACCCTTTTCAATCGCTTATCTCTAAATCCTGCAGCTTGCAAGTTGACTTTTATATGCCTTGGACAATAACGATGTTTGTGCAGTTGTTTCCATTTTCCATGTAAAGCTTTTGGAATTTCTTTCATCCTATCTAATATGAAAGTAATACAATGATGGCGTACACTATGTATAATTCAAGCATGCAAGAAAAAAACCAACCTCAAGAATCACATGACTCCGATTCAACTACTGCCTATGCCAAAGGAAAAGGACAATCATCTACATCGATCGTGGTTACAACAAGTAATGTGTCTTTGTATTTACCATACAAGTTTGTCCCGTCAATACATATCAAAGGCCGACAATGCAAAAAACCTGTAATGCAAGGCCCAAATGCCCAAAAAGCACGATCGAACACTCCCACTTCATCACGTGGCACATGACATATAGAGCTGGGGTTCGTTCTCTTTATCTCATCAAAGAATTATGGTAAAGTTAAATATGATTATTCACAATCACCATAAATTCTCTCTATTGCTTTGCTTAATGCTCGCCATGCTTTCATGTAATTAATGTTAATGAACAACTGATCGTGCACAAGCACTTGAACTATACCAGCTGAAATATCCAAACTGGCTTTGACAAAAGACATGATTTTTGTCACAAGAAATTTTGAAGTTGCTTGCTTAAGCTTGGAATTAACTATTGGGTTGACACAAGTGTGTTCGCTTGGATACTTTCGAATTTCCTACCATCCTGACTTAGATTTTTTTTGAAACTATGGCATGTATCCTCCAAGGACAGTTACCTTGAACGTTACATATAGCGGTGTATTTTGTTTTTTTGACTTTATTGATTTGTATGAAATAGCATGCAGAATTGACCATTCCATTAGTTGTTGGAGAAACTTCTCTTTTGTCTCAAAAACCATTCCAACACTAAAACCACCTTGAATATAAGTAGTTGAAAGTCGTTCGTCGGAAAATTGAAGATTAATGACAACAGATCTTGCCAACATTTGAGCGGTGCAAAGATCATCGTCCATAGGCGCTTCCATCTCTGGTTCATCACTATCTACATCATTGTCATCTGCTGTAGGAAAGTCATAGTTTAACGGCACGTTATTAACTTACATTCTTTGTATCCAAGAGTCTTCATTAACATTCATAGAAGCAACATCCATTGTAACAACTATGGTTTGGAGATTACCTATCAATATTAAATTAGAATGGTAATTACAATTTAATATTGTGAATTAAATTAAAATTGGAGACTTTAAACTGTTTATTTGAAATAAACAATGAATTTTGGAATCTAAAATGAGAAAATAAAATTCCAAACTTTATTTTATTTTGTTTGGGTTGATAATAAATGGAAAATGACCTTATTTGAGAGAAAATTCAATAATTATATCAATCATTGCCCATTTACTTCTTTTAATAATTTTCAAAAGAAGTATATAACTTTCAAAGGTGGTTTATTTAAATAAAAGGTAGAAATTGGTTTAAAAATATGTTTTGGCTATGAATTAAGTTTGGAAATGGTTTGAGATATTTTTTTAAGTGAGAAAAGAATTTTTATTAAATTCTAGAAGTCAAAGACATAGACTTTTGCATTTTATTGCGAAAATAGTGCATTTTTGTGAAATAAAGGATTTTAATAATAAAAATATTTCAAAAATTAAAATTATCTCTTTATATGGTAGAAAATGTTTTATTTTATAAGTATACAAGTTTACATACTTTTCTTATGTAAAAATATGAAGAAAATGCATTTTGTTGTGTGAATAGTGTGATATATGTACATATTTT
This sequence comes from Allium cepa, assembly GCA_030765085.1. Classification (NCBI taxonomy): domain Eukaryota; kingdom Viridiplantae; phylum Streptophyta; class Magnoliopsida; order Asparagales; family Amaryllidaceae; genus Allium; species Allium cepa. Next base: position 1,001,436,000 of record CM060943.1, on the reverse strand, counting down.
AGTTAAGTGTTGATTAATAAACTTAAGTCATCTTCTTTTGATTTTGGGTCCATTAGCCCATTAGTATTTCTTAGCCTGATTTAGGAAGTGAGAAAATATTCAGCACGTTCATTTTTCTTACTTCTCTTCTTCTTCCTCTCTTGAAAAAAAATTACAGTAAACCCATCTCCATCAAATTAAAATCCAAGCAAATTTCTTCAATTAAATTCATCAAATTGCTATAATAAATCTCAAGTAATCTAACTCTAAATATCATGATTTCATCAAAACTTTTGATTTATGAAAGTGATTTTCTAATTGTAGTAACAATCTCCTTTACATGCACTGTTCTCATTCTACAGGCTCTACAAGCTTATAATCTAGCAAAAGCTTCCAACTTGCAAGCATAATTCGGATATTTGCATCCATACAGCAAGGTGAGTTGTAATGCTCACAAATTCTAGCTGAGCCAAGTTCAAAATTGAAAGAAACTATAAAAATTTAGCTCTGTTCGTGCATTTCTGTTATTATTTTTGTTTAAAATCAGTTTCATATTGCTACTTTAGAAACCTGTAACTTTTGATTCCGACAATATAATGCTGTCGGATTTCTTTCATTTGGTAGTTTGCATGTTGATCTTGGTCTTTGAAAATTTTGGTTGAAAAATATTATAATTTGGATTTCGAAATAGTGGTAGAAAATCAATACAGATCCAAATTTTTACCTGTACAATTTCCGAGTTGTTGCAAACATGGCCTGAGTTCATGTTTGAGACAACATATCTCTTTGATTTCTTGTTGAAATTCATTGATTCTTTTTTTGTTTGTAAGATAAAGTTTTCTACTATGTGCATACCACCAATTTTCAATTTAATCGGTGGTTGTTTGGTCCTCTATTTCATGCCTAAAAGTAGAATCCGAGATGGTTTTCACGCATGTACATTTTTGAACTGTTGCAAACATGGCCTGAGTCCATGTTTGAGACAACGTAACTTTTTTATTTCCAATCGGAATTCGTTGATTCTTTTTTTGTTTCAAAGCTGAAGTTTTCTATTATTGTGTACCAATTTCAGTTCAATCAGACGTCATTTCTTAATCAATTCCATATTTGTAAGTTGAACCCAAGAGGGTTTTATATCTGAGAAGAATTCAACAAGGCCCGAGTCCATGTTTGAGATTTCATATCTTTAGCATTACATATCAGAATTAAGTGAATCTTTTTCTAGTTCATAAATTGTTCTAATTTGTGTATATCAAATTTTAGACCATTCCGAGGTTATTAAGTCTTTCAAATTATATTCGAAAGTTAAATCCGGAGAAGATTTCAAACCTGGGTATTATTTTGCCCAAACATTTTCACGTTCTTTTTCCGTCTGACTTTTGACTTTTCATGTTTTTATGATATTTCTGAAATGTTTTAAGGGCTATGATGCCTATTAATAGGTTAGCCATGTTTTGATAAATTAGAAATTCAAATTTGAATTGAATTTAAATTGAATTTGAATGATGGTTTTGAGTGATTTCTTTGATTTCGAGCATAGATTTTTCCAAACAATTTTTAAAATAAATTGGCATTTAAAATAATTATTATATAATATTTTTAAGTAATTTTAAGCTATAAAATCTATTTATTCTCTATAATAAGAGAATTTTCAAATATTGTCTTTAAAAATTGATTTCGAAAAATGGTTTTAAAAGCTTGTTTTCTCAAATAAATTATTTTACATATAAAATACATGTTTTTGCACTATTCGAGTGAATGAGAAGGAGAATTAAATGTTTTGGTAAAACATGTGGTATGAGACACGTGCGTTTATCTTATCGGTTAATTCTTGACTTGTCCGTTTGATCGTTTTGACCTTCGAGTCGAATTTACCAATGGGGTGAGGTAAACCTTTTACTGTTTTGAGTGTGAAATTTACTAGCGGTTAATAAACCATTTAGTTTGTATGTGTGTTATGGGATGCACGTTAACACTGTTCGGGTCCCTATTCGAGCGTATGTGACACATTTGCCATTGTGGCATATTGCTAGTACGGACCTTCGGGTCATTTCCATTACGGCATTTGCCATTGCGACGTACTTGTCTTCGAGACGTTTTCCATTGGGCTTATTTTCCATTGCGGCGTATTTTCCATTACGATGTATTTGTCATTGTGACATATTTGCCTTCGGGCAAGGTACCTGTTTTGAGAGAACAGTACTTGGCAGGCTTCGGGCAAAAGCACATGCAAAACTTTTGAGATGATTTCATCGATTATTGTTATTTCCTAAGTATATCACCTTTTATTTGTTATCCATTCAAGATACTATGTATATGTGGTGATTACCTTATGGGAATTTGAACTCTTATGAGTTCCATATTTGAGATTTGAGTTGCCTGTACTGGCATTATTTGAGATTTTCCTTTTGGCGTTTATTTAGGATTATATTCTCTTATGTTGGATATATATATATATATTTAATTACCTTACGGCGTATTTTGAGATGGTGATTTCTATGAGTTGCTTTTGAGTTTGCTGGTATGGCGGGTTTGGGATTTCTCCTTTTTAAATATTATAATTTTCCCTATACCATTGTTGGTGATTTTTGATATGCCAAGGATATGAGGATTTCTATATTTAGCGTTTTATGGATTGATTTATCTCTTTAGATATTGTATGTTTGTGTAATGATACCTTTTCATCACTTGGAGTAACCGTACTAATACTTATACTTGGAATTGTTTCTTCTCACTTGAGAAGAATATCACCCTCATCTTTATACTTATATTATCGATTCCTTATAAACTGATTTGTTTAGCTAGACTGACCCGTGTATTTTATATCATGTCAAACCAAGGTGTTTTAGGTTAGGTACACTTATGGACTTAGCCTTTTTTGCTTCTGCATGGACTTTTCTGCTAGCCCTTTTGTTGTAGCCTTTTGGTGTTGTTACCGCTCTGATATGTATATTCTTTTGACTCGTGTTTGTATTGTGGTCGTCATACCACATACATGATGTAACATTTTGTATACTCTGTGATGTAACGGTAAATGTGTGTATATATGTTTTTCTACTATTTTGTGATGAGTTTTACATTTGAGTTATTGTATTTTGTTCTGATAGATGCTATATCCACCTATGGCTTTGTACTAAGTGTTTATTGGATATGTTGATCCACTTGAGTTGGAAATAAAATATACAGAGCACTTATCGACATATTCAATAGATATTTAAGACAAGGCTATAGATGTGCTCCTAACCAGCCCTATTCTCCACATTAGCAGGCAGTATTACCCAGTAATACTCTTTGTTAATGTGGGTCGCAGGGTGGGGCGTCACAACCATGCTATCTACGTGAGGTTCTTCACCTACTGCTTCATTCCCACCAACATCCATATCATTGTCAAAATTTGCATACGGAGAATGGGTGGATGGTCCAACACTCCATTGTGCGCTAGAATCGACCGTCATATACCTGATTGAAATATAGAAGTCAACTAACGGACAATACATACCAAATGAGATGAAAAATATAGCCCAACCTGTAAACATACGTTTGACTCATATCATGTAGTTCGGATGGATTATGATACATTGACTGCGACAAATTTACATTAACAGGTTCATTACTTTTGTCATGTTGAATGCCTTGCTATTGGAAGCTGTTTAATCACAGCAAAGCATAATAAAATATAACTACATAACATTATATCTATCAATTCACCAAAAATATGCAACCTCACACTCGTATTTGCATCCATAGGCAGGTTGCAATAAATGTTGCTTTGTTGCGTTAATGGCTGCGAGTTTTCGTACAGCATGAAACCTTACTGCATAGATGATGGATAGTACCTTACTATAGCTAGGAGATACATAGCCAGTAGATGGATCCACAGTCTCCAACATCTGTGTATAGTTCCAATTCGGGTACTCACAATAGGAGATGCCACTTGCTGTTCTTGTTATTGTTTTACAAATTTCCTTATGTATAACTTAATAGATTTTGCAACAGCAGAAAACATTACTTCTACATCATCATCGTCTACTAATGCTATTGCTTTGGAACCCGGGTCCGTGGGCCAGTTAACCACTAGTTCAATTTCAAATTCTTCTTTACTAATCTTTGTTGTTTTGTACACGGTTTCTTTTAATTCCGTCAATTTGCAACCTTTCCGCAATCTTTCTGGTTTACAAATACCACCAACATATTTACTATTCCTTTGATCATCAAAATTAGTTCACCTTCGTAGTAGCAAAGCATAGGAACCATATTTTTCGTCATTCTACAGATCAATATACAAATCTTTCAGTATGTACGCATTTAAACAATTTGTTGCCTTACTATAACACATTACTAAGTTTATCAAACTTCAGAAATTGCATAAAAAAACTACGTTTACTGATTTTACCTTCAAATTGATGAACTTTGCTAAGCAACGTTGACTAGATCTATAAATTTAGCACCCAACCAAAGTTTTAAAGAGTATAAATATTGATTTCATAACTAAGTTGCATTAGAGATCTTTTATTTAGTTTTTTGGTATAATCGGAAGTAAGAGAGGAAAGTTGGGTGCTGGTTGGTTTACTTCAGTTTTTTGGCGATATTTCAAAACTCGCCCAAAGCAAAATGCTTTGTAACAATGGCGATTTTTGAAAAGTCGCCAACTAGGAAATATGCAATTTCCTTTGGGCGATTTTTCGAAAATCACCTGTTGGGATTTTTGAAAAATCGCCAACGCAATAGTCCAAAAAAGTGGTTTATTTCTGTAAATAAGTGGTTTATTTCTGCAAATAAGTTTAAAACTGGTCTAAAGTTGTTATTAAGTTCAAAAACTAGCCTATAATGGTAAATTTCGTTTATTTTTAAACCCGTTAAACATAGTCAAAGGCAACTGTTCCAGTCTAGAGAAAGAGCCATATCTGTTCAAGGAAGCAAAAGCACAAAAGCACATTGATTCTAAGGCTCCGCTTGAGAGTTTATTCTCTACCGGTTTTAACTGGTTTTGAATGGCTCTATAATTCATGTGTTATCATATTTTTTTCTTGTAAGTTTTGTTTTCACACCAGTTGTTGTTGGTTATGAAACCGGTGAAAACCGAGGCAGTGTAATTTTGATAGCAATTCTCAACCCATCAAATTAGAGTGTTTTTGAGGGGTCATAACCTTTTTTCAATTATACCCCCACTAATTATATTATAGAATTAATCTTCACCAAAATGTAAAATAAATATAATGATATATATATAACTTTACTTCAATAGGGAACTCTCAAAACCAGAATATGTTAAATTCTCAAGCATGTATTGATCGATTATAACAACACCTTGTGTAAATCAGTCAAAACCGCTACAAACATTTATGATCAAAACTGGTCCTCGCAAAAGCTCTCATAACCAGTACTATACAACTCCCAAATGGGGCCAAAGAGGCGAGTCACTTATATTAAAAAATAAACAAATAGTAAAGGGATTCGAGATTAATAAACTACATAATTCCACATAGTTTTGTTTTCTTTTACTTCATTTTATAAAAATACTTTTTGTAAATGGTGCATTTCAATCATAATGCATCACTTGATTCAACATTTGTGCCAAATGTGTTCTCTCTATCCGACTATATAAAAATGATTGTATTAATACATATATGTGTGAGAGAGAGACCCTACTTCTAGCATACATGTCTCCTAATAATAGAATGGATCTGGGAGGCGTATGTGTGCGTCAGATTTATGCAGACCAAGGACACACATAAGAAAACAGAACAATTCCTTGGAAAAATTAAAAATCTTGCATTCTCACTTGATACATATCTAAACATGTAAGTGCCAAAGTCATACAATTTATATTTTCATTAAAGCTACAATAGTTCCAGCTAGTCACAGTTTGAACTGATTATAAAGTTACTATATAAACCACTATAGGTCTTGAAGATGTATTCATGGTAACATTTTGGCCCTGTACAAGCTATAAAAGTCATATGAGTTTGTATTGAAATAAATTGAACGAAGGAAGAATCATTATTGAAAGATACTAATTATAAGAGTTATAAACAAAAATATAAATTTTAGCAAGAAGATAATGTGATTATGGAACTATGATTGGATTTAGGCTATGGTGATCGTTATCTCATTTCATTTTTTTAAGTATATTATTTTTATTTTAAATTGGTGTTAGATCTAAGAATAACTAATCCTATTGCTATAAAAATATCGATATATGGCGTAAAAAGCATTTGATTGTATGCAACTAGATTTGATTATGTATGGTTTTTTCATTAAATAGTTGCTTATGTTCATGCAACCAAGTTTATATCAAAAGATTGAATTAATTTATGTTTCTTTATATTTTATTATTATCTTTTGAGCGGCCATCGATAAGAAAATTAGCATAATTATAAAAAATAGAAAAAAATTCAAATGTTAAAGTTATAACTTTTAGCATCCATTTGTACCACTCATTGCATGAATTGTGGTCATCAAACGCTCAACATTGCCAAACTTTTCATTAATATCCTCTCTTAAAGTAGACAAAATATCAGAATAAGGTGTTGCTGTTAGGAGAACGTATATTATAATGTCCTGCCATTTTGACCTTCAAAACTCGACACTAATACATCCACGATATTCACGTGCCTAACATGAAAGTACCGGAAAGACAGATTATTAAGGTGGAAGAAAGAAAAAATAGAACATAATCTCACATCATGATGAATAATACATAAAATACAACAAACCTTTACAAAAAGAAGAATTCAATGTACATATACATCAACCAGAGTCAACTAAACAATCATCATCTTGGACAATTATGACAGTCCGTCCTTACAATTGCTAGTAAATACAAAATCAAAAAATGCAATGGAAATAAAAGTATACATGAATACGTCTCGAAGGCATCCGGCTCATCACCTGATGCTTCAAAGCATTCAGAACTAAATCTAAAATATACTCGGGCAAACACAAGCATTATAAGAAAATAATGCTTAAATCAGTTTGGTAAGCCAGCGTGAGAAAACTTAGTCAAAGCATATTGATTTCTATTTTTATAAAACCCTTTCAAAATAAAAGATATCTCGTAAGACCACGTCGCACATAAACACGAATAGGCTTTCACTTTACGATAACCAAACAATTTGTTTTAGAAAATTAAATGATAATATAATAATGTCTAACAGCGAAAATATCAATAATTAATTAGTTGTGATGATCGTGAGTGTACATCACAACAATAATATGCATATAATTAATACCTCTAAGGTGCATTTGCTAATTGTGCAGGATTCCGCGAAGGTGCCCTCAGTATTTCAAGAATGGTCCTCCTAGACAAGATCAGAGTTATCCTTCCGATGCAACAGTACATCCCTAGTGATGTACACTAGGAAATACATAACTGGCTGCGCAGGCTGAATGCATCGCTCCATGCATGCATAACAATTGTAGGTAACTCTAGAAAGGAGACGACTGCACCCTTATGGGTTAGCTAAACCCTTGGTCATGCATCCTATTTTTGGTTTTAGTCATTTTCGCTATGCAGCTACGTCTGACATTCCAGCGCGTACACCATCATTTGAACAGATCTATGAATCACGCATGGATTCTAATACCTCAACAAGTCTCGGACTCTTACATGAATTCCCATATCTCAACAGAGATCTCAGAATCACACATGGATTCTCATACCTGAAGAGGTCTCGGAACATACATAGATTCCAACATCTTAACATAGATCTCGGAATCACACATGGATTCCCATACCCCAACACATCTAAGAATAACATAAGGATTCCAAAATTTCAAATAAAAACTCGAATCTCCCCCAAGCATAGAACCTGCTTATGGTTCTGGACTGATTAGAGTTTCGAGTCATCCCATATAAGTGCAATCCCATGCTTACTTGATATTCCAAAACCAATTGACCGATTTTCAAAATATTCAATGCCGGTTATTTTAGAAATAATCAGACAATACATAAGAGTGGCGATCACCTCCTAACCATTTAAGCGAACGGATTTCCTTACCATTTGTCCTAGGAGAACAAACGAGTATATACGTACATTATTGCACCATCGATGGTAATTGTACCATATAATCCTTGTATTTCTGCTAGATATTTCCAAAGTTAAATACTTCTTTGTTAAGTTGTTAGACAATATTTCCATACCACCAAAATAAAAAATGATTACTTATTTAGGCCAAGATTTGATAGTCGGTTATTAAATATCAAATAAACAAACATTTAGAACATATATTACAATTCACATGGAAGCTACCAAACCTCTTAGATTAAGCATTCATTAATTGAATTTCTTTCCATAAATATTTATCAAAATATTGGTATACTTATCACTAGACTATGCTAAAAGAATTCTATTCAAAATAAACTCTTCCAGTTATTATTAGACAGTGTTTACTTAGCCAAATAAATAACACAAAAGAAGTATGGTTAAATTAACTTCGTTATTATTTAAACAATGTAATTATATTAAATCAATATTATTTGTTCGCTTTATACATTATGCACTTTCAACAATGATAATTTATCCAAACCCAACAATCAAACAAATAAAACATCCAAGCATACAGGTAATAATTTTTATCTGCGATATAACATACTGATTAACCAAAAAGACTGGTTTAACTCACTGAAATTTTAGTTATCATTGAAACGTTTTGGTTTCATTTAAAATCGAACAACTCGAAATTCTATAACCTAGAATCTTAATAAATCCAATTCCAAGATGTAATTAACGTCTCTACGACTCCAATGCGACTGACCGCGTTTGATCTAGACCTTGTATGAACAAGTTATTGCATTTATATGATTCTGAATTAAATAATAAAACTAATTCCTTAATTACAAATTAATCACCAATAACCCTTATTATTCCCCAAATTAATCTAATCTTTCGTCATTCAAACTCAGGCCGCTCCAAAATGTGAAATTAATTCTTGATCAACTCGATTCAGCCACCACCATAGGGCCCCACATGCCACCGCGAACTCACCGTACATAGCCATGCCTTAGACGCCACCATATCCGCCCTCCCACCTACCTCCGTCACCGAGAAAAAAGCACCGAAATTTGAACGTCGTTGAACTCAATTTCTGGTTGCCTTGCATCGAACCACGACGATACCACCATCCATCACCTTCCCTTCCACTAGCCAAACAACTTTCTAGTTGGATCCCTCGCTTGAAAACACCTCAAGTTGCTTCAATGATTGAAGGGCGTTGGATTAAGGTAAATAAAAATGAAGACTAGGATTTCAGTTAGGGTTTTGAGAAAATGAAAATGGGTGGGGGTCCTTATAATAGGTAACCAACCGATATTATTCATGCTCGAAAATTCACGAACTCCAAATGAGACGTGCTCACTGACCTTCTTAGCCAAATACCCCTATTTTAAACTCAATGGAACTATTTTAAATGCCTAATTTCAATGTATAAAAAGTTATCTTTTCAAGTTGCACTTGACCTCCTAACTCAAAACCAAACAGTCAGAATATATTGATGCGTAAACTCATTCTGGCTCGCTTGAACCATTTGAAGCTTTTGGAATTAATTCGAAGTCCTAAAAAGTCCATATGCTAAAATCAAGTTTACATCTCATCGATAAAATAAACAAATTAAATATTTAGATATCCAAAATTTAAATATTCAGAGCAGCCTAAAAATATGGATTGTTACACTCTTCCCCTTAAAAAGATTTCATCCTCGAAATCCTAAAAGACAAAGCAACAAGCCCAAACACCAAATCACAAACGATGATATAAAAATCATCTTCAAATTAGCCCTATCAGCAAGTTGCACACTAATCTATCCTGGACTCTATTCTACCTACATGTGCATATGTCAACCAATAATACATTTTTATCTGAATCGAGTTATAAATACTCAAAACGAATAAGTAACAACAAATGCAATTATAGTGACAACTTTCCATATTGTCACTAAAATTTCTAAGTCGCTCAGAGCTATTCCAACAATCTCTGACATCGATTCTTACAACTAATGTCATATTCAAAACACCTTGCTCTAACTTTTCTTTCAACTTTGGTCTAAGTTTTTGAAAAATTTCAGCAATATCTCCTTTACACTACTAGATTAGAAAAATAAACTTGCGACATATGGCACAAACCAACAAAAGAAAACAAAGTCCAAAAGTGGCCACCCATATCTGGGGCATAAAATCACCAATCAAATTCCAAACCCTAAATCTACGACATACCTATTTGTCGGGCAACAAACTCTACTCATGGTACCAAAAGCAACAAGCTAGCATTTGCTTCCATGTACCTGAAACTCACTTATATAACCCAAAAGAGAGTTAACATGACAATGAATAATATAACAACTCATCCATCATATAACATGAATCTTAGCATGTCAAACCATAAATAACAATCATCTCAACCAACATGTCAAATCAATTCATGTTGCTTACATTTCTAATGTAAGCAACAAATATTTATATCAAAGTCTGTATGATGTGAATATGTCATCCGTATGCAATATCAAATCCAATCACTCGCTCGATGACAAAAGTTTAATTTTCAAACTAGTATCGATCAATCGACTTCTCTAGTGTGGACATTTATTTGGTTCCTGATTAGAAACCACCGTTCTTCTTACATAGCCATATATTATAACAGAGAACTTTAGGATCATCTTAAGAATCCATATCAAATGTTCATCATTAAAAATCGAGTGAAAAATCCTTATTTGGATCGGTTTAAATCACCTCGAATTCATGTGTCAGAATCTGGATCAAAGGTCCTTATGCGAGAAAAGTGATCTTACATTCTATGTGGTTATTCCAGTTGGTTCTTAATTATATCCCATTTCCATCCATTTTAAATCACATTCAATTTCATTAAATAGTATTCCATTTCATAAAACCTTTACTTAAGTGTACCGATATTTCATAACTTAAGTTTATAAATACCATATAAAACACAAGTTAGGTTTACCATCACATTAAAAATTAAGTTTATATATTATGACGACACTCTTTTACATCCTAATAGTATATATACAATATTAAATTTTGCTTTACTTAACCAGGATGTTTAACAAATATAAAACTTGTTTTAAATTTCTATCTCTTCAAATTTATAAGTTACAAAACTTATTTCCTTGTAATTCCACTAAAAACACCTAGCTTAAGCTTCTACGTCAAATTTGGAAGTCCAAGCTATCCAAAATCGTCGAAAATTCCATTTCATTTCAATAAATGAAAAATCACCAAATAGCATATCAAATAAGATGCAAAACCAAACTACTCTAATGCATAAGGTACATGCATCCATATAATAACGTGACTGAAAACTTCAGACTTATATAACCGGTTTTTATTTCAGATCATTTTGAAATAACAAAATTCATATCTTCTTTTGCATTTCAAATTAAATTTTTGGGATTTTAAAATCATGCTTTGTTGTACCCATAACAACTCTAAACAAATTACGGTGATGGAAATGGCCCACTTAGAACTCGAAAATGAACACCGATGATGCTGCAATCACCACCGAAATTATTTTCCAGTGATCGAAGTGAGTTTAGTTCTTTCTATTTCCTTTAGACTCCTTTTAAAATATATTCAAAATATACTTTCAAATAATACTACTATTATTTTCCTCCAAAATTTTAAAAAACAATTTTCAAAAAACCAAGATTTAAGTTCTTAAATTCTCAGCTTAAATCCTTTTTATCTATAATCAACATTTATACATTAGATTTATAATATTTCATTTTACTATATAAAATAATTTTACAACTATTATCTTATTTAAATTATAACAATTTTTTTTATTAAAGTTAAATTTTAATCAACATTATCACCGAACGCCTCATAGTCAAACCGTGAAACTAAATTCATGTGGTATTCATTTTAATGTTCCCATAAATTACTATATACCCAACCCCTGTAGAGAAAAGGATAAAATTGCTCATAATCAACCACAGTAGCCAATGCATATAAACCGGTTGCAAATAATTACCCAATCCAACAATAGCTAATGCTCCTAATTGGGTGAGCACGACTCGTTAAACAATAAATAATTGAATCTTATAATACCCTAACAACAAGCATACAAAAATATCTACATAATTTTTATAAAGATGATTCCTTTGTATATAAAATAATCCTAGATAAAATTATTTCATTTATCAATTTACAAAATGATATTATGTCGCTTTGCCTTGTTTAAGCTTTTAGAAACCCCTATCAATACCGTGGCAGCCCATATATCGACCATAATATATAAACCACTCAATAGATAAATCAACACAATACAAAACATTTTTATAGCACTAGCAAATACATGCTCTTATAGATAATAAAATTAACTCGTTATAGGGTGCTACTGACCTTATCTCTAATAGGCTTACTTATTCTAGTGCGCTACTAACCCTATCTATAATTAGTTTACCCCACCAAAGCCCAGGTGTTTGCTCAACCAAGGCTCTGATACCATGTTGTAACATCCTGCCTTTTCGACCATTAGAAGTCGACACTAATACATCCATAGTATTCACGTGCCAAACATACAAGTGCCAAAAAGATAGGTTGTTGGCGTAAACGAAAGAAATAATATAACATAATCTCATATCATGACGAGTAATATACAATATGCAACAAACTTCTACAAAAATAAGACTTTAATATACATATACATCAATCAAAGTTAATAAACAATCATCAGCTTAGACAGTAATAACAGCCTGCACTTAGAATTGTTGATAAATGCAAAATCAGAAAATGCAATAGAAATAAAAAGATACATGAATATGTCTTGAAGGCATCTGGCTCGTCTCCTTAGCTTCAAAGCATCCAAAACTAAATCTAAAATATACTTGGACTGACCCATGCACTATAAGAAAATAACGCCTGGACTAGTCTGGTAAACCAGCGTGAGAAAACTTAATCAAAGCATATTGACTTCTATTTTTGTAAAAACCCTTTCAAAATAAAAGGTATCTTGTAAGATCATGCTGTAAATAAACACGGACGGGTTTATATGGTTCGAGGTAAGCCTATTCCAGATGTAGTTTGAGGCAGCGGTCAACAACTTTACAGTTCTTTTACCTTCGCCATCGAGATTCCTTAGGAGCAGGTCTAATAAGAAAACATTGTTCAGAAAATGAAAACAAGTTAATAGAAATAATGGTAATGGTCTACTTACGAGGAGAAAAGAAGGCTCTATTAACACTTGGAAAGCATTTTGGTATGGAAGAATTGAATTTTCCAATCCTTAAACTTATTTATTCCTCGTAAAACTAACTTTTGAGAGGGTTAGCTAAAAAATAAGGCTATCCAAATTTCTAAGTCTGACGAAGCGTGCTAAGTAGTTAAGAACTTCAGCACTTACAGAAGGAATTCCTGACTCTAAGGCCATGAGCTCCAAGGAGATGAGGTATCTTTATACATTGGGTGATAATTGGATACGAGCTATATCAAGATGACCTAGAAATCTCAACAAAAACACTAGAAATGGAACAAAATCCCCGTGCCAAAAATGGATGGCAGTGTAAGCAAAATATCCCTTAAAAGAATTTTGAATGGTGTCATTATTTCCTGGAGAAGTAGCTTCAACTCCTGTAATCCCAAATTCATTAAGGATCGCGTCTACTTCATCTTGAGAAGTTATAAGGGAATGCCTTGAAACCGCTTCAACCTTCTTTGGAGAATATTCTAACTCTAAGCTATATCCCTTACAAAACTCTTAGAAGTTCTTTTAATACCCATAATTCTTTTAAGTGATATAATTTCATCAAAGTTACGGTTTATTCCACTAATAACACCTTCCGAAGGTGTCAAAGGCCTATTATGACGGCTCAAATACCCACCGTAGTATTTCGTTCCATGCTTTTGAATGGGGGTCAAAGTTAATTAAAACTATATGAATCGGTAAGCTGTCGACAGTGTGGAAACCGATGTCAGTGTCACCCATTTTACGGCATATATGCACCTAGACATACCCTTCGACAACGTCGAAACCCATATATTTTAATCAATTATAATAAATGCAACTATCTACGCAGCATCAATTTGAAAATGTACATTGTCGAAATGCCATATCCCGGTTATGTCGAAAGACTTGAAATAAAGTGGCATTGAGACTAACGAAAGGATATTAAGACGTTTCGACAATGTTTATGTCAAGAAAGTAATGATTGCTACGTTCCAATTAACTATTATGGGTTTCCGAATGAGTTGAAAGGCACAACAGAATTTTGAGGCGTCAACATTAAATTAAATTAGTACAAATAGATGTGATTATCTCAATTTTAGGATTTCGATTAATTTGAAAGGTTGATTAAGGTTTCGACGATAACAAAAAGTTTACTATTCTTAATTCAATTAACATAAGAGAGGTTAGTTTTTAACTTTTAATACTCTCCAAGGTAAATTCAAATTGGGGAGTCAAGCTTGAATCTGAATACCACGTTGGAAAATATGCCTAAAATTTGGCAAATTCAAGTTCGAACTCTAATTGGTACCATAGATTAGTCAAAATCAGCATAGAAATGGAGTTTACATCATCTTACACGAATGATAAAGTTGAATCAATTTCAAAATTAAAATGGTAACATGAACTATACCCCAAAAAAATTGAAAAAAATTGATTTTTAATATAGAATAATGGATACTCACCTTAGATTTTAACTTACGTCTCCTGAAATTATGAATTTAATGAGAGATTGAAATATCTTATTCTTGCTTCAAAATTTTTAATCGCAAGTAAATGAAAAGGGGAGATGAAGGAAACGTAATTTATAAGCAAAGCAAATACAAGGACAGGTGTTCGATTAGATTTAAATAATTGGCCAAGATTCATTTGGGAATATCAAAAGGCGGGAAAACTTTGTGCCGAAATAATGATCGGTGTCGAAATAGTTGGCTTGAAAAGTCTAGAATGCAAAAGAATGCAACTTTGTCGAAGCCTAAAAGAATGCAAAAGAAGCAAATGTTATCATCAAAAATCACTTCAACTTTGTCGAAGCCTAAAAGAATGCAAAAGAAGGCTACTTAAAGAACAATGGCGATAGCATGACCTTTCGAAAGAGTCGAAGGGATGCTTCTACAAATGTTAGATGAATTATAGGCTTCTAAAGAGGTCAAAAGTAGATAAGCCTATCTTTCTGCTTCAATTGATCCCTTTCGAAACAGCTGATTCTGCATGCATAAACGGGTTTCACATGTGTTAAAAAGGCCTTTCAAAGGCATCAAAAGAAAGGTTCCGCATTAATCAAGGCGATCACTTTCGAAAGCTAACTTTCGCAATCATCTTTTGTCTACTAATAAGCCTCCTCCATTACAATTGACCTTTTGCAATGATCCATCTACCATCCTTGAATCCTTTTGAAACCATCCAAATGCCCTTCCTCGCTCATTCAAGTAGCAATATATCATGTTGGCACCATATCTTAACAACAATGAAGAAGTCCAAGAAGCCTTCTACTATGTTACAACCCTTTTGAAACAAGGAAATACTCTTTCGATAATGTCGAAAGCCAACCAAAATGCATATAAGTGGAGTGCAAACTGATTTTGGTACCCAATGATGGAAAGAAGTTTTAAGTGTTTCAAAAGCTTAAACAAAGAAAGCATCATCACCTTTTGCAAGCACTGGATGTAGTTTTTGAACACATTTGAACATCCTTTCCTACTTTACCAAAAGTTCAACAATAAGAAAAAGGTCGCTTCTATACCTTCCGATGGAGTCGAAAGCACCCAGGTCCCATTTGAAAGAAACGTTAATGATGCGCTCTGAATTCAACAGCGAAAGAAGGTCATCAAGGCATCCTTTGGACTAAGTCGAAAGGACTAACGTGAAAGGGTTCAACCTGCGCCTATAAATAAGACCCAACGAGTCTTGCTTAGGGGATCAGAATTCATTCATTCTATACTATTCTTCTCTTGAGTTTGTTGTTATCATCAGAAATCACTCCAACTTTTTCGAAACCTTAAGGAATACAAAAGAATAATTCATAAAGAATAATAGCAATAGTAAGACCTTTCGAAAGAGTCGAATGGATGCGTCTACAAAATGTTGGACGAGTAATGGGCTTTCAAAGAGGTTAAAAGTTGACGAGGCTACCCTTTCACTTCAGTTAACCCCTTTCAAAACAGTTGACCCGCATGCATAAAGGGTTTTCGTATGAGCTAAAAGCACCTTTCACGGGTATTGAATAAAAGGCTTCCGCACATGTATCTGATCCTTCGAAATAGATGGTTCCACCATTGTTTATCTTCCGTGGAAGAACATCCGGCCAATGTGACCCTTTGAAAGCGTAGATCGGCCTTTCAAATCGGTTGAAACATTCCACGGATATAAAGAAGATCTCATATTGCTTCCTTAAACACCAAAAGATGGGAGTTGCGCATTAATCAACGGGAATGCTTTCGAAAGCTATCTTTCGCAACTAAGCCTTCTACTATGCTTTAAGTCATTCGAAGCGGCGAAAATACCCCTCTCGACAGTATCAAAAGCCAACATCCTTTCTACTTACACAGCACATCAACAACAAGGTAAATGACATTTTTATACCTTTCGATGGATTCGAAAGCACCCAAGTTCCATTCAACAGTGGAGTTAGAAGGGCATCCTTTCAACTAAGTTGAAAGGATTGAGGTGAAAGGGTCCAACCTGCACCTATAAATAAGACCCTAAGGGTAATGTTTACGGGCTCCGAATTCATTCATTCTACACTTGTTCATTTCTTGAATTTGTAAACCCTAATTCTTAAATTAAATTGGGGAATTTCACTTCCTTATAATACTTAAGCCTCTTGTATTCATGAAAAATTATTATTAGAGAAAATACATGGTGTTTTCAATTACTTAGAATCTGATTCAGTGCTCATGTATGGATTCAAATATTGAGTACTTGCATCAAAGCTTATCGAAGAGATTCCTTTTGAAGGAATAAAACCCCGTCGACACAGCTAAAACCCTTACACAACATTAGGACACAACCTTAGATTACCTCAACCATTTCGAAAGGTGGTTTCAAAGGAGTATTAGATTACTTTGACTGACTCAAAAGGTGGTTCGAAGAGATCGTTCTCACTTTTAATCCTACTTTGTGGTGTTAACAAGATTTCTTGTTAACATTTATGGCGCTAGAAGGAGAGCTTGAACCTCCGACTTTAGTGAATTGCCAACCTTGCTTTCCTTTATCCCTATTTCATTCCAAGTAAACCTTAGATCCTATACTACAATGCTTAGCAAAATCAAAAAGTTCGATCAAGGATCTTCAGAACCACACTTGGTTGGATTCTCCCATAATACTATTGAAGATTCTAAGCTATATGAAGAACAAATGTTAAGATTGGAGGCTTTAAGAATCATGAAAAAGTAGAAAGTCGAGTCTTATGATCCGAATAATTGGAGCTTAAACCCATTTCATATTGGCCACGCACCCATCTTTGCTTTAAGAGGAGCACAAAGTATGGATGATAACATGTTTAATCAAATGAGGAAGACTATTCAGTTCTATACTAAAGGCACTATATTTGAAAATGGAATGGAGGCTGATTATTATACCTTTTCTCAAAAATGGCATCAAGGAACAAGTAAATCATTACCTACATATGTGCTTCAAAAAGTTCTAAAAAGGAAATTGGCTATTGAGGGTGAAGCTCCCGGATCAAGCCATAAAAGATCTTGAAATCAGCCTTAAAAGGAAAGCTTCAAATCAAGACTCTTTAAAGAATGCAACTTAAATACATCAATTGAGAATGTTTACTTATTAACAATGGAGGAACTCAACTATTGGCCATCTAAAAAGAAAAGGCTCAAATATGAAAGGAATATAGAAGGATCTTACGTTGTATCATATGACAAATGGACACAAAACAAATCAATATGGGGCTCTTGAAGGAACTGTCATCAACTTTCAGACAAGGGAAAATCAACAGATTTGTAAAGCAATCCTAGATAAATTCCATAAAGCACCTTTTCAAGGAAATATACATGGACGGGAGAAAAATTCACCTTAATATTGGAAACTACCTTAAACAGTTGTAAGCCTTTGTCCATGCCAAGTTGGCCAGGTCAAAGCTCCTCCTAGAGGGAGGTTGAAGTAAACCTTTATCTGTGCCACGCTATGGCCAGATTACAGTATCTATAATCAATTGATCTCACCACGTTATAGCCAGATCAAGGCACCCCTGAAGGGGGATGGGGTAGGCCCTTGAACGCAACATGCCATGGCCAGGTCAAGGCACCGACTAGCCTTCAGTCTCGCCTATAAGGCTTGGCTGTAGCACCTCCTAGAGGGAGAATGGAGTACGCCCATGATCCCACCACACTATGGCCTGGTCAAGGCACCGAACAAGCCTTCAGTTCCGCTTATAAAGCCTAGACGGAGCGCCTCGTGGAGGGTGGTCGCGTAAGTCCTTGGGTCTTGCTTATTGATAAGCTAACCAAGTGCACCGGACAATAATAGGACGTCCATGCCGTAGAAGTGGCACACAAAACATCAACAATATGCAAAGCCTATAGGATGTCATGTACCGAAATAATCAAGTCCCATGAATCAAAGAAGCAACACGAAGCAAAGGGAACATTAAAAGTGTAGTGTCGATCGTGTAATATGGATATATGATAATGTAGAGTATACTAATGATAATAGTACTATAAATAGTGTGGAATATAAAAGCAATATAGTAAAATGACACCGGAGATTTTTATACTGGTTCGGAGCACCGTCCTACGTCCAGTCCCAGACTCCTTCTGGAATTTCACTAAAATAACAACCCTTACTTAACCCGGAGGAACAGGTCTATACAACCCCTGAGCAGCCGAACAGGGACCTGTGCAGTGGAACAGGATTTCGCCTCAACAGCCGAAGAGGACTTCACTTGCCTAAGCAGCAGAACAACACTTTAACAGTTTACAGAAAATAGTTTGACTGATGTGTTCTGATAACACGGATATGTCACTTGTAGTACACCTTTCCTATAATCTTCTCCTCGAGTATAAATGTTTATATTTGAAGCAAATGAAGAATAGAAAGGTATAAATTGCTTTTATGCAGAATAATCGAGAGTACAATAGCAAATAGATTTTAGAATTTAGATCAGAGAATAAGCGAAATCAATTGTGGTTAAGTGATTTGAAATGAGTTTTGAGTTTGTATTTATAAGTGATAGAAAGCTACAACTATTGGTGAATAGTTTCGATCGAAGTGTTACACATGAATCCTTTCGTTGAATGTTCGCAACCCTTCACAAAAGTTATGTCTTTTCAAAAATATTACTGTTGTAGAAATTCAATCGACTGGACTACAGGGTCAGTCGACTGAATATTCAAACGAATTTAAATATTCAAATTCAAATATACGTGCACTGTGCATGTTACACATTTTACCCAGTGTCAGTCGACTGGACCTACAGGGTCAGTCGACTGACCTGGTATAATTTGTGCAATATGCATAATTTTGTATGTATATATATTACTTTTAAACTTTTATTAATTATATGCTTGCATAAGCTAATATATATACTTTTTAGCCGAGGAGAGATTTTAACAATATTGATCTAAGACTCAAACAATCAAAATATAAAATTGATGCACCAGTTTTGAAGTCTCGTCTCCTTGTAGTATATATTCTCTTTTTGTAGCAGTCGTCAAATCTATGCATTGTAGATGAAAGCTCTGTGTCATGATCAAAACCAAGTCTCAACATTCTCCCCCTTTTTGATTGATGACAACCTGAAAATAGATGTAGATTTCGACTGTGTATATATAAAACAATATAAATACTTACTCCCGAATCTCTGACGCATTTTATCCTGCATTTTTATTAGTAGCAATAATAGTTCTCCCCCTTTGTCATCGACAAAAAGGAATACGCAATATGATATTGTAATGTGAGAGATAATATAAAATGAATCAAACACTCGCACATTCTAATATCCATAGACAATAATGTTTTAAAAGCAAAACAAACTAGAATGGCCACTTAAGTACAAGCCATATTATTAATTTAATTGTCTTGAGTTAAAAAAGAAAGAAATAGATTAAACTTCCTACACCATCAGACCCTTACCCCTACCACCATATCCTTCATTTCCATCATCTCCTTCATCAGTAGTAGCTTGATCATCTTTAGAAGAAGAAGTAGAAGACCATGTGAATACGGGTTGCTTTCCCGGGATAATGCTTGCCATAATTTTGTGAAAAATCCTTTCACTTTATCGAGCTTCTTATCCACTTTTTGAATGTTAGATTGAAGGATTTTTTGATTATGCCACATGATATTGATGGCAGCATGAGGTTGAAGTCCTTCATCCGGAATTGTAATTTCTTCTTACTGATATCAAGTGGTTGTTTGACGAGATGATCGTTGAGAGGACTCGCCTTGTTGTGGTTGAACTTGAGATGTTTGACGTTGTGTCCATTATTCAAAGGAAGTTATAGGAGGTGGTCGGGCAACATGTAACTTCATTAAAGCTAGTGTCCAAGCATTTAAACATCCAACTGTAGAAACTGGTGAATCCGGTTGTGGAACTTCACAAGCTTTGAGTAGACGGATAACATATTCTCCATGATAAATTATATTCATTTTACCTTTGTTAAAACTTAAAAGGTCGTCAAGTATTAAACGTAGCCAATTGATTTTGATGTTTCCAAATATAGCATACAAGGCTCTAAAATTATGCTCATAGACAAGTTCATAACTCCCAATTCTAGGAGTTACGGTTTTCTTTAAGGCACGATGAATTATTCAGGCTTTTGGTCATAAAGACATTGATTTTAATTGACGCAAATCGTCTTCAAGAAGTAAATGGCTAACACGGTCTCTAACCACCAAATCGACATCAATAGTAGATAATTCAACTCCATCATTGTCTATTTTTACAATATGAGTCATACGATCTAAAGAAAAGAAGACGGGCTTACCACATACTAGGCTCCATATGCAATCTTCTTGGTTCGAAACATCTTGATGACCCAAATTGAGAGTAGCGAAGAATAATTTAACCATAATTTGGTTAATTTTATGTTTATGGTCGTTAGTATCAATTAACAATTCCAAATTGCTACGGCATGCTAAATCTTGAATATAATAAGGTGAGAAATCAGGAAAGTTAACGAATGAACCTTCGAAAATTCTAGAATCTTGCATCCTTCTCCATCGATTTATTGCGGTGTCATCAAACAATCATTGATGAATTTGTTCAGTTGAGGGTGGTTGAGATGAGGAGGAGGCTTGGCCTTTTCGTTTGTTGCCATTTAATTTTGATTTGAAAAGGAAATTTTGAGTTTTGTAGAGATTAGGGTTTAGAGTAGTTTAAAAACTGAATTGGGAAGGAGGGGAAAAGAGTAAAGTGAATATAAAGAGGGGTGAAAGAGTAGGTGGAAAGGTTAATATATATTTCAATATTTCAGCGTCAGCCGACTGGTGCGGCACTCAGTCGACTGATGTAGAAGATCGAATATTCTCAATCTACTGGTCCGGTTGACTGGGAGCCTGCACCAATCGACTGATCTGTACAAATCTTGAATAATAAATTTGTTTTATAATAGAAAATGTGTATATTCTATTTATTTTGCCAATATAATTTTAATTTGCTGTTTGATGTGAATACATTTATTTTTAAAATGTTTGTTTATTAGACGGGAAATAATTTTATTGCAAAGATATATAAACGTCATAGTAAAAGAAATTTATTAAGCGTACAATGAAGAAGATTATATAAAAAAAATATTTCTTTGGGCTTGATGTCTTGAAACGTTTTAGTTGTTTCCGACGAATGTTCGATGCTTCGTTGCGGTCCCATGAGTTTGGAGAGTATGGAGGTCGCATAGGAGATGAAGTCGAAGGACGTTGAATCGGTGAAATGGCATTTTCGTCAATTGGGTGTGACGAAGCCCCGCAAAATTTCATTGCAACATGTTCGATTATACCAGTACGTCTGGAATTAATTTTCTGCTCATAATACATTTCCCGTTGAAGCATAAGAGACTCCTGTTGATAATGATGGAGACCGTCAATTTTCTGTTTTGTGTTCGGTGAGATGTCAATGGTCTTTTTCCCTTTTTTCTTTTCAGGTGTGTATCCGAAATGGTAAGTTGATGATGGCGACCCTGGTGTTTTGGTGTTTTTGGTGAGTTTGGTGTGGCAAGGATTTCAATAGAATCGATAGTGGATGATGATGACATTTTTTGTAAAGGTTGAAGTTGATGGATTTTATATTTCAGCGAATGGAGAAATGTAATTTTTGAATGCTTAGTAGTAGGAGAATGTTGCTATTTATAGTTGTATATGTAGAAAAAATAGGATTTGGATTAATGAATCTTATTAATTTTAGGCTAAATGTATGTAGAGTCAGTGGAATTCTGTTGGCTGTGGTTATTTGAGCAGTTATACTATGTATAAAGTTTATAAACAGTAATACAGTAGTACAAAGATAATTGTTACATATAGAGTAGTATAAATTACAAGTAATTATTCAATAATATGGCCATAAGAGACTAGAACAGCAAACATTAATAGCTCGGGTGGTTAAGACACCTGGGTCATTCATAACAGGCCGCAAGTTCGAGTCTCGGCATGGTTAGAATTTTGAAATTTTTGAAATTTTTTTATTTATTTTTTACTTTTTAGTTAAAAAATTTATATTTTTATTTATATATCTTTACTTGAGATTATCCCGAGTTCACGTCGCAATTTTATAAACGTATTTTCTAATAATGGTTTAGTAAAGATATCTGCTAACTGATTTTCAAAAGGAACGTAGCCTAGATTTATTATATATTTTTCTATTTTATCGCGTAAAAAGTGATGTCTAATATCTGTATGTTTAGTTCTCGAGTGATTTACAGGATTTTTAGATAAATTTATTGTACTAGAATTATCACAGTAAATTGTTGATTTTGATATATTTATTCCAAAATCTTTAAGTGTCTGTTGCATATAAATCACTTGGGTACAAGCTAGTGATGCAGAAATATATTCTGCTTCACAAGTTGATAATGAGACACTGTTTTGTTTCTTACTGAACCATGAAATTAACGATTTACCGATGAAATGACATGTACCACTTGTGCTTTTTCTATCTGTTCGTGATCCTTCGAAATCAGCATCGCTGTACGATACTAATTCGAACGAACAGTCTTTTGGATAGAATAGTCCGAAATTTGTAGTTTTACTAAGATAACGTAGTGTTCGTTTTACAGCACGTAGATGTGATTCTTTCGGGTCTGCTTGAAATCGAGCGCATAAGCATACACTCATCATGATATCTGGTTTACTTGCTGTTAAATATAGTAATGATCCTATCATACTACGGTATAATTTTTGGTCTACCCTTTTTCCGTTTTCATCTTTGTCAAGATGTGTTGTACTCATAGGAGTTGGTTTGGCAGAAGTGTTTTCCATTTCAAAACGTTTAATAAGATTATTACAATATTTTTCTTGACTAATAAATATTCCATTCGAAACTTGTTTTATTTGTAGTCCTAAAAAATATGATGATTCTCCCATATAAGACATTTCAAATTCTTTAGTCATTATTTCCGAAAATTCTTTACATAATTCATTATTAGTTGAGCCAAATATAATGTCATCGACATATATTTGAACTACTAATATATCATTTTTAGATTGTTTTATAAATAGTATTTGATCTACTTTTCCTATTTCGAATCCAGAATTAATTAAATAGCTTTTAAGACTTTCATACCAAGCACGTGGTGCTTGTTTTAATCCTTATAAAGCTTTCTTAAGTTTATATACATGATCTGGATATTTTTCATGAATAAATAAGGAGGGTTGTTCAACATAGACATTTTCTTTAATATAACCATTTAAAAATGCACTTTTAACATCCATTTGATAAAGTTTAAAACTATTAAAACATGTATATGCCAATAAGATTTGTATTGCTTCTAGTCTAGCAACCGGAGCAAACGTTTCTTCGTAGTCTATTCCTTCTTCTTGGTTATATCCTTGTGCTACTAGTCTTGCTTTATTTCTAGTTATATTTCCTAATTCGTCTGCTTTATTTTTATAAACCCATTTAGTTCCTATAACTGTCTGATCGGTTGGTCTAGGTACAAGTTCCCAAACATCATTTCGTTTAAACTGATTTAATTCTTCTGCCATAGCGATAATCCAATTTTCATCGGATGATGCATCTTTAGTGTTTTTAGGTTCTACAGTAAATATAAATGCTACATTACTCATTAAGTTTAATTGACTTCAAGTTCGAACATTCGAATTTATTTCTCCAATTATATTTTATGTAGGATGATTTCGTAAAATTCGTCGCGGAGAACTTATTGTATCAGCAGTATTTCTATTTTCTAAATTATAAACAATGTTTTCATCTTCTCTGGACAAAATAATATCGTCGTCGTTGTTTGAATTTTTTATAATTGTTTTTGTTTTATTGAGTAAGTCATTGTTACTAATTTTAGTAGAAGTATTTTCATCAAAAGATACATGGAGTGATTCTTCGATAGAATTTGTTCGTTTATTAAAAATTCGATAAGCTTTACTTCTAATTGAATATCCAAGAAATATTCCTTCATCACTCTTTGAATTGAATTTTCCAAGCTGATCTTTAGTATTTAAAATAAAACATTTTGATTCAAATATTTTAATAAGATATGTTTGTTTTTCTACCGTTAAAAAGTTCGTAAGGAGTATTTTTGGTAAGAGGTCTAATAGAAACACGATTCAAAACATAACAAGCAGTTGCAACAGCTTCTGCCCAAAATTGTTTTGGTAACATGCTTTCATTTAATAAAGTTCATGCACATTCTTGTAGAGTCCTATTCTTTCATTCTACAACTCTATTTTATTGTGGAGTTCTAGGAATTGAAAAATTATGAAAAAATCCTTTCTTTTTACAATACTTATCAAATTGTATATTTTCGAATTCTCCTCCGTGATCACTTCTAATATTTTTATTTTAATACCTTTTAAGTTTTGAATTTTTTAACAAAAATTTTGAAATTTTCAAAAGTATCACTTTTATTTTTCATAAACATAGTCCACGTATATCTAGAAAAATCATCACCTATTACAAATACGTATTTATTATGATTTATGGATTGAATTTGGGTAGGGCCAAATAAATCCATATGAAGTAATTCGAGCGGTTGTAATGTCGAGGTAACTTTTTTAGATTTAAATGAGGATTTGGTTAGTTTACCTAATTGACATGAGTCACATATATTATTGACTTTAAAATTCATATTAGGTAATCCTTTTACAAGATTATTTTTAGAAATTTTATTTGTATTTTTGAAATTGATATGACAAAATCATTTATGTCATATCCATGGATCATTTTCTTTAGCTATTAAACATAAATCTGAGTTATGATTAACTTTCATATTTAAAACATAAATATTTTTATCTCTATTTCCTTCGAAAATAAGATTTTGATTCTGATCAAGAATACTACACTTATTTTCAGAAAATGAAATTTTAAAACCTTTATCGCATAGTTGACTTATACTTAATAAGTTATGTTTTAAATTTTTAACTAATAAAACATTTGTAATAAGAGGTAAATTAGATGTGCCGTAATTTCTCACATCGCCTTTGCCGATGATATGTCCCTTGGAGTTGTCTCCAAAAGTGACAGAACCTACATTTGAGTGTGTAATATTTATCAACATGTCCTTATCTCCTATCATATGTTTTGAGCAACCACTGTCGAATATCCATTTTCCTCTTTTCTTGAGTGGGACCTGCAAAAAATATGAGATTATCGTTGGTACCCACTTTTTAATAGGGTCCTAAGAGTTAGATATTAGGAAACCAAACCCAGGAGGGTTTAGTATCCCTTTATTAAATGTAATTTTTGTTATTATGTACATCTTCTATGAATGAACTAATATATTTCTTTCTTATTAGTTTGTTATTGGTTTTAGGTATCCATATACTTATGGTTTTAGAAACTGGTCTACTTAAAGACATGGATACATTATTAGATTTAACTTTGTTCAAATTACTAGCTTGAGACTTTTTAACTACCTTCTTATATCCTAAACCATGTTTATTATTAACAGATTGTGAATTCTCAATAATTCTAGATAAATTTTCTCTGCCTTTATTAAAATTTGAAACATTCTTAGTTATTCCATCAAGTCTAGTCTTTAAACTTGAATTTTCTAGTTCTACCATTTTAATATTAGTTTTTAAAACATGATTCTCAGAAACAAGAATATCATTCTTTTCTTTTTGAGCTTCAATTTCTTGACTTAATAATATAAGTTGAGAATTAACATTAAATAGAGATTCTTGAGTTTTCTCAAGTTCTTTTTCCAATATTTTCTTCTCATCTTTGAGCATATCTCTTTCGAATTCAGCCTTTTTTTGATTTTCTACAGCTTCTTTATATTTCTTTTTAAGACTTTTTAAAGTGTCTAATAATTCGGAGTTTATTTCTATCATATCATCAAAAGTAAAATTACTAACCTCACTAGCTTTAGCCATAAAACATACGTTAGCTTGTTCAATGTCGCTTTCACTTTCACTTCCTGAAGAAGATGATGAGGAATCTGAATCATCCCAAGTGACTGAAAAATCTTTTCTTTTGAATTTGTCCTTCCTTTTATTTCGATGTTCTTTCTTTCGATCTGGACAATCTTTCTACATGTTCCCTTTTTGTGATAGTTATAACATTCCATAATTGACAAAGACGATGGTTTATTGCTGTTTGAACTTCTCTTCCCATTGTTTCTATTTCCTTTTCTGTATTTCAAAAATTTCTTGAAGTTCTTGGCAATAAAGGCTAGATCATCTTTGTCTGAATCTGATTCTTCTTGTTCTGAGTGAAATGCTATATTCTTTTTATCTTAAGCCTGAACTCTTTTAGCCTACAAATTCACTTCATAGGACATTAGATTTCCGGTTAACTCTTTAGGTTTTAAGGTAGAGTGGTCATTAGCTTCTTCAATAGCCAAGACTTTTCTTTCCCATTCATCCGTTAAAGAGTTTAGAATTTTTGATACAATATCAAAATCAGTGTACTTTTCTCCTAATCCTAATAGTGAATGACAGATATCTTGAAATCTAGAGTACATTCATTATGGATTCATCTTGTTTCATTCTAAAGTTTTGAAATTGATTTTTGAGCATGGAAATTCTGCTTGTTTGACTTTGTTAGTTCCTTCATGAGTGATTTTAAGTGTTCTTCATATTTCATAAGCAGTTTGACACATGCTAACACGATTAAATTCATTTCTATCTAGCACACAAAATAACATGTTCATAACTTTAGCATTGGTAGTAGCATCTAATTTTTGTGTGTTTGACCAAGTGGAATATTCTCCAGTAGGAAGAGTGTATTCATTCTATGTGATATTCCACGATTCAAAACTATTTGATTGCATATAGATTCTCATATGGGTAGACCAATAATTATTGTTCAAACCATTAAAAAATGGAGGTTGTGCAGTGGATTGACCTTCAATAAAACTAGTGTTAGTGATAGTGTTGGTGTTGTTTTCCATATTAACAAGATATCGGATAACTGTGTAACGGTTATAAGATGACCTTGCTCTGATACCAAATGAAAGTGCAGTGTGGATCGTGTAATATGGATATATGATAATGTAGAGTATGCTAATGATAATAATACTGTAAATAGAGTGGAATATAAAAGCAGTATAGTAAAATGACACCGGAAATTTTTATACTGGTTCGGAGCACCGTCCTACTTCCAGTCCCAGGCTCCTTATGGAATTTCACTAAAACAACAACCCTCACTTAACCCGGTGGAACAGGTCTATACAACCCCTGAGCAGCCAAACTGGGACCTGAGCAGCAGAACAGGATTTCGCCTCAACAGTCGAAGAGGACTTCACTTGCCTGAGCAGCAGAACAGGACTTTAACGGTTTATAGAAAATAGTTTGACTGATGTGTTCTGATAACACGAATTTGTCACTTGTAGTACACCCTTCCTATAATCTTCTCCTCGAGTATAAATGATTATATTTAAACTATATGAAGAATAGAAAGGTATAAATTGCTTTTATGCAGAATAATCTTGAGTATGATAGCAAATAGATTTTAGAAAGTTAGAACAGAGAATAAGTGAAATCGATTGTGGTTAAGTGATTTGAAATGAGTTTTGAGTTTGTATTTATAAGTGATAGAAAGCTACAGCTGTTGGTGAAGAGATTCGATCGAAGTGTTTCACCCGAATCCTTTCGTTGAATGTCCGCAACCCTTCACAAAAGTTGTGTCTTTTCAAAAATATTCCTGCTGTAGAAATTCAGTTGACTGGACTACAGGGTCAGTCGACTGAATATTCAAACGAATATAAATATTCAAATTCAAATATACACGCACTGTGCATGTTACACATTTTACCCAGTGTCAGTCGACTGGACCTACAGGGTCAGTCGACTGACCTATTATAATTTGTGCAATATGCACAGTTTTGTATATATATTTATATTACTTTTAAACTTTTATTAACTATATTCTTACATAAGCTAACATATATACTTTTTAACCGAGGAGAGATTTTAACAATATTGATCTAAGACTCAAACAATCAAAATACAAAATTGATGCACCAGTTTTGTAGTCTCGTCTCCTTGTAGTATATATTCTCTTTTTGTAGCAGTCGTCAAATCTGTGCGTTGTACATGAAAGCTCCGTGTCATGAATCAAAACCAAGTTTCAACAAACATATATCAAATCTTCTAATAACATTACACATGAATTCATTGTCATTAGCTAATTTTCAGAAGATGATTTCTAGACTTCACTCATTAATACCCGAACCTGAATTTCAGATCTTCTATTATGAACTCATGGCATCCACTATATCCAAAGGATGATTTCTAAATTTCACTAGTCAATACATGAATCTGGGTTTCATATCTTCTGTTATAAAGCATCTCTGGTTCTTTGTTAGCTTCTAAATAATAATTTCTGGATCTCTCTTATTAATACCTATATTTGGGTCCTAGGGCTCCTACTTTTAACATTTGGATGACACTTATCAACACCCAGATCTTGGTTTGAAATCTTATTTTTTTTCAAGATAAGGATTCCCGAACTCATTTATGATTTACTTTCGGACGATGATTTCTAGGTTTTTATCAGGCCATTATTATAGATCGTAAATTAGAAGAAGACTTTCGAGATTTTATTAAACAGAGACAAGTTTCTGGTCTCTTATCATTATTACCTAAGTGGATTTTAGGACTTCCATTATTGTTGGATGAGAATTTCCAGCCATTAATCGTTTCCAACTGTTAGATTTCTCTTCACTTATTATTTTCACATAATGATCTATTAACTTTCATTACTTAGATTTTTGGAATTTTTCCTCATACTATCGCCAATAGTACAGATGAATTAGCGAACATGTTTTTATATAAATTTCAAATTAATAACAAAAAATGTTGTCTAGTTTGTACTTTTCAGGAAAAGAAGGTTAATAATGGAGATTAAATGATTCAACAAAAACATAGCCAAAGTTATCAAGAAGAAAATTCACAAACAACATTACAAATACAAGAAAGACCAACAAATCAGGTGATATTTATATAATTTACATTATTTACAAAATTATTTACAAGAATATTACATGACTTTAGTGAACACATCAAGCTCTTAAACAACTTTATCTAAATTCTCAATAATTAAAGGACCAACAATATGGCGAACTGCCATGCAAAGAAATTATTTGAGCTTTTTTTCCTTCTTCTTATTTTCGTCAACATTATCAATAGATTCAATACGAGTCTTTAAAGCACGATTGAAAGCGTTGTTAGCACGATTAGGATTTTGTATTGTATTTTTAAATCAGCGATACGCTGTTAAAGAAGATATTTTTCATGTTCAAGCCTTTGATCATTAGCTGCGTACTCATTGATGCGTTATAAGTACCTCACCTTCTGTTGATCGTCAAAATATCTCATTATTTCAAATTTAACCTTTCTACACCACTCACCTACCACTTTCTCATCTAAACCTGGGGGAAGGTTTGCTGTAACATGGATTTTTGAATAGTTAAAGATGAAGACCTTGTCGATTTCACAACAGATGAAGTAATTGGAGAAGTTGGTAAATTGATATTCAGAATGTCGCCTCCCATGATAAATTCCAAGGATTTACATTGAGCTTGACCGTCTTTTAGTTTTATCTCCAAATTGCCTACTAGTTGGAAAAGCTTAGACATCTCACAATCAAAGTCGATCGACAAGTTTGATTCAATTTGATGTTTCAGTTGGGAAAATATTTCATCTTTATTCTTGATACCATCTTCAAGACCAGTGATTTGATCACTAAGGTCTCTAATAATTGCTTTCTGAAGCAAAAATTTTCTATGCCATTCCAACGCTTCAGTATTACCTTGAAGTCGAGTGGACAAAGGATTTTTAAATAGACCACTTTTTCAAGATCCACCACCAACCTATCTCTAATACTGGTTAAACGAGATAACGAATCTAGTGAGAGTAGTGTAGTAGCTAATTGTAATTTCTTTTCAAATAAACAAAAAACAAAATACCCAGAGAACAAATTTGTTTTATTATAATAATAAAGCTTATAACTCAAGAAGAAATAAACAAAGGGTACAATATCAATGTTAAGTCAAGAACTAGCTTTGCACCATCACACTGAAAATCTATAAACAACATTTTTAACTTTATTCAAAAAGTTAGTTGAAAGAGTGATTGTTGATTCAAAAATGGCATCAAATTCTTTTGGGGTAATAACAAGGGGGCATTTTCTATAATCCCGTTCTCGGCAGGAGGACTATCACGATTACAAAACAATTTTGTGTGATATGTAAGAATTTCCATAAGGAGCTTCTCCTTTTCTTCACCTAGAAAATCAAAGCAAAGGCGGGGATGTTTCATATAAAGCTTATATAGATATTTAAGAACGTAATATCCAGCCAACCTTGAGGATTTCAAGAATTAGACCTTTTCTAAGTAATCTCTTCTTAATTTGACATATTTGCCTAAGTAATCTCTAATAACAAGGCTGCTTGAGAGACATTTACTCTATTATAACGTAATAAAATACGACTAAGTATAAAAGAAAACTAATATAGAAAATTTACCGATCGATATAATTACATGATTACAAATTTTCATCTGGTTCGTACAAGACTGATTTTTTGAATAACTTGAAAATGAATTTATCCTTATAATATTTGAGTTTTTCTTGAGGAAATATGCGAGGGATTGAATCGACTCATGGTAAATTCCAGTAAACCCCCGGATGAGGATCAGATCTAAATTCATCTAAGTACCTTTTATGTAGATATCTAAGTAGACCCCTACTTAAATCACTCAAGTATGAAAAATAAATAGTTGGATGTCTACAGTAAGCTTTACATAGGAAGTCTACCAAGATATTTCTATCCTCGGTCAACATCCAAAATAGTGTTATCAATTCTTTGTTCTCATCTAAGAGCTTGTCATGGTGAAGGCATGCCCTTTCGGTCGAGGGGCCGCTTCCTGATCTTTAAAAGACGCTAAAGCTGCAATGCTTTTATTAAGCTCGTAGTACTTGTCAAAGAGTGCATTGTGTTCTTTTAATTATTTATCCAACTCTCTATATAGGCTATTTATTTCCGCCTGTTTTCCTTAAATCTTTGTATTATAAAGAAGAATGGATTTCCTCCATATTTAAAATGGGAATATATTAGCCAATGTTATCTTGGAAGTAAAAGCCAATTTGACAAAGAATTCCATACCTGAGAAACAGGGTTTGACATTTGTAGGGTCTGCTTTTTCACCTCTTGCTCTCCAGCATCAATATTGATGAAATTTTCAAGGAGATTAGAGGGTTTAGAAAATTCAGTTTGACCCGCTTCGCAGACACTAGGATCAGGAATGACTTTATTTGAAGCCCGGGAAGTGTCATCGTTACCCCCTCCGTGGGAGTCAACATGATCGCCTCCATTGCTGCCAGAACCCTAAACTCTTTCATTATTATCAGGGTTTTCATCATCATTCATTATCATTGCCACCTTCATCAACAAAGGCTTCATCATCCTCATCGTCTTCCTACTCATTTGAATTGGAATGTCCTTCTATAGGAGGGACTTCGGAAGATAGTAGCTTGAAGGCATCAATTTCTTCTCCATCAGAGATCTCAATCTCTTGCTTCATTTCCTTGATTTTGTCCCTGAATATTTTAACCAACACAGGGTCGAGTGAGGGAAAGCACAAATCTAGGCCCTTCTTTATATTATTGGAGTAAGCTAGCATGAGTGCATCCTTATAAGAATTTAAAACGATATCATTCGGAGATGTGCTCAGAAATCGAGACCCTTTTTCTTAGCCTCGGAAATGTTTTTGATGGCCATGGTTAAAGAATTCTTTTACTTCCCAAATTTATTTTTGAAAAATGTACATTTCTTCTTGAGAGAAAAATGTTTAGCGTTCATTCTGACATTTTCGTCCTCTAACTCTTTCAGAGTCATTTTAAAAGTCAAAACCTCATCGGCAAAGATTTGTTGAACCTTCCTCTCCTTAGAAATTGTAGATTTCACTTAAACAAGAGAGTGCTCAACCTTTCTTGTTCCCTTACCACGTTATCTTTAGCAATGGTTAAAGAAATGATCTGGTTATTTAGAGTTGAGACTTCTTCTTTGAGCTTTGAACAAGACTTTGCAACGTTTTCTTAGGGGGATGCCAGCTATTGGAGATCTAAAAGGAAAAGTAAAACATTAGTCAATATTCAATATAAAATAGTAGTAAGAAAATCGTGTAGTATGGAACATACCAGAAGCTTTTGTTCAAAAAGGGATCGACAATGACTTGCCAGATTGGGTATGGAGAAAGGCGATAAAATTGCAGAAAATGATAGAGAGTTCATACTTATTGTACAAAATTCTTAAAATCATTATGATACAACAGTGATGAGGGTCTAGAGGGATTCAACTCCTGGAAGGGATTTGAAGTGCCCAAATCATTTTGCATCTGCTCAATGACGCTGGGAGAAGCGGACATAACTATGTGAAACATGAAGCCATCCTTCGAAGGAATCATTCTAGGTTTGTTGGCAGCGGCATCAAGAGTAGGACCTTCTAGAGCTTTGCCTACATCAACAAGTTCACTTTATTTTGGAGGAAGAGAAGACCGAATTTTAGCAGTTTTAATTTTCTTTGAAGTAGGACTCATGGCACTTACTCCGCTTAATTTTGTTTTGGCGGTCATTCTCGACCTAACAATGTCTTTGGTCAGAGCTAAAGCACTGGACTCAGAAGGTAGAGGGAATGGATATCTTGTGGTTAATTCAGTCGAAGGAGAAGCTGTAAGAATCAAAAACATAGGTAAGCAAAGCAATCTCAAGAGTAACACAACGGTAAGTTACAAACAGTAAATTTAAGCTTACCAGGTGGTCGGGACAAATTGGAGACAAAGATGAAATTTTTTTGGGGTCACCCAAGGATAAGAAGCATTTTCTTTTGGAAGTGTGTTGGACAGAAGTAGGTTGTCCAATAATCCTTTGGCCTTCTGAAAGGAGAGAATATTTCACAAGGTTGCCAGGGGTCAGTAATGTGAGCCTATTCCCAATGCTGTTTGAGGCAGCAATTAACAACTTCACAATTCTTTTTCCTCCAACATAATGATCCTTAGGATCAAGGCCTAGTAAGAAAATGTAATTCAACAAAAGAAAATAATTTAATAAAACAACGGTAATGATCTACTTATGAGGAGAAGAGACAGCTCCACTAATACTTGGAAAGCATGATATAAAAGAATTGCATCTCAATCCTTGAACTTGTTTACTCCCTCTAAAACTAACTTCTTATGTGGGTTTGCCCTGAAAATCTGGTTGTTCAAATTGCTAATATTGCCGAGAAGCACTGAGTAATTGAGAACTTCAACACTTAGAGGAGGAACTCCAGACTCTAAGGCCATGAGCTCCAAGGAAATAAGATATGTATATACATTCGGCGATAACTGAATAGGAGCTATGCCAAGTTGACTTAAAAATCTTCACAAAAACTCAAGATATGGAGTAAAACCTCCATACCAAATGTGGATGGTGCTGTAAGGGAAATATCCCTCGGGAGGATTTTTAATAGTGTCATTGTCACTAGGAGGAATAACTTCAACTACTATAATTCTAAACTCGTTGAGGATTGCGTCTAACTTCGTCTGGAGAAGATATAAGGGAATGCCTTGAAACGGCTTTAGTATTCTTTAGCGAAGATTCTAATTCTGAAATTATATCCTTTTCTGATTAAGCTCTTTTTAAACTCATGATCTTGTTAGGTGAAATAATTTCATCAAAGTTATAATTCATTTCACCATTATCGCCTTTCGAAGGTGTCGGGAGCCTATTGCAATGGCTCAAATGTCCATTGAATCATATGTTACCATTCCTTTAAAAGGGGGTTGAAGTTAACAAGAATTATGAAATTAGTGGAGCTTTCAATTGTATAGAAAGGGAGGATGGAATACAAGCACCTGAACATGCCCTTTGACAATGTCAAAAGCCCAAAAAAATTATTATTAATAAGTATAGCTATCCATACAATACCAATTTGAACATGTGCATTGTTGAATAAATACACCCCAATGAAGTTAAAAAATTCAAAACAAACTAGCATTGACACTGATGAAAGGGTATTGAGACGTTTCGTCAATGCCTATATTGGGAAGTGATTATAGCTATGCTCCAACTAACCATTATAAGTTTTGAATGAGTCGAAAGGATACAACGTAATCTTAGAATCGTCAACACAAGGTTGAAATAATGCAAACAAATGTGGTTATTTAAGTTTTCGAGGTTTCAACTAAGTAGAAAGGTGGATTAAATATTTCGATGGTAATAAAAAGTGTATTATTCTCAATCTAATTAATATTCGAAGACGTAAGTTTCTAAATTTTAATATCTTCCAAAGTAAATCAAAATTGACCATAATAGGGATCAATCTTGAATCTGCACACAACAACAGCAAATAGCCCAAGTTTGACAAATTAAGGCTCGAACTCTAATTTGATACGATAGATTAATCAAAATCAGCATAAGAAATGAATCTAAAAATCATTTTATATGAACAATAAACTTAAATCATTTCCAAAATTTAAAAGTAATGCGAATTCAAAACCTAAGAATTTGAAATTGAAATTAAACATGAAAAATCGATCCATAACATAGAAAATAGATGCTTACCTTAAATTTGAACTTGCGTCTCCTAAAATTAAGAATTTAATAAGTGGTCGAAATTACTGATTCTTGCTTAAGGATTTTTAATCACAAGTAAATGAACGAGGGAAGAAGGAAGCATGATTTGTATGAAAAGCAAATGCAAGGAAAGCCATTTGATCAGATTTAAATGAACGACCAAGATTCATTAGGGAATATCAATAGGTAGGAAAAGTTTAGATGAAATAATGATGGGTGTCAAAATAGTCAACTTGAAAAGTCAAGAGCATCTTTTCGCTAGGAGGGCAAGTGTTATCATCAAAAATCATTCCAACTTTGTCGAAACCTTAAAAAATACAGAAGAATGATTCATGAAGAACAACAACAATAGTAAGACCTTTTGAAAGAGTCGAAGGGATGTTTCTGCAAAATGTTGGATGAGCAACGGACTTTCAAAGAGGTTGAATGGGGACGACGCTACCTTCCGCTTCAATTGACTCCTTTCGAAACAGTTGGTTCCACATGCATAAAGGAGTTTCATATGAGTTAAATGCACCTTTCGAAGGTATTGAATAACAAGCTTCCACCCATTTATTTGACCTATCGAAATGGATGGTTCCATCATTGTTTATGTTCCGCAGATGAACATCTGGCCAAAGAGACCCCTTCAAAAGCATAGATCAGCCTTTCAAATCGGTTGAAATCTTCCAAGAATATAAAGAAGATCTCGCATTTGACCAATATTGCTTCCACAAACACCAAAAGATCAGGGTTCCGCATTAATCAATGGGAACGCTTTCGGAAGCTATCTTCTGCAACTAAGCTTCTATATGCTTCAGGCCATTCAGAGCCCCATAAATATCCCTTTCGACAGTGTCGAAAGCCAACATCCTTTCCTACTTATATAACACATCAACAAAAAAGTGAATGACGCTTCTCCACCTTTCGATGGGGTCAAAAGCACCCAAATTCCATTTAAAAGCGGAGTTAGAAGGGCGCCATGGACTCAAAAGCGACAAAACGTCTTCAAGGCACCCTTTCAACTAAGTCGAACGGACTGATGCGAAAGGGTCCAATCTGTGCCTATAAATAAGACCCTAGGGTTATTGTTTAAAGGATCTGAATTCACTCATTCTATACTTGTTCATTTCTTGAATTTGCAAAACCTAAATATTAAATCAAATTAGGGAATTTCATTTCCTTGTAATACTTAAGCCTCTTGTATTCATGAAAAAATATCAATGAAGCAAGTGCATGGTGTTTTAAAGTATATAAAATCTGATTCAATGCTCATATATCAACTCAACTATTAAATACTTGCATCAAAGCTTATCGAAGAGATCCCTTTCGATGGAATAAAATCGTACCAACACATTGAAAACCCTTAGACACCATTAGGAACATCCTTAGATTCCCTCAACCATTTCGAAAGGTGGTTTCGAAAGAGTATTAGATTACTTTGACTGATTTGAAGGTGGTTTCGAAGAGGTTGTAACGACCCAGGATTTTTAGTAATTAAAATTTGAATATTTAATTAATTTTAAATATTAATAAGTGAATTTATAAGTCGAACAAATTTTATTTCGAATAATTGGATTTAATTGAATAATTAAATCAATAATTTAATATGTTAAATTATGGAAATAATTGAAAATTGAGTTAAATATGATTGAAAATGATTTGTAAAATTTTATTTTATCATATTGAAGTTAGAATGATATTTTAGAACTTTTAAAATCGAATTAAAAGTTAATTTGTGAAAATTGAATATTTTAATATTTAATCGACTAGTGAAATTAGTCAATTTTTGAACAGTCTCAGAATTGGACGAAACCAGTTCCATTGGATCCGTAATAGTTAGTTATTACCGGATTTCAATTTTCGTAGCAATCGGAGTTATCGTTTGATCGTGGCAGCTCGAAACGCATCGAAATTGTTTTTAATATTAATTTGGCGAGTTAAAATAGCCATTTTTCAAACAGTCTCGGATTTCGACGAAACCAGTTTCATCGGATCCGTAATGTGATATTATTGTAAGGTTTCAAATTTCGTGTTAATTGGATTTACCGTTTGTCCGGTACAAATTAAAACGCCTAGAAAATCGTTTAAATCGGTTTAATTTAAATTGAACGTTTATTGCCATAACTCGCACAGATGTCCGAATTAGCTTCCAAAACCTATTCCATTGTGTCCGGAACGCGGGGTAAACCCTAGGAACGCTGGTTACGGTGCGTAAATTGGAGTTCGGAATTTCCGGAATGAATAGTGTCGTTCGTTTTCCTATAAATAGCCCCCTTTACCCTAAAAATAAAAAAAAATAAAAATAAAAAAACCTAACCCTAGCCGCCTCCACCTAAATGCATGGCCAGAAATTAATCTCTTTCTCCCCTCAATCACTCTCAATCTACAAGGAATTAGCCAAAGTGTTCAACACGAAAGTCGAAGAGCATGAAGAGAGCTTTCGATCCATACGGTGATGATCGTGTTTGGAGGCTCGATGGGGGAGATTGTGGGTCGCGTCCCCGGGCTGTTGCGCACGGTTTTCCATGCTATAGGGGGGCCTGAGCTCCAGGTTGCTCTGGCCGAAGGTAGGCGTGTCGATGGTGCTTCGTATGGCGTTGTCTGATCATGCTAGAGTTCGTCGAGGTGGTGGAAATATGGAACCCTAGTTCTATGTAAATGGGTTCTTTGGTGCGGCTTGTTGCCTGTAGGAATAACGTGAGGGAGATGGAGGGGATGCACGGCTATGATGTGGGGGGGGGGGGGGGTGAGATCTCACGGCTATGGATAGTTAGGGTATTAAAAATTATAAATTAATGTTGTAATTTAGTTATATAAATTCGTGTAATTTGTAAAATGCATAACTTTTTCATACGAGGTCGAAAACGCGCGAAACCAGTTGCGTTGGAATCGTATGGACGAGCACTACGCTATGGAATTGGATTGGAGTCGTTTGGAGTTAGTGAGAATTTTGGATAAAATTAAACGTCCGTTTAATTTTATTCGAAATAAATCGCTAAAACAAAATTGAAATCAAGGTGAGAACTTCTCACTCAATCGAATCGGTTTCGATTTTATTTTAAATAGTTAGATTTAAAATATTTGAATGCATGTTTGAATGATGATTGTTATCTATTGATTGTTAAAATAGACATTATGCGCCGTTAGTAAGCGGATGTTATTTATTAAAAACATATACCGCGAATATTTCATAAATAGTGAAATTGGTATTATATATAATAGCAATATATATATATATTGGCATATGTATATATTGGAGTTATTGATTTCCCGCATTGTATAGCGGATGAGACCCTATTGCGCCGTTATTAAGCGGATAATATTATTAATCCCATATACCGCGATAATTCCGTACTAGAGCGGAATTGGTATTGTGCTAATGTTTGTGGATGCAGGAAAACAGGTTGGAGGGATCCAACTGGATTCCTCAACAGTTTTTATTTGATTTCAGATATTTTGATATTTGATGGATTATCATATCGATATATGATATCGTTGTTGTCGTGATTGACTATTTGGTATGTAGCATCATTGGACCAAGTTTTGTAATTTTAAAATGATTTTAAAGTGATTTTTGAAAGTATACGTTTATAAAATATTTTTGGAATTGATCCATTTTAAATAAATAAACGTTATAATTTTTAAAGTTATAAAAATTATGATTTTGAGAAATACGGTTAAAGATTGATTTTTGAAAATATGGGTTAATGTTTTTTTATAAAATAATTAAATTGGATTTTTGAATTTATTATAAAAAGTTTAAAAATAGGATTTATAAAATTTGATTATTTTATAAATCAAGAGAATGATGAAATTATAAAGGAGATTAAAGATGTTTTAAAATAATAGTATAAATTGATTTTATAAAGGATTTATAAATTGATATTTATAAATTAAAACATTTGAATTATAAAACGAGTTTTTATAAGTGTTTGAATGAAGTGAAAATGAATTCCATAAATGAATGAAATTTATAGAATTATAAACGGTGAAGTTATAAATGGAATTTTATAAATAGTAAGATTTATAAAATTTATAAAGTTATTGAAAGAATAGATTTGGATAAATAATTGAATCTTATAAGTTATAAGATTTATAATTATGAAGTTCAAAGGAATGATTTTTGCAAACAAATAAATTATAAGTATTTCACTTATAATATGAACTTTTAGTATATCATTGAGATATGAATTGAGATAGGTTAATAAAGGAATTTATAAAGGAAGTTGTGGTAAAATAAATAGAAATGGAAATTTATAAACGTTGTTTCATAAATCCGTAAACGACTTATTTTGATAAGTAAATTGTTGAAACCTATTAATGGAGTTATATTCACATTTTTGACTGTGAATAATCCTTTAAAATAATATGTATAGAAAGGATGAAATTGATTAACGTAGTATATTCACGTTTTTGAATAGTGAATAACATGTTAAAGAAAATGTTTAGATTGGATGTTTTAAACAGAATTAAAACGATCTAACGATGTTTTAAATGTGTTGAGATTCAAAACCATAGATTTCAACATTTATTGTTGAAATAGACGTTTTCGAGAAATAGAAGGAAATGGTGGACTATAACACTGTTGTTATAGTAAATGATTTCCGAAAGGAAATGTTTTGTATAGTATTGGGATTTATATATCTATTTTAGTTTCGAATCCCTATACTAGTGATTTTGGGTTGTCGTAACGATGTTTTACGTAACATTCGTTTTGGCCCAAATAAATATGTTTAAGAGAATGATTTCGTTAAAGAATGAAATATATACTTAATTTCGATTTAAGTATATTGAATATTTTCCAAGTGTAGAAAATAAAAAAATTTGTGAATTACTTATGAATAAATAAGTATGGAATTGTTTTCCGATATAAAGGGAATATTTTGAGAATTTATCTTTTTGAATATAAATTGAAATGATAAATTGAAATCGTATATGCATGGATATTTTGGAATATAAATTCACTAAGGAATTTATAAAAGAAAGTGGAATTTGTATGAAAATAAATATTGATTTATTTTTGAGGTATTGAAAATAATATATCTTGTAAATATATTTTGGAAAATAAATAATTTGGAAAATTATTTGGAATCTGGTGATGTTGTGCATATCCATTGATAGTTCAATAACCGACTATCAATATTTCCCTTTGAATGGGTAATTGATGTGAATGAATTTGAATGCCACACTTATTTTTTGAATAAGCGCTCACTATTCGGGTTAACCAGGAAAGGACCATGGGGTCGTATAACCCATTCCGAATATGTGATACGTCGTTATGAATTGCATTTGAAGACCGGTGTTGAAGACCGGATCTTTTTGAAAACGAAAGGACAACTCGTCGATTGTCTTTGCACCGAGTAGCTACGGTATAGAGACTCCCTATGTGATGGGAAGTCCGGACGTGATTAGAGATTATCCGGATTGCAAGGACTTCTTTGTAAGTGCCTTCGGTTTTGTTCGAGCCCGGAACAGACTTGTATGGATTGTATGTCTGACATTACAAATTGAGATATAAAGCCGATTTCATTCAAATATATTTCTGTTGGTGGCGGAGAATTTATTCTTTTAGCTTAACACCCTTCTCTGAGACGTACGAGCTCAGAGGTTATATAGTTGAAGGTTATCAGCGATATATTCCCAATTTGGTAATGTGACATGCTGAGTGTTGCTGTTAAATGATCATTGTGTTGATTATTTGTGATAGGATCGTTTATTTGATCGTCTATCCTGGTGATCATTTCTATGATCATTTGTTGACCCAAAGCATGGCTTTTGTATAAAGTATGTTTTTGTGGACAAGACTTCGTCGAGCCTCACACCCCGGGAATGGTCAAAACAGGAAAGATGCAGCAAGGTTATGAGGGGTAGCGCCCTTTAGGATATGTGCATTTCCTTCTGGAAAAGGGTGGTATCATGGTATGGAGCCCAGATACTTACTCATGTTGAAAACACTTTATGATTGTGTGAATTGATTACGAGCGCTCGGTGAAAGGTCCCAAAGGACCGGGGGAAGGCATATTCGGTCAGTTGTTACTCAGTTAGGGGTAACCCGGCCTTGTGTTGGTAGAGATCCGGTTTGGTTCTCGGGGATGTCCATCCAGAGGCATTCTCATGTGGCAATGGGAAGTTCCTTGGCCTGACCATTCGTTGGAAATCCAAAGAAACAATACGATCTTGTACGGTTTTAGTTGTAGAACCTGCTTCCTCAGGAGGTAGCTATAGTAGGCATAATATAATGGTACCTATGCTGGCTAAGATTTATATTCTACTTTCGAAATGATCTTTCCTACACTATGCACTAATAATAATATCAAATGTTCTTTTTAATGCGTATCAAGCATCTTTGACTATCATAAGGAGAAATCTCCTCCAAGTCTGCGTTTGCATTGTGTGTGTGGCGGAAGGTCTTATGGTAGTCTCATTTTTAAAAAGCATTGCGAATTAACTTTAAAAATATTCATCTATTTTGATTTTAAAGATAAATAAACTGTTTTGAGTTCTCACACCAGTCACATGACTGACTCGGAGTTTATTGTTTTCCTTCCTAAACTCTGGGTGCCCACCAATTTCCACACGGGCAGTCAAGAGTTAAGGTTTATCAGGATATTCTGGATATTCTGAAGTTGCTGGAGGCAAGCTGGATGGCATGGCGTATTACTAGTATATAGTATTTCTTTTTCCGCTGCACTGTTTGTTGTTGTACACTCTGATGATGATGTAATGTAATGTATAAAATGTAATAACTGATATAGTTCTTTGTTTAAAGATCATTCATTTATTTATTATATGTTGTTCCGCTGCGAATTGTGAGATTCTGTTGTTGTTCTGTTGTTTTCTTTCTGTTCCGTTCTATTTTCTATTTTCTTTTCCCTCCATTTTCTACCTTCTTATCTCTTCTTCTATCCTTTTTCTTCTTTTTAAACATTGATAATTCGTATTTCTGTTCATCTTGAATTAATCTATGGAGATTAGTGTATATTCAAGGGGTACGGACTTGCGGGTCATCACAGTTGGTATCAGAGCATATGGTTAAGCG
This sequence comes from Allium cepa, assembly GCA_030765085.1. NCBI lineage: Eukaryota > Viridiplantae > Streptophyta > Magnoliopsida > Asparagales > Amaryllidaceae > Allium > Allium cepa. The sequence goes on along the minus strand of CM060943.1, from coordinate 1,001,393,867 downwards.
ACAACCATGGTTCTGTTGGGTATTACTCATTAGAGATAGAGTCAGTAGTGCTCTAGAATGAGTTTGAGTGTAATAATAGCTATGAGAGCGTATTTGTTAGTGAATATAAAATTGTTTTATATTGTGATGATTGGTTTGTTGAGTGGTATATAGATTCTGGTTAATACGAGTAATTAACGTTGTTGATAGGGATCTCTAAACACTTGTACAGAACAATTCGACATAGTATTGCTTTAAATTGGGTAAACGAAATAATTTTACCTTGAGTATATTTTTATATATAAAGAAATAATTTTTCAGAATTATTAAAGTGTATATAAGTTGATTGTTTAGTTGTTTGAATAATCTAAATAAAAGAATAATTGTATAACAAAAGAATTATAAGAATTTAATTATAATTAAAGTGATTTACAATTGTGAAATAAACTTATATATATAAGAAGTGAAACTATATGAATATATTTATGAATATGAGTTGTAAAATAAAAATGAATTTAAAGTTAAATGGAAATATAACTTAAGAGATGTTGAATGAAATTGATATTAGTATCAAAGTAAATTAATAAAGAAGTGATAAATGTGAACTTAAGTTATGTAAATGAAATTCAACTTTAGAAATTGAATTGAATTGAATTAATGGGTTGAATGTTAATCAATTAAATGTGAATAAATTGGAATGAAATAATGAATGTAAGTGTTAATTCATTAAAATCTAATGTTATGGAAAGTTGAATAGTTGAATGAAGATCAATTTAGTTAAACCAAATTAAATGAATATAAGCAAAGGAATTTGGTTGCAATTAATATATATTGATTGTTATATGGTTGTTAGTTGATTGATTGTATATAATTCATTAAGTTAATGGAATTGAAAGCTAAAGTAATTGAAATTCAATTGAAAGTTAAGTGAATCTTAAATAGAATTGAATTTGATTTGGAAGTGAACCAACTTGAATATAAATTAGTGAATATAAACTAATTGAAAATGAATGCTAGTAAGAACATCCACTGTTAATGAATCAAATGTGATTTAAATTGAAAACCTTTTTCATTGAATATTAATGAGAATATGAATGAAATTTTTTGGTTATGAATGCTAGTTGGTTGATGGTTGAATATATTGCTTTTACTGCATTTGCTATGTTAACATATATAGTTATTACGTTACTATATGTTGTATATTGATACTATTGTCTACATGCATGTTCTCTTGTTGTTTGTTGAGTGTTTAGTAGGTGCAGATCGCGTTTGCTTCGCATTTGGAGCTCTCTTTCGCGCTATATTAGCCGTATATGCTCGCTAATAAAAAATAAGGTACATATCTCGTATTAAATACCGTACTTTTATATTTTTTCCCTTCGGGATGCCTCATTACTTGATGAGATGTATATTTGTGATATATATACTGTCATTTTTTTCGGATCGAGCCGCGCAAAGGAGACTATGGCGAATTTTTCCGAAAATTTAAGGCGTTAGAAAAAATTTGGGAAAATTGGGAAAATTTTGAAAACTTTAACTTTGAATTGGAATTGAAATTTAAACAATGGTAGTTGTTTTGAAAAGATAACTAAGTATGATTTGAAAACTTAGTAAAGATTTTGTAAGAAGTTTAATTATGAATTTTTGGGAAAGTTAATAGATTATGTAACTTTTCTTACTTGATAATTTCGAGGACGAAATTCTTTTAAGGGGGGAAGATTGTAACGACCCAGGATTTTTAGTAATTAAAATTTGAATATTTAATTAATTTTAAATATTAATAAGTGAATTTATAAGTCGAATAAATTTTATTTCGAATAATTGGATTTAATTGAATAATTAAATCAATAATTTAATATGTTAAATTATGGAAATAATTGAAAATTGAGTTAAATATGATTGAAAATGATTTGTAAAATTTTATTTTATCATATTGAAGTTAGAATGATATTTTAGAACTTTTAAAATCGAATTAAAAGTTAATTTGTGAAAATTGAATATTTTAATATTTAATCGACTAGTGAAATTAGTCAATTTTTGAACAGTCTCAGAATTGGACGAAACTAGTTTCATTGGATCCGTAATAGTTAGTTATTACCGGATTTCAATTTTCGTAGCAATCGGAGTTATCGTTTGATCGTGGCAGCTCGAAACGCTTCGAAATTGTTTTTAATATTAATTTGGCGAGTTAAAATAGCCGTTTTTCAAACAGTCTCGGATTTCGACGAAACCAGTTTCATCGGACCCATAATGTGATATTATTGTAAGGTTTCAAATTTCGTGTCAATTGGATTTACCGTTTGTCCGGTACAAATTAAAACGCCTAGAAAATCGTTTAAATCAGTTTAATTTAAATTGAACGTTTATTGCCATAACTCGCACAGATGTCCGAATTGGCTTCCGAAACCTGTTCCATTGTGTCCGGAACGCGGGGTAAACCCTAGGAACGCTAGTTACGGCGCGTAAATCGGAGTTCGGAATTTCCGGAATGAATAGTGTCGTTCGTTTTCCTATAAATAGCCCCCTTTACCCTAAAAATAAAAAAATAAAAAAAATAAAAAAAACCTAACCCTAGCCGCCTCCACCTAAATGCATGGCCAGAAATTAATCTCTTTCTCCCCTCAATCACTCTCAATCTATAAGGAATTAGCCAAAGTGTTCAACACGAAAGTCGAAGAGCATGAAGAGAGCTTTCGATCCATACGGTGATGATCGTGTTTGGAGGCTCGATGGGGGAGATTGTGGGCCGCGTCCCCGGGCTATTGCGCACGGTTTTCCATGCTATAGGGGGGGCCGAGCTCCAGGTTGCTCTGGCCGAAGGTAGGCGTGTCGATGGTGCTTCGTATGGCGTTGTCTGATCATGCTAGAGTTCGTCGAGGTGGTGGAAATATGGAACCCTAGTTCTATGTAAATGGGTTCTTTGGTGCGGCTTGTTGCCTGTAGGAATAACGTGAGGGAGATGGAGGGGATGCACGGCTATGATGTAGGGGGGGGGTGAGATCTCACGGCTATGGATAGTTAGGGTATTAAAAATTATAAATTAATGTTGTAATTTAGTTATATAAATTCGTGTAATTTGTAAAATGCATAACTTTTTCATACGAGGTTGAAAACGCGCGAAACCAGTTGCGTTGGAATCGTATGGACGAGCACTACGCTATGGAATTGGATTGGAGTCGTGTGGAGTTAGTGAGAATTTTGGGTAAAATTAAACGTCCGTTTAATTTTATTCGAAATAAATCGCTAAAACAAAATTGAAATCAAGGTGAGAACTTCTCACTCAATCGAATCGGTTTCGATTTTATTTTAAATTGTTAGATTTAAAATATTTGAATGCATGTTTGAATGATGATTGTTATCTATTGATTGTTAAAATAGACATTATGCACCGTTAGTAAGCGGATGTTATTTATTAAAAACATATACCGCGAATATTTCATAAACAGTGAAATTGGTATTATATATAATAGCAATATATATATATATTGGCATATGTATATATTGGAGTTATTGATTTCCCGCATTGTATAGCGGATGAGACCCTATTGCGCCATTATTAAGCGGATAATATTATTAATCCCATATACCGCGATAATTCCGTACTGGAGCGGAATTGGTATTGTGCTAATGTTTGTGGATGCAGGAAAACAGGTTGGAGGGATCCAACTGGATTCCTCAACAGTTTTTATTTGATTTCAGATATTTTGATATTTGATGGATTATCATATCGATATATGATATCGTTGTTGTCGTGATTGACTATTTGGTATGTAGCATCATTGGACCAAGTTTTGGAATTTTAAAATGATTTTAAAGTGATTTTTGAAAGTATACGTTTATAAAATATTTTTGGAATTGATCCATTTTGAATAAATAAACGTTATAATTTTTAAAGTTATAAAAATTATGATTTTGAGAAATACGGTTAAAGATTGATTTTTTAAAATATGGGTTAATGTTTTTTATAAAATAATTAAATTGGATTTTTGAATTTATTATAAAAAGTTTAAAAATTTGATTTATAAAATTTGATTATTTTATAAATCAAGAGAATGATGAAATTATAAAGGAGATTAAAGATGTTTTAAAATAATAGTATAAATTGATTTTATAAAGGATTTATAAATTGATATTTATAAATTAAAACATTTGAATTATAAAACGAGTTTTTATAAGTGTTTGAATGAAGTGAAAATGAATTCCATAAATGAATGAAATTTATAGAATTATAAACGGTGAAGTTATAAATGGAATTTTATAAATAGTAAGATTTATAAAATTTATAAAGTTATTGAAAGAATAGATTTGGATAAATAATTGAATCTTATAAGTTATAAGATTTATAATTATGAAGTTCAAAGGAACGATTTTTGCAAACAAATAAATTATAAGTATTTCACTTATAATATGAACTTTTAGTATATCATTGAGATATGAATTGAGATAGGTTAATAAAGGAATTTATAAAGGAAGTTGTGGTAAAATAAATAGAAATGGAAATTTATAAACGTTGTTTTATAAATCCGTAAACGACTTATTTTGATAAGTAAATTATTGAAACCTATTAGTGGAGTTATATTCACATTTTTGACTGTGAATAATCCTTTAAAATAATATGTATAGAAAGGATGAAATTGATTAACGTAGTATATTCACGTTTTTGAATAGTGAATAACATGTTAAAGAAAATGTTTAGATTGGATGTTTTAAACAGAATTAAAACGATCTAACGATGTTTTAAATGTGTTGAGATTCAAAACCATAGATTTCAACATTTACTATTGAAATAGACGTTTTAGAGAAATAGAAGGAAATGGTGGACTATAACACTGTTGTTATAGTAAATGATTTCCGAAAGGAAATGTTTTGTATAGTATTGGGATTTATATATCTATTTTAATTTCGAATCCCTATACTAGTGATTTTGGGTTGTCGTAACGATGTTTTACGTAACATTCGTTTTGGCCCAAATAAATATGTTTAAGAGAATGATTTCGTTAAAGAATGAAATATATACTTAATTTCGATTTAAGTATATTGAATATTTTCCAAGTGTAGAAAATAAAAAAATTTGTGAATTACTTATGAATAAATAAGTATGGAATTGTTTTCCGATATAAAGGGAATATTTTGAGAATTTATCTTTTTGAAGATAAATTGAAATGATAAATTGAAATCGTATATGCATGGATATTTTGGAATATAAATTCACTAAGGAATTTATAAAAGAAAGTGGAATTTGTATGAAAATAAATATTGATTTATTTTTGAGGTATTGAAAATAATATATCTTGTAAAGATATTTTGGAAAATAAATAATTTGGAAAATTATTTGGAATCTGGTGATGTTGTGCATATCCATTGATAGTTCAATAACCGACTATCTATATTTCCCTTTGAATGGGTAATTGATGTGAATGAATTTGAATGCCACACTTATTTTTTGAATAAGCGCTCACTATTCGGGTTAACCGGGAAAGAACCATGGGGTCGTATAACCCATTCCGAATATGTGATACGTCGTTATGAATTGCATTTGAAGACCGGTGTTGAAGACCGGATCTTTTTGAAAACGAAAGGGCAACTCATCGATTGTCTTTGCACCGAGTAGCTACGGTATAGAGACTCCCTATGTGATGGGAAGTCCGGACGTGATTAGAGATTATCCGGATTGCAAGGACTTCTTTGTAAGTGCCTTCGGTTTTGTTCGAGCCCGGAACAGACTTGTATGGATTGTATGTCTGACATTACAAATTGAGATATAAAGCCGATTTCATTCAAATATATTTCTGTTGGTGGCGGAGAATTTATTCTTTTATCTTAACACCCTTCTCTGAGACGTACGAGCTCAGAGGTTATATAGTTGAAGGTTATCAGCGATATATTCCCAATTTGGTAATGTGACATGCTGAGTGTTGCTGTTAAATGATCATTGTGTTGATTATTTGTGATAGGATCGTTTATTTGATCGTCTATCCTGGTGATCATTTCTATGATCATTTGTTGACCCAAAGCATGGCTTTTGTATAAAGTATGTTTTTGTGACGAGACTTCGTCGAGCCTCACACCCCGGGAATGGTCAAAACAGGAAAGATGCAGCAAGGTTATGAGGGGTAGCCCCTTTAGGATATGTGCATTTCCTTCTGGAAAAGGGTGGTATCATGGTATGGAGCCCAGATACTTACTCATGTTGAAAACACTTTATGATTGTGTGAATTGATTACGAGCGCTCGGTGAAAGGTCCCAAAGGACCGGGGGATGGCATATTCGGTCAGTTGTTACTAAGTTAGGGGTAACCCGGCCGTGTGTTGGTAGAGATCCGGTTTGGTTCTCGGGGATGTCCATCCAGAGGCATTCTCATGTGGCAATGGGAAGTTCCTTGGCCTGACCATTCGTTGGAAATCCAAAGAAACAATACGATCTTGTACGGTTTTAGTTGTAGAACCTGCTTCCTCAGGAGGTAGCTATAGTAGGCATAATATAATGGTACCTATGCTGGCTAAGATTTATATTCTACTTTCGAAATGATTTTTCCTACACTATGCACTAATAATAATATCAAATGTTCTTTTTAATGCGTATCAAGCATCTTTGACTATCATAAGGAGAAATCTCCTCCAAGTCTGCGTTTGCATTGTGTGTGTGGCGGAAGGTCTTATGGTAGTCTCATTTTTAAAAAGCATTGCGAATTAACTTTAAAAATATTCATCTATTTTGATTTTAAAGATAAATAAACTGTTTTGAGTTCTCACACCAGTCACATGACTGACTCGGAGTTTATTGTTTTCCTTCCTAAACTTTGGGTGCCCACCAATTTCCACACGGGCAGTCAAGAGTTAAGGTTTATCAGGATATTCTGGATATTCTGAAGTTGCTGGAGGCAAGCTGGATGGCATGGCGTATTACTAGTATATAGTATTTCTTTTTCCGCTGCACTGTTTGTTGTTGTACACTCTGATGATGATGTAATGTAATGTATAAAATGTAATAACTGATATAGTTCTTTGTTTAAAGATCATTCATTTATTTATTATATGTTGTTCCGCTGCGAATTGTGAGATTCTGTTGTTGTTCTGTTGTTTTCTTTCTGTTCCGTTCTATTTTCTATTTTCTTTTCCCTCCATTTTCTACCTTCTTATCTCTTCTTCTATCCTTTTTCTTCTTTTTAAACATTGATAATTCGTATTTCTGTTCATCTTGAATTAATCTATGGAGATTAGTGTATATTCAAGGGGTACGGACTTGCGGGTCATCACAGAGGTCGTTATCACTTTTAATCCTACTTTGGGGTGTTGACAAGATTTCTTGTTAACATTTGTAAACCCTAATTCCTAAATAAAATTGGGGATTTCACTTTCTTTTAATACTTAAACCCTTGTATTTATGAAAATTATCAATAAAGAAAATTCATGGTACTTTCAAATGCATGGATTCTTATACACTGCTTATATATGGTTTTCGGAATAGAATGCATGTATCAATTCATGTTGAAAGGGTACCTTTCGAAAGTGTAGGAACTTTACGATTCAGTTGAAACCCTTTAGATCCCCTTAGCTCACAACCTCAGATTACCTCAACTTATTTGAAAGGTGGTTTGAGAGGGTCTTAGATTACTTCAACCGATTCGAAGGCGGTTTCAAAGGGGTCTTAGGTTACTTTAACCAATTCAAAAGGTGATTTCAAAGGGATCTTAGATTACTTCTGCTAGTTCAAAAGGTGGTTTCGAAGGGTCATTCACACTTCTAATTTTTCTTTGGGGTGTTAACAAGATTCCATGTTAACATATATTACACATAATCATCATATCTTTATATAAAATGTGCTATGGCGTAATATATGTTATGGCTGTTGTTTCTCTTACTTTAATTGAATCCCACCTTATAAAGAATATTTCATGATAATTTGAGCTTTGACGTTAAAAATAAGGATTTCTAGATAGAATTAATTGTAGAGGTTGTTATGTGCTGAATGTTATAAACAACCAATCAATTAATAAACCCAAACACAATAGAAATATTTTGATAAAATAACAAGACGAAATTGATATTGGTTGCACGATAGCAAGATGATGTGCATTTACTTTGTAACCATCATGAAATTCTATCTTTTAAATAATGACTAAGAGTTGATTACAAAACTCAAGGACCTACTGTAACACCCCTAATTTTTGATACATTATTCAGGAAATTTAATTAGATAAATTAAACAGAACTATAAGAGGATTGAGATTTAAACAAATCATATATAGGGTCATGCTTGATAATAAAATAAATTGGATTTAAATAGGTTATTAGCTAATTAAATTACACATGGGCATATTAGTAAAATAGCCACTTTATTATACATGGCTATACACTTCTCACTCTTGTCCATTCATGTTCATTTTTCTCAAATCAAAAATAAATGCAAAAACCCTAAGGAGCCGGCCATTATCAAAGAAGAAAAATTCAATCTAAAGCTCGGGACCAAAGTTAGGAAGGATTATTCAATAACAATCTAAAATTCCTTATCATACCAAAGGTGAATTGTAACGAAACGAATTTTGCCCACTCGAAAATCGACATCCATACTTCACATCGTATTCGAATGTCGTAGATTCGACCGTTCAAATCCGGTTCGCCGGAGCTTATAACAACATTAAGTAATTAACACGGCAGAATAAAAGAATAATACATTGACATACAACGTTGATACAATATCTGACACGATAGATATCAATGTATCAATATACAAAAGAGATATGATACAAGAAATAGCAGCGGAAAGAAAATAGATAACACCAGCAGCGAATAATCTCCAAAACAGTCTTCAAAAGAGAACTCCAAGGCACCAATCCAAAATAGCTCGAACTCCCAAAAGATAAGCAAGTGCAGTCCATATCCAAAGACTGAACAAGCTCCAGATAATCTACTGAACCTAAGTATCTGAAAAACCCAACTCTAGACTACTCGTGTAGAAATTAGTGAGCACCCAGAGTTTAGGAAGGAAACAATAAACTCCGGATTAGTCGTGGGACTGGTGTGAGCAACAAAAACAGTTTATCTAAAAACAATCAATAGAAGATTTTAAAGTCAATTCGCAATGCTTTTTAGAAAATGAGACTACCATAAGGCCTCCCGCACACACACACAATGCAAACGCAGAATCGGAGGAGATTTCTCCTTATGATAGTCAAAGATGCTTGATACGCATTAAAAAGAAACATTTGGTATTATTGCTAGTGAATAGTGTAGGAAAAATCATTTCGAAAGTAAAGATATAAATATTAGCCAACATACAACCATTATCGTATGCCTACTATATCTACCATCCAAATAGTGGGGCGCCACCATAAGTGAATGGCAGGTTCTACAACTAAAACCGTACAAGGTGCGTATTGTTTTATTTGGATTTCCAACAAATGGTCAGGCTAAGGAACTTCCTACTGCCACATGGGATCGCCTCAGGCGGGACGTCTCGAAAACTTAACCAGCTCTCTGCCAACACAAGGCCGGGTTACCTTTGTCACTAGGTAATTATTACACGAATATGCCATCCCCCGGTCCCATTGGACCTTTATCCGAGTGCTCGATAACCAACATCACACAGTAATAAATATAGTGTGTCAACAAGAGTAAGTATCTGGGCTCCATACCATGATACCACCCTTTCCAGAAGGAAATGACATACCCTAAAGGGCGCGACCCTCATAACCTTGCCGCATATTCCTGTTTTGACCATTTCCGGGGAGTGAGGTCTGACGAAGTCTCGTCCACAAATCTAGGCACAAAGCCACGCTTTGATCAACAAATGATCAATAAATAATCATCACATAACAATACTAAGCATGCCACATTACCAAATGGGGAATATATCGCTGATAACCTTCAACTACATAACCTCTAAGCGCGTACGTCTCAGAGAAGGGTGTTAAGCTAGAGAATAAATTCTCCGCCACCAACATAAATGTATTTGAAAGAAACCTGCTTTATATCTCAAAATGTAATGTCAGACACGTAACCATACAAGTCTGTTCCAGGTTCGAACAGAACCGAAGGCACTTCCAAAGAAGCCCTTGCAAATCCGGTATTCACAATCCCGATCGGACTTCCCATCACTTAGGGAATCTCTATACCAGAGCAACTCAGGGCAGAGACAATCGACAGGTCATCCTATCGTTCTCGCAAATACCAGGTCTTCACCACCGGTCTTCAAATGCTATCCATAATGTCGAATCACATATTCGGAATGAGTTGTATGACACAAAGGTCCTCCCCCGGCTAAACCGAATAGTGAGTGCAACATTTAAAACATATGGATATGGGATTTCAATTAAGTCACAACTTAATAATTCAAAACTTTCTTTCAAATGGTTTAAACCAATTACCATTTCAAATCTTTTAAACAAAAAGATTTATTTCACAAAGTTCACCCAGTTTCACAAAGATCCATTTACGGATTTCAAAACAATTTCCATTTCGATTAGATTAACTCGTTTAAAATCTTTAAATTAAAGATTTAACTTATAGCTTTCAAATCGTTTCCATAACTTGGAAAATCATTTTCATTTTTAACTTGAAATCCATTTTAACATAATTTGGAAATTCACTTCCTATATGAAAGCTTTTATTATTTGAAAACAAATAGTTCCATGCCAGAAAAATCAATTATATTTACACGAGTTAAAGCCTTTGAATTTAAATTCAAATTTCCAAATCAATACCTTTAAAATAGTTTAACCCATATAAACTCATTTATAAGTGGAATAACCTTTCTAAACCCTAGTTTCCAAATCATAGAATTCAATTTCAAATATTGAATTCAAATTTAAATCAAAATATTTAAATTTCAAACTCAATCAAGTTATTCAAACTATATTTCATCTTTGAAATTCCATTTCAAAAGCTTTTCACTTTAAATCCAATCCATTTCCAAAACATTTGAATTTAAATATTCAACATTGAAAATCATTTTAAAATCTGTGACTTAATCGATTTTCTCATGAAATCCATATTGGTGTGTGTATAAGTGTGGTCCAGGGGTTTAACACAATAGTGCCACATCATCAATCAGCACAGATCAAATACAACAATATATTTGATAAGCGGTACAAACTATAACGCTTATATTCGATAAGCGATATAAACTATATTGCTTATATTTCATTCACAGATCACGGATATATGAATGAATTATATCACAGATAATTAATTTCATTCATCCTAGATAAATAAATTACAGATCACAACATAAATCAGACTATATCACTAAGCATCTCATATTAGGGATATTAAACAATTCAACATCCAATATATCCAAACATCCATAAATGGGGTCAATTTAATTATCTGATTAATTTAAATCAGATTAATTCTTATGAATGAATTTGCTAGTTAGGGTCAAATATTAATCAATTAATTACAAACATTTAATAAACTACCTTTTAATTAATCATTAATTAACCCTTAGTTAATAATTTATCCTTAATAATTTATTCTTAATTAATTTGCAACAACTAAGTAATGACTCCTTAATTAATAATAAATCTTTAATCACTTTCATTAAATCAATTAACTTTTAATGAATTAATAATTCTCACATAAATTACCAAATTAATTTATCATATTATCCTTAAATTAACTATTGCTTAATCACTTGATTTAATCAGCTTTAATCGTTAGTTAATATCTAATTAATAATCCTTGGTTTACAAATTAATTATCCTTAATAAATTAATCTTTAAACCTAAATTAGTGATTTTAAACCTTTAATTGCTTATTTAATTAACCCAAATCAATAATTAATTTAAATCAATAAATTATTCATTTTAAATTCACATGTTGAAGTAATATTTGGTTATGAAAGAAATTTAAAAGAGTTTAAAATCAAATTCCTTTTAAGTTCACATAATTAAAAGAGTATCTTTAACATTTAAACTTATTTAAATATTTGATTTATAAAACTTTATTTAATTTCAAAATCTCAACTTTAATTCCAGTTTTAAATTCAGATTTCTCTTTTGGTTTTACTTTGTTTAAATTCCTTTCTTTCGTTCCATCTTCACTTTGAAATTCAAATTCTTTTAAATCCACTTATATGCTTAACCAACTTTAAATTTCAAAACTGAACATGCATTTATTTTTAACCTTGATTAATTAATCCTTAATTTTAAATTAATTAACCTTTTAATTAAAAATTAATTAGTTAACTATTATTGACAATATAAATTAACTTAACCTTTAAGTTAATAATTAAAAATATTTGATTACTCCTTAATTACATTGTTAGGTTTTATTTAAAATAAACTCTTTTAAAATATAAGTTTAAAACAATTTAAATTTAACTAATTTTAAAATATTTCATTTTTTTAACCTTAAACTTGATTTGAAAACTTGTTTAATTTTAAACAAGGAGTCATTGGGTCGAAGCCCACAACAAAAAGCAAACAACTCGCACCTGTTAAAACCTTAAATTTGATTCTCATTTACTCATAGGTTATCTTGGGTTAATAATTTACAAACTGGTTTCACCAAATTTCAAAACGTGGTTATCACAACCTGACCCGAGCCACAATTCAAACTCCTGTAACATCTTCTTCTACTCGTCCTTTCTCCTCTTTTTTTTCTTTTTTTTTCATAAATCTGCTGTACACCCTCTCACCACCGTGCACGTGCACGGTGGTTCGCCACCACTCCGGCGACTCTCGTTGGCCCCAGCAAACCACCTCACGACTCCACACTCTAAATTGAAACCCAGTTCGGCGAAATAAATACCAAATCAAAATATGCTCGTTCATATGAACTATAACTCGAACATGACAGAGGAAAAACGCCGCGACCCTCTAACGCCAGCTACCAGAGGCGACGCAATTCCGGCTACACCTCACCGTTAACCTCCTTTACCACCTCCCAAAATTGTGTGTAACTCGATTGTCCCATGGCGACACAATCAACGAGTTTACAGAGCACTGTAAAACTCGATCTAAAATCCTAAACTCAGTGCGCCCCAAAATTTCTTGCATTAAATAATTTTTCTAGCATTTTTCATGGATTCGAAAATTACAAAGCTAGCTTCACAAAAAAATTTCAACAATTAAATTTTGTTGAATCATCAGATATTGATAAAAATGCATTTTTGATTGATTTTCAAACTACACATTGAATACTTACATAAAAATCATAGATTTTGTTTTAAAAATCCTACTTTTGTATGTTAAACCAAGATATGAAATCAGGTCAACCATTTAAAACATTCGAATTTTAACATATTGATTTCCTTTACTGTAACTTTAACACACAGAAGCCAGGCTCCACTGACATACTTTAAACCATTTCCAAATTATTGTTTTAAGAGTAAACAAATTTATTTAGTTTAGAAATCTAAAGTTTAAAATGTTCTGCTAGAAAGAAAATGTTAAATTTCCTACCTTTCTTGCCCAAAGATTTAAACAGTGAAGAACATAAGCATAAAGCTTCCAGTATAACCAAAATCATTACAGAACAACTTGTTTTCAATATATAGCAAACATACGATTTCATAAACTAATTATCAAAACTTAAACTTTAAAAATTGTATGTTTACTCACAGTCATTTTTCCAGATTTAAAAGATTTTACTGTAATCTCTTTTTTCCAGAATATTTACTAAATATTTTCTTTTGAAACTATTTTTAGAAATAGCATTGTATTGTTGTAAATACTTTCCTTTCAAAGGTCATAGTCGAAAAGGTTTTGGGTAATGAGATTTTTGATTTTACTTTAAACAGGATTGAAACCTGTTGCCTGTAAACAAAAATATGTTACAAACATGCACACCATATCTACATATATACATACATACATACATACATACATATATATATATATATATATCTAAACATACAGACATATTTAACAGCTAAACAACATTTCATAATGCATTCAAGTATCAACCACAATATCAAGATATAGAAGTAGATCATGGGTGGAAAGTTTGCTCACCTCAAAATTGAAGACAGAGGATCGGGTTGTTATCTGATCTGAATGTTTGCCTATTGTTTCCAGGTTCTTAATCTTTTTAGATTTGATTTTGAGTTTGTAGATAATGATGTTTATTATCTTTTTCCTAGAATGCTAAGTTTTGTTTGAACAAAACTGAAATGAAGATGATATATAAAAGAGATAGTGTGGATAGGTTTGTATATTTGATGGTACAAGATTTTTTTCTCTCTTTTTTTGGTTGTACTAGTAGATTATTTGTATATTTGGATCAGAGATTTCTTTTCTCAGTATGGTGGCTGAGGTTGATTTTTGAACAATTCGAATGGACTAAAGTGTTGCTAGCATTTAATGAATAAGTACTTTGTTCCTTTGTGTTTTCAACCTTATTTTATTTGTATATGTAGATGGATCTTTTATTTTACTTGCGTGCATAAACATGTTTTACTGTCTTCCTGTATACAAAGATATTTTTACTTTTTTTTATTTGACTATGCAGATTCATTACTTTTGATTTCTTTGGTGGCTGATGATTTCTTTTGTATGGTTAGGTTTCCAATTTTGTGAACATGAATCATTTCATTTGATTTATTGATTTGGGTGCAGATTTCTACTGCCTATGACAGCTTATGCCTATGTTCATTTGCTTATTTGTATATACTTGAATGTATATGTGTGCATTTGTTCTTTTCTTTTGGTCTTATGGCTTTGTGCATAAATATTTTTGATATTTACGTTATTTTTAAAATCCAATTCAATTTAAATTTGTTTTGCTTTCTAACATTATGCAGGCCGAGAATAATATCTTCTGTCATATGCTTTGTACCATGAATGCATTCCTATTTTACGTGTTGTTTAAATTTTATCCATGTGTATTTAATTTATTTATTGGTTAAATTTAACATTTATTTAACTCCCATACTAATTGTCTTTATATCTACATAAACATATTTTTATACTTTATTTTGTATTCTACAATTTGCCTTGTAAACACTTTGTATTTCATAATTTATCTTTTATAAATATTTTTTTTTCCAGTACTTCATAATTTAACTGATATTTTATTATCACTTACCGATTTATTTCACCAATTTTATTCAAAAATTAAATTAATTATCATTTTAAACTCAATTAAAATACGGGATCGTTACAGATTCCCCTCCTTAAGAAATTTCGTCCCCGAAATTTGCAGGCACGAAAATAACACAGATAGATGAAAAAGATTAAATCAAACTGAGAATCTATTCTGCATTTGGCTTACCAAATCAGAATATCAACCATAGATACAACAATGAATCTATTTAACACTTCACAAGATGCCCAGGTTATCCAGATCTACGAAATATGTTCTACGAATGGTTAGTTCGAAGGGATAACTAACCATTCGTAGAACATATCCGGACCCAAACAATAGGTAAATGGATTTGATTTTTCACAACTTCCAAACATTAGATATGGATTCCAAACTCAAGTCAGGATATCTCAAAACATATACCAATTTGTCCCTCTTCGGACTTCGATATTCACAATAAATTACAATAGAATTTCTAACTCGGTTTTAAACGAAATCGTTTTATCGATACAATTCAATTTATCCTTCATATTCTATTAATCAAGTTAACTCAATTCAAAATTTCTAATTCATTTAAAATTTCCCATTTCAAATTTCAAATTTCAAATTCATTAAAGTTTAAACTAAAAACTGGTAAGAAACCGATGAAGATACGAAGTAAGGATTTTCTACAATGATTCGTAGAGCATCATCACATCGAAATTTCTTTCTGGAGCTGTCACGAAGCAATCAAAAGAATTTGGAACGAATCAAAGAAAATTGAGAAGAAAATTGTTTCCACTGTCGCGGGGTATTGACTATTTATAGTGGTATTCCCCTTGTCCCCTATCTCGTCCTCTTCTTGTACTCATACTCACTATCAGTGGATAGTAAGAGAATTTACTGAGACATTCGAACGAATATCTTAGGGATACACTCATTCTAGGGTTTACTTCACCCTATCTCTAATGAGCTACTTAACGTGTTATACTCCTGAGCTAAAGTTCAACCTTAGCTATGATACCAAATGTAACGAAACGAATTTTGCCCACTCGAAAATCGACATTCATAATTCACATCATATTCGAATGCCGTAGATTCAACCGTTCAAATCCGGTTCGTCGGAGCTTATAACAACATTAAGTAATTAACACGGCAGAATAAAAGAATAATACATTGACATACAGCGTTGATACAATATCTGACATGATAGATATCAATGAATATCAATATACAACAGAGATATGATACAAGAAATAGCAGCGGAAAGAAAATAGATAACACCAGCAGCGAATAATCTCCAAAACAGTCTTCAAAAGAGAACTCCAAGGCACCAATCCAAAATAGCTCGAACTCCCAAAAGATAAGCAAGTGCAGTCCATATCCAAAGACTGAACAAGCTCAGATAATCTACTGAACCTAAGTATCTGAAAAAACCAACTCTAGACTGCTCGTGTAGAAATTAGTGAGCATCCAGAGTTTAGGAAGGAAACAATAAACTCCGGATCAGTCGTGGGACTGGTGTGAGCAACAAAAACAGTTTATCTCTTAAAACAATCAACAGAAGATTTTAAAGTAACAATTCGCAATGCTTTTTAGAAAATGAGACTACCATAAGGCCTCCCGCACACACACACACAATGCAAACGCAGAATCGGAGGAGATTTCTCCTTATGATTGTCAAAGATGCTTGAGACGCATTAAAAAGAAACATTTGGTATTATTACTAGTGCATAGTGTAGGAAAAATCATTTCGAACGTAAAGATATAAATCTTAGCGAACATACGGCCATTATCGTATGCCTACTAAGTGAATGGCAGATTCTACAACTAAAACCGTACAAGGTGCGTATTGTTTTATTTGGATTTCCAACAAATGGACATGCTAAGTAACTTCCTACTGCCACATGGGATCGCCTCTGGAAGGACGTCTCGAGAACTTAACCAGCTCTCTGCCAACATAAGGCCGGGTTACCTTTGTCACTAGGTAACTACTACACGAATATGCCATCCTCCGGTCCCTTTGGACCTTTATCCGAACGCTCGATAACCAACATCACACGGTAATAAATATAGTGTGTCAACATGAGTAAGTATCTGGGCTCCATACCATGATACCACCCTTTCCAGAAGGAAATGACATACCCTAAAGGGCGCGACCCTCATAACCTTGCCGCATATTGCTGTTTTGACCATTTCCGGGGAGTGAGGTCTGACGAAGTCTCGTCCACAAAGCTAGGCACAAAGCCACGCTTTGATCAACAAATGATCAATAAATAATCATCACACAGCAACACTAAGCATGCCACATTACCAAATGGGGAATATATCGCTGATAACCTTCAACTACATAACCTCTAAGCGCGTACGTCTCAGAGAAGAGTGTTAAGCTAGAGAATAAATTCTCCACCACCAACAGAAATGTATTTGAAAGAAACCTGCTTTATATCTCAAAATGTAATGTCAGACACGTACCATACAAGTCTGTTCCGGGTTCGAACAGAACCGAAGGCACTTCCAAAGAAGCCCTTGCAAATCCGGGTATTCACAATCCCGATCGGACTTCCCATCACTTAGAGAATCTCTATACCGGAGCAACTCAGTGCAAAGACAATCGATAGGTCATCCTATCATTCTCGCAAATACCCTGTCTTCACCACCGGTCTTCAAATGCTATCCATAACGTCGAATCACATATTCAGAATGAGTTGTATGACACAAAGGTCCTCCCTCGGCTAAACCGAATAGTGAGCGCAACATTTAAAACATATGGATATGGGATTTCAATTAAGTCACAACTTAATAATTCAAAACTTTCTTTCAAATGGTTTAAACCGATTACCATTTCAAATCTTTTAAACAAAAAGATTTATTTCATAAAGTTCACCCAGTTTCACAAAGATCCATTTACGGATTTCAAAACAATTTCCATTTCAATTGGATTAACTCGTTTAAAATCTTTAAATTAAAGATTTAACTTATAGCTTTCAAATCGTTTCCATAACTTGGAAAATCATTTTCATTTTTAACTTGAAATCCTTTTTAACATAATTTGGAAGTTCACTTCCTGTATGAAAGCCTTTATTATTTGAAAACAAATAGTTCCATGTTAGAAAAATCAATTATATTTACACGAGTTAAAGCCTTTGAATTTAAATTCAAATTTCCAAATCAATACCTTTAAAATAGTTTAACCCAGATAAACTCATTTATAAGTTGAATAACCTTTCTAAACCCTAGTTTCAAATCATAGAATTCAATTTCAAATATTGAATTCAAATTTAAATCAAAATATTTAAATTTCAAATTCAATCAAGTTATTCAAACTATATTTCATCTTTGAAATTCCATTTCAAAAGCTTTTCACTTTACATCCAATCCATTTCCAAAACATTTGAATTTAAATATTCAAAGTTGAAAATCATTTTAAAATCTGTGACTTGATCGATTTTCTCGTGAAATCCATATTGGTGTGTGTATAAGTGTGGTCCAGGGGTTTAATACAATAGTGTCACATCATCAATCAGCACAGATTCAAATACAGCAATATATCTGATAAGCAGTACAAACTATAACGCTTATATTCGATAAGCGGTATAAACTATATTGCTTATATTTCATTCACAGATCACATATATATATATATATATATATGAATGAATTATATCACAGATAATTAATTTCATTCATCCTAGATAAATAAATTACAGATCACAACATAAATCAGACTATATCACTAAGCATCTCATATCAGGGATATTAAACAATTCAACATCCAATATATCCAAACATCCATAAATAGGGTCAATTTAATTATCTGATTAATTTAAATCAGATCAATTCTTATGAATGAATTTTCTAGTTAGGGTCAAATAGTAATCAATTAATTACAAACATTTAATAAACTACCTTTTAATTAAACATTAATTAACCCTTAGTTAATAATTTATCCTTAATAAATTATTCTTAATTAATTTGCAACAACCAAGTAATTACTCCTTAATTAATAATAAATCTTTAATCACTTTCATTAAATCAATTAACTTTTAATGAATTAATAATTATCACATAAATTACCAAATTAATTTAACATATTATCCTTAAATTAACTATTGCTTAATCACTTGATTTAGTCAGCTTTAATCGTTAGTTAATATCTAATTAATAATCCTTGGTTTACAAATTAATTATCCTTAATAAATTAATCTTTAAACCTAAATTAATGATTTTAAACCTTTAATTGCTTATTTAATTAACCCAAATCAATAATTAATTTAAATCAATAAATTATTCATTTTAAATTCACATGTTGAAGTAATATTTGGTTATGAAAGAAATTTAAAAGAGTTTAAAATCAAATTCCTTTTAAGTTCACATAATTAAAAGAGTATCTTTAACATTTAAACTTATTTAAATATTTGACTTATAAAACTTTATTTAATTTCAAAATCTCGACTTTAATTCCAGTTTTGAATTCAGATTTCTCTTTTGGTTTTACTTTGTTTAAATTCCTTTCTTTCGTTCCATCTTCACTTTGAAATTCAAATTCTTTTAAATCCACTTGTATGCTTAACTAACTTTAAATTTCAAAACTGAACATGCATTTATTTTTAACTTTGATTAATTAATCCTTAATTTTAAATTAATTAACCTTTTAATTAAAAATTAATTAGTTAACTATTATTGACAATATAAGTTAACTTAACCTTTAAGTTAATAATTAAAAATATTTGATTACTCCTTAATTACATTGTTAGGTTTTATTTAAAATAAACTCTTTTAAAATATAAGTTTAAAACAATTTAAACTTAACTGATTTTAAAATATTTCATTTTTTTAACCTTAAACTTGATTTGAAAACTTGTTTAATTTTAAACAAGGAGCCATTGGGCCGAAGCCCACAACAAAAAGCAAACAACTCGCACCTGTTAAAACCTTAAATTTGATTCCCATTTACTCATAGGTTATCTTGGGTTAATAATTTACAAACTGGTTTCACTAAATTTCAAAACGTGGTTATCACAACCTGACCCGAGCCACAATTCAAACTCCTGTAACATCTTCTTCTACTCGTCCTTTGTCCTCTTTTTTTTTCATAAATCTGTCGTACACCCTCTCGCCACCGTGCAAGTGCACGGTGGTTCGCCACCACTCCGGCGACTCTCGTTGCCCCAGCAAACCACCTCACGACTCCACACTCTAAATCGAAACGCAGTTCGACAAAATAAATACCAAATCAAAATATGCTCATTCATATGAACTATAACTCGAACATGACAAAGGAAAAACGCCACGACCCTCTAACGCCAGCTACCAGAGGCGACACGATACCGGCTACACCTCGCTGTTAACCTCCTCTACCACCTCCTAAAATTGTGTGTAACTCGATCGTCCCATGGTGACACAATCAACGAGTTTACAGAGCACTGTAAAACTCGATCTAAAACCCTAAACTCAATGCGCCCCAAAATTTCTTGCATTAAATAATTTTTCTAGCATTTTTCCTGGATTCGAAAATTACCAAGCTAGCTTCACAAAAAATTTCAACAATTAAATTTTGTTGAATCATCAGATATTGATAAAAATGCATTTTTGATTGATTTTCAAACTACACATTGAATACTTACATAAAAATCTTAGATTTTGTTTTAAGAATCCTACTTTTGTATGTTAAACCAAGATATGAAATCAGGTCAACCATTTAAAACATTCGAATTTTAACATATTGATTTCCTTTATTGTAAACTTGAACACACAGAAGCCAGGCTCCACTGACATACTTTAAACCATTTCCAAATTATTGTTTTAAGAGTAAACAAATTTATTTAGTTTAGAAATCTAAAGTTTAAAATGTTCTGCTAGAAAGAAAATGTTAAATTTCCTACCTTTCTTGCCCAGAGACTTAAACAGTGAAGAACATAAGCATAAAGCTTCCAGTATAACCAAAAATCATTACAGAACAACTTGTTTTCAATATATAGCAAACATACGATTTCATAAACTAATTATCAAAACTTAAACTTTAAAAATTATATGTTTACTCACAGTCATTTTTCCAGATTTAAAAGATTTTACTGTAATCTCTTGTTTCCAGAATATTTACTAAATATTTTCTTTTGAAACTATTTTTAGAAATAGCATTGTATTGTTGTAAATACATTCCTTTCAAAGGTCATAGTCTAAAAGGTTTTGGGTAATGAGATTTTTGATTTTACTTTAAACAGGATTGAAACATGTTGCCTGTAAACAAAAATATGTTACAAACATGCACACCATATCTACATATATATATATATATATCTAAACATACAGACATATTTAACAGCTAAACAACATTTCATAGTGCATTCATGTATCAGACATATTTAACAGCTAAACAACATTTCATAATGCATTCAAGTATCAATCACAATATCAAGATATAGAAGTAGATCATGGGTGGAAAGTTTGCTCATCTCAAAATTGAAGACAGAGGATCGGGTTGTTATCTGATCTGAATGTTTGCCTATTGTTTCCAGGTTTTTAATCTTTCTAGATTTGATTTTGAGTTTGTAGATAATGATGTTTATTATCTTTTTCCTGGAATGCTAAGTTTTGTTTGAACAAAACTGAAATGAAGATGATATATAAAAGAGATAGTGTGGACAGGTTTGTATATTTGCTGGTACAAGATTTTTTTCTCTTTTTTTTTAGTTGTACTGGTAGATTATTTGTATATTTGGATCAGAGATTTCTTTTCTCGGTATGGTGGCTGAGGTTGATTTTTGAACAATTCAAATGGACTAAAGTGTTGCTAGCATTTAGTGAATAAGTACTTTGTTCCTTTGTGTTTTCAACCTTATTTTATTTGTGTATGTAGGTGGATATTTTGTTTTACTTGCGTGCATAAACATGTTTTACTGTCTTCCTGTATACAAAGATATTTTTACTTTTTTTTATTTGACTATGCAGATTCATTACTTTTGATTTCTTTGGTGGCTGATGATTTCTTTTGTATGCTTAGGTTTCCAATTTTGTGAACATGAATCATTTCATTTGATTTATTGATTTGGGTTCAGATTTCTACTGCTTATGACAGCTTATGCCCATGTTCATTTACTTATTTGTATATACTTGAATGTATGTGTGTGCATTTGTTCTTTTCTTTTGGTCTTATGGCTTTGTGCATAAATATTTTTGATATTTACATTATTTTTAGAATCCAATTCAATTTAAATTTGTTTTGCTTACTAACTTTATGCAGGCCGAGAATAATATCTTCTGTCATATGCTTTTATCCATGAATGCATTCCTATTTTACATGTTGTTTAAATTTTATCTATGTGTATTTAATTTATTTATTGGTTACATTTAACATTTATTTAACTCCCGTACTAATTGTCTTTTATATCTACACAAACATATTTTTATACTTTATTTTTTATTCTATAATTTGCCTTGTAAACACTTTGTATTTCAAAATTTATCTTTTATAAATATATTTTTCCAAGTACTTCATAATTTAACTATATTTTATTATCACTTACCGATTATTTTCACCAATTTTATTCAAAAATTAAATTAATTATCATTTTAAACTCAATTAAAATACGGGATCGTTACATGAATAATAATTCATTACATCTCCTTTTGTTTTTATAATCATATAATTTCGAATTTAAGGTTTAATTTCGTTTTCTCTGATGTTTGGAGGATGATATGCTTGAATTATTAAATTGTTTAATTTAAATAATTTATTTATATGCAAATTCCTACGGTTTTACGGTAAAACCGAGAGTCTATTATTTTAGAATGCGATGGATAAAAAATTTATGCTAAGTAAACATGATTTTGGAGATAGGTTTTAATTTTTATAATTTTCCAAGTAATTGAAAATTTATTATTAATTTCTAAAGGAAAATGTGACATAAGTAGGTTTAAAATTTATTTCGAGTATTTCAGAAAGAAATTAGGTCTGAAATTTTAATATGTTAGATTTCATGATGAAAGATATTTTCTGTGATTTTTGGGTATTTTTTTCCAGTTGATTTACTAAGGAAAATAAACTAATTTAAAAGAAAGACTTTTCTGCAAACGTTGGTTCAGTTAAATGGAAGGCCTTAAACGCTATAATTTTCTTAATTTTTTTCTGATAAATACGGCATTTTTAAATGATAAAGTATTTGAAAATTTTAAAGTAACCTATTAAGGAATTATAGCAGATAGATTAGTTATATAGTGAATGTCATATTAGGCTATAATTCAACATTTTTCAAAAAAGGTAGTTCCACCTATTTTGGAGGTACCTTTCGACTCCTTTACCTCCCCATCTAGCAAGTCGAAACCAATAGAGTCAAAACCAATGCACATGGTACCCATGGTAATGGTACGAAATGAATTGGTGAGTAGCGGAAGGTAGGGTGTTGAAAGTAATGCTTCCACTTGGGCCGAAATCAAAGTTTACTTTTAAAAGATAAGTTCCTGCCTAGCTTTTGAAGGGCTTTCGACCAAGTCGATATCTTATAGTGTCGAAACCTTATTTTATTTTCAAAAATTAATTTCTCACCTTGTTCTACTTAAAGCATTCGATGTAGTTGAAACATTTGCTTTCGAAGAGGTACAATTTTCTTTAAATAAGAGCTTTCAAAAGAATCGGTTCCAACCAAGTCGAAATTCTGCCAGTTTTTGTAAGTCGCTGTGCTATAGGATCGTGTAATATGAATAAACTACTTGTCCGGAATAAGTAAGTAAATAAGACATCAGAGAATTTTATACTGGTTCGAACTCCCGTTCTACGTCCAGTCCCATACTTCTTCTGGAATTAAACTAACAACCCTCACTTAACCCGAAGGAATAGGTTTACACCGCCTGAGCAATCGAACAGGACTTCTACCGTCTACGCAACCGAATAGGACTTCTACTGCCTGAGCAACCGAAGAGGACTTCTTTATGAATAACAAAAGTATCCGACTGTAGCATGCTCTTTCAATAGCACCGATAAGTCAATTAAGTACAATCTTCCTATAATCTTCTCCTTTATGATATATAGTATAATGTGGTTGAGAATAGTGGAAGATAGAGTGATCATGATCAGAGAATGTAAGTAGTTTGAGTGCAGTTTGAAAATAGAGAATAGATAAGAATTCAAGAATATTAAAATCAGTTTTTTGTCAGTTGTTTGTTGGATTCTGAAATCTATTTATGGGGTGTAAAAGGCTGCAACCATAGATGAAAAATTATATTGAAAAGAATAGGTGCAACCGATGATTTTGAAAACATTACTCATTGATGAAGAGAAGCATCTATTCGTGAAAAATAACAGTTAGAAACATTCGGCCGACTGAATTTATTAATTCAGCTGTCTGAATTGAAACAAATTGAAGACAGCAAGAAAATAGGCTAATTTTAGCCAAATTCAGCTAGCTGAATATTCTGATCAATAAAATTGTTTCAGTATTCAGTCGGCTGAATGAATACATTCAATCGGCTGTTTTCAACCTGCTGTGCTTTCTTGTACATGTGTGTCTATGATTTTATATAAATATCAATTCAGGAGAGATTTCATAAAATTATTAAATGATGTATAGATCTCGACAAGAAACTAACAGCTTTAAATACTCAGAATATGAATCTGTAATAAATCTCCTGCATAAATTATTAGTACACACAAAATATTTCATATAGCTTGTCATTAATCAAAACAATGATAAATTGAGTTTCCGACATTCTCCCCTTTTGATGATGACAACTATATAAGTAGAAATAATATATTTAGAGTAGTACTTACCCTAACATTATTACTCCCCTTGCCAGTATGCATAAATATTTAACTAACTTTCTCTCCCTTTGTCATCGACAAAAAGAAAGAAATTCATAGAATCAAATAAAGATTATATAAATAACTCATACTCGAGATGTTATCGCTGAAAATAACAATATTCATACTATCATTACATAAATAACTAGATAGAGCACATAGAAGTTTGATTAAAAACTAGTAGAAAACAACAATAATTAAGATTGGGCAGACAGAGAAGGCTGATCATCATTTGAATCCGAACTTTGAAGATGACCATTGAAAAGGAGATGGATTGTGAACTTTGGTGGATGAAGATCCAGAGTAAGAAATTTTATTCCATATTTTATTTAGAAAACCTTTTATGGAGTTGAATTTCTTTTCCGTTTTCTTTTGAAGAGCCTTAATATCCCGATAGAGTTTGGATTGATTTTGGGAGAGAGTGATGATAGCTTGTCTGGAGGGAGTGTCGAAGCCAATCTCTTGAATTGAATCATCATCCTCTTCTTCAAGATGGTGTGAAGAAAAGGCAACATTAGTGTCATGAGGTTGTGTAACACCTTGTTGAATATTTTGAGACCATTGTTGAAAAGAGATGATTTGTTGTGGAAGCGGTCATTGAGGAAGACCCATCAATCCTAAGGTTTTTACGCCTAACTTACTAATGCTTGAAAATTTGGAGTCGGGCGATGGAACTCCAAGATTGAGAAGGATATGCATAATATAAGCATCGTAATGGATAGTCTTATATTTTCTTCGGATTGCGATGTCTTCAAACTCATCTAGAATGATTTTACCCTAATTCACTTATTGGTTGGAATAGATGGAATAGAGGGCTTGAAAATCACTTTATAGACTTTTTCATAACTACCCATTCGAGGTTGTAGAGAACGAATGAATACACGGTGAATAAGGCATGCTTGAGGCCTTAAGTTGCTAGATTTTAAAGCACTCAAATTTGTAAGTTGATCGGACAAGAAATGATGTGAAATTTCATCCCTATGATCCATATCAACTTCAATATCATCAATCTCAACACCTTGATAGGGACAGTTTAAAATATTTCCTAATCTTTGTAAAGGTAAAAAAAATTTAATGCCATAAAACATTGACCAAAAACATTATCTTGACGATTTTGTGGATTACGGTAATTTATTCTGATTAGCAAGAAAGAGTTTGATCAGAAGTTGATTAATTTTGACATTATTTGGAGCATACCCTATTAGATTATCGAAGTGGAATTACTTTGCCAATTCTCTAATTCTGTAAGTTGTAAAATCTGAAAAATTCATGAAATCCCCTTCAAAGATATGGAGTTTTACATAGAATTGAATCTGGAGATTGCAACATCATTCCAAAGCTATTGTCGAATCTAATCTTCGGATGGACCGGAAGTGGATTCTCTTGTTCGTTTGGTTCTTGGAGCCATTAGAGAGTAATATTGAGGAAAGAAGTTTTAGAGTTTGAAAAAATGGCTAGGGTTCTGAAATGAATGGGTAAGAAATGAAAAGATGAATATATAGTGGGTAAAAAGTAAGGGAAAAAGTGGAAGAAAAGAATGTAGGACGAAGAGAAAAAATGGCTTAGAAGGAATTCAGCCGGTTGAATAATTTTAATCAGCCATCTGAATTAATATGAACGTCAACCCGTAAGGAAATAGTTCATATTTGAACTGATTCAGACGGCTATTTGCATTTATTCAGCCGTCTGAATCTAAGGCAAAATATATTCTTGCACAATATTTAGCCATCTGTTTCATTATAAACAGCCGGCTGAATTTTTTTAGAAACATATGAAACCCTTTGTTGCAAACAGACAATATATATAAACAACGTAAATAACTTTTTTAACAATTTAGATAAAAAATACATATTAACAACAGCATATAAAAAATTAAAAAGATTTGGAAGACGAGCTTGGAGTGTGATATTCATTTGGTTCTGTCTTTGTGTTCTCTTGAAATGATTGAAGTGGTGGCCATCTATTGTCGTGTTCCCAAGAATTCGAAGATATTAGTGGACTCTACGGTGATGATTCCCAAGGATTGTGACGAACTGGAGAAAGAACAGGAGACGACTGATGAGCTGTGTTTTTGGAGGAATAACCACAGAATTTTAAAGCGACTTGTTCCAAAAAGCTTAAACTCTTGGCATTAACTCTTCGTTCATAATAAAGTTCACACTGTAATTCCATTGTTTTCCTTTGGTAGTGACGAATATCATCTATTTTCTCTTTAGTAGATGGTGAACCAAAAAATAGAGACCATCTCGTTCTTTTGATAGGTGGAGTATAACCAGTGTGTGTAGAAGGTGGAACAATTGAAACTGGTTCGTAAATCGGTGTTGGAGTTGGTAAATTCACCGATGCCTAACTAGGAGAAGAATAAGATAGAGCAGAGGATTCAAAATTATGCTCGAAAGACATTTTATGAAATGTTTTTGAAACTTTGTAAAAAAAATTGTTTAAAAACTTATGTCAAAATAAGGAAGATTAGTAGAGGTATATATGTGTAAAGACATAAATAAATAGAGGGTAGATTTGTGGTTAGTTTCATAAGAGCCAAAGAAAAGTTTGGTTGGAGGAAAATAAATGTAAGGTAAATAGAAAAAACAATGCAAACCATTTAAAGCTTTTAAAAAAGAAGGAGTAGTAAAGTGGTAGAACACTTGACTTCCAAGTAGAGATCACGAGTTCGAGTATTGGAAAAAAAAATTGTAAAAAAATATAAATCTTTTATTGATACAATTTCGAACTCTCTTCTTAATTTTATAAATCTATTTTCATTTAAAGGTTTTATAAATATATCTGCCAATTGATTTTCAGAGGATACAAATTCCAGTCTCACTAAATCCTTTTCAATATTATCACGAAGAAAACGATGACGTATGTCAATATGTTTAGTTCGTGAATGATTTAAGGATATTTGGATAAGTTAATAGCACTAGTATTATCACAAAAATTATAGACTTAGATAAATTAACACCAAAATCTTGAAGTGTTTGCTGCATATAAATGACTTGAGCACAAGCTAAAGCAGTAGAAATATATTCTTTCTTACAAGTTGAAAGTGAAACACAATTCTGTTTCTCACTAAACCAAGAGACTAAGGACTGTCCAATGAAATGACAAGTCCTACTAGTACTTTTCTGATCTGTCCGACATCCTCCAAATCAGCATCGTTATATGAAACTAACTCAAAAGGACATTCTTTCGGATAGAAAAGTCCAAAATCTTTGGTATCGCTTAGATAACGTAATATACGTTTTACTTCTCGCATATGTGATTCTTTAGGATTTGCTTGGAATCGAGCACATAAACAAACACTCATCATTATGTCAGGTCTACTAGTAGTTAGATAAAGTAATGATCTAATTATACTTCGATATAATTTTTGGTCAACACTTTTGTCATCTTCATCCCTATCGAGATGAACTGTTGTGCTCATTGGAGTTGGTTTAGCAAACGTGTTTTCCATATTAAATCGTTTAATTAGATTATTACAATATTTTTCTTGATTAATAAAAATTACATTTTCTAGTTGTTTAATTTGTAATCCAAGAAAATAAGATAATTCTCCCATATGTGACATTTCAAATTCTTTGGTCATAATTTTTGAAAATTCCTGACATAATTTTTCATTTATAGAACCAAAAATAATATCATCTACATAAATTTGAATAATTAGAATATCATTTTTAGTTATTTTAATAAAAAGAGTTTGATCAACCTTTCCAATTTCAAAACTAGTATCTATTTGATAGTTCTTAAGACGTTCATACCAAGCATGAGGTGCTTGTTTTAGACCGTATAATGCTTTCTTAAATTTGTAGACATGGTTTGGAAATTTGTAGACATTTGTAGAAGGCACTTTTAACATCCATTTGAAAGAGTTTGAATTTATGAAAACATGCAAAGTCCAGTAAGATACGTATTTCTTCTAGTCATGTAACTAGAGCAAACGTTTCTCGTAGTCAATTCCTTCTTCTTGATTATATCCTTATGCAACTAATCTAGCTTTATTTCTAATTATATTATCATGTTCATCTGCTTTATTTTTAAAGACCTATTTAGTACCAATGACTGTTTGATCACTTGGCCTAGGAACTAGTTTCCAAACTTTATTTCATTCAAATTGGTTTAGTTCTTCTTGCATAGCTATAATCCAATAGTCATCAGTAGATGCTTCTTTTATATTTTTAGGTTCGATTTTAGAAAGAAAAGCTGCATGGCCCATCTGATTAAGTTGATTTCTAGTTCTAACAAGTGAATCAATTTCTCCGATGACATTTTCTATTGGGTGATCTCGTAAAATCCTAGAAGGAGATGTTAATTCATTTTCATTATGATCAATGTTTTCATTTGGTTCAATATCATTAGAAACATCTTCATCTTCTTCAAAATTATTTGAGTAACCATATTTGCGATTGTCTTAGGAGTATCCTCAAAAAATTTATTAAAACTGAAATTTTCGTCGAATGAAACATGCGGTGTTTCTTCGATTGTTTTTGTTCTTTTATTCAAAATTCGATAAGCTTTGCTTCGATCTGAGTACCCTATGAAGATTCCTTCATCGGATTTTGGATCGAATTTTCCAAGCTGATCTTTTGTATTTAAGATAAAACATTTTGAACCAAAAGTTTTAAAATTATAAATGTTTGGTTTTCTATGATGAAACGGTTTATATGGAGTGTGTTTTGTTAAAGGTCGGATGGAGACACAATTTAGAACATAGCAAGTAGTTTGTAACGACCCGGAATTTTCGATCCCGAAAATTTCAGATAGCTAGGAAAAGAAGAAAAGAGATAGAACAAAAGAAGAAATAGAAACACCAACATCTCACATTCGCAGCGGAAAAATATAATATCAAATAATATTCTTTACATAAAGAAAGCTGAATCGGTCAATTACTTTTTAATACATCAGAGTTACAATCACTGGGCAATTAAAATAACTTTTCCCAGAAATAAAAACAGTATATCATAGCGGAATACACTCCATACGTTCCTGCCATCAAGCTCGCCTCCTGAGCTCCAGAATGCCCTCACCTGAAAATCTGTAATACTCGGTCTGACCCAAGCATTACATCCAAGTAACACCCGGGTCAGGCTAGAAACCAGCGTGAGTAAACTCATCTATCATGAAATTCAATGCATAGAACTTATTCACAACTCGGGAAACTCATAACTTTGCTATAAGTTCAAACATGGTTAGAGTCTACTCTTATTTCTCAAACAATCACTAAGTACCCTTACTTATTCAATGGTCGGGTTGACTTAAATTATTCCTTTCCAGCCTATTAATTTCATATATCAAATCTATAAAGAATTTTAGTAGATTTCAAATCGAAGTGGTTTCGGGTATTTCCTGACACTCGACCCCGGTCTCTTCGAATCTTACATCATCTTAGTAATAAGCTGTTTAAGTTTTAAACTATTCAATTCATACCCAGAATTACATAGCAATTTATCACAGATAGACAATCCATATTAACACAGTTCAACCAAATATAGCATATTAAATCACATATCAGAGATATCAAATAATCCAAGGCATTCAATGTACTTTAATCATCTATAAACAAGATTAATTTGTCATACCATTCCTAATTAATTTAATATAAATTAAATTAATTACATTAATCACTTTAATCTTGCTTATTTAAAATTAATTAATTAATTACAAACTATTAATTAATCATCCCTTAATTCCATCTTTATTTTCATTAAGTAATTTTCCTTAAATTAATAACACAAATTGATTATCCTTCACCCATCAACCTTAATTATATTTATCCTGATTAATTACTCAAATTAACGATACCATAATCACTTACCTTGATTAATTATCCTTTAATTAATCGCACTCATTAATTCTTAATTACTTACTTAAGTAATTTATCTTTAATTATTTTTTTGTTTATCCTTTAATAATTAATTAAATTATTTAAACCTGAACAAGTTAAGCCTTTAATTACTTACATTAAGTGATTATCATTTAAGTAACTAATTCTCTAGTTACTTATATTAATAAATCTCCAGTTACAAATTAATTAATCTATAATTAATTAATTTATTACCTTCTATTATTAATTAATTAACCTTAACCATTAATTACTTAGTTTCTCTTACTTAACTAATTAATTAAATAATCTTAATCACCTAAACCATAATTAATTTACAAGAAAAGTCATTCATCTTAATTAACTTCTTAATTATCACTTTAAAATCTTATTTGATAAACCTGGGATTTAATTATCATTAATCTATAATTTAACTTAAGACCTTTAGATCTAATTAAGGATAAATATTTTATTTCCTTAATTTCTCCTTAATTACACTATTAATTAAGTTTCAAATTTAACTTCAGAATCTACCCACCTAGGTTAAAATAAAACATACAACTTAAATTAACAAATATCAAATAATGCATTATAAAAAAAAGTTAAGAAGTTAGTTTAAACTTGATTTTGCTGAACTTTAAAACTAGCGAATACCCTCATATTTGACCCAAAACAATCTTGAGGAAACTCACCCAAATACCTGTGTCAAATTCCCTTCTTCTTCTTTTTTTTATAAAAAAATTTGATTAAACTTAAAAACTGTTACAACCTAACCCTGCTAACGAACTCAAGACAATCTCGAGACAAATCAAATTTTACTCGAGCTACACAAAATTCCACTCGAGCTCAGCAATCTGTAGATACGCGACAACCGTGCATGTGTACAGATGGTCGGAGCATCTCCGACCATCGCCACTACCTCCGGCAAATTGAACGTGGCCTCACTACTCGATAACGAACACCCAAACCTTGAATCGAACTTGAAAACGAGATCGAGCCTAAACGAACCAAACTGGAGAGAATCATCACCAAAACCTTACCCATGCTGCCACCTTCGGCCATCAGGAGTTCTGAAACTCCGACCAACTCTTCTCCCAAGGCCCATGCACTAATTAAACCACTCGCGATCGAGCCCGCATCTACCACGATGGAGAATTCAATCCAAAATGCCGACGAACCCAACAGGCCGTAAATCCTAGTTCACCCTCGTTTCGTCTCCTTCATGCTCGAGAAATTTCTCAACCATTTTTGCTGTCATTCCCAATCCATAAACCACCTCCCACCAGAACCCCGATCATGCTAACGCCTCCAAACACCAGAATTTGATCAATTTTGCTAATTTTGATCAACTCGAAATTCCCACAATCTATTATACTATAAATCTTGATTTTATCCTTAAAATTCATGGTTTATGTAAATGAACAGGATCAAGCTATCAAATCCCAAATTTTAATCTCAAAATTTGAACAAAATATGCCTTTACAGTAATTTTTACAATCCTCAAGTGTTTACCAAATATTTCTACTTAAATCTATTTTCAAAATTTAGTTTATACACTTACAAACATTTTATGTTTACAAATTTTATCCTATCATCAAATATCTGAAGAGACATGAATTTTTTTCTTTAAATTTAGGAGCCTGTAAATAAACAGAGAATAATTTTTTACACACACAATTTTGAACAGGCAAATACACATATACATTCTCATGTATAACATTATATAAACCATATTTTTCCTTTCAAAAATTCATCACCAATATATAAACATGTTTGCAGATTTTCAAAATTGGTTTTAAGTTCAGTGTTTATTTACCAAAGTTTTAAACAGAGAGATGACATCATTTCTAGGCATGCATCCATTTATACAAAGCACACACACAGATATATATGTGTGTGTGTATATATATATACATAGATACATGCATTCATACCAATAAACATAAGCAACCATAATCACACACAATCCATCATAAGCATCAGGTTATGATCATAAGTTTTAAACTGTTTTAAAAAAAAATTAGTTTACTCACCTGGGAAACAGTTGAACAGAGTTTGAACAGTTTTGAAACTTCAAGACTTGATTGCTTTAATCTCTAAAATCTTGTTACAGGATACTTTAGTTGTTGAGATGAATTAATTTGCTAGCTGAGATGATCTTGCCTTAAAAACTGAATTGTAGTTGCTTGATTTGATTATTGAACTATTATTTGATTATGTAGGATTTTAGCTTGCATCAGGTTAAAGAATTTGGCAAGAATTGATGTTGAACTTGCCTTCATTTCTTCTTACCTCAGATTTAGTTGAAAATGAAAAGAAGAATTTAGCTGAAAAGAAAAACAAATCTCTTCTTTCATATATTTTTCTTTTTAAATTTTAATCATTAAAAAGAAATGTTGACATTTGTCCTCTTAGGTGTTATTTAGCTTACACATATGCATTTATCTTTACAAAGGTCTTTAACCCACTTTAATATACTTACAAGTGTTATACTTGTCTTTTATTAATTTATTTAAGCCATATCTATGTATTTATGTAATATTCACGTGTATATAATGTATTTATCTTTTTATAAATTTAAGCTTTTAGATTTTATATAAATATACAAATATGAATTCATGTAAACATTTATTTATAAATAACTTATGCTTTAATCAAATTAAATGTATCATATGTTTATATACTTTGTAAATTTTATTTTAACTTTATATATATATATATTTTAATTTTTTAAATTTAATTTAAAATCAACTCATTTATATATATATATATATATATATATATATATACATACATTTCAAACAAACACAACTTCAATTATAAATAATAATTCTATTTGAAATCCATTTATATATAAAAATAACACATTATTATTATTGTTTTGAAAACAAATTTTTTTTACCAATTTTAAATGATTATAAAGGAGATTATCAAATACATATCTATCCAAATATTTAAAACCCAGCATTATTATAATTTAGATTCCTATATATATACATATTCTGATACATCTCAGAATTTCATTTGTTTAACTTACAAATAAGTATTTTAATAAATTTAATCCTGTTAATTTCCAATTAACAGATGCCCAAAAAAGTCGGGTTATCACACAGTTGCTGCGGCTTGTGCCCAGAAATGGTTTGGTAATGTGTTTTCATTTAACAATGTTCTAGCACATTCTTGTGATGTTCTATTTTTCCCCTCTACGACATCATTTTGTTGTGGTGTCCTAGGAAAAGAAAAATTATGGTAAATTCCCTTTTTATTACAAAAATGTTCAAATGCTTCATTATAAAATTCACCTCCACGATCACTTCTAATATTTTTAATTTCTAAACATTTGAGATTTTGAATTCTTTTTGCAAAATTCTTGAAATTTCAAAAGTATCACTTTTATTTTCTAAGAAAATAGTCCAAGTAAATCCTGAAAAATTCATCTACTATAAAAAAATACATATTTACCATGATTTGTAGATTGAATTTGAGTTGGACCAAAAATATTTAAATGTAATAGTTCTAATGGTTGTATAGTAGAAATATTTTTCTTTGATTTAAAAGATGATTTTGATAATTTTCCTAATTGACAAGCATCACAAATATTGTTTAGTCTAAAGATCATTTTTGGTAAACCTTTTACTATATCATTTTTAGATAATTTATATATAGTT
The DNA here is from genome assembly GCA_030765085.1 of Allium cepa. NCBI lineage: Eukaryota > Viridiplantae > Streptophyta > Magnoliopsida > Asparagales > Amaryllidaceae > Allium > Allium cepa. The sequence goes on along the minus strand of CM060943.1, from coordinate 1,001,359,601 downwards.
TTGAAATTAGTATGACAAAATCTTTTGTGGCATAACCAAGGATTATTTTCTTTGGCTATTAAACACATATTTGTATTATAATTTATATTCATATTTAAAATATAAATATTTTTATCTCTAAAGCCTTCAAAAATAAGATTCTTATTTTGATCAAAATACTACACTTATTTTTAGAAAAGGAAATATTGAATCCTTTGTCACAAAATTGGCTAATATAAGTAAGTTGTGTTTCGAATTTTTAACTAATAAAACATCTGTAAGAAGAGGTAAATTAAATATACCATTATTGCTCACATCACCTTTACCGATGACATATCCTTTAGAATTATCTCCAAATGTGACAGAACCTCCATCCGAGTAGTTAATGTTTGTTAGCATCTCTTTATTTCCTGTCATGTTTTTTTAGCAACCACTGTCTAGTATCCATTTTCCTCTCTTTTTGGATGGTACGTGCAAAAAATAGAATTAACAATAGTACCCACCATTTTATTTTAGTTCCTAAGAGTTAGTTCTTAGGAAGCCAAACCGAAGAGGGTTCAGAACTCCTTTTGAAACAAAATCTTTTTTTTGTGAACAGTTTTTGTAAAAGACTTTATATACTTGTTTCTTATTGAAAAATTATTAGTTTTAGGAACCCAAATTTTAATTGAAGTAGTAAAATTGGAATTTTTAGAACTAGGTTTTTCAACTTTATGTTTATATGTAGAATTATTTTTCTTTGAAATAATTTTAGAAGTTTTTCTATATCCTAGCCCTCTTTTATTTGAAACAGTTTGAGAATTTTCTATAATTTTGGAAAGATTTTCTCTACCTTTATTAAAATTAGATACATTTTTAGTGATGTATTCTAACTTTTTTTTTTTAAAGCTAGAGTTATCTAATTCTAAAATCTTGATATTCGATTTAAGGCCATGATTTTCAATTAATAAAGCATCATTCTTTTCTTTCTGGGTTTCTACCTCTTGACTTAGCAGAGAAAGAAGAGATGACATATTAGAACAAGATTCTTGAGTAGCTTATAGTTCTTCTTCTAAAATTTTCTTTTCATCTCTTAGCATTTCTACTTCGATTTTAGTTCTATTCAATTTTTCAAGAGCTTCTTTGTACTTTCTATTTTTTTCCTTTTAATTTGTCGAGTAATTTTGAATTGATTTCTAGAAGGTCATTAAAATTTAGATCACTTACCTCGTCTTTTGTAGCCATAAAGAAAATGTTGGCTTGTTCCGAATCACTGTCTGAGTCACTTTCTGATGATGAAGATGATTCTGTATCGTCCCATGCGACAGAGAAAGCTTTCTTCTTGAATCTGTCTTTCTTATGTTTATACTTGTCTTTTTTTTTTCAGGACAGTCTTTGTTGATGTGACCTTTCTTGTGACATTCATAACATTCTAGAGCAGATGTTGATGGCTTGTTTGTATTGTTATTGTTGCTCGAGTTGTTCCTGTTATATCTAAATTGTTGCTATTTCTAAATTTCAAAAACTTTTTGAAATTTTTAGCAATGAACGCCATATCTTCTTCATCCGAATCTGATTCATCCTTTTCTACTTGGAATGCTATATTTTTCTTATCTTGAGCTTGTACTTGTTTTTCCCATAGGTTAACTTCATAAGACATTCGATTTCCAATCAACTCTTCTGGTTTTATGGTTGAAATGTCGTTAGCTTCTTCGATTGCTAAGACTTTTCGTTCCCACTAATCCGTTAGTGAATTGAGGATTTTTGAAACAATATCAAAATGAGTGTTGGTTTCTCCTAATGCTATCAAGGAATGATACATATCTTGAAATCTAGAGTACATTTCATTTATAGTCTTATCTTGTTTCATTTTAAAATTCTGGAACTGATTTTTGAGCATAGAAATTTTGTTTTGTTCGACTTTGGTAGTACCTTCATGTGTAACTTTAAGTGTATGCCAAAGTTCATGAGCAGTTTTACACATGCTTATTCTATTAAACTCGTTTTAGTTTATCGCACAATACAACATATTCATAGCTTTAGCATTTGCAGTAGCATCTAATTTTTGTGTGTTAGACCATGTTGAATATTCAATAGTAGGAATAAGATATTTAGATTGCGTAATGTTCCAGGTTTCATAACTACTTGCTTGTATATAAATTGTAATCCTAGTAGCCCAATAGTTATAGTTCATTCCATTGAATAGAGGTGGTCGTGCAGTAGATTGTCCTTCTAGGAAGATGAAGTTAACAACAGTGTTGGTGTTATTTTCCATATTAAAACAATATCAGATAACTATGATACGGTTATATGATAGCCTTGCTCCGATACCAAATGTAAGTCGTTGTGCTATAGGATCGTGTAATATGGATAAACTACTTGTCTGAAATAAGTAAATAGTAAAAATAGTATAAATAACACCATAGATTTTTATACTGGTTCGAACTCTCGTTCAATATCCAGCCCTAGACTCCTTTTGGAATTAAACTAGCAAACCTCACTTAACCCGGAGGAATAGGTTTACACCGCCTAAGCAACCGAACATGACTTCTAACGCCTAAGCAATCGAATAGGACTTCTATCGCCTGAGCAACCGAACAGGACTTCTTTACAAATAACAAAACTATCTGACTATAGTATGCTCTTTAAATAGCACTGATAAGTCAATTAAGTACAGTCTTCCTATAATCTTCTCCTTTATGATATATAGTATAATGTGCTTGAGAATAGTGGAAGATAGAGTGATCAATGATCAGAGAATGTAAGAAGTTTGAGTGCAGTTTAAAAATAGAGAATAGATAAGAATTCAAGAATATAAAAATCAACTTTCGGACAATTGTTTGTTGAATTCTGAAATCTATTTATAAAGTGTAAAAGGTTGCAATCATAGATGAAAAATTATATTGAAAAGAACAGGTGCAACCGTTGATTTTGAAGACGTTGCTCTTCGATGAAGAGAAGCGTCTATTCATGAAAAATAGCAGCTAGAAACATTTAACCAGCTGAGTTTATTAATTCAGCCGTCTGAAATGAAACAAATTGAAGACAGCTAGAAAATATGCTAATTTTAGCCAGATTTAGCCGGTTGAATTTTTTTTCAGTCGGCTGGATATTGTGAAACAATAAAATTGTTTAAGTAGTTAGCCGGTTGAATGAATGCATTCAGCCGGCTGTTTTCAGCCTGCTATGCATTCTTGTGCATGTATGTCTATGATTTTATATAAATATCAATTCAGGAGAGATTTTAAAAAATTACTAAATGATGTACAAACTCTTGACTAGAAACTAACATCTTTATATACTTTGAATATGATTCTGCAACAAATCTCCTGCATAAATGATTTGTGCACACAAAATATTTTATATAACTTTTCATTTATCAAAACAATGATAAATTGAGTTTCCAACACTATTTTCCTTCCGAGTGTATTGAAGTTATTAATACCTTCGAAAGGTTATCCTTTTTTACCTAAGCTAAGTCACTTCCTAAACGCTTTCGAAAGGGGCAGAGTGTTCCGAAGGCAATGGGGTCGAAAGGGGGTTTTCTGTGGGTTTTGGGGATCTTTCGCAGTTGATTTACTAAGGAAAATAAATTATTTTAAAAGAAGGACTTTCCTTCAAATGTTGGTTTAGTTAAATAAAAGGGCTTACATGTTATAATTTCCCTAATTTAGTTTTGATAAATGTGGCAGTTTTAAATGATAAAGTATTTAAAAAGTTTTAAAATTACCAATCAAGGAATTACAATAAGCAGGTTAGTTATACAGTGATTGTCATATTTAGCTATAATTCAGTGTTTTTCAGATAAGGTAGTTTCACCTATTTCAAATGTGCCTTTCGAATCCTTTACCTCCGCACCAACCTAGTCAAAACCACTAGAGCTGAATCTAATGCACATGGTACCAATGGCAATGGAACGAAGTGAATTAGTGAGTAGCGGAAGGTAGGGTGTCAAAAGTAATGCTTCCGCTAGGGTCAAAACCAAAGTTTTCTTTTAAAAGATAAGTTCCTGCCTAGATTTTGAAGGGCTTTTGACTAAGTTGATACCATGTAATGTCGAAACCTTATTTTGTTTTCAAAATCTAAGCTCTTCCTTGTTCAACTTAAAGCTTTCGACATAGTCGAAGCATGTGCTTTCGAAGGGGCGCCTTTTTCTTTAAATAAGAACTTTCGAAGGGATTGATTCTGACCTAATCGAAACCCAGCCACTGTTTTGCTTCCGAGTGTATTGAAGTTATCAATACCTTCAAAAGGTTATCCTTGTTTTAATCTAAGCTAAGCCATTTCCTAAATGATTTCGAAATGGGTTGATGGTTCTGAAGGCAATGGGGTCGAAACAGGTTTTGACTCTACCCTTCGAAGTTTTAATTTAACGGTTTGTGCTTTCGACTAGATGGTTCCAACACCATCAACCTTTCCCTAAACAACTTTATAAGGTTTCTAAAGAGATACTTCTATATATAAGCATTTTGGCCCAAAAGATGTTTTAAAGAGTAAACTCAATGCTTTCGGAAGGGGGTATTTTTATTTTTTTCGAAGCTAAGTTTTAAAGAACGTTTTGATACCATTGAAAGTTATAATTAGTTTTGAAAGAGAATATTTAATAAGGGCTTTGAAGGGTATGTTTACTATGTTTTAAAAATAAGTTTTTGCTTTCGATGGAGGTTATCCAGAAGTTTTGAAAGAGATGTTTTAAGATTTCAAAACATAAACCCATTCTCAAAATTTGAAGGAATTAACATGGCATAAATAAATAAAGACGCTACACCATATAAGCAATTTCGCAACACCATAGTGCGGCAAATTCACAACGGACTTACGCCGTTGCAATATTCCAACGGCTTTGATCCGTTGCGAACCCTTTGGCAACGGCTTTTAGCCGTTGCTATATTAGAACGGGGTAGGGCTTTACGTGTGGTCTTTGAATAATAGCACGCCCTCGATACAACACCCCGTACCCTTCAAATTTTTTGCTCCCGCGCCTCCTTCCTAATTTCTTCTGGCAACAGGGCGATTTCCCCAAATCCCACAAAACCCTAGCTCCACGTTCTTTCCACTTCTCTTCATCGCTACCTTCCTCCTCCCCAATACTAAACCCTAGTGCTGGAATCAAAGTCGCGTCTATTGTCGTGTTTAAACCATCAAAATCAAAGTGGCGCCTGTAAGTTCTCAAATACAATATTATTATTTTAGAGTTCACTAAATTAAATTCTTGATATAATCTGTGTTTGTACGTGTGTTTTGATTAAATCTGTAATTAAATTGAACCGTTATACTTAAAACTTGAAGTCTAAATTTGAGTTGAAGTATTGATATAATTCTTAGGTTCACGCTTGGCACTTGATAATCAGTTGTTCGCATGTCTGAAAAATGATATTTCCTAGTTGTTGGTATATGGAGTTATGCACAAACTTATAATTATATTAGTAGCCACTTGCTCCTATTGTCAAATGGGTAATCCATTGCCATGAACCTACTCCTTATCTTTGGTTTTTGAATAATCTCTTCAACGTCTTATTTCAATTGTAAAAGGTTGTCGTTTGGATTTCCATAGAATTATCAGGATCTAGAGAAAAGATTAATTGTGATTATAATGTTTAATTTGATGTGTGTTAGTGGGGAGACATACTCAGGATATAAGAGCAAAACTCGATTTCCATGCCAAGCTGCAAATGTTATCTAAATTCACATGAACATGATTCGTGTATAAAACAATGATAACTGGTTATCCTGCCATGTTCTCTTTCCAAATACTAGCTTAAAAATTGAAATTTGTTAACATAAATTCTCGGCTAGTTTGCTGTAGTCAGCGTGAGATTGGTGATTGCTTCCCATGTTTGTCATATTCTTTCAGTCAAAAGTTACCAGAGCATTTACATGGGTATAATATTTAAAAGTTGATAGGAAAACACATTATCATTTAGGATCCCATCATTATAGTTTAGCATGACATTATTTTAAGAATCGAAATTACTATAATTTCCGCAATTTGCACCTTTTTACACATCTAAACTATCGTCCATTTATCCTACAAAACTTAAGTTTACGTAATAAGGTGAGTAGTTATTACTGATATTGTTTATAAAAGAAGATGGACAATGGCACAACACAAGGCTCACTTTTAGGCCTTTAGCTTTGGTACTTGTTCCTATATAAGTGCATGATGCTAATTTCACCTCAATTTGACCAAGTACACGAGCTTCTTGATGTATAAAATGGTTTAGGAAGCAAAAACTCCATTTCAGACGGATGAAACAATTTTGACATTAAAAACTTTTTAGAAAACTTAGTCAATGCTTTTGCAAAAAAAATGTGGTTTGTAATCATCACACCATGTCAATCTAAAGGTCTTAAGTGTGATATGTCCCAGACTCAACTTTCATTTGTTTATTGGTGAAATTAATTTATTAGCAGCAGTTGGGCAAAGGGAGCCGACAGGACCACAGTTTATAATCTGTTTCACTGCTTATTTCGTTTAAGGTGGTAGGAAAGTTCAACTTGTTTTAATGATCATATATTTTGTACCCTGAAAGTTTGCAGGCTACAAGGTGGAGGTGGCTTACAACTCATTATATTAGCGGGAATCTACATCATGTTGAATACATCTGAAAATCTACGACCTTCAAAAATATTTTCAGTTAATACTCTTAGATCCTGAGGAGTGGCTTGAGCATAAAAATTGAACTTCGTATAGAATCGCTTTCTTTTGAGCCAGCCGAATTTATACTCTGAGTTACTATTAGCACAAGATTGGCTAACTATTGATTTAAGATAAGTACCAATTGGAGAAAGCTTGACTTTAGCAATGCCAAGCTTATAAATATATACACTAGGTAACTATATAGTATCTTTCAAGAGTTCCCTGATGACTGGTTACATATATAATTAATTCTAGCTACTCATTTTACTAAATATATGATGTTAGCAATGCAAAACTGATTTCTAACAACAAACTGAGGTATTTTACGCAGGCTTTTGCTGTCAAAGCGAGATCATGATGCATACTAGAAGAACATGTTAATATAATATGGGCAACTATGGTATTATAATATGGGGAACTGTTATAGAGTTGTTATATGACAAAAATCGATTCTCTACGAGCATTGCTTTTGTTAGTAAAGGGGCGTCCAGATGTTTTCTTCGACAGGTACCTATTTACCTACAAGTTGGCTATTTAACCAGTTGACCAAAAATAAATGATAATGAACCCAGAGGCAATGGAGAAGCTTTCCACATTACATCTTCATCTATGAGTTGATAATTTAGTACATGTGTTTGTTAATGCCATGTTGTCTGGAAATATATCATATCACGTTTACATGTTATGTTAACTGCAGTGTGTGTGTTATGTGTGTCATCCAAAGATTAATAGATAGTAACTCACACATCTAAACAGCCAAGTACGGATTATCCTTCATCAAAAAAAATAGCAATTATGATATATGTTTCCCTGGCAAATGTGGTACAAGTACAAATTAATTACAACTCTCGAGAATATTAACACAAATATTGATATAAATTACACTATAACAGCTAATTATGAATTCTTAGAAAATTGGTTTCAGATAGACCCATAAAAAATGGAACTAGATTTCATGAGGAAAAGTTCCAGCTATGGTCGACTTTAATTGAGGAACACCTGAAAATGGCTAACAAATAAACTAGTATAATTAATTGTTAAGAATTTGGAATCAGAAACACATCAGTGCTACTACTTGCATTCTAAATACTTTATCACATGCACTGTATATATTTTTCATTTAAGAAAAAGTCACATTTCATTTGTTCATGTCTCCGGTTCATTTCTTCTGCATTTCTACGTTTCATTTTCCACGGAAAAGATTCAATTGTTGTTTAATTGCCGTTTTCAATTTCCACTTCTGCATTTATGTTTTCAATTGCTGTTTTGTTTTATTGATTTAATACCTCAAAAGATTCAAAACTGTTATGTGCATTGTACATCTTGTTTCAGTTTTGCATTGTGCATAAAAGAGTTTCAGTTTTTAATACATTTTACCGTTGTTTCAGTTTACTACTTTGTTGCATTTTCGAAAAAAAATGCTTTTCTACATTTCCGCTTTCTACATTTTTGTTCACTGCATTTACCCTGTGCCTTTCACTTCACTGCTGTTACAAACATCATTTTTGTGTTTTTTTCTGTATTATGCATTTTGTCTCAAACTGTTGTTTACAAACTGTTACAATCACTACTTCAAACCTTGCACATTCCCTCCCCCATCTACAGCAACATAAATTTGCTCCTATCCTATCATCTTTCTGTGCACATAAATTTCCTTGTTGCTAGAACATAAATTAGCTCCCATCCTATCATCTTTTTGTGCACTTTGTATCTTTTCACTTCAATTTCGATTGCTTTGACATTTTTACATTTTACAAAAATGTTGGTGTAAAGAATAATAAGTGATGTTACTCCCTCTGTCTTATGTAAAAAGCATGTACATGCTAGCTTTGACTTAATTTTGGTTAAAATCCTTGGCTCTATGACTACACATGCAAGCACAGAAGATAGACACATATAACATATACAACAATGTATTTTACACACTCACGTGTACATGCACATTGGCAGTGAATTTAATTGTTTTGTACCTGTAGAAGTCATTAAATTTCTTATTATTATCTTTTGGTTAATAAATTTTCTTATCCAAATTTTTATATGCTAGTTGATATTCTAATACATTATTTGATTTTGTGTTTGCAGGATATACTGCTGCTAGATATACCAGTGATACTTGAAATAAGTATTTTATGTCAATATTCCAGTCTCCAATAAGCGTTAGACGATTGGAGGAAGACGTTATGTACCATATGTTGTAGTATTATGTAATGATGTCGTTGTTGTGCTATGTATGTTATGTATACTTGTTGAACTATATTGTGGTATGTGTTGATGTTGAATATTATAATTCAAACATTTGTTATGTTTGGTTTTTGTGTTTAATCTATGAAAAATATTTGGTTTAATAATCTTTCTTTTGTGATACTGTTAAATTTGTAATTTGTTGTATTAATTATGATAACGAAATGACTGTCGCTGGTACAGAGAAAAATTTCGAATATTTTTCTAAAAAATAAAATATTACTTAGCAACGGATTAAAGTCGTTGCTAGTATTTAAAACATCAGTAATACACCTACATTTAGCAAAGGCTTTAAGCCGTTGCAAAATAAAATCCGGAACGGCTACAAGCCGTTGCTAAAGTATATTTTGCAACGGCCCTTAGCCGTTGCAAAAAGTATATTACGCAACGGATTTGAGCCGTTGCGAAATTTTTACCACTGCCCATTTCGCAACGGCTCAAAGCTGTTGCGAAATTATTTTGCAACGGCTTAAAGCCGTTGCAAAATGAGGATTCTGGTGTAGTGAGAGTTTGAAAATGGAGCTTGTAGAGGAGTTTTCCTTGAATTAAAAGGTTAAAGGGTTTAACTAGGATATATAAATATAGATGATTTCAAGGATAATAAACCATGAGTGTTGGTATTATTTTGTTGTTATGGTTACTTCTCCATATGTTTATTTACATTGTTATTGACCCATAACCGCACTTTAGGGGAAGGGCAGAATAACCAGCTAGGTTAACCCCGTAGAGAATATGATGTAAGAAATGTTAAAAATCTAATTTCAAGATATTGGCAGGGGCAATAGGTTCATAGTCAGCCCATGAAAACTGTGATTTGATATTGGTAAGGGCCAATAGGTTTATAGTTAGCCTATTAAAACTATATCTATATTAAGATATTGACAGTTAGTCAAATGGTTCCTAGTTATCCTATGAAAACTAAGATATGAGAAAAGATATTAGAGTCACCAATAGGTTCTTGGTGATCCCGTAAAAATTCTGAAATTGGACAGATAATGCATAAATATTTAACGGGTTAATGATCCTAGAAACTATAATTGAGACAGATAATCAAAAAAATAGGGATGGGTGCATACCATCATAATATTTTGAAATACTATGTTTTTAACCACTGTGGATGCAGGAGCACAACATATGGTTCTACAAATGTTTTAGGGTATTAGTGAGGGGAAAACTCATTCCACTAAGCGGTGTGGTCTCACTCGATATCTAAATGGTTTGAGATGGTAGATTATTATTCATAGCAGGCTTTATGTCTAACTTGAAGTTTTTGTTTTCCCCTTAAATTCTTGGGTACTTAATTGATTTCGAGTAGATTAAGAGATAAGGTTTTTAGGTGTTCTTTTTAGACGAATAAAGCTTTCAAGGACATACCGAAAGTAAGCATGTTATTAAAGTTCTTATTTTCGCTATGTGCTATGATTGTAAAGGAAAATTTTATTACCTTAGTATAAACTCTAATCAACCAACGGGGCATCTTCATATGTCGCTCTTGGCGTATTTTGTTTTAGTCATAATTTATCTGAACATAGTCTGCGTATTGGGATTATGTAACTAATTTGGAATATTTTGAAATGGAATGTGGAATGTGTTTGTCGTTTGAAACTTTTTTCCATATTCTTGTGTTTCTGTGTATCAATATATCTAATATGAACATATTTGGTCACCGAGGATTAATAACTATAGATGATCGCAACATCCGTAGCCGTTAGTTTTGTGCCTCCAGTAGGAGATGTTACAAGTTGGTATCAGAGCATAGATTTATGAAACTTTAAATGGAACTTAAAGCCAAAAGATTTTTTTAAACATAATCCAATGAATCATATAATAAGATTGGTGTTAGGTTAACGCTATAGTAACTACTTGTATTTGACGTATAGTTTTATATACATAAGTAAGTATTCCCTGCTCTCTTAGACCATTCTTCTGTATCTTACTAAGGATCATATGTAAATTTACAAGAAAGGAGATATGGAAGCATGAAAGTGTAAATACCCGTAAATCTTCGACTATTCGATTTGTTTATTTTATAAGTTTTGGTAATTTAATATGGAAAGAAATGAAAACTTTGTAATTTAATAATGAAATGAATGCTAGAATGAAATGTAGCAATGATAATCAAAACTAGTTATTGACGAATTAAAGTGAAATCCCAATAATGAAATAGGGTAAATTGTTCACTTGGTTATAAAATTTGCATAAGTAAATAAATGTAAGTGTTGTATAAATAAAGGAATTTGTATATGTTCATTATTCTGTACGTACAATTACTGTTGCTCCTCTTTCTCGATGGTAGACAAACCCAAATTTTCCAATTCAACTTCAAAATTCAGACTCCTCGATATATATCAAATTATATAAAGATTTGAAGCTCGCGACGAGTGCATCTCAGATCTATAATTCATTTTTCAGATTGAACCTCTGATTGTCTAGAAATCGAAGAATAAGTCTCGGCCGTTCGTTTCGTCGTGATGGACTTCAATGGATCATCAAATCGATGATACCATGGCGTGGAGAGTGCTCTGCATAGTTCATCGGAGCTATTAGATTCGTGTTTCAATAGTCCGATCGAGCGTGAAAATTCAATTAGGGCAAGCTTTTTGGCGGCGGCTACATCGGTTTGGACGCGATTTTCGATGATGCTGGTGGACGGAGGCTGTCGCGTGGCCTGAGGGGGTTCGGTGCATGGCGTTCTAGTGTGTAGCGAGCCGTTCATAGGCATGCATGGAGGTATCGGTGGCAGTATGGTTCACGTTCAAGAGTTCTACAGGCGGTTAGGGCTACAGGTGAAAGTGATGACGTGGCTCAACGTTACTGGTTCGTTCTTTTTTTATTTTAATTTTAATTTTGATTTCAATTGTTCTAGCATGCGTATCTTTCGCATACGAGGTACATTCATGCGTGGTTCATCTCGCTGGGATCGTATTTAACTTCATGACTTTTTGACGCTGGCTTGGGCGGATTCTGAGACTGTTCAAATTTTGGGTTTAAATTGGATTTAAATTCAATTTAAATTCAAAAGGTGAATGTTTAACCCACTCACAGCTTCTAAAATTTCTTGTGTTTCTTAAATTTAATTAATGATATGATTAGGAATTTACTTATGATTGTTTGGTATATTTTTAATCATCATCTCAATTAAATTGAATTTATTTGAATTAAATTATTATTTAATTTATTATTTCATATAAACTTACAGTTAAATACCTGATATTCATTATCAGTTTCTATATTGATATTTATGGATTGTTTTGGATGATGATTGTGATGGATGTTGATTGTTGATATTGGTTGAGTGGATGTTTAGTTTATATTGTTATAAACTGCAAGTTCGTTATGGATTATTATTAATTCGAGATTGCGGTTTGAAATGATATACAGCCGTAAAATATTAAATTGCGGATTGAAATGATAAATATCTGTATCACTTGATCATAGGATAGAAAATTATATACAAATATCGTGTATATATATAGAAATATTATTGAAATGATTTCTATGGTTTGTAAAGAAATATTTAGTTTTATATAAATATTGACTTTAGATATTTTATAAATGTAATTTTATTCTTGATTTTAAGCTATGAAAAATTTGTTTTAATATAGAACAAGCTTAATAATAAGTTTGCTTTTTATTGAAGATAACATAGTTAAGTATTTAAATTATATTTTAATATAGAGTTTATAATGATTTAAATAAATTAAGGTTGGAAGATAAATTTGAGATTTATTTGAAATTGAATTTATTTAAGAATTAAACTCAAATAAGTTGATGTGAAATTTATTAAATTTGAAATTTTAGAACGTATGATTTTTATAATTTGATTTTTGTTTAAGTGAATTAAATGAATATTTCAAGTAAATAGATTGAAGGAAATATTTAGTTATTTGTAATTTGAGTTTTATTTAAGGGGGAATTAATTTAAAGGACAAAGTTTTGTATATTTTTTGCCTCAAGGACACGACATCAATATTTTTACCACAAGGACAAACAATCTTCTAAAAATTATTCATAAGGACAACATAACTGCTACCGAGCTAAAAACTGATACCTAAAAAAATGCTAACGATAACTACAAACTGATACCTAAAAACTGCTATCAATAACTAAAAACTGATACCTACAGAAAGTTATTCTTGAGGATAAAATATTGAAGGTCTGTCCTTGAGGCTAAAAAGCTGTGAAATTTTGTCCTTGACAATAATTTCCTGTTTATTTAAATGATAATGGATTTATTATGTAAAATATTTCAAAACTAAATAATAGAAAATTGAATTGTTGAATCGTAAGTACCAAACTTAGTTTTGAAATTGTTGGATACTTAAAGTTTGAAAATATTGAATTTGAAATGGTTTATTCTATGGATCAAACCTGTTTTGAAATCGATATAATTTGGAATAGTTTATTTGATAACTGAATCGTATTGAAATTTATGATGTTTTGGTTAAATTTAAAATTTAGAAATTCTAGTTGTTTGGAATTGATTTGTGAAATTGAAGAAGCTATTTTACTATATAAAGTATTTTAATATCTAAACCATTTAAGTGGGGGAAGTTATGTTTCAAAGTAATGAGTTTCAAAGCACTATGATTTGAAGGAGTTATATTCCAAATGTTTTGATTTCGAAGTGTTATAACATTGAAAGTTCTATGATTTTAGAAAAGGATATATTTGAAATAAAAATGATATCATATTGATTTGGTTTCTGAAATGGAAATGGTATCGTATTTGTAACGAACCGAAATTTTGGGTCGCTAGATTTGAACATTTAATTCATTTTAAATGTTGAATATGTGTTATAATTTGAATTTTGAAATGAAAGGCTTTGGTTAAATTAATAAAATTGGTTAGAATTTCAAATACGGAAATTTAATTGAAATTTGAATAATAATAGCTTAATATTAAAATTGGGATAATTGGTAATTCTGAGTGTAAATAGATATAAAGTTAGATTTTAAAATTCATTTATGTTTATTTGGATTTAAATAGTAATGTTGGACTGTTGGATGAAATTAAAAGTCCATAGATTAAGATTTGGAATTTTATATTGATTTAATAATGGAATTTAATAATATAATAATGAAAATAATTAGATTTTGGTTCGAAATGGATCCGAATGATTTCTAATGTGAATATAAATTTTATATGAGTTATAATAGAGTTAGTAAAATTTTAAAAGTGAAATTTTAAGTGATTTCGACGGTTTTGAAAATCGCTCGAAATAATCGACGAGTTAAAATAGCCTTCCGGGACACAGTCTCGTAATTCGACGAAACTAGTTCCATTATATCCGTAATAGTTAGTTATTATCGGATTTCAATTTTCGTAGCAATCGTAGTTGTCGTTTGACCCCGGCAGCTTAAAACGCATAGAAAATACTTTAATCGATTTAATTTAAAATTTATCGTTTATTTCCGTAACTCGCACATATGATCGAATTAGCCTTCGAAACAAGTTCCACTATGTTCGGAACATAGGTAAAACCTTAGAAACGCCTGTCGGCACGCACCGTTTGGAGATCGTGTGAAAATGTTGCATTAAAGTGAACTAAATAATTAAATAATATGTAATATACACACACACACACACACACACACACACACACGCACAGCCGAACCCTAACCCTAATCTCTTTGGAGCCGCCGTCCTTTATCGTTTAATGGTCGAAGTCACTCGTCATTCATCCCTCAAATTCTCTCAATCCATGCCTCTATACGAGAAACCCCTAACATGAAAATCGAAGAGCTTGGCGTCGGCTTCACATCCGTACGGTGGATCTCGGCTATCGTCGTCGGTTGGAGGTGTGTTTTGCCCCCATTCGCCGCACGTTCGTGCATAATTTTCGCGGCTCTGTGATGGCCGAGCTTGGCCGCAATTTGAGCGATGGTCAAGGAGGTGGTAGGCTTCATCATGGTGGTAGTTGATTGTTTCCTAGGCGATCATAGGCCGAGCGATTCCTAACCCTAGTAGCGGCTTTGGGTTCGGTTTTCTTCAGGGTAGCATGCATGAAGATGACAAGAGGGAAGAAGATGGGAACGGCCGAGATTTGTATATGGTAAAATTAAAAAAAATGAATTTTTTGTTTAAATTTGTAATGGAACTAATCAATTTCATAACTAATGCATGCGTGGTCGAAATTCAACGAAACTGGCGACGCTGGAATCGCAGCGACGCGATCTACGCAGTGGAGCAATTCTGAAATTATTCGAAGCAAGTAAAAATTTAGGTTAAATCGAACGCCGTTCGATTTAATTTAAATCTGAACGCTCGTCGAAAACCTAAGGTGAGTTATTCTCACTCACATCTGGATACTAGTAATTTAAATAGCTAATATTTAAATGGATGATTGGTTGTTTAGCTGAGTATGATAATTATTATCGGATTGCATTGATATTTACTTGTTGTGCTAATATCTGTGGATGCAGGGAAACAGGTTGGAGGGATCCAACTAGATCCCTCACAAATAGAAATTTATTTATATTCTGTAATATATCTCATTTATATTCGGTGATAAATTAATTTAGATCTTGTTATGCTTTGTTTCATTTATATACTATGATAGATTAAATTGAAAAAATTAAATTGTGTTGTGCCATGATTTGGTGAATACAACCTGGGAATATAAATATAAATAAATAAATTGGATTTATAGGAAATTAAAGAAATTCTTAAGTAAAGAATTTAAAAGGAATTAAATTCAAGTAATTGGTTGATAATGTGAAGTGTTTGGAATTGTGGTTTAAAAAGGGAATTGTGAATTGTTAAAATAATAGCGAGATTTATTTTTAAAGAATGGGAAGTGTGCTTTCTCTTGGAAATTTTATTATGTTTTTAAGAAACTTTCAAATTATAAATTTGCAGTTTAAATATGTTTAGAATTTTTTAGAGAAAATACATTATTTTAAATTATTTTTAAGTGAAAGTAAATATTTGATTTAGTAATTATGGTATTAATTATTCTTAAAAGGTAAAGTAGTATTAAGTTCACAAAAGCAAATTATAATATAAATATTTAATTTAATAACTTTATTTTAAAAGTTAAATTTGACTTAAAGTACTTAGGAAACCTCTATATATTTCCTTAAGTATTATTTTCAATTAAATAATTTCTAGTAACTTTATTTTAAATATTTTAAACATATATTTTGAAAATGATTTCCAGGAAATAGCAATAGGTTTAAAAATAAAAGAGCTATTTTTAAAACATGGAAAGGAATTTACGGGATGAACGTAAAATTGAATTGGGATAAATCGTGTAAGATTTACAAAAAGAATTCTTTGGATTTTTCTAAAATGGAAGTGTATTTCCCTGAAAGCTAAGTATGCTTTTAAGTTGACTTTTGAAAAGTTAGAAGCTTTGAAGTTATATTAAAGAACGGTTCCAAGAAAATCATTTAAGTGGTAAGAATTTTAAAAGTGAACGTCTATCGAATTATTTATAGAAGTAATTATTTTAATGGTAGGTAGTATTATGTTTAAAATAATATTATTAACATTTATACATTATATAATGGTTTTATTTTAAAGATAATCCATTAAAGTTTTATTTAAAACTTGTCTAGAATTTCATAGCTTTATTTCAAGATCTAGTGTGACTTAACTTATTTTAAAGAAAATAGTTTATATTTTACAAAGCAGTTTGATTCGAAATATTTTAAAGGTATATATATTTTAAATTAAGTATGTAAGAAATTTTAATACAAATGTTTTAATGTATTTCAATAATAAAATATTTAAATTATTTTAAACCTTAAATATTGGTACTTGGATGTTTTCAGAGGAAGTAAAAATTTGGAAATTTATTCCATGAGAAGAATTGGATTTGAAAAGTGTTTTCAACAAGATTTGAAAATGAAAACAGATCTTGTAAAGATATTTTTGAGGAAAATAAATAATGTAGGAATTATTTATTGTGTGATGGATGTTTGTGCATGTTAATTGATAGTTCCGACTATCAATATTGGACAAATGCGTTGATCATTTCGAAGAGACCGAGATCGAGATTTATTTCTCGAAAACCACTTCGATCCGGTTTATACGTTTTCGTAGGAAAAACAAGTTCGGAGTCGAAGATGGAGCAGTGAAGTGCAAGGGCTATTCGCTACTAATCCTGAGGATATTTCCAAAATGGATGTAGTAGGAGTAGTGCCTTCGGTTCCGTTCGAACCCGAGATGGACTTGTATGGACAAATGCTTTCGAAACATCGTCAGGTGGGCGATGGGCATTCTAAGTGAAACGTTCTAAAAGGTAACGCTTAGCCTCAAGCCTCATCAACCGGGAATGACTGAAAATCAGGGGTTATGCAGCAAGGCTTGGTGGGCAACACCCATTTCTGGGTAAGGTCGTTCCTGTTTAGATGTCCCTTTTATTTCGGCTTAGTGGTGCGATTGCTGATCCCAACCGTGGGGTGATCTTACTCGGGATTATCCAGTAAGGGATAATCCGGGCCTTATGTTGCAGGGGATCGGATGTGGTCCTCGGTACACTGATATAGACCAGGTACTGTGACAGGTGGTACCCTAGTGCCTAGTCATTAGTTGGAAATTCATTCTCCCTACGAGCCTTTTACGAGTTTATTTTGTATTACCCACTCTGTGGCTAGTAGCTGGAATTTAATCATGTAGCAATTTCAGCTATTTTATAAGTATTTGTATATAGACCCTATTATAATATCAGATGATTTCTATGAAAAGTGTTTTAGCCATCGTAAGGTAAAAACCCGACATGATTATTTGTGGCGTGGTCTTACGAGATGCTTTTGTTTTCAAAAGGATTTTTGAAACTTTAATAATCAATTTAGGTGCATTATTATCAGCTGGTATTCCAGACTGACTCGGGTGTTATTTCATTATAATGCTCGGGTCAGACCGAGTTTTATATGTTCAAGATAGGATGCTAGGAGCAGGAGAGGAGCTGGAGCCTGAGACGTATTATCCGTACGTGTGTGTGTGTGTGTGTGTGTATCCGCTGCTGTGATTGTTTGAGATTGTCTGACTGGTAAATGTTTTTTGTATGAGATACTCTGATGATATGATGTATAAAACAGATATAGTTTCATTTTGTGTAAAGATCTTTTATTGACTTTTATATTTATTCTGCTGCGATGGTTAGATTCTGATATTGTTTAGTTCCTTCTTTCTTCTACCTTCTTTCTTTTTGCTCAACAGTCTGTCTTTTCCGGCACTTGATCGTCGGCATATCATACTGTGCGGTATTTTGTGTTGATTTTCGAGGGTCGAGAAGGGCGGGTCGTCACAGTATTTATATGGTTTTGAAATGGATATTTTATTCTGGTTTTAAAGTATAAATTATTTTGAAATGACCGTGGTGTTATAATAACGTTTGGTTGTTAAAGAGACCAGGATCAAAAGTTGTCATACTCTCTGCCAACTTCGAAAAGCACTTTAACAACTGTGTACGCGGTGAAGATTGCAAAATGAAGTAGTGCGGTGGCGACGTTCTATTGAGATATGTACGTGGACCCGACTCCCGTGAGTTGGCATAAGGTGGCTAAAACAGGAGCGATTCTCGGACCAGTGAGGTAGCTCCTCTTATCGGATACATTCCTGCGATACCATTCTATAACTTTATGATTGATTGGGGCCCTCTGATTTTTTTGGAGGGTGTGGCTCGAGGTGGGCGGTAGCTGCGTGCTACATGTCACCATCAGCCCGGATGCGTAATTGGTATATCTACCCTGGCATTGCCTCGTTGTGCCATGTCACCTACCCTAGCGCGCCTTGTACGAGTTTGATTTGTGTCGTACCTATAGAGTGCCCTCTAGTAGCCTCCCGATCAGGAGGTATTACGGTACTGTATAGATTATTGGCACTATTATGTGTTAAGGGGAATATTGGGTCACTCCTTAACGCTATTTTAAAGTAAGTTTATTTTACTATTAGACATTATTATAATAGCATATATTACTGTAACGACCCGAAAATTTCGATCCCGAAATTTCCAAATAGTTAGTGAAAAGAAGAAAGAGAAAGAAGAAATAGATAGAAGAAAAAGAAGAAACACCAGAACACAGAACAGAAACCTCACATTCGCAGCGGATCAAATATAATATCACATAAATAATAGATGTACAAAGGAAAACTGTACTTGTCAAATTACACTTTAATATATCAGAGTTACAACATATCTACAACCACATGACAGATAAATAATCTGTTTCAGATACTATAATATAACATAATAGAAACTCTTCATACGTTCCTGCTCTCCAGCTCGCCTCTTGAGCTCCAGAACGTCCTAACCTGAAAATCTGTAATACTCGGTCTGACCCGAGCATTACATCAAAGTAACACCCGGGTCAGGCTGGAAACCAGCGTGAGTAAAACCATCTAACATGGAGTAAAAAGTATTCAACTTATATGAACCCGGGGTAACTTGTATCAAATTACAACTTCACAAGTCGTTATAGCCATAAATTATTCCACACATCAAATTTTTAAGCGCTAAATTTAGATTGAATGGTCCCATTCACTTAAGTCATCCCACTTCATCCTAATGGTTTCACATATCCAATTATAAAAGATCGAAGTGGTTTCGGGTATTAACTTATACCCGACTCCGGTCACTTCGAATCCAATGTCATCTTAACTAAGTTATCCAAGTGATCAAATTCAAATACTGGATACAGCAATAATCACAGATAAACATCACACATTTTCCATTGATATAACCAATATTATATTAACAGAATGTCACGGCATATCATCCAATAGATGTCATCCAATAGATATCATTTAGTTCAAACATTCAACAAACAATCTTTCATAAGCAAGCATTATCAATTCATATCATAATCATTCATCTAATCCTGCTTAATCAATCCATTAATTAATTACAATCATTCAATTAATCATCCTTTAATTATCCATCTTAATTAGATCAATTATCTTAAATTTTCAAGGAGTAATTAATTATTTTATAATTACTTACATTGATTAATTATCCCTTAATTAATCACACTTTATTAATTAGCTAATCTTTGATTAGTTTCTTTAATCTATCAATCCTTAATTAATTACACTAAGTAATTAATTCTTAATTACTTTCCTTACGTAATTTATATTAAATTAATTACTTTCATCAAGTAATTACCCCATTGGTTAACTATTTCCAATAATTAACCTTTAATTTTATTTATTAATCATCCTCTAATTGATAATTAACCCTTAACAACTAATCATGAATTACTTACATTAAGGAATTTTTATTTAAGAAATTTAAACTCTAATTACTTAATTAATTTATTCTTAATTATGAATTAATCAAATCTCAATTCAATTAATTCATAATTAAACAAATACCCTGAAAATCATTAATTCATTAAATAAATCAATTACCCTCAAATTCTTAATCAATTTAATTAGTCCTTAATTATCCAAGAATTTAAATAATCATAAGATAAACCATTTATCCTATAATTATCTTATTCGATTAAACCATTTAATTAGAGTTTTAAAATAACTTAAGACTTTTAACCTAACAAATTTAAGTTAAACAAATTATAGTATCCTTGAACAATCATTTAAGACATTTATATTATAAAGAATAAATTTTAAGTAAGGGTTCAAACTAGATTCAATTTTTTTTTGAATTTACAACTTATTTAAATTTAAACTTGAAAATTTGAAACAAAGTTTAACTTCGGATCAAACCCAAATAATAACGGTCCTTTTCCCAAGACTGTTGCTTCCTTCTATTTTCTATTATCAATTTAAAACTTGGATTAAAATTTGCATTGAAAACCTGGAACACAAACTCACAGTTTAACCAAAATGCTTTCGTGCTCAATCCCAAATCACTCGTGAACTACATCGCGCAAGACAACATTCCACCTGATGATCAACCCTTCTTCCTCAATAGCCCAGATCATCCCGTTCCCCACTGATACACGCAATCATGCGTGCACGTGCACACTTCGCCGGTGGATCATCCATCGCCGCCGACACTTCGGTGAAGTCAACACGGACCTATTCATCCCTTCCATCAACCCCACTTCGCATGAGAACTTCCGAAACGAAATCGAGTCAACTCACCCCCCCACCAGAAGAAACTCGATCGCTCTCCGGCCATACGCCGTCAATTCCAGCTGCCTGAAGCGAGGCCCCTTCACCATACTTATGCCATGCTCTTCCCCTATCTTTCCCACTCACACCGCAGCCTCCAATATCAACCATGACGTCGTAATTGCCGAAGAAACCCCCTCGACTAAAACATGGCCAAAACCCTAGTTCCCTCGTTTCCGATCACCTCGGCCAACAAGAAAATCCTCTAGTATTTTTCCTACCCTCGGCAATCTCCCATCCACCTTCACCTACGACCCAGCCTCCATCCACCGTGCCGATCGTCAGCAATTACCAAAATTCCCAAAATGGTTATCTCCAAAATTCCCATAATTTATAAATCTAAAAATCATGAAATGCATACTAAAAATCATGATTTTCCCTCACTAATTTATTCATGTTAATCCAAACAGAAATTGGATTGGTTGGTTTTTATCATATATCTACTTTTTCCACTGCTATTTCATTTTAAAAGTAATTTATTAAATTTTAAACCCTCAAACTATTTTTAATATTATCATCATACATTAGCAAACGATTTTCATTTAGATATCAAAGTTTAACATTGCTTTGATAAAGAGATTTGGATTTTAGAAGGAAAAACAGAGACTGTACAACACAGAGAACATGATCTTGAATACAAATAAACTGAGGTACCCATATTACACACATATAAATTTCCAAATACTTTCCAGAATGAAGTACTTCTATACAAAACAATATTTCCACATGCATTCAAGTTCCATTTTTTTCTTTTTTCTTTTTTCCATTTCTGATTTACAAAATTTGAACTTATTTAGATTGTTGAAATTTTAGAACAGAGATATACACATATTCACACAGACATGAAAACTGTGAATGAATTTATATATCTCTGAACAATATCAATTCATTCATGTAATCATATATTTGAGTTAGTAACTTCAATTATTGCAGGTTCAATATTCAAATGATTTAACAGATAAGGTTCAAACAAATCTGCTCTCAGTTTAAGAAAGAAAAGAGGAAATTAAACCATCAGGCATCAATTTATCATACTTGTTTCAGATATAGGTTGCATGCATCAGATCGTTCAATAGATTTTTAAAACAAGTATCAGTTTAACTCACCTTTGTTTGCAGAGGACAGAAATTGTTTTGCAGGTTCATGAATCTATTTGCATGATGAATTTCCTGAATTGCTTGTTGATTTTGAATTGCTTGACTGCATTGATGAAGTTGCTTGCCTCTGATTAAAATGAAAATCTTGCATTATGTTGGAATTTCGAGATTCTCTTTTTGTTTCAGATTTATTTCTCAGATCTTTGGTTTGTATTATATTTTCTTTTAGCTGATGATTAAGAGTAAACTCCTTCTTCCTATTTTACAAATTTTAAATTTAAATTAAGTCACCAATAGAAATGCCACTTGTCTCCTTTAAGATTTAATTTTCTTACACCTAAGTCTATATGTTGACAAGTGTTTTATTATTGATTTACAAGTGTTTTAGGTGTTTAATTAATGTTTTTACAAATATTACTTTTCTTATTTACAAATTTATTTAAGTTAAGAATAATTAAGTATGTAATATTCACATGAATATAATGTGTATTTACTTTATATAAATAAGCTTTAGATTTATGTAAATATACATGTGAATTTACATAAACATTTATTTATACATAATTTATGTTTTTGATCAAATCAATTATAACATATATTTAAAATATACTTCCTTTTTAAATCTCAAATTTAAATTCAATCCTTTAAATTCCATTAAAAATTCAATTCAAGATCTATTCAAAATAAATATATATATATATAAACAATTTTGTCTAACTTAAATAATTTACTTATATAAACAATTATCATTACTTATTATTAAAAGAATACTTTGTCAATAAATATTTACAATTTGATTCATTTGTTAAATTTACAATTCAGTATTTCTATTAATTAACCTAATATTATCAACTAATAGATACTCAAAAATCCGGGTTATTACATTCCTCCCCCTTTGAATCTTTTCGTCCTCGAAAAGAAATGAAACCAGAGTTTATTAAGATGCTTACTTTTTAGAAAAAATTATTCTTTGAAGCACATTTTAAAATCTATATAATATTATAAAATAGCTTATAAAAATATCATTCTATAACTTGATGTTTCAACGAGTCCATCTTTGTTCTCATAGAAATTCGGTCATACGTTGATCAGGCGTAAGACTGAAACTCTACAAGTGCTTGGCAGACCCGTTTTCAACACCCAATGAAAATACTTGAAAAAAATAATTTATTGAAAATATAGGAAACGATTTTGAAAATAGAGGATATATCTTTGGTGAGAATGCTCTGGAAATCATCACCCCCATCCATGGTCGCAGTTAACCCGGTGATTACGTTGCCGTCCCGACAAAATCCACAGATAACTGTAGGCCTCCGCGCCCCACGATTACACCATGTAATCCGCTACAGATCGCAGCTACAACTGGGATTACGTAGCTATCACAGCTAAAACCCATATAACTGTAGGCATCAGCGCCCTCGAATTTCGCTGCCAAAAATGAAACTTCTCCACTCCACTTGACCATAGATCGCAGTCTACCGATGTTGCGTTGCCATCCCGGCAAAATCAAGTGTAGACCGTTGGCACTCATCCTCCACAAGATTTTCGCTATGGTCCCCACAGTAGATCGCAGTGACATCGAGTTACACTGTCGTCACAGCATAGCCCAAGTGCCCCTGTAGGCATCAGCGCCATCGACTTTCGCTACCCAATAATCCTCAGGAACTAGTTTTGTCCAGACTCCTCACAGGATCAACTTTAGAACCCCCCCTTGGGGCTCAAGGCAGCACCACCCGGTGGTACTCCTGAGAAGTCCATTCCAAGGGAGCTCCTTTTTCCCCAGAGCATCATCAAAACATTTTATACTATACATATATAGTATCTTTAAATCATACACCTAGTATGATCTCATTCAAAGCTCCTTTATACAAAATCGATTATCCCAAAATCGATAATTCTCAACTAGGCTTTCCAAATATAATATTGATTTTACACAAAAATCAAAAGCCTTTCCAAATCCATAGGTTCTCAAAACCTTTTCCAAAATCCTCATATGATCCTTTATATATATATATATATATATATATATATATATATATATATATATATATTCAGATATATAAAATCTTTCAAAACTTTGGATCATTCCAAATTTGTATAAACTCCTTTTTATACTTCAAACATTTTCAAAAACCATTTCTTCTGGCAAAAGATTCATCAAGGGGAGTTTTATCTTATATAACAAAGATATTTAACTTTGTTTACTCAAAATCAATATTCAAATTTGATTACTCCTTTCAATATCATTTTCATTCAAATCCGTACAATGTACACATATCATCCGTACGCTATACCAATCTGATCGCTCACTCGATCACACAATTTCACTTCCGAACTAGTATCGTCCTCTCGACTTTCTAGTGCGGACTCAGATCTGGTTTCTTGATCAGAAACCATCATTCTCCTTGCATAGCCTAACTATGATAGAGAACATCTAGAACCAATCAACAATCCTTATCCAGGTTCGCCGACAAAAATCGAGTGAAAAATCCCACTCGGATCGATATAACTATCTCGAAATTCTGTGCTCGAATCTGGATCAAATTACTATGCGAATAGAATAACATACGTACACCCTACGTATTTATCTTTATTGGTTATTAGCCAAATTAATTCTTTTCTATTCATGTTCACTTTGATTTTCCTTCACTTACTCAGAATTACTTCAATCCATTTGGATTATCACCTCTATTCTTATCTCGATTGGGTATTTAACCAATAACAGTTTAAACTCCGACCAATTTATTTAGAAAATAGCTTGAAAATTTTAAAATAGATAAGTAGTTGGAAAATAATTTCTATTTTGTAAAATAGATGTAAAATAGTTCAGTATTGTAAAATAATCGGAAAATAGTTAAATAGTCCTAGAAATTTTAAATAATTGCATGGTAGCTATAAAATAGTAATTAGTAGTTGAAAATAGTAATTAGTTTATAAAATAGTTAGAAAATTGTTAAACAGTTTCAAAAATAATTGTAAAACAAGTATAAGAAAATTTGGCTTTTTTAAGGAAAAGTTGTATATATAATAAATAGCTTGGAAAAATAGGTTTATATTAAAAAAAATTATATTAAAAATAGCCCAGAGTCAAAACTGTTAAATCCCCAATCTCCATTTTCATCAATTCAATTTAAATTTCCACTTTCATTTAAATTGACCCAATTCCAATTTCAAATAACTTCAATTTCCATTGAAATTTATTCAATCCAAACTCAAGTTGAATTAACCTCAGTTCTTTCCAAATTTAATTTTATTCAACCTTGATCTCAAATTCTACTAATTCAAATAAATTTCAATTCATTTCAACTCCAATTTGAATTAATCCCAATTTCAAACTCTATTTCCAAATCAAGTTGAATTATTCTTAACTTTCTCCCAAATTCAATTCAAATTCCATTTGAATTTAAAACTATTCAATTTTAATTACAATTCCAAATTATTCAAATTAATTTGGAATAACTACAAATTAAATCCACTTCAATTTCAAATCATTTCCAATTCAAATTTTCCATTTGAATCTTATACTCGTACACCTTCAATCACAATTTCAATTAATTTGAATCAAATTCAGTTTGAACTAATTCAAATTCAAATTCCAAATTTTAAACCATCTCGAATTATATAAATTCGAGTTAATACTTCAAATGTTGATTTAATTCTTTTAAATCAATTTTCCTTTTTATCCCAACAATGGATTACCATACTCCATTTCTCATTCATTTAAACAGATCTAATTCACAACTTAAAGATTTTTAACAACAATAGGATGATATCATCTAATTCATCTTAAAACATCCATCAATTCACAATTTTCAGATCTCAAACCCATTTTGAGATCACACAAACTCCCAATTCAGAATAACCATTTAACTTCCCAAATTAAATTCCAATTTCATCTTGAAATTTCCAAATTAGGTTGATCATTTCAACTTATTTAACCTTTCCCAAGTTAAACTCAATTCACTTAATCCAGTCAACTCTACCCAGTTTGAACTTCCATTTCAAATTCTAAACTTCACATTAATAATTTTTCCATTTATAATTTCAAAAACTTATCACCTTGGGTATCACATCTTATTCCAAATTCAAAACTCATCATTTAGAGTTTATTTCCAATCACCTTTGATATTATGTATATCCACATATATACATATTAATTTCTTTTACACACCAAGTTATACTTTAAAATTTTAAACCACCTTTGGTTTTTAATTCTAAACAATTTCTTTTAAATTTTCAAACAACTCTTGTTTGAAATAGGACCATTTCATCCAATTGCATTAAATAATATTATTTATTATTTCTTTAAATTAATTACATCATTAGCTAATTCCAATTAATCACATTCGGTAATTAACTTATTTCTTAATTACCTTCATTAAGTAATTGTCCTTTAAATTACTTACCTCTAGTTACTTTATTAAGTAACTTCTTCTTTATTTATCATTTCTAATTATTATCCATTGATTAACCTCATTAAATAAAGTTTAATTAATTACATAAATTGATTGATTATCCTTATTCTGAAAACTTTCCCAAATTCAAGATTTAATTTCAGTTTGAATTCATTTCAAACTTTTCTTTATTTAATTTCAATTTGGTTGTAATTCTATTACCACTTAATTCTTACTATTATTTTTAATTTAATTAATATTACAACCAATTTCCTTAATATAATAGATAATCTACCCCTTATATAAGATTCATATACTTTTGAAATCCTTTAAAATCCTTTATATAAGAGATAACAAGTACGCTCACTCATATATATATATACACTCAACTCATCCTAGGGTATCACTTACCCTATCCTTAATGAGTGATCCCAACGGAGCCAAGGTTCTCGCTTAACCTGGCTCTGATACTAAATGTAACGACCCGAAAATTTCGATCCCGAAATTTCCAAATAGTTAGTGAAAAGAAGAAAGAGAAAGAAGAAATAGAGAGAAGAAAAAGAAGAAACACCAGAACACAGAACAGAAACCTCACATTCGCAGTGGATCAAATATTATATCACATAAATAATAGATGTACAAAGGAAAACTGTACTTGTCAAATTACACTTTAATATATCAGAGTTACAACATATCTACAACCACATGACAGATAAATAATCTATTTCAGATACTATAATATAACATAATAGAAACTCTCCATACGTTCCTGCTCTCCAGCTCGCGTCCTGAGCTCCAGAACGTCCTAACCTGAAAATCTGTAATACTCGGTCTGACCCGAGCATTACATCAAAGTAACACCCGGGTCAGGCTGGAAACCAGCGTGAGTAAAACCATCTAACATGGAGTAAAAAGGATTCAACTTATATGAACCCGGGGTAACTTGTATCAAATTACAACTTCACAAGTCGTTATAGCCATAAATTATTCCACACATCAAATTTTTAAGCGCTAAATTTAGATTGAATGGTCCCATTCACTTAAGTCATCCCACTTCATCCTAATGGTTTCACATATCCAATTATAAAAGATCGAAGTGGTTTCGGGTATTAACTTATACCCGACTCCGGTCACTTCGAATCCAATGTCATCTTAACTAAGTTATCCAAGTGATCAAATTCAAATACTGGATACAGCAATAATCACAGATAAACATCACACATTTTCCATTGATATAACCAATATTATATTAACAGAATGTCACGGCATATCATCCAATAGATGTCATCCAATAGATATCATTTAGTTCAAACATTCAACAAACAATCTTTCATAAGCAAGCATTATCAATTCATATCATAATCATTCATCTAATCCTGCTTAATCAATCCATTAATTAATTACAATCATTCAATTAATCATCCTTTAATTATCCATCTTAATTAGATCAATTATCTTAAATTTTCAACGAGTAATTAATTATTTTATAATTACTTACATTGATTAATTATCCCTTAATTAATCACACTTTATTAATTAGCTAACCTTTGATTAGTTTCTTTAATCTATCAATCCTTAATTAATTACACTAAGTAATTAATTCTTAATTACTTTCCTTACGTAATTTATATTAAATTAATTACTTTCATCAAGTAATTACCCCATTGGTTAACTATTTCCAATAATTAACCTTTAATTTTATTTATTAATCATCCTCTAATTGATCATTAACCCTTAACAACTAATCATGAATTATTTACATTAAGGAATTTTTATTTAAGAAATTTAAACTCTAATTACTTAATTAATTTATTCTTAATTATGAATTAATCAAATCTCAAATCAATTAATTCATAATTAAACAAATACCCTGAAAATCATTAATTCATTAAATAAATCAGTTACTCTCAAATTCTTAATCAATTTAATTAGTCCTTAATTGTCCAAGAATTTAAATAATCATAAGATAAACTATTTATCCTATAATTATCTTATTCGATTAAACCATTTAATTAGAGTTTTAAAATAACTTAAAACTTTTAACCTAACAAATTTAAGTTAAACAAATTATAGTATCCTTGAACAATCATTTAAGACATTTGTATTATAAAGAATAAATTTTAAGTAAGGGTTCAAACTAGATTCAATTTTTTTTGAATTTACAACTTATTTAAATTTAAACTTGAAAATTTGAAACAAAGTTTAACTTCGGATCAAACCCAAATAATAACGATCCTTTTCCCAAGACTGTTGCTTCCTTCTATTTTCTATTATCAATTTAAAACTTGGATTAAAATTTGCATTGGAAACCTGGAACACAAACTCACAGTTTAACCAAAATGCTTTCGTGCTCAATCCCAAATCACTCGTGAACTACATCGCGCAAGACAACATTCCACCTGATGACCAACCCTTCTTCCTCAATAGCCCAGATCATCCCGTTCCCCACTGATACACGCAATCATGCGTGCACGTGCACACTTCGCCGGTGGATCATCCATCGCCGCCGACACTTCGGTGAAGTCAAAACGGACCTATTCATCCCTTCCATCAACCCCACTTCGCATGAGAACTTCCGAAACGAAATCGAGTCAACTCACCCCCCCACCAGAAGAAACTCGATCGCTCTCCGGCCATACGCCGTCAATTCCAGCTGCCTGAAGCGAGGCCCCTTCACCATACTTATGCCATGCTCTTCCCCTATCTTTCCCACTCACACCGCAGCCTCCAATATCAACCATGACGTCGTAATTGCCGAAGAAACCCCCTCGACTAAAACATGGCCAAAACCCTAGTTCCCTCGTTTCCGATCACCTCGGCCAACAAGAAAATCCTCTAGTATTTTTCCTACCCTCGGCAATCTCCCATCCACCTTCACCTACGACCCAGCCTCCATCCACCGTGTCGATCGTCAGCAATTACCAAAATTCCCAAAATGGTTATCTCCAAAATTCCCATAATTTATAAATCTAAAAATCATGAAATGCATACTAAAAATCATGATTTTCCCTCACTAATTTATTCATGTTAATCCAAACAGAAATTGGATTGGTTGGTTTTTATCATATATCTACTTTTTCCACTGCTATTTCATTTTAAAAGTAATTTATTAAATTTTAAACCCTCAAACTATTTTTAATATTATCATCATACATTAGCAAACGATTTTCATTTAGATATCAAAGTTTAACATTGCTTTGATAAAGAGATTTGGATTTTAGAAGGAAAAACAGAGACTGTACAACACAGAGAACATGATCTTGAATACAAATAAACTGAGGTACCCATATTACACACATATAAATTTCCAAATACTTTCCAGAATGAAGTACTTCTATACAAAACAATATTTCCACATGCATTCAAGTTCCATTTTTTTCTTTTTTCTTTTTTCCATTTCTGATTTACAAAATTTGAACTTATTTAGATTGTTGAAATTTTAGAACAGAGATATACACATATTCACACAGACATGAAAACTGTGAATGAATTTATATGTCTCTGAACAATATCAATTCATTCATGTAATCATATATTTGAGTTAGTAACTTCAATTATTGCAGGTTCAATATTCAAATGATTTAACAGATAAGGTTCAAACAAATCTGCTCTCAGATTAAGAAAGAAAAGAGGAAATTAAACCATCAGGCATCAATTTATCATACTTGTTTCAGATATAGGTTGCATGCATCAGATCGTTCAATAGATTTTTAAAACAAGTATCAGTTTAACTCACCTTTGTTTGCAGAGGACAGAAATTGTTTTGCAGGTTCATGAATCTATTTGCATGATGAATTTCCTGAATTGCTTGTTGATTTTGAATTGCTTGACTGCATTGATGAAGTTGCTTGCCTCTGATTAAAATGAAAATCTTGCATTATGTTGGAATTTCGAGATTCTCTTTTTGTTTCAGATTTATTTCTCAGATCTTTGGTTTGTATTATATTTTCTTTTAGCTGATGATTAAGAGTAAACTCCTTCTTCCTATTTTACAAATTTTAAATTTAAATTAAGTCACCAATAGAAATGCCACTTGTCTCCTTTAAGATTTAATTTTCTTACACCTAAGTCTATATGTTGACAAGTGTTTTATTATTGATTTACAAGTGTTTTAGGTGTTTAATTAATGTTTTTACAAATATTACTTTTCTTATTTACAAATTTATTTAAGTTAAGAATAATTAAGTATGTAATATTCACATGAATATAATGTGTATTTACTTTATATAAATAAGCTTTAGATTTATGTAAATATACATGTGAATTTACATAAACATTTATTTATACATAATTTATGTTTTTGATCAAATCAATTATAACATATATTTAAAATATACTTCCTTTTTAAATCTCAAATTTAAATTCAATCCTTTAAATTCCATTAAAAATTCAATTCAAGATCTATTCAAAATAAATATATATATATATAAACAATTTTGTCTAACTTAAATAATTTACTTATATAAACAATTATCATTACTTATTATTAAAAGAATACTTTGTCAATAAATATTTACAATTTGATTCATTTGTTAAATTTACAATTCAGTATTTCTATTAATTAACCTAATATTATCAACTAATAGATACTCAAAAATCCGGGTTATTACATTCCTCCCCCTTTGAATCTTTTCGTCCTCGAAAAGAAATGAAACCAGAGTTTATTAAGATGCTTACTTTTTAGAAAAAATTATTCTTTGAAGCACATTTTAAAATCTATATAATATTATAAAATAGCTTATAAAAATATCATTCTATAACTTGATGTTTCAACGAGTCCATCTTTGTTCTCATAGAAATTCGGTCATACGTTGATCAGGCGTAAGACTGAAACTCTACAAGTGCTTGGCAGACCCGTTTTCAACACCCAATGAAAATACTTGAAAAAAATAATTTATTGAAAATATAGGAAACGATTTTGAAAATAGAGGATATATCTTTGGTGAGAATGCTCTGGAAATCATCACCCCCATCCATGGTCGCAGTTAACCCGGTGATTACGTTGCCGTCCCGACAAAATCCACAGATAACTGTAGGCCTCCGCGCCCCACGATTACACCATGTAATCCGCTACAGATCGCAGCTACAACTGGGATTACGTAGCTATCACAGCTAAAACCCATATAACTGTAGGCATCGGCGCCCTCGAATTTCGCTGCCAAAAATGAAACTTCTCCACTCCACTTGACCATAGATCGCAGTCTACCGATGTTGCGTTGCCATCCCGGCAAAATCAAGTGTAGACCGTTGGCACTCATCCTCCACAAGATTTTCGCTATGGTCCCCACAGTAGATCGCAGTGACATCGAGTTACACTGTCGTCACAGCATAGCCCAAGTGCCCCTGTAGGCATCAGCGCCATCGACTTTCGCTACCCAATAATCCTCAGGAACTAGTTTTGTCCAGACTCCTCACAGGATCAACTTTAGAACCCCCCCTTGGGGCTCAAGGCAGCACCACCCGGTGGTACTCCTGAGAAGTCCATTCCAAGGGAGCTCCTTTTTCCCCAGAGCATCATCAAAACATTTTATACTATACATATATAGTATCTTTAAATCATACACCTAGTATGATCTCATTCAAAGCTCCTTTATACAAAATCGATTATCCCAAAATCGATAATTCTCAACTAGGCTTTCCAAATATAATATTGATTTTACACAAAAATCAAAAGCCTTTCCAAATCCATAGGTTCTCAAAACCTTTTCCAAAATCCTCATATGATCCTTTATATATATATATATATATATATATATATATATATATATTCAAATATATAAAATCTTTCAAAACTTTGGATCATTCCAAATTTGTATAAACTCCTTTTTATACTTCAAACATTTTCAAAAACCATTTCTTCTGTGAAAAGATTCATCAAGGGGAGTTTTATCTTATATAACAAAGATATTTAACTTTGTTTACTCAAAATCAATATTCAAATTTGATTACTCCTTTCAATATCATTTTCATTCAAATCCGTACAATGTACACATATCATCCGTACGCTATACCAATCTGATCGCTCACTCGATCACACAATTTCACTTCCGAACTAGTATCGTCCTCTCGACTTTCTAGTGCGGACTCAGATCTGGTTTCTTGATCAGAAACCATCATTCTCCTTGCATAGCCTAACTATGATAGAGAACATCTAGAACCAATCAACAATCCTTATCCAGGTTCGCCGACAAAAATCGAGTGAAAAATCCCACTCGGATCGATATAACTATCTCGAAATTCTGTGCTCGAATCTGGATCAAATTACTATGCGAATAGAATAACATACGTACACCCTACGTATTTATCTTTATTGGTTATTAGCCAAATTAATTCTTTTCTATTCATGTTCACTTTGATTTTCCTTCACTTACTCAGAATTACTTCAATCCATTTGGATTATCACCTCTATTCTTATCTCGATTGGCTATTTAACCAATAACAGTTTAAACTCCGACCAATTTATTTAGAAAATAGCTTGAAAATTTTAAAATAGATAAGTAGTTGGAAAATAATTTCTATTTTGTAAAATAGATGTAAAATAGTTCAGTAGTTGTAAAATAATTGGAAAATAGTTAAATAGTCCTAGAAATTTTAAATAATTGCAAGGTAGCTATAAAATAGTAATTAGTTGTTGAAAATAGTAATTAGTTTATAAAATAGTTAGAAAATTGTTAAACAGTTTCAAAAATAATTGTAAAACAAGTATAAGAAAATTTGGCTTTTTTAAGGAAAAGTTGTATATATAATAAATAGCTTGGAAAAATAGGTTTATATTAAAAAAAATTATATTAAATATAGCCCAGAGTCAAAACTGTTAAATCCCCAATCTCCATTCTCATCAATTCAATTTAAATTTCCACTTTCATTTAAATTGACCCAATTCCAATTTCAAATAACTTCAATTTCCATTGAAATTGATTCAATCCAAACTCAAGTTGAATTAACCTCAGTTCTTTTCAAATTTAATTTTATTCAACCTTGATCTCAAATTCTACTAATTCAAATAAATTTCAATTCATTTCAACTCCAATTTGAATTAATCCCAATTTCAAACTCTATTTCCAAATCAAGTTGAATTATTCTTAACTTTCTCCCAAATTCAATTCAGATTCCATTTGAATTTAAAACTATTCAATTTTAATTACAATTCCAAATTATTCAAATTAATTTGGAATAACTACAAATTAAATCCACTTCAATTACAAATCATTTCCAATTCAAATTTTCCATTTGAATCTTATACTCGTACACCTTCAATCACAATTTCAATTAATTTGAATCAAATTCAATTTGAACTAATTCAAATTCAAATTCCAAATTTTAAACCATCTCGAATTATATAAATTCAAGTTAATACTTCAAATGTTGATTTAATTCTTTTAAATCAATTTACCTTTTTATCCCAACAATGGATTACCATACTCCATTTCTCATTCATTTAAACAGATCTAATTCACAACTTAAAGATTTTTAACAACAATAGGATGATATCATCTAATTCATCTTAAAACATCCATCAATTCACAATTTTCATATCTCAAACCCATTTTGAGATCACACAAACTCCCAATTCAGAATAACCATTTAACTTCCCAAATTAAATTCCAATTTCATCTTGAAATTTCCAAATTAGGTTGATCATTTCAACTTATTTAACCTTTCCCAAGTTAAACTCAATTCACTTAATCCAGTCAACTCTACCCAGTTTGAACTTCCATTTCAAATTCTAAACTTCACATTAATAATTTTTCCATTTATAATTTCAAAAACTTATCACCTTGGGTATCACATCTTATTCCAAATTCAAAACTCACCATTTAGAGTTTATTTCCAATCACCTTTGATATTATGTATATCCACATATATACATATTAATTTCTTTTACACACCAAGTTATACTTTAAAATTTTAAACCACCTCTGGTTTTTAATTCTAAACAATTTCTTTTAAATTTTCAAACAACTCTTGTTTGAAATAGGACCATTTCATCCAATTGCATTAAATAATATTATTTATTATTTCTTTAAATTAATTACATCATTAGCTAATTCCAATTAATCACATTCGGTAATTAACTTATTTCTTAATTACCTTCATTAAGTAATTGTCCTTTAAATTACTTACCTCTAGTTACTTTATTAAGTAACTTCTTCTTTATTTATCATTTCTAATTATTATCCATTGATTAACCTCATTAAATAAAGTTTAATTAATTACATAAATTGATTGATTATCCTTATTCTGAAAACTTTCCCAAATTCAAGATTTAATTTCAGTTTGAATTCATTTCAAACTTTTCTTTATTTAATTTCAATTTGGTTGTAATTCTATTACCACTTAATTCTTACTATTATTTTTAATTTAATTAATATGACAACCAATTTCCTTAATATAATAGATAATCTACCCCTTATATAAGATTCATATACTTTTGAAATCCTTTAAAATCCTTTATATAAGAAAATAACAAGTACGCTCACTCATATATATATATATATATACACACACACTCAACTCATCCTAGGGTATCACTTACCCTATCCTTAATGAGTGATCCCAACAGAGCCAAGGTTCTCGCTTAACCTGGCTCTGATACTAAATGTAACGACCCGAAAATTTCGATCCCGAAATTTCCAGATAGTTAGTGAAAATAAGAAAGAGAAAGAAGAAATAGATAGAAGAAAAAGAAGAAACACCAGAACACAGAACAGAAACCTCACATTCGCAGCGGATCAAATATTATATCACATAAATAATAGATGTACAAAGGAAAACTGTACTTGTCAAATTACACTTTAATATATCAGAGTTACAACATATCTACAACCACATGACAGATAAATAATCTATTTCAGATACTATAATATAACATAATAGAAACTCTCCATACGTTCCTGCTCTCCAGCTCGTGTCCTGAGCTCCAGAACGTCCTAACCTGAAAATCTGTAATACTCGGTCTGACCCGAGCATTACATCAAAGTAACACCCGGGTCAGGCTGGAAACCAGCGTGAGTAAAACCATCTAACATGGAGTAAAAAGGATTCAACTTATATGAACCCGGGGTAACTTGTATCAAATTACAACTTCACAAGTCGTTATAGCCATAAATTATTCCACACATCAAATTTTTAAGCGCTAAATTTAGATTGAATGGTCCCATTCACTTAAGTCATCCCACTTCATCCTAATGGTTTCACATATCCAATTATAAAAGATCGAAGTGGTTTCGGGTATTAACTTATACCCGACTCCGGTTACTTCGAATCCAATGTCATCTTAACTAAGTTATCCAAGTGATCAAATTCAAATACTGGATACAGCAATAATCACAGATAAACATCACACATTTTCCATTGATATAACCAATATTATATTAACAGAATGTCACGGCATATCATCCAATAGATGTCATCCAATAGATATCATTTAGTTCAAACATTCAACAAACAATCTTTCATAAGCAAGCATTATCAATTCATATCATAATCATTCATCTAATCCTGCTTAATCAATCCATTAATTAATTACAATCATTCAATTAATCATCCTTTAATTATCCATCTTAATTAGATCAATTATCTTAAATTTTCAAGGAGTAATTAATTGTTTTATAATTACTTACATTGATTAATTATCCCTTAATTAATCACACTTTATTAATTAGCTAACCTTTGATTAGTTTCTTTAATCTATCAATCCTTAATTAATTACACTAAGTAATTAATTCTTAATTACTTTCCTTACGTAATTTATATTAAATTAATTACTTTCATCAAGTAATTACCCCATTGGTTAACTATTTCCAATAATTAACCTTTAATTTTATTTATTAATCATCCTCTAATTGATCATTAACCCTTAACAAATAATCATGAATTATTTACATTAAGGAATTTTTATTTAAGAAATTTAAACTCTAATTACTTAATTAATTTATTCTTAATTATGAATTAATCAAATCTCAAATCAATTAATTCATAATTAAACAAATACCCTGAAAATCATTAATTCATTAAATAAATCAGTTACTCTCAAATTCTTAATCAATTTAATTAGTCCTTAATTGTCCAAGAATTTAAATAATCATAAGATAAACCATTTATCCTATAATTATCTTATTCGATTAAACCATTTAATTAGAGTTTTAAAATAACTTAAAACTTTTAACCTAACAAATTTAAGTTAAACAAATTATAGTATCCTTGAACAATCATTTAAGACATTTGTATTATAAAGAATAAATTTTAAGTAAGGGTTCAAACTAGATTCAATTTTTTTTGAATTTACAACTTATTTAAATTTAAACTTGAAAATTTGAAACAAAGTTTAACTTCGGATCAAACCCAAATAATAACGATCCTTTTCCCAAGACTGTTGCTTCCTTCTATTTTCTATTATCAATTTAAAACTTGGATTAAAATTTGCATTGGAAACCTGGAACACAAACTCACAGTTTAACCAAAATGCTTTCGTGCTCAATCCCAAATCACTCGTGAACTACATCGCGCAAGACAACATTCCACCTGATGACCAACCCTTCTTCCTCAATAGCCCAGATCATCCCGTTCCCCACTGATACACGCAATCATGCGTGCACATGCACACTTCGCCGGTGGATCATCCATCGCCGCCGACACTTCGGTGAAGTCAACACGGACCTATTCATCCCTTCCATCAACCCCACTTCGCATGAGAACTTCCGAAACGAAATCGAGTCAACTCACCCCCCCACCAGAAGAAACTCGATCGCTCTCCGGCCATACGCCGTCAATTCCAGCTGCCTGAAGCGAGGCCCCTTCACCATACTTATGCCATGCTCTTCCCCTATCTTTCCCACTCACACCGCAGCCTCCAATATCAACCATGACGTCGTAATTGCCGAAGAAACCCCCTCGACTAAAACATGGCCAAAACCCTAGTTCCCTCGTTTCCGATCACCTCGGCCAACAAGAAAATCCTCTAGTATTTTTCCTACCCTCGGCAATCTCCCATCCACCTTCACCTACGACCCAGCCTCCATCCACCGTGCCGATCGTCAGCAATTACCAAAATTCCCAAAATGGTTATCTCCAAAATTCCCATAATTTATAAATCTAAAAATCATGAAATGCATACTAAAAATCATGATTTTCCCTCACTAATTTATTCATGTTAATCCAAACAGAAATTGGATTGGTTGGTTTTTATCATATATCTACTTTTTCCACTGCTATTTCATTTTAAAAGTAATTTATTAAATTTTAAACCCTCAAACTATTTTTAATATTATCATCATACATTAGCAAACGATTTTCATTTAGATATCAAAGTTTAACATTGCTTTGATAAAGAGATTTGGATTTTAGAAGGAAAAACAGAGACTGTACAACACAGAGAACATGATCTTGAATACAAATAAACTGAGGTACCCATATTACACACATATAAATTTCCAAATACTTTCCAGAATGAAGTACTTCTATACAAAACAATATTTCCACATGCATTCAAGTTCCATTTTTTTCTTTTTTCTTTTTTCCATTTCTGATTTACAAAATTTGAACTTATTTAGATTGTTGAAATTTTAGAACAGAGATATACACATATTCACACAGACATGAAAACTGTGAATGAATTTATATATCTCTGAACAATATCAATTCATTCATGTAATCATATATTTGAGTTAGTAACTTCAATTATTGCAGGTTCAATATTCAAATGATTTAACAGATAAGGTTCAAACAAATCTGCTCTCAGATTAAGAAAGAAAAGAGGAAATTAAACCATCAGGCATCAATTTATCATACTTGTTTCAGATATAGGTTGCATGCATCAGATCGTTCAATAAATTTTTAAAACAAGTATCAGTTTAACTCACCTTTGTTTGCAGAGGACAAAAATTGTTTTGCAGGTTCATGAATCTATTTGCATGATGAATTTCCTGAATTGCTTGTTGATTTTGAATTGCTTGACTGCATTGATGAAGTTGCTTGCCTCTGATTAAAATGAAAATCTTGCATTATGTTGGAATTTCCAGATTCTCTTTTTGTTTCAGATTTATTTCTCAGATCTTTGGTTTGTATTATATTTTCTTTTAGCTGATGATTAAGAGTAAACTCCTTCTTCCTATTTTACAAATTTTAAATTTAAATTAAGTCACCAATAGAAATGTCACTTGTCTCCTTTAAGATTTAATTTTCTTACACCTAAGTCTATATGTTGACAAGTGTTTTATTATTGATTTACAAGTGTTTTAGGTGTTTAATTAATGTTTTTACAAATATTACTTTTCTTATTTACAAATTTATTTAAGTTAAGAATAATTAAGTATGTAATATTCACATGAATATAATGTGTATTTACTTTATATAAATAAGCTTTAGATTTATGTAAATATACATGTGAATTTACATAAACATTTATTTATACATAATTTATGTTTTTGATCAAATCAATTATAACATATATTTAAAATATACTTCCTTTTTAAATCTCAAATTTAAATTCAATCCTTTAAATTCCATTAAAATTTCAATTCAAGATCTATTCAAAATAAATAAATATATATATATAAACAATTTTGTCTAACTTAAATAATTTACTTATATAAACAATTATCATTACTTATTATTAAAAGAATACTTTGTCAATAAATATTTACAATTTGATTCATTTGTTAAATTTACAATTCAGTATTTCTATTAATTAACCTAATATTATCAACTAATAGATACTCAAAAATCCGGGTTATTACATTCCTCCCCCTTTGAATCTTTTCGTCCTCGAAAAGAAATGAAACCAGAGTTTATTAAGATGCTTACTTTTTAGAAAAAATTATTCTTTGAAGCACATTTTAAAATCTATATAATATTATAAAATAGCTTATAAAAATATCATTCTATAACTTGATGTTTCAACGAGTCCATCTTTGTTCTCATAGAAATTCGGTCATACGTTGATCAGGCGTAAGACTGAAACTCTACAAGTGCTTGGCAGACCCGTTTTCAACACCCAATGAAAATACTTGAAAAAAATAATTTATTGAAAATATAGGAAACGATTTTGAAAATAGAGGATATATCTTTGGTGAGAATGCTCTGGAAATCATCACCCCCATCCATGGTCGCAGTTAACCCGGTGATTACGTTGCCGTCCCGACAAAATCCACAGATAACTGTAGGCCTCCGCGCCCAACGATTACACCATGTAATCCGCTACAGATCGCAGCTACAACTGGGATTACGTAGCTATCACAGCTAAAACCCATATAACTGTAGGCATCAGCGCCCTCGAATTTCGCTGCCAAAAAATGGAACTTCTCCACTCCACTTGACCATAGATCGCAGTCTACCGATGTTGCGTTGCCATCCCGGCAAAATCAAGTGTAGACCGTTGGCACTCATCCTCCACAAGATTTTCGCTATGGTCCCCACAGTAGATCGCAGTGACATCGAGTTACACTGTCGTCACAGCATAGCCCAAGTGCCCCTGTAGGCATCAGCGCCATCGACTTTCGCTACCCAATAATCCTCAGGAACTAGTTTTGTCCAGACTCCTCACAGGATCAACTTTAGAACCCCCCCTTGGGGCTCAAGGCAGCACCACCCGGTGGTACTCCTGAGAAGTCCATTCCAAGGGAGCGCCTTTTTCCCCAGAGCATCATCAAAACATTTTATACTATACATATATAGTATCTTTAAATCATACACCTAGTATGATCTCATTCAAAGCTCCTTTATACAAAATCGATTATCCCAAAATCGATAATTCTCAACTAGGCTTTCCAAATATAATATTGATTTTACACAAAAATCAAAAGCCTTTCCAAATCCATAGGTTCTCAAAACCTTTTCCAAAATCCTCATATGATCCTTATATATATATATATATATATATATATATATATATATATATATATATATATTCAGATATATAAAATCTTTCAAAACTTTGGATCATTCCAAATTTGTATAAACTCCTTTTTATACTTCAAACATTTTCAAAAACCATTTCTTCTGGCAAAAGATTCATCAAGGGGAGTTTTATCTTATATAACAAAGATATTTAACTTTGTTTACTCAAAATCAATATTCAAATTTGATTACTCCTTTCAATATCATTTTCATTCAAATCCGTACAATGTACACATATCATCCGTACGCTATACCAATCTGATCGCTCACTCGATCACACAATTTCACTTCCGAACTAGTATCGTCCTCTCGACTTTCTAGTGCGGACTCAGATCTGGTTTCTTGATCAGAAACCATCATTCTCCTTGCATAGCCTAACTATGATAGAGAACATCTAGAACCAATCAACAATCCTTATCCAGGTTCGCCGACAAAAATCGAGTGAAAAATCCCACTCGGATCGATATAACTATCTCGAAATTCTGTGCTCGAATCTGGATCAAATTACTATGCGAATAGAATAACATACGTACACCCTACGTATTTATCTTTATTGGTTATTAGCCAAATTAATTCTTTTCTATTCATGTTCACTTTGATTTTCCTTCACTTACTCAGAATTACTTCAATCCATTTGGATTATCACCTCTATTCTTATCTCGATTGGGTATTTAACCAATAACAGTTTAAACTCCGACCAATTTATTTAGAAAATAGCTTGAAAATTTTAAAATAGATAAGTAGTTGGAAAATAATTTCTATTTTGTAAAATAGATGTAAAATAGTTCAGTAATTGTAAAATAATCGGAAAATAGTTAAATAGTCCTAGAAATTTTAAATAATTGCATGGTAGCTATAAAATAGTAATTA
Organism: Allium cepa; assembly: GCA_030765085.1. NCBI lineage: Eukaryota > Viridiplantae > Streptophyta > Magnoliopsida > Asparagales > Amaryllidaceae > Allium > Allium cepa. The sequence goes on along the minus strand of CM060943.1, from coordinate 1,001,318,421 downwards.
GTAGTTGAAAATAGTAATTAGTTTATAAAATAGTTAGAAAATTGTTAAACAGTTTCAAAAATAATTGTAAAACAAGTATAAGAAAATTTGGCTTTTTTAAGGAAAAGTTGTATATATAATAAATAGCTTGGAAAAATAGGTTTATATTAAAAAAAATTATATTAAAAATAGCCCAGAGTCAAAACTGTTAAATCCCCAATCTCCATTCTCATCAATTCAATTTAAATTTCCACTTTCATTTAAATTGACCCAATTCCAATTTCAAATAACTTCAATTTCCATTGAAATTGATTCAATCCAAACTCAAGTTGAATTAACCTCAGTTCTTTCCAAATTTAATTTTATTCAACCTTGATCTCAAATTCTACTAATTCAAATAAATTTCAATTCATTTCAACTCCAATTTGAATTAATCCCAATTTCAAACTCTATTTCCAAATCAAGTTGAATTATTCTTAACTTTCTCCCAAATTCAATTCAAATTCCATTTGAATTTAAAACTATTCAATTTTAATTACAATTCCAAATTATTCAAATTAATTTGGAATAACTACAAATTAAATCCACTTCAATTTCAAATCATTTCCAATTCAAATTTTCCATTTGAATCTTATACTCGTACACCTTCAATCACAATTTCAATTAATTTGAATCAAATTCAATTTGAACTAATTCAAATTCAAATTCCAAATTTTAAACCATCTCGAATTATATAAATTCGAGTTAATACTTCAAATGTTGATTTAATTCTTTTAAATCAATTTACCTTTTTATCCCAACAATGGATTACCATACTCCATTTCTCATTCATTTAAACAGATCTAATTCACAACTTAAAGATTTTTAACAACAATAGGATGATATCATCTAATTCATCCTAAAACATCCATCAATTCACAATTTTCAGATCTCAAACCCATTTTGAGATCACACAAACTCCCAATTCAGAATAACCATTTAACTTCCCAAATTAAATTCCAATTTCATCTTGAAATTTCCAAATTAGGTTGATCATTTCAACTTATTTAACCTTTCCCAAGTTAAACTCAATTCACTTAATCCAGTCAACTCTACCTAGTTTGAACTTCCATTTCAAATTCTAAACTTCACATTAATAATTTTTCCATTTATAATTTCAAAATCTTATCACCTTGGGTATCACATCTTATTCCAAATTCAAAACTCACCATTTAGAGTTTATTTCCAATCACCTTTGATATTATGTATATCCACATATATATATATTAATTTCTTTTACACACCAAGTTATACTTTAAAATTTTAAACCACCTTTGGTTTTTAATTCTAAACAATTTCTTTTAAATTTTCAAACAACTCTTGTTTGAAATAGGACCATTTCATCCAATTGCATTAAATAATATTATTTATTATTTCTTTAAATTAATTACATCATTAGCTAATTCCAATTAATCACATTCGGTAATTAACTTATTTCTTAATTACCTTCATTAAGTAATTGTCCTTTAAATTACTTACCTCTAGTTACTTTATTAAGTAACTTCTTCTTTATTTATCATTTCTAATTATTATCCATTGATTAACCTCATTAAATAAAGTTTAATTAATTACATAAATTGATTGATTATCCTTATTCTGAAAACTTTCCCAAATTCAAGATTTAATTTCAGTTTGAATTCATTTCAAACTTTTCTTTATTTAAATTTCAATTTGGTTGTAATTCTATTACCACTTAATTCTTACTATTATTTTTAATTTAATTAATATTACAACCAATTTCCTTAATATAATAGATAATCTACCCCTTATATAAGATTCATATACTTTTGAAATCCTTTAAAATCCTTTATATAAGAAAATAACAAGTACGCTCACTCATATATATATATATATATATATATATATATATACACACACTCAACTCATCCTAGGGTATCACTTACCCTATCCTTAATGAGTGATCCCAACAGAGCCAAGGTTCTCGCTTAACCTGGCTCTGATACTAAATGTAACGACCCGAAAATTTCGATCCCGAAATTTCCAGATAGTTAGTGAAAAGAAGAAAGAGAAAGAAGAAATAGATAGAAGAAAAAGAAGAAACACCAGAACACAGAACAGAAACCTCACATTCGCAGCGGATCAAATATTATATCACATAAATAATAGATGTACAAAGGAAAACTGTACTTGTCAAATTACACTTTAATATATCAGAGTTACAACATATCTACAACCACATGACAGATAAATAATCTATTTCAGATACTATAATATAACATAATAGAAACTCTCCATACGTTCCTGCTCTCCAGCTCGCGTCCTGAGCTCCAGAACGTCCTAACCTGAAAATCTGTAATACTCGGTCTGACCCGAGCATTACATCAAAGTAACACCCGGGTCAGGCTGGAAACCAGCGTGAGTAAAACCATCTAACATGGAGTAAAAAGTATTCAACTTATATGAACCCGGGGTAACTTGTATCAAATTACAACTTCACAAGTCGTTATAGCCATAAATTATTCCACACATCAAATTTTTAAGCGCTAAATTTAGATTGAATGGTCCCATTCACTTAAGTCATCCCACTTCATCCTAATGGTTTCACATATCCAATTATAAAAGATCGAAGTGGTTTCGGGTATTAACTTATACCCGACTCCGGTCACTTCGAATCCAATGTCATCTTAACCAAGTTATCCAAGTGATCAAATTCAAATACTGGATACAGCAATAATCACAGATAAACATCACACATTTTCCATTGATATAACCAATATTATATTAACAGAATGTCACAGCATATCATCCAATAGATGTCATCCAATAGATATCATTTAGTTCAAACATTCAACAAACAATCTTTCATAAGCAAGCATTATCAATTCATATCATAATCATTCATCTAATCCTGCTTAATCAATCCATTAATTAAGTACAGTCATTCAATTAATCATCCTTTAATTATCCATCTTAATTAGATCAATTATCTTAAATTTTCAAGGAGTAATTAATTATTTTATAATTACTTACATTGATTAATTATCCCTTAATTAATCACACTTTATTAATTATCCTCTAGTATTTTTCCTACCCTCGGCAATCTCCCAGCCACCTTCACCTACGACCCAGCCTCCATCCACCGTGCCGATCGTCAGCAATTACCAAAATTCCCAAAATGGTTATCTCCAAAATTCCCATAATTTATAAATCTAAAAATCATGAAATGCATACTAAAAATCATGATTTTCCCTCACTAATTTATTCATGTTAATCCAAACAGAAATTGGATTGGTTGGTTTTTATCATATATCTACTTTTTCCACTGCTATTTCATTTTAAAAGTAATTTATTAAATTTTAAACCCTCAAACTATTTTTAATATTATCATCATACATTAGCAAACGATTTTTATTTAGATATTAAAGTTTAACATTGCTTTGATAAAGAGATTTGGATTTTAGAAGGAAAAACAGAGACTGTACAACACAGAGAACATGATCTTGAATACAAATAAACTGAGGTACCCATATTACACACATATAAATTTCCAAATACTTTCCAGAATGAAGTACTTCTATACAAAACAATATTTCCACATGCATTCAAGTTCCATTTTTTTTCTTTTTTTTTTCCATTTTTGATTTACAAAATTTAAACTTATTTAGATTGTTGAAATTTTAGAACAGAGATATACACATATTCACACAGACATGAAAACTGTGAATGAATTTATATATCTTTGAACAATATCAATTCATTCATGTAATCATATATTTGAGTTAGTAACTTCAATTATTGCAGGTTCAATATTCAAATGATTTAACAGATAAGGTTCAAACAAATCTGCTCTCAGATTAAGAAAGAAAAGAGGAAATTAAACCATCAGGCATCAATTTATTATACTTGTTTCAGATATAGGTTGCATGCATCAGATCGTTCAATAGATTTTTAAAACAAGTATCAGTTTAACTCACCTTTGTTTGCAGAGGACAGAAATTGTTTTGCAGGTTCATGAATCTATTTGCATGATGAATTTCCTGAATTGCTTGTTGATTTTGAATTGCTTGACTGCATTGATGAAGTTGCTTGCCTCTGATTAAAATGAAAATCTTGCATTATGTTGGAATTTCCAGATTCTCTTTTTATTTCAGATTTATTTCTCAGATCTTTGGTTTGTATTATATTTTCTTTTAGCTGATGATTAAGAGTAAACTCCTTCTTCCTATTTTACAAATTTTAGATTTAAATTAAGTCACCAATAGAAATGCCACTTGTCTCCTTTAAGATTTAATTTTCTTACACCTAAGTCTATATGTCGACAAGTGTTTTATTATTGATTTACAAGTGTTTTAGGTGTTTAATTAATGTTTTTACAAATATTACTTTTCTTATTTACAAATTTATTTAAGTTAAGAATAATTAAGTATGTAATATTCACATGAATATAATGTGTATTTACTTTATATAAATAAGCTTTAGATTTATGTAAATATACATGTGAATTTACATAAACATTTATTTATACATAATTTATGTTTTTGATCAAATCAATTATAACATATATTTAAAATATACTTCATTTTTAAATCTCAAATTTAAATTCAATCCTTTAAATTCCATTAAAAATTCAATTCAAGATCTATTCAAAATAAATATATATATATAAATAATTTTGTCAAACTTAAATAATTTACTTATATAAACAATTATCATTACTTATTATTAAAAGAATACTTTTTCAATAAATATTTACAATTTGATTCATTTGTTAAGTTTACCATTCAGTATTTCTATTAATTAACCTAATATTATCAACTAATAGATACTCAAAAATCCGGGTTATTACAATTACTACATAGTAGATAGTTTAACGGATCCTTAGATGATGTGAATCCCGAGCATCTCTTAAGTTACTGCACTCATGTTAGACATTGGATAGGAGATGTCAAATTCCGTAAACGTCTCTGACGCCATTCCTCCCATATTTATTTCTATTGATTTAACTCATATAAGATCTTTTAGTTCTGACTCAAATGTTTTGTCTTTTCAATTCGCTCGGGTCAGCCTGAGCATTTTAGGATTTGAAGACTTTATTTCTAGAGGACGAAGACGAAGATTGTATTATATTATTCCACTACATTCATTTGTTCCACTGCATTGTTAATTATTATTCTCTGGTATGTGTAACTCTGATTCTATATTGTATTAGCATAATCAAATATTTTGTAAACAGCTTCATGAACTGTTATTTGATTAATATATCTTGTCATTCCACTTCAAGATTCTTTTTTGTTTTCTTTCTTACTTCCTTTTTCTTATTCACCCAATAACAATTCTCCCTTTTGTATGGTTTAAGTCTGATGTGTGTGGTTTATCGTTGATTTAAGACGTACAAAAAGGCGGGATGTTACAATTGGTATCAGAGCTTTGGTTTAGCGAAAACCCTAGCTTCGTGAGGTCTGACTCTTTATTAATAGGTTAGTAATACCCTATGATGAGTCTTTGAGCGTATATATATGAGAGAGCGTATTTGTTAGTGTTATAAAAGGGTATTGATATTGTGTCAATTTGTTTCGTTTTGTATTTATAAATTCTGGTTGGTGCAGAGACTATGACATCAATAGGGATTTCCAAACACTTAATAGGACAGACCGACACAATATTTGTTTTGAAATATAGGTAAATGAAATAATTTTACCTATTATATTTTATGTATATAAAGTAACAAATTTTATAAGGTTATATTTGGTTGTAATATATTGGTTATTAGGTAGTGAAATTTATAAATATTGATTGGAAACAAGATTTGAAGAAAATAAAATAAAATAAAGGAAAATTGGAAATTTTAGAACTTAAGTTCCGGGATTTTGAAAATTGCTTTCGAAGGATTTTGGAATATAGTAATAATATTATTAGAAGTATTTCCTGTTATAAATATTTCAGTATGGGTTGAAAGAATTGTTTTAAAGAAATTTTGGGAAAGAAATAAGTTCCGTACTTCCCTCTCTGTCGTTAGGAAATAATTCCGGTGATGAGTGCATGCATCATCAACATTTATTTTCGATTTTCTAAGTGGGAAGGCCACTAAAGTAGTTTTACTATAGATTTATTTTGATGAACAAATATAAATTTCAAATTGTTTTAAATGTAATTGGATATATAAATTGTAAGTGTATACATCTATCTATTATTTTAAAATAAATTTAACCCGGTATTTAGTTCTTAAGTTTCTGCTAATTAATAGTTTCAATTATTGTAGTGAAATGGAATAACCAATTAATAATTGGAACCTCTAATTAAAATAAGAGATTAAATGCTAGGCTATAAATGAAATTACAAGAAAGTTGAAATTAGTGACCTATAAAACAAAAGATATGATTATTGAACATTAAATTAATTAAAAGAAATGAGAAAAACTTGTATAACTCTCAGCTACATTCTTAAAGCATATATATAACTTACCAAATATTAAAAGTTGTAATGTTTAATAAGAAAACGTAATGGAAATTGTACGAGTAAATTTATGTAATGAAAGTGTTCAATAAATTGCTGTTGTTAATAGGAATTGATGTTATGATTGTTATAAACTTAAGTTATAATTTGGACGGTTACTGAAATTAAATGTGATAGAAAAGGGAACATTGTAAGTAAAAGATTTTAAACTTAAGTTAATAAAATAATATGCCAAGTAACTTAATTGAACATGAATATTATTAATAAATGAATGTAAATAAATGAAATTAAATAATGAATGAATGACAAAAAAGGGATAAACAACAAATGTTGTGAAAGAAAATTTGTAAGAATAAACTTAAATAATGTTAGAATTTGTTGATTGTTTTGGTTTATGATTGTTTGGACAAGGATACTTTAAAATTGTTTGGATGGGTGAATAATCTATTCAGTTTATCCAAGGCTGTTGAGTAAATGGTATACTGAATAGTTTATTTGTCATTCTATATAATTTAAAAGTGTATAATCCTGAACTAACTACTAGTTTTGGTTGATGTGGATGAACAAATTGATTTGTGTTGATTGTATATGATGATTGTATGTTGGTTGCAATTGATTGTCGTTGTTTTAGATTGACTTATCTATTAGTAGTTGGAAACAACTTTAATATTTCATTTTATATAATTATTAACTCTTTTTGTATTATATAAGTGAAATACGGGGTATGGAAGCAATTGCTACTGCTTTTGGTTTCATAATTAAGCGTTAATTGCCCAACAAATAGGTACGTTCTCGGATTACGGTTTTCTAGGGGTATTATATTATTTTTCCCGTTGTTGGGACATATTATTTGAGATATTGTGATATATATTGTTATATTTGATAATGTATTTTCTCCCAAACCTCTCCGTACAAAGGAGACTCTGTCGAAATTTTCCATAAATTTTGGGACTTGGAGAAATTTTGGAAAATGTTTTCCAAATTTTATTAATTTAAGTACAAAAAGATTTAATGGTTATAAATTGGTAAATTTTATTCAAATTAATTAATTTTGTAAATTTATTTATCTATAAAGTTAGTATTTTTGAATAAGATGTATTGTTTACTTAATTCTTTCTTTGCCCTTCTTTTTCCTTTTCGAGGACGAAAAGTTTTAAGTGGGGGAGAGTGTAACGACCCATAAATTTTCGACTATTTGATTTCTTTTAATTTATAAGTTTTGGTAATTTAATATGGAAAGAAATGAAAACTTTGTAATTTGATAATGAAATGAATGCTAGAATGAAATGCAGCAATGATAATCAAAACTAATTATTAACAAATTGAAGTGAAATCCCAATAATGAAATAGGGTAAATTGTGCACTTGATTATAAAATTTGAAAAAGTAAATAAATGTAAGTGTTGTATAAATAAAGGAATTTGTATATAATTAATGGTAATTGAATGAATTCGGTATTATGTATGTAACTATAATAGTTGGTTGAAGTATAATAAACTTAAGTGTACAATTGGCTTGTAAACAATTATTTTAAGTTACCTGTTTGATTAGTTGATTTAACTGAAATTGGAAATAAATTTTTAATAAATATAAATAAATGTTACATTTATGGGAAATGTAATACAATGGTTAGGAGTTGTTAAATTAGAGTATATTAAGATAATGAAAGGTAAAACAAGTGTTAACTGTGTTATGGAGTAATAATGGACCTAGTATAAAGATGGGAATTAAATCAAATAAATTTATTAGAATTGATTATAATTAATTGGAATACAATCTATAATAAATGGATTATGGTAGGTAAACGGAATTAAATACTAGGTTAATTGAAACTTGGATGAAATGGAAAATATTAATGTATTAGGATATAAACCAATATTAATATTACCTTTAAGGTGATAAGTTGATAATTGATTTCATAACAAGATTTAAATCAAATAAATGGATTTATTGGGAATTTAAATTTATAATTACTGGATTAATGGAAATTGAAAATTTAATACTGAAAATGGTAAAATATACAATGATAAATTGATATAGATATTTGTTTAAAGGATAATAAATTACCAAGTAATCCAAATTTATAAAATTTGTAAATAATTAAATTTGAATCGGAAATGTGATTTAATTAATTTAATATTAAATTATTTAGTTAACTGAAATATAGCTATTTTGGCCACTGACTCGGATTTCGAAAAAAATAGTTTCATCGGATCTGTAACAGTGAATTATTGTAGGATTTCAAGTTTCGTAATGATTGGACTTGTCGTTTGATCGTACGGGCTCGAAACGCCTAAAAAACAATTTAATTGAAATAACTTGATTCTAGCGTAAATTCTTCATACGATGGAATTTGGACATGAAACATATTCCATTGCGTTTAAAATATTTACAAACATCTATTTTGATATATGGGTTGACCCACTTTCGTTCCGGAGTCAGAACGGGCTTTTCGGGCCATTTGACGTTCAACTTTCAATCCAAATCAATCCGGTCCATTCTAATTTCGGTTTTGCCTATATATAACTCGTTATAAACCCTAGCCCATTTCATATGTTCATTATTCTGTACGTACAATTTACGTTGCTCCTCTTTCTCAATGGCAGACAAACCCAAATTTTCCAATTCAACTTCAAAATTCAAACTTCTCAATATATTGAACTATATATTGATTTGAAGCTCACGATGAGCGCATCTACGATCTATAATTCAATTTTTAGATTGAACCTCTGATTGTCTAGAAATTGAAGAATAAGTCTCGGCCGTTCGTTTCGTCGTGATGGACTTCAATGGATCGTCAAATCGACGATACTATGGCGTGGAGAGTGCTCTATGTAGTTCATCGGAGCTATTGGATTCATGTTTCAACAGTCCGATCGAGCGACAAAATTCAATTAGGGAAAGCTTTTTGGCGGCGGTTGCATCGGTTTGGTCGCGATTTTCGGTGACGCTGGTGGACAGAGGCTGTCGCGTGGCCTGAGGGGGTTCGGCGCGCGGCGTTCTGGTGTGGAGCGAGCCATTCATAGGCATGCGTGGAGGTATCGGTGGCAATATGATTCGCGTTCGAGAGTTCTATTGGTGGTTAGGGCTATGGGTGAAGGCAATGACGTAGCTCAACGTTACTTGTTCGTTCTATTTTTATTTTATTTTATTTTAATTTTGATTTCAATTGTTCTAGCACGCGTATCTTTCGCATACGAGGTTCGTTTCACGCGCGGTTTGTCCTGCTAAGATCGTATTTAAATTCCGGACTTTTTGACACTGGTTGGCCGTATTCTAAGACTGTTCAAATTTTGGGTTTAAATTGGATTTAAATTCAATTTAAATTCAAAGGGTGAGTGTTTAACCTACTCATAACTTCTAAAATTTCTCTTGTTTGTTAAATTTAATTAATGATGTGATTAGTAATTTATCTATGATTGTTTGGTATATTTTTAATCATCATCTCGGTTAAATTGAATTTATTTGAATTAAATTTTTATTTAATTTATTATTGCATATAAACTTATAGTTAAATACCTAATATTTATTATCATTTTCTATATTGATATTTATGGATTGTTTTGGATGATGATTGTGATGGATGTTGATTGTTGATATTGGTTGAATGGATGTTTAGTTGATATTGTTATAAACTGCAAGTTTGTTATGGATTATTATTAATTCAGGATTGCGGTTTGAAATGGTATACAACCGTAAAATATTAAATTGCGGATTGAAATGATAAATATCTATATCACTTGACCATAGGATAGAAAATTATATGCAGACACCATGGTCTATATATAAATATATTTTTGAAATGATTTCTATGGTTTGTAAAGAAATATATGGTTTTATATAAATATTGACTTTAGATATTATATAAATGTCATTTTATTCTTGATTTTATGCTATGAATAATTTGTTTTAATATAGAACAAGCTTAATAATAAGTTTGATTTTTGTTGAAGATAATATGGTTAAGTATTTAAATTATATTTTAATATAGAGTTTATAATGATTTAACTAAATTAAGGTTGGAAGATAAATTTGAGATTTATTTGAAATAGAATTTATTTAAGAATTAAACTCAAATAAGTTGATGTGATATTCATTAAGTTTGAAATTTTAGAAGGTATGATTTTTATAACTTAATTTTTGTTTAAGGTGAATTAAATGAATATTTCAAGTAAATAGATTGAAGGAAATATTTAGTTATTTGTAATTTGAGTTTTATTTAAATGATAGTGGATTTATTATGTAAAACATTTCAAAACTAAATAATAGAAAATTGAATTGTTCAATCGTAATTACCAAACTTAGTTTTGTAATTGTTGAATACTAAAAGTTTGAAAATACTGAATTTGAAATGGTTTATTCTATGGATCAAACCTGTTTTGAAATTGGTATAATTTGGAATAGTTTATTTGGAAACTGAATCGTATTGAAATTTATGATTTGGGATTTGGTTAAATTTAAAATTTAGAAATTCTAGATGTTTGGAATTGATTTGTGAAATTGAAGAAGTTATTTTACTATATAAAGTATTTTAATATTTAAACCATTTAAGTGGTGAAAGTTATGTTTCAAAGTTATGAGTTTCAAAGTATTATGATTTGAAGGTGTTATATTTCAAGTGTTTTGATTTCGAAGTGTTATAACGCTGAAAGTGCTATGATTTTGGAAAAGGATATATATGAAATAAAAATGATATCATATTGATTTGGTTTTTGAAATGGAAATGATATCGTAATTATATGGTTTTGAAATGGATATTATATTCTGGTTTTGAAGTATAAATTATTTTGAAATGACCGCGGTGTTATAATAATGTTTGGTTGTTAAAGAGACCGGGATCTGAAGTTGTCACACTCTCTGCCAACTCCGAAAACCACTTTAACAACCATGTACGCGATGGAGATTCCAGAATGAAGTAGGATGGTGGCGACGTTCTATTGAGGTATGTACATGGACCCGACTCCCGTGAGTTGGCATAAGGTGGCTAAAACAGGAGCGATTCTCGGGTCAGTGAGATAGCTCCTCTTATCGAACACACCCCTTTGATACCATTCTATTACTTTGTGATTGATTGGGGCCCATTGATTTTTTTTGGGTGTGGCTCGAGGTGAGTAGTAGCTGCACGCTACGCGTCACCACCATCCCGGAAGCGTAATTGGTATATCTACCCTGGCATTGCCTCGTTGTGCCGTGTCACCTACCCTAGCGCGCCTTGTACGATTTTGATTTGTGTCGTACCTATGGAGTATCCTCTGGTAGCCGCCCGATCAGCAGGTATTACGGTACTGTATAGACTATTGGCACTATTATGTGTTAAGGGAATATTGGGTCACTCCTTAACGCTATTTTAAAGTAAGTTTATTTTACTATTAGACATTATTATAATAGTGTATATTACTACATAGTAGATAGTTTAATGGATCCATACGAGATGTGAATCCCGAGCATCTCTTAAGTTACTTCACTCACGTTAGACACTGGATAGGAGATGTCAAATCCTGTAAACATCTCTGACACCGTTCCACTCATATTTGTTTCTATTTATTTAACTCACATAAGATCGTTTAGTTCTGACTCGAGTGTTTTGTGTTTTCAATTCTCTCGGGTCTGCCTGAGCATTTCAGGATTTGAAGACTTTATTTTTGGGGGACGAAGACGAAGATTGTATTACTATTATTTATTATATTATTCCACTACATTCATATTGTTCCGCTGCGTTGTTAATTATTATTCTCTGGTATGTGTAACTCTGATTCTATATTGTATTAGTATAATCAAATGTTTTGTAAACAGCTTCATGAACTGTTATTTTATTATTATATTTTGTCATTCCGCTGTAAAATTCTGTTCTGTTTTCTTTCTTTCTTCCTTTTTCTTATTCACCCAATAACAATTCGCCCTATTGTATGGTTTAAGTCTGATGTATGTGATTTATCATCGATTTAAGACGTACAAAAAGGCAGGATGTTACAGAAAGGGAGAAGGAAATCTCAATGGAGGAAGCACCACAGTTAATGGAACTGCTTGACCCACTACGGGGAGAAACCCGACCGACTAATGCTAGTAATCAAAATGTTGATGCCAATGTGGACGCTGGAAATCTACCAGTAAATATGAGGCGATGTATCGGTTCTTTGTTGGTTTAATGCAAGCAGGAGCTGCTGCGAGAGTTGTTGGAAATGTAGGAGGACCTAATCTTGTGGCTCCAGTTGGGAATAACTAGATTTTGCTGAGTAGAGATTACACCAGTTTAGGTGGGAAGCCATTCTGGGGGACAGAGAGTGCCATAGATGTTGAGAATTGGCTGCTACAGTGTGAGCATATATTTACCAATTTGGGTCTAAATGATGGGCAAAAGAGAAGGTTGGCCTCTAGACGGTTGCAGAGGTCAGCGCTACACTAGTGTAATAGTGTCACTGCCGAAGTTCCGAAAGGTTAGTTAACTTGGGTCGATTTTAAAAGGAGATTTGAGCAGAATTAGTATCTAAGTTTGCTAAGTCAGAACAGATGAGGAAGTTTATGAATCTAGTTCAGAGAGAGAGATGTTAATGGTCGAGTATGCTACTATGTTTTAAGAGTTGTCTCGATATTGATATGCTACTATAGATAACGACATCAGAAGGAATGAGAGGTTCATTCGAGGATTGAGGCCCAAGCTTGTTAGTGACACCTGTTCGTAATCCTTGTAATGTGGTGGTGGAGTTGGCCATTCGTCATAAGGAGTTACATGCTGATTGTGCTAACGAAAAGTCAGTGGAAGCTCAGGGTTTTCAAGAAATGAAGAGAAAGTTCTTTAACAAGAAGGGAGCCCAGAATGGAGATACTGCTAAGAAGTCAAAGGCTGAGATAGTTTGCTATAAGTCTGATAAGAAGAGTCACTTTGCAAATGAGTGTTGATTAAGAAATGGGAAGAAAGCTTCCAATAAGAAGAATGTGAAGTGCTTCAACTAGAGTATGCTTTTGATTCATTGTATTTCAATTAGAGTACTTTTTAATACCGGTGCATCATATTCATTTATATCTCAGTGTTTCGTTAATAGATTATGTTTAGAACCCACCTAACTTGTTACTTCGTTAAGGGTTACGAATCCAATGGGAGGATATGATGTAACCAGTTAGAACTTGATTTGTTAGGTTATAAGTTTGCATGCAGTTTGTATGTAATTGATTTCTTACAATTCGGATCATTTTGGGTATGGATTGGTTGGGTGGGAATGAGGCTAGAATATTTTGCCAAGATAGGGAAATATCAATAAGACACCCTGATGGTCATAATCGAGTAATATTCTCAGTAGAGAATGCTGACCGGAGTGTTACTGCTTTGCTTAGTGCTATGGAGGTAGGAGATGAGTTAAGTCAGGTTCGAGTAGCAAGAGAGTTTGCAGATGTCTTTGAGCTAGTCACCGGACTACCATCGAAAAGAGCTGTTGAATTTAGAACAGATCTTGTGCCCAAAGCCGAACCCATGAGTAGACCACCTACCAGGATGACACCAACAGAGATGAGGGAATTGAAGGTGCAGCTAATGGATCTTGAAGGAAGGAATATTATTAAACCTGGTAGTTCGCTTTAGGGAGCGGAGCGGCCACGGTGTTTGTGAAGAAACCATATGGGTCATTAAGGATGTGCATTAACTATCGTAAGTTAAACGAAAGGATGAATAAGAACAAGTATCATTTTCCAAGAATAGATGATTCAATTAGTTGAGTGGAGCCGGAGTGTTTTCTCAGTTGGATTTGGCGACAGGTTTCCATCACTTAAAACTGGTGGAGAACAATATTCCTTTGACAACATATCCGACCAGATATAGTTCGTATGAGTGGTTAGTGATGTCATTTGGATTAATAAATGCACCTGCTTTCATCGTGGATTTGATGTACTGAGTTTTCCAAGAGTACTTGGATAGGTTTGTACTGGTGTTTATAGATGACATTCTAGTATACTCTAAGGATGAGAGAGAATATGAAGTTTATCTTAGGGTGGTGCTTGAGATGCTGAAGGCAAAGTTTATCAAGTGTCATTTTTAGAAGAAAGAGGTTAATTTTCTTGGTCACGTGGTTTCAGAGAAAGAATCGTCTGTCGATCCAAATAAGATCAAAGACATGAATAATTCGAAGAGACCAGAGATGGTGACCGATATCGGAAGTTTTCTTGGCCTTGCTGGCTATTACCGGAGATTCATTAAGGATTTCTCACGGATAGCAGCACCTCTGACTAAGTTAACCAAGAAGGAGGTGAAGTTTGTGTGGTCCGACAAATGTGAGGAAGCATTCCTTAAGTTAAACCACTTGTCGGTCATTACACCTTCCATACGAAAACCAAGATTGGTGGTATATGCTGATGCATGTGGAACCGGATTGGGAGCAATGTTGATGTAGAATGATAAAGTTATTGCATATGCTTCCCGACAGCTTAGACTACATGAAGATAGATATCCTACTCATGATTTGGAGGTGGCAACTATAATCTTTGCATTGAAGATTTGGAGACATTATCTCTTAAAGGAGAGGTTTGAACTTTATACTGATTATAAGTCTCTATGCTATTTATTCTCTCAAAAGGAGTTGAATATGAGATAGTAGAGATGGCTGGAGTTTTTGGCTACTTATAATTTTGGTACAGAGTATACATTAGGGAAAGGTAATAAGCTAGCGATGCTCTTAATAGAAAACATCAAAGTGTGGTGTTAGCTATGTTGGCGGAATGGATAGATTTGGAAGCTTTGGCTTGTTGTGGTGTGCAATCAAAATCGACTGCTAGTACCAGTTAAAGTGTCGCCATGTTGTCTTGTTTAAAAGTTCAACCGGTGTTGATTTAGAGAATTGCTTCTAAGAAGAAGGAGAATCCAATGTTAGTTGAGAGGATTAGAAGACTTGAGGTTGAAACTGATATCAATGACCTAAAGGATTTTAGCCTTGACCAAAGAGGATGGTTGAGAAAGAATGGACGGTTGTGGGTTCCGAATGTGGAGAACTTGAGGACGAAAGTTCTTGGAGAATGTCATTGGTCTAAGGTTATGATTCGTTTTGGAGGGACCAACATGTATCGAGATATAAAGAGGAGCTTCTATTGGAAAAGCGTGAAGAGGGATGTTGGGTTGTGGGTTAGGAAGTGTGCAAATTGTCAACAAGTGAAAGCAGAACATCAGATATTGAGTAGGTTACTTCAGCCTTAAGAGATTCCAGTTTAGAAATGGGATTCGATATCTATATATTTTATAAATGGGTTGCTAAGGTCAAACAGAGGTAATGAAGGTGAATGGTTTGTCTTGGACAAATTAACCAAGACTGCTCGTTTTATTCCAGTTAAGTCAACCAAGACGACACAAGTCTTGGCTAAGTGGTTCATGAAGAACATAGTTACACTGCATAGAGTTCCTAGTAGTATAATCAGTGTTAGAGATGCTTTGTTCACCAGTGAATTTTGGAAGGGTCTACAGGAGGTATTAGGTACCAAGCTTAATATGAGTACTGCGTATCACCCTTAGACAGATGGGCATACACAGAGAGTCAATAAGGTACTCGAGGATTTATTGAGGGCTTATATACTATACTTTAGTGGATCTTAGGAAGAGCACCTACATTTGGTTGAGTTTTCCTATAATAACATTTATCAGACTAGTATAGGAATGGCGTCGTTTGAAGCTTTGTATGGAAGGCCATACAAATCACCCGCATGTTTGTTGGGGACTAGGGAAAGATTAGTCTTAGGTCCAAATTTTGTTAGAGAGGCGTCGGAGAAGGTTGAGTTAATCCGAGTAAGGATGAAGGAAGCTCAGTCCAGACAGAAGAGTTACGTGGACAAGAGATGTAAAGACCTAGAATTCTCAGTTGGAGACAAGGTTTTCATTAAGGTATCACCTATGAAGGGTGTTGTGCAATTTGGAAAGTACGGAAGTTAGCCTCGAGATATGTAGGTCCATTCTAGATTAAAGAGAGGATTGGAAAGCTCACATACAGAATAGAGTTGTCGAGTTGTATGGCAGGTGTCCATAATGCATTTCATGTGTCTTATTTTCGTAAGTATGTACATGATCCAGAGACTACCATTCCTACGACAATGTTGCAAGACTTGGCAGTGGAGCCTAATTTGACTATTGTTAGAAAACCAGTTTTGATTGTAGGTGGAGATGAGAAAAGATTGAGGAATAAGACAGTCAAGTTAGGAAAGTTCAATGAAGCGACAACGAGAAGGGCAATACTTCAAAGACAGAAGAGAATTAGAGATATTTATCCTGATCTACTTTGAGGGTATGTCTATATTAGACTTATATAGATAGTTGCTAGTCGGACAGACTAGTATGGATGTTATGGTTGTTAGGAGTTGTTACAGATGACTGCTATGTTTAGTATTTAGTCCTTACTAAATTTCGAGGACGAAATTCTTTAAGGTGGAGCCTGTAACATCCCTAATTTTTGATAACATTATTCAGGAAATTTAATTAGATAAATTAAATAGAATAATGATAAGGAGATTGAGATTTGAACAAATCATGTATAGGGTCATACTCAATAATAAAGCAAATGGGCTTTAAATGGGTTATTAGCTAATTAAATTACGCATGGGTATATTAGTAAAATAGCCACTTCATTATACATGGCTATACACTTCTCACTCTTGTCCATTCACGTTTATTTTTCTCAAATCAAAAAAATGCGAAAACCTGAAGGAGCCGGCCATTATCAAAGAGGAAAATTTCAATTTAAAGTTAAGGGTCAAAGCTAAGAAGGATAGTCAATAACAAATCTCAAATTCCTTATTATATCTAAGGTAAATAATAATTTATTCCATCTCCTTTTGTTTTCATAATCATATGATTTTGGATTTAAGGTCTAGTTTCGTTTCTACGATGTTTGGAGGATGATATGATTGAGCTAATAAATTGTTTAATTTAGATAATTTATTTATATACAAATTCACACGGTTTTAGGGTAAAACCTAAATTTTATGATTTTGGAAGCCATAGAATTTTTTTTATGTTAAGTAAACATGATTTTGAGATAGGTTTTAATTTTCAGAATTTTTCAAGTTATAGATAATTTATTATGAATTTCTAAAGGAAAATATGATATAAGTAGGTTCAAAATTTAGTTCGAGTATTTTAAAAAGAAACTGGGTCTGAAATTTTAATATATAACATTTCATGATGAAAGAGGTTTTCTGTGATTTTTGAGAATTTTCCCCAGTTATTTACTTGTTGGAACTAGACCAGCCCACAACGGAAGTTATGGATGAATTTTAAAAATTTTACCCTATTGGATCTTTATTGGGCCTATAAAGTCTAACTAAATTAGAACATTTCTCAATTTCATTTAAATAAAATCATTTATTTTATTTAAATTCAAATATATTAAGATATGAAATTAATTTTATTTTATTTTATTTATGCGTAAATGTATCGTATACATATGTGTGTGAATGCATGTGTAACATAATAATCCGTGAAAGGAATAATATGCACATATGTAGAAGTTGGGATTTACATCGCAATTGACATATTAGTTCATTTTGTATGTCATGTATGTTGTCCAAATATGTGTGTGTATATGTGTTAAAACACACGCACGTGCGCATATATATAAATATATTATATATAATATATAAACATAAAACATTAATATATAAATAAATATATATATAGAAAGAGAGAGAGAACAATTATTTATAATTCAAAATTAACTTAGTTTTGCAAACATAATAATTTTAGTACTTTAATTTGTATATATTATGAAAAAATAATGTTTTCATCTAACATAAAATAATCTATTGATGAAAATTCAAATTTTTGCAATTTTCAAAAATCTAGGATCATAAGATAGAGCTTAGAAAATATCTGGAGATTTTTCAACCTTGAAATATTATTTTAAAAAACAAATACATTAATTTCGGCAATAATTATTTAATATAAAATAATATATTATTAAAATTCAAACTTTTCAGAGTTCATAAATTCTAAGATCATGAATGCAAGATTACGAAAAAATTTAAAGATTTTTTAAATCAAATTATTATTTTTAATAAATCATAAAAATAGTTTTTTTTCGAAATAATTTTAATTGCTAAAAATAATAAATTTTATTTAAAAAATCCTTAATTTTTGCTTTACGTTTCTAGAATGATATAATATTTTTAAAAAATATATAATTGAACTTTTAATGTAATAATTATTTTATATATAATAAACAATTCAATAAATGTTAATTTAATAATATGAATATATGTATGATAATTAATTTTCGAATTTGTAAATTCATATTATATATTATATAATTTGTAAATTCAATAAGTGTGCTAAATTTTTTAAATCAAATATATATTATATATGCATATACGCTATTATGAGAGAGAAATATACAATAATATATATGTTGTGTGTGTATATATATATATATCAATTTATTAATAAATATATATATAAATTTACTAATGAGAAAATTGATTTTATATAGCAAACAATAATTTTCTATACATAAATCAAATAGTATAATAAACAAATTATGCACATAACCAAACTGATTTGTGACAACTAGATCTGCGTATAAAATCTCATCTAACTAAACATATAGTAGCAATATATTTAAACAGGTAAGAAATTTCTCATTATAGGATCATATAATATAATTTAATTACTATAATTAAAACTACCAATTTAATGATGTCATTGAATCCACATTGAAGCGATGACTTCCCTTCATTTTAATGTTCTTGATTCGCCAGATTGCAAGTCCGAAATCACCAACCTCTAACCATCGAATAGTATTATTTTAATTTGAAATATGTTTTAGAATTTTAAAGTGGATTGAGAGCTATGTTTTAACTAGCGATGTAGAAGGTAATGGCGGCCAAAATTGATTCATCATTATTTTTAAAGATAGACACACACACACACACACATATATATATATACGCATGTATATATATATATGTATATGTATATGTATATGTATATGTATATGTATATGTATATGTATATGTATATAAGGGTTGTATTAGAGAAAAACGAGGAAAATCTTTTTACCCATTCTCAGTTGATCTCAAGCCATTATCTCCAAGCCAATTACCTATTTCATAGCCACCCTTAGACCTTCCCAAAACCAAAATTTTGCAGCCCTTATTATGGGCCTTAAACCCATCCAAGCCCAAGCCAAAAACTATGTAATTAAATCTAATTTAATCGCTTATCGACATTGAATATCGATCAATATATTTATAACTGTTATAAATATATATAACTTTATTTATTTCTCAAATCATATTAAAATTTTATGATTATTATTTCAGAAATATTAATTAATTTAATTAATTTATAACATTTATAAACTAATTAAATCGTTCGGTCTTAAGGGAATTCATCATTTCGGCTGTGTAACTCTTGGGTGTAAATTATGGCCATATGGCCATATTTATCGCTTACTCATTTTCGGTATAAATCCAATTTTAGTTTAATAAGCGTTACACGGTTGTGACATTTATTTACCCTAATTCTCTTCGTCGGAACTATATCACTTTGAACCTAGGGAAATTGGTAATGGTTAAAATTCCAACCTCGTCTACATTCAACTTTATAGTCCAAATACAAAGTCCATGGTTTAATAATAACAATTATTATTAACCGAAATACTCTGGCCAGAGACTTTGACTTTGAGTTGACTTGAGTTCACTGTGATACTAACCGCATATAACCGAGGAGACGAACCCTCTCTTGAATAGTGCTTCACTTCCAATACTTCCACTCAACCCAACTTTAGTCACTCGATGGACTTCATGCCATGATTTGGCTATAATCAGAGCGGAGCTTTCATATTGAAGATCCACAGTATTCTCATGTCGAGAGGACTGCGTAAATCAGTCACATTGATATTTTCTGTTTGACTTTAGTTATATTAACCAATAGAAAACTATCGAGTGAGTGTTCCATAGTTATCCAATAGCTATTAATACGTAACCCCTAGGTGCACCCAGTAGTCATGAGTAATACACTGTCCAACATTTGGAGAGCTTTACGTATTCTAGTCTCAACGGATATATCGATATCCAGTCTCGATGCATCTTGACTAGGAAC
This sequence comes from Allium cepa, assembly GCA_030765085.1. Classification (NCBI taxonomy): domain Eukaryota; kingdom Viridiplantae; phylum Streptophyta; class Magnoliopsida; order Asparagales; family Amaryllidaceae; genus Allium; species Allium cepa. The sequence continues at coordinate 1,001,297,928 of CM060943.1, read as the reverse complement.
ATTTAAAATTGTATATTTGTTTCGTTGTGATAAATTACTCATGGTTACAACATTTTGCAACTGCTATCACAAAATATACCATTTATGTATTTTTCTATTAAATATACCTTTGATTAAGTTAATTAATTCATATAATCACATTATATCAAGTACATAATTGGAAGAAAATGCCTTTTATTTCGAACAAGATTGGTCAACGAGTTAGATATATGTAACAAATTAAATAATTGCCCCTAGAGCATACCCCTAACTCTATTAATTTTCCACTTGCACTTGGAGTTAGTTATGAAATCTGATTCCAAATTCTCCAATCAGTTTTCTCAAAACCAATTTTTTCAGTCCCTTAGTGAATGTGTATGCTATTATGTTTTAATTATCTACTTTGTCAATTAACTCTCTCTGACACCGATAAACTGCATTTGTCATGTGGAATAATTCGAAGTATGTCTTTCGAATTCTAGCGAGCTTTAAGTTCTATCATGACCAATTTCATGAAATTTTTATCTTATAACAATATTATGGAATTCTCAACATTTGGAATCATTTTTGTCTCAATTATAAATTTGTGCATTTATATCTATATACATTGGTTTATTGTAGTGCTATTCAAGTTAATGTTCTCAACGTTTCATTGAATTGGCCACAATCACCTTTATTTTGAAACATTTTCAAATTAAATATTTTAACTTGAATTTTATCATTGACATATTATACTCAATATCACTTATAAAAGGTTGTGTTGAAACGTTCCATCATAACGAGTTCGTTGTTTCTATAAATAATTCTCTAGTATTTCATAAATATGCGAGAACACCTCAAATAACCATTTAGTGATATCAATTTGGATTTTATATTTGCTCCATGCATCAAATACATAAACAAAACACAATATCATACACAATATAACCTGTATGATAATTCCTATTGCTAATGCATAATTATTCCAACTTACATGTTCTCTTTTTAATAGGGTATTCTTGTATATCGTTTTGGGACAATCCCTATATCTTTTATACTCACCATAAAGTTCATCATTTACAATCCAAAATTGAGTATTGAAACAACTAAAGTTGATTTTAATACAAGCATATTGTTAAAATCAACGTGTTGTTACTTATAGTTTAAAAATATCAATTTACCTTTTAATGTTCTTTCTTATGAACACATGCTTCCTCTGCACTTTATTGAAAATCAAACTATTTGATATTTCTATCAAAATATTTTTCAATCCTGATGCTTATAAAATGATACGTTTGTATCAACTTACAAACCCAACATCGCTCCCATTGACTTCGAGGCATTTTGGTTTGATGGCATACTCTAAATCATTATTAGAATTTCTGTTTCAATACATAAGTACCAAACACTAAGTCTTATCGAGCTATAATTTTGTGAGTAAACCTGAATTAATTTGAGCATGTTGAATACCGAAACTGTTATGCAAATTTCAGTAATTGAAATTTGTGATATTACTCTTATCAACATTGCTCATTTAATTCCAACCACATTAGACTTTCCAATAAAGACATGATCTCGGCCGATGGATCACATCTCTTTTGTTACGACCACCAAAATCATATTTTGATAGCATACTTGGAGTTCTTTCAGATACGCATCATACCATATAAAGTCAACAATCTTAATGGTTTAATTGAACAACCGAGGGTAATGTATATTTTCGACATTAATAAGGAACTCATAGTTTCTCTTTGATGTACGAGAATACTTAATAAACATTCTAATGCTATATGAACATTTAGGTTAGTCAATTTCACTTCATCTCATATAATCAGTTCTACCTTTAGATCGGATCCAATTCGATTTAACTACTAAAAATATCTCAAAGAAATTCCTTCACAATGAAGTTAATATATCTTGAAACAAAAATTATTTCTTCGTGCAAATAGAATAGGGATTCACAAATCTTTTATGAACCTTTTTATTTATAAAACTGATTTTAGGTTACAAAAATTATGCTTAAAACATAAATATGTCATTTGATGAGAGATCTTTTTCAAAAAGCTTTTTGGAGATTCATCCAAGATCCCTCATGAACAATTATTATGTGCAATCATTTGACTCGCACAACCTACCAACTCCTTGTCCTAGGATATGTTGGGATTTCTTACAAACCCTTATCTTGTATGATTTTGTAAACTGTTGGGTAGATGAAATAATATCAATCTTGTGTACTACTCGTAAGTACATGACCTTATAGAAAGAAACTAACTCAACTTCACTCATACTTAATTGTAAATTTTCCAACCATGTCTGATTACTCCTTATCGATGAACCATTATGTATCACATAGAGGTGTGACTTATGAGATTGAATCTATATTAATTTTTAGTTACATTTGAAACTCTTTCCAATATACTCACTTATTCGACCAAATCAAATCATTTTATTCCATTGCATGTTATTTTATTTACTTTTCTTTTATATTCTATGATTTTATCATAAACTTACTATATATGTATCTAATACACATGTTCATGGTAGTAATAAATCATCGGTGAATATAAAAAAGTATGTGGAACCCTTTTGGTATTAATAGACTTGAGATTGCATACATCAATATGTATTAATGCAAAGAGTTCATCAACTCTTATGATGCTCCCACCGAATGGGTGCATAGCCATTAATTATTTGAGGTATAATTAACCTGTATCATATGATTCATAATCATGTAGCAAAAACTATTTCTCAGCTTGATCTATAATTTCCAAACAACTATAAATAATATTAGACACATATGTACTTTTGTTGCATCATTTTTACTATGAAAACAAATTTGATAATATAGTTCTATTTCATAATGAATATTCATAATACTCATTATTGAAATATAGTTATATCTATTTTTCAATCAATACCAAAATAAACATATAGGTGACCAACTTACAAAGGTATTTAGTAGTTGAAATTAGGCACTTGCATGGGTATAGAAACATTATATAACATGCATTTAGAATTATTAGTAATTATATATTATATTTCTATTTATCAATTTTCAATTCAGTTTGTGTGTGTGTGTGTCTATATATATATGTGTGTGTGTGTGTGTTAATTGAAAAATGTTTTATCAATCATATTAAATGCATAAATTTGTCATTGTAGATAATTATAGCATTATATAGCATATGTTCTTACAATATTAGAAAGGTTAAATGTTACCATTTCATTTTTCTAATAAAGCTCCCACTAGTCTTTTATGTTTCTCCAAACCCTAAGATGAAACATAGAAGTCTCACAACTTCATTAGTGGGTGTTAGGACTCGTTTTTTTTGGCATTCTGACCTTGAGTTTTCCCAACAAATCATATTCCCACAAATGATGGATAACTCCTTATCGGTTGTATCACATACAACTCCTAACCCATTTTTCCTTGTTCTAATCTCATTTCGACCTTGAGTTTGCTCAAAAAATCGAAAGAGATTATTCACTCATACCTACCATATCGTGATGGCATAAGTATAGTATGTGTACCTTGAGTTTTCTCAACAAATACATATAGTTATCTTACCTAATCTATTCAATATATTAATAATAATTTGCACAACATCCCTAGCTTGAGTTTGCTCAACAACTAAGGAGTATGTAAGTAATTTATTAATATATTTATATATATATATATATATATATGGTAAAGGACAACATTTATTAAGTGATATTGACTTATAGAATAATATATTTCTTATGAAATACCCCAACGATTCAAGTGTCAGACACATCAGAAATCATGTTATATGTACATTTACATATGTATTTATTTTTCAAGTCTATTTGGGTTTCTTTAATGTTCCACATTTAGTTTATACACAATCATATAAGTTGTATTATTATATAACTTTTATATTTCATGTTACTTGTATGATAGTCTTACGTATAATATATCATCAATTAAATCGTATCTGATTAATTTTAATCAGTTAACTCTTTAATTAATTTTAGAATTAGTATTCCAATATAACTTTTATTTGGACAAATCTAATATAGCATTTATAGTGTATACCATAACCTTTATAGTGTAATACACATATAGCATATATGTGTGTATTTTATTTAGTTAATTAACCTTTAATTAATTTATTCAATTAAACAACTTTTATTAAAATTTATTAATTTCAAAATTTATCTTGTATACATACATTTATACTTATGTTATCTTAAACATTTTAAAATAAAATAACATATATCAACATATATAATACATGTATATATACATTAATTAGTTAATTTATTGTATTAATCTTATTAATAAATTAAAATTTGAAAATCATTATATAAATATTTTCAAACATTTTGAAAACTTATGTAGTATTGTAATTTTTATGATAAACATGTTTTATTTTAAATTTAACTTAAATTTAAAATCTTTAACGTTAATTGTCAAAACGATTTTGAAAATTAGCCCAAGGCCCAAATTAAGTTGGGCCTTTTCTATTAGGGGCAACCTTTGGGTTCACTTCATCTTTCGGGTCAAGCCGGTAACTAGGTAGGATAGGGTAACTGATTACCTAATTCCAATTTCTAGACACCGCACTAAGTGAGCAAGCTTAATTAGTTAGCCATAATATGACTAATTTAGACCACATATGTAACAACCCGCATATTTAACGATTTTATATTTAAATGTTTAATTTAAATATAGCGTCGTTAGTTGGATTTAGGTCCGAAAAGCTACTTTTTGCAAACGGCCGAATTGGAGCTCGAAACCACTTCCATTGAGTCCAAAATGGCGTTTGCGATCTTTTTGAGTATAATCTTTGATATGTTTGGAGTTTGTGAAATTTTGCCCCTTTTTCTACTTGGGCTTGAGTTTGGGTTCAGCCCCAATCTCCTCTTAACCCTCTAGCTCACTAACTCTTCATCCATTCATCCTCATTTCATTCCTTTAGCTTAAGAAAACTGAAAATGGGGGAAGGAAAGAAGAATTAGAAACTCCAAGCCCTAGTTCCATTTGCAAACTCCAAATTCTTGCTTGAAATTCAAAGCGAAGGATAGGTAAGCCTTCTCTTCATCTTCTCCATCTCTTCTCCTCTTCAATTTTAGAAATTCCTAAGCTCTAATTTGGGAAATATATGTTTTGGTTCTTAGATTGAAGATTGTAGAGTTGAAGTGAAGAGTGGTTAACCTCCTTCTTGTGTTTGTGCTCTCATCTTTGTTTGTGTGCAAAATGGTGAGATTTTTATCTCACGTCTATGACTATATGTATCTTTGGTTGTTAGGTATGAATTCCTAACAATTATTCATGTGCAATTGCTTTTGATTTGGATTAGTTTTGTGAACATTGCAATTTTTGGTGTTATGAAGTCAAAAGTTCTAAAAAGCATAACTTTGATGTTTTAATCATGTTTTTGGAGGTGTATAAAAGAGCCAATAGTGCTGGGTTGTCGTATGGCATAAACCCATAGCATCCATCGCTCATTCGTTTGCAATTCATTTGGATTTTTGCCTTTATGGGCTTGGCTGATTTTTGCCTATAGGGGAATTTCAGACGTCTGAACTCTAATTTCAGACGTCTGGTTTCAAATTCAGACGTCTGGTTTGGAAACCCAGACGTCTGGAATTGGTCCCTGGAAGTCGCAAAAAGGCAGAGACAAAATCCAGACGTCTGGAAATCCATTCAGACGTCTGGTAGTGGTTCAGACGTCTGGAAGGTAATTTCAGACGTCTGAAATGCGCAGTTTTACCTATTTTGGCTAATTTTGAGTTAATTTTCAACTTTTATCGATTCGTGTTGATTCCAATTTGTTGCTATTGCATATTTGAATTTGATGACTTGTTTTTGACTTCATTCACGGGTTTTATAAATAATCTCTCTAAATCGTATTAAAAGCTCCCTTCTCCAAATTATAAATTCTATTTATAGTGCACACACACAATTTCGCACTTCGAGCGAAGTGGAAGGAAGATTAAATGGTTAGATAAAACACGGACCATGAATCCGTGCGTTTGTCTTCCTGATTAGTCCCCTACCTATTCGATTGATCGTTTTGACCTTTGGGTTTGGTTTATCGATGATATGAAGTAAACTTTGTACTGCTTTGAGTATGAAAGTGACTGACGGATAGTAAACCGTTTAGTGCGAACGAGTGGTTATGGGACGCACGTTAACACTTTTTGGATTCCTTTTCGAGAGTTGTAACACATTCCGCCAGTTAGTGGTGTCCAGTACTGGGCCTCCGGGCCTTCACCACTACGGTTTATCGCCCTATAGTATCGCTTACGATGCTGGTCTTTATGAGCCGCATGGGTGATATTGGGTTTGTGCCTTCGGGTTTGTTGCCCTTTAGTATCGCTTCCAATGTTGGTCGTTATGAGCCGCATGGGTGATATTGGGTTTGGAGTCTTCGGGCTCATGGATCCTTGTTTATACAGTACTGAGCTCGAGCAATTTTATGATGTTTCATTGATATGTATATTCCCTTGGTATCGCCCTTCGGTGTTGGTCTTTTTGAGCCGCATGAAGTATGGCGATTACCTTGTGGAACTTGTATACCTTATGGGTATTTGTTATTTGGCTTTTGGCTTGATTTGGGATAATTGTATCCTTTGTTTATCTATGTCGTCGTTGATATGAGGCTTGTTCTATATGATTCATCTTTTGTTGATGATTGTGTTATCTCTTTTAGAGATATTTGTTATACTTTGTAACCTTGCAGGTTTATTGTGTTCAGTTTATCTAACTGATTTGTTTAGCTAGACTGACCCGTGTATTTTATACTCGGGTCAGACCGAGATGTTTCAGGTTAGGTACTTTGGACTTAGCCTATTTTGCTTCCGCATGGACTACTTCGCTAGCTTCTTTTTGTCATAGCTTTTGTGTAGTCTTATTATGTTAAAACTCTGATATTTATTATTCTGGATTTGTCTGTATATTGTGGTTGGCTATACCACATGACATGTATTATTTTGTATACTCTGCTATGTATCGGTATATATGTATATGATGGTTTACTGTTCTGTGATGTTTCCTACGTTTGAGTTGTTATATTCTGTTCTGATAGATCCTCCAGCCACCTATGGTTTTGTTTTAAGTATTCATTGGATATGTCGATCGGTTTGGTGTGATTATTGTCGACGTATTTAATAGGTAGTTAAAGCAAGACTATAGATGGTCTCTCCTATCCAGCCTTATTCTCCGTGTTAGCAGACGGTAGTATCTATTAATACTCTTTGCTAGCGTGGGTATAGAGGTGGGGCATCACAGCTTGGTATCAAAGCTGAGTTCAGAACAAAGTATGATAAACACAGAATAGAAGCACATATTACGATACATCAAAGTGTATAAGTGATACAAATCTTTGAATCATCATGTCTCTCTATTCCATCAAGGTTATATAGAATTTGAGAATACGGCTAGGAATGCATTTTATTCCATAGTATTCCATATTGTAATATCTACCTTGTGAATAATCTCGTTCTTATCTTACTTTCAGCGTATGGCTGGAAGAGGCAGGGGACGACGTTCGAATGCTGGGCAATCCAGTGGCACACACCCGAATGGCGTTTATATGTCTGCCGATCAGTTTATGGAGTTGTTTAGGAGCACTCAGCCTCCAGTTCCTCCTCGAGTGTCTCCACCCCGCAAGTCTGCCTTTGCACGTCAGTGCAGTGATTTTGCTTATCTTGGAGGAAAGCCGTTTAAAGGCTCTGAATCCGTTCTTGAAGTCCAAGCTTGGTTTCGCACATGCGAGCGTATCTTCTCTCGTATGGATCTTTCTGACCATGATAGAGTTCTTGTAACTTCTAGCTTATTACAAGAGCATGCCCTTGATTGGTATGAGCTTCTTATAGCCGAAATTGATGAGTCTACTCTTTCTTGGACTCAGTTTCGGGAGCGGTTTGAACTCAAGTTCGTTCCTGAATCTGAAAAAGTTTTATTGACCCGTCGCTTCCTTGAGTTGAAGCAAGGGAAGTCTTCTGTTTCTGAGTATGTTGCATCATTCGAGGCTTTATCTAAGTATGGTCTTGAATTCATTAGCACTTCTTATAATAAGAATTTAAAGTTTGTCTCTGGTCTTAAGAAGTATCTTAAGAAGTCTTTGTTGCTTCAGCTTAAGCTTTCTTTTGAAGAATTAGTAGATTCGGCACTTCATCTCGAAGCTGTCGAGATGGAGTGTGATAGTGGTGAGGATGTTGAGGTTTCTAAGAACCCCAACAAGAAGCAGTTTCCGTTTCAGAAGAGGTCTTTTCCTTCTAAGAACAAGAAGACTGGTGGTTCTAGCTCTCAGACTCAGCCTTCTGGAACACCTTTTATTCGGAAGTGTTTTAATTGTGGCTCTCCGGATCATATTATTCGAGCTTGTCCTAAGCCTCTCTTCTGCCGCTATTGCAAGAAGGAAGGTCATCATGTTTCAGCTTGCCCTACTATTCCTGGTGGTGCCAAGTCTGGCAAGCTTAGTGCTGCCAAGGCTTCTGAAGGTCCTTCTCAACCCAAAGGTATATCTCCATCTATTTTGGAAGGTTCTGTTTTATTCCATGATCATAGTATTCGAGTTCTTTTCGATACGGGTGTTTCACATTCCTTCATATCGAAAAAGCTCGTCGATGATTTATCTTTGGATGTTTCTTGTATGGTTACTTCTTTAAGGATTGTGAAGCCTATTGGGGGATCCGCGACCCTTAGTTTTCTTTGTGATGATGTTGAGATTGTTTTATGTGGTTTTTCTTTTCGTGCGAATCTGCACGTTATCTCTTGTCTGGAATTTGATATGATTTTGGGTATGGACTGGCTAGTGAGATATAATGCCAGGATTATTTGTTCGGAGAGAATTATATATCTTCGACATCCGGATTCGCCTACTCAGCTATCTCTTGTTCTTCGGGATGTGGATAATTCCGAGATGGCTTTATATTCTCTTGACTCGCGAGATGATGATGTTATATCTCATATTCCTATTGCTTGTGACTTTCCTGATGTTTTTGAGCCTGTATCGGGTTTGCCACCCAAGCGGGCAATTGAGTTCCGCATTGATCTCATTCCAGGTGCGCAGCCAGTTAGTCGTCCTCCTACGAGGATGTCTACAAAGGAAAATGAGGAACTCAAGAAGCAGCTTTTAGAGCTTGAGTCCAAGCAATTGATTTAATCCAGTTTTTCCCCATGGGGATCCGCGGTCATCTTCGTGAAGAAATCTGATGGAACTCTTAGGCTTTGCATTGACTATCGCAAGCTTAACGAGTTAACCATCAGAAATAGGTATCCATTGCCTAGGATCGATAATATGTTCGATTTATTGAGTGGTGTTAAGGTCTTTTCTCAACTCGACCTTGCCACAGGTTTTCATCAATTACGAATCGCGGAGGAGAGCATACCTCTTACAGCTTTCCGCACTCGATATGGTTCTTTCGAGTGGCTCGTTATGCCGTTCGGTTTGACGAACGCTCCTGCTTTCTTTGTAGATCTAATGAATCGAGTATTCGGGAATATCTCGACAAGTTCGTCCTTGTATTCATTGATGATATCCTTATTTATTCTAAGTCTGAAGCCGAGCATGCTAATCATTTGAGTATTGTCTTGAGTACTCTCCGTCATCATCAGCTTAGAGACAAATTCTCCAAGTGCCATTTTTGGGAGAATAAAGTTAAGTTCTTAGGCCATGTTGTATCTTCTGACGGCATTTCGGTCGATCCCTCAAAGATCGAAGCCATCCAGAATTGGAAGAGGCCTGAGAATGTGCATGAGATCCATAGATTCCTTGGATTGGCGGGTTATTACCGTCGGTTCATCAAGGACTTTTCCCGTGTTGTGCTTCCTCTCACCAGCCTTACTCGGAAAGGCATTCGTTATGTTTGGTCCGACAGGTGTGAAGCTTCCTTTCAAACATTGAAGAAACTTCTCACAAATGCTCCTATTCTTGTGGTTCCCGAAGGGAATCATGATCTTGTTGTCTACACCGATGCTTGTGGTAGTGGTCTCGGTGCTGTTCTTATGCAGAAGGATCGGGTAGTTGCGTATGCTTCTAGGCAACTGCGTCCGAATGAAGTTCGCTATGCCACTCATGATCTTAAGTTAGCCGCCATTGTCTTCGCCTTGAAGATTTGGCGACACTACTTATTTGGCGAGCGCTTCATTCTCTATACCGATCATAAATCCTTGAAGTATTTGTTTACTCAGAAGGAACTCAATATGAGACAACAACGTTGGCTCGAGTTTCTTGCCTCCTATGACTTTGATATCCAGTATACCCCTGGTAAGGGTAATCGTGTTGCAGATGCGCTTAGTCGCAAACACTAGGCCGTTGTTTCTATGATGCTTGCCGAATGGGATGTTCTTGAGACTCTATCTTTTTGTGAAATTCGTGACCGAGGTTCATTTTCTGATTCTCCTATTCTATTATTTAGTTTGGGAGCTCGACCTATTTTATTGGATCGTATTTTCGATGCTCAGCGGCGTGATACTGATTTGTTGCATCTAATTCAGCTTTGTGAGTCTGGATCTTGTGATGAGGCGTTGCACGATTTTAGCATTGATTCTCATGGGTGTCTTCGTAAGAAGAACCGTCTTTTTGTGCCTTCTGATTTTTCACTTAGGCATGACATTCTTGATGAATGTCACCGTTCTAAGTATACTATTCATCCTGATGGTAGCAAGATGTATGCCGATATGCGTCGCCTTTATTATTGGAAAGGCATGAAGCGCGATGTGGCGAGTTATGTGAGTAATTGCATAACTTATCAGCGTATAAAGGCCGAACATCAGCGTCCTTCTGGTCTTCTTCAGCCTCTTGAGATTCCATTGTGGAAATGGGATCAGATATCTATGGATTTCATTGACGGCCTACCTCGCTCGAGATCGGGCCATTCTAGCATCTGGGTTATTGTTAATCGCCTCACTAAGTCTGCTCATTTTGTCCCTATTAAGTCTAATAGGACTGCTTCGCATTTGGCTAAGTTATATGTCAAGGAAATCGTGAGACTTCACGGTGTTCCTAGTTCTATTGTGAGTGACCGTGATCCTTTATTCACGAGTCATTTTTGGAAGAGTCTTCAGCAAGTTTGGGAACAAAGCTTAATTTTAGCACAGCTTATCATCCGCAGTCTGATGGATAGACTGAACGGGTGAATCGTATCTTGGAAGATCTTCTTCGTATTTGTATTTTTGATTTTGGTGGAAGTTGGGAGGATCACCTACCTCTTGTAGAATTCTCCTACAACAATAGTTTTCAATCTAGTATCGGTATGGCTCCTTTCGAAGCCTTATACGGAAGGCCATGTCGATCACCTTCATGTTGGTTGGAATCTGAGGAGAAGCTTATTCTTGGCCCGGATTTAGTTCGTCATTCTTCCGAGAAGATTGATCTTTTCGGTTGAGAATGAAAGAGGCACAAAGTCGTCAAAAATCCTACGCGGATAGCCGTAGGAAACCTCTCGAGTTCTCGATCGGTGATCTTGTTTTTGTTCGTGTTTCTCCTTTGAAAGGGGTTATGCACTTCAGTACGACTGGGAAATTGGCTCCCCGTTATCTAGGACAGTTTTCTATTACTGAACGTACTGGCCCTGTGGCTTATAGAGTTTCACTTCCAGCTCATTTATCTGGTATTCATGACGTGTTTCACGTCTCGCAACTTCGAAAGTGTCTTCGGGAGTCGGATTCTGTTATTGCTTCTCCTAATTTGCAAGAGCTTGAGACTCACCGGACTTATCTATTGTACAGCAGCCTATTCGCGTACTTGACAGGAGGTGCGACACCTTCGAAATAAGGACGTGCCGCTCGTTAAAGTTCAATGGTCCGCTAATCCCAATTATTGTACTTGGGAAACCAGAGAATTTATTGAGCAATCTCATCCGGGTTTTCTTTCTTCGCTTTGAAACGGTGAGTATGTCTTTTCATCTCAAGCTTATTTCCTTTACTTTTGGATGTTGTATGTTTGTAGTTGTTACAAATATTGTCTCTAGGAATTGCGAGGATGCAATTTTGTAAGGAGGGGAGATCAGTAACAACCCGCATATTTAACGATTTTATATTTGAATGTTTAATTTAAATATAGCGTCGTTAGTCGGATTTAGGTCCGAAAAGCTACTTTTTTCAAACGGCCGAATTGGAGCTCGAAACCACTTCCATTGAGTCCAAAATGGCGTTTGCGATCTTTTTGAGTATAATCTTTGATATGTTTGGAGTTTGTGAAATTTTGCCCCTTTTTCTACTTGGGCTTGAGTTTGGGTTCAGTCCCAATCTCCTCTTAACCCTCTAGCGCACTAACTCTTCATCCATTCATCCTCATTTCATTCCTTTAGCTTAAGAAAACTGAAAATGGGGAAAAGAAAGAAGAATTAGAAACTCCAAGCCCTAGTTCCATTTGCAAACTCCAAATTCTTGCTTGAAATTCAAAGAGAATGATAGGTAAGCCTCCTCTTCATCTTCTCCATCTCTTCTCCTCTTCAATTTCAGAAATTCCTAAGCTCTAATTTGGAAAATATATGTTTTGGATCTTAGATTGAAGATTGTAGAGTTGAAGTGAAGAGTGGTTAACCTCCTTCTTGTGTTTGTGCTCTCATCTTTGTTTGTGTGCAAAAAGGTGAGATTTTTATCTCACATCTATGACTATATGTATCTTTGGTTGTTAGGTATGAATTCCTAACAATTATTCATGTGCAATTGCTTTTGATTTGGATTGGTTTTGTGAATATTGCAATTTTTGGTGTTTTGAAGTCAAAAGTTCTAAAAATCATAACTTTGATGTTTTAATCATGTTTTTGGAGGTGTATAAAAGAGCCAATAGTGCTGGGTTGTCGTATGGCATAAACCCATAGCATCCATCGCTCATTCGTTTGCAATTCATTTGGATTTTTGCCTTTATGGGCTTGGCTGATTTTTGCCTACAGGGGGATTTCAGATGTCTGAACTCTAATTTCAGACGTCTGGTTTCAAATTCAGACGTCTGGTTTGGAAACCCAGACGTCTGAAATTGGTCCCTGGAAGACGCAAAAAGGCAGAGACAAAATCCAAACGTCTGGAAATCCATTCAGACGTCTGGTAGTGGTTCAGACGTCTAGAAGGTAATTTCAGACGTCTGAAATGCGCAGTTTTACCTATTTTGGCTAATTTTGAGTTAATTTCCAACTTTTATCGATTCGTGTTGATTCCAATTTGTTGTTATTGCATATTTGACTTTGATGACTTGTTTTTGACTTCATTCACGTGTTTTATAAATAATCTCTCTAAATCGTATTAAAAGCTCCCTTCTCCAAATTATAAATTCTATTTATAATGCACACACACAATTTCGCACTTCGAGCGAAGTGGAAGGAAGGTTAAATGGTTAGATAAAACACGGACCATGAATCCGTGCGTTTATCTTCCCGATTAGTCCCCGACCTATTCGATTGATCGTTTTGACCTTTGGGTTTGGCTTATCGATGATATGAGGTAAACTTTGTATTGCTTTGAGTGTGAAAGTGACTGACGGATAGTAAACCGTTTAGTGCGAATGAGTGGTTATGGGACGCACGTTAACACTTTTTGGATTCCTTTTCGAGAGTTGTAACACATTCCGCCAGTTAGTGGTGTCCAGTACTGGGCCTCCGGACCATCACCACTACGGTTTGTCGCCCTATAGTATCGCTTACGATGTTGGTCTTTATGAGCCGCATGGGTGATATTGGGTTTGTGCCTTCGAGTTTGTTGCCCTTTAGTATCGCTTCCGATGTTGGTCGTTATGAGCCGCATGGGTGATATTGGGTTTGGAGTCTTCGGGCTCATGGATCCTTGTTTATACAGTACTGAGCTCGAGCAATTTTATGATGTTTCATTGATATGTATATTCCCTTGGTATCGCCCTTCGGTGTTGGTCTTTTTAAGCCGCATGAAGTATAGCGATTACCTTGTGGAACTTGTATACCTTATGGGTATTTGTTATTTCCTTTTGGCTTGATTTCGGATAATTGTATCCTTTGTTTATCTATGTCGCCGATGATATGAGGCTTGTTCTATATGATTCATCCTTTGTTGATGATTGTGTTATCTCTTTTAGAGATATTTGTTATACTTTGTAACCTTGCATGTTTATTGTGTTCAGTTTATCTAACTGATTTGTTTAGTTAGACTGACCCGTGTATTTTATACTCGGGTCAGACCGAGATGTTTTAGGTTAGGTACTTTGGACTTAGCCTATTTTGCTTCCGCATGGACTACTTCGCTAGCTTCTTTTTGTCATAGCTTTTGTGTAGTCTTATTATGTTGAAACTTTGATATTTATTCTTCTGGATTTGTCTGTATATTGTGGTTGGCTATACCACTTGACATGTATTATTTTGTATACTCTGCTATGTATCGGTATATATGTATATGATGGTTTACTGTTCTGTGATGTTTCCTACGTTTGAGTTGTTATATTCTGTTCTGATAGATCCTCCAGCCACCTATGGTTTTGTTTTAAGTATTCATTGGATATGTCGATCGGTTTGGTGTGATTATTGTCGACGTATTTAATAGGTAGTTAAAGCAAGACTATAGATGGTCGCTCCTATCCAGCCTTATTCTCCGTGTTAGCAGACGGTATTATCTATTAATACTCTTTGCTAGCGTGGGTATAGAGGTGGGGCGTCACAACATATGCTTTTGGGCTCTAATACCATTGTTGGAACTGGACCAGCCCGCAGCGGAAGTTATGGATGAATTTCAAAAAATTTACCTTATTGGATCGTTATTGGGCCTATGAAGTCTAGCTGAATTAGAACGTTTCTATATTTCATTTAAATAAAATCATTATTCTACTTAAATTCAAATATATTAAGATATGAAATTAATTTTATTTGATTTAGTTTATACATATATGTATCATATACATATATGTGTGAGTGCATGTGTAACATAATAATCCATGAAAGGTATAATATGCTCATATGCAGATGTTGGGATTTACATCGCAATAGACATATTAGTTCATTTTGATTGTCATGTATGTTGTCCAAATATATGCATGTCTATGTGTTACGGCACACACACATGTATGTACAAATATATTACATATAATATATGAACATAAAACATTTATATATGGATAAATATATATAGAAAGAGAGAGATAAATTACTAAAAATTAATTATAATTCAAAATTAACTTAGTTTTGCAAACATAATAATTTTAATATTTTAATTTGTATATATTAGGAATAAAATGATGTTTTCATCCATCAATAATTAACATAAAATAATCTATTGATGAAAATTTAATTTTGCAATTTTGAAAATCTAGGATAATAAATTAGAGCTTAGAAAAAATATGGAGATTTTTCACAGTTGAAATATTATTTTTAAAAACAAATACATTGATTTTGGTAATAATTATTTAATATGAAATAATATGTTATTTAAAATTTAAAATTTCATAAATTCTAGGATCATGAATGAAAGGTTACAAAAATATTTGAATAATTTTTCAATTGAACTATTATTTAATAAATCAGAAATAGTTTTCTCGAAATAATATTAATAATAAACTTTATTAAAAAAATCCTAAATTTTATATATACGTTTTTGAAATTATATAATATTTTTTATAAATATAAAATTTAATTTTAATGTAATAATTATTTTATATATAATAAACAATTCAAAATTTCAATAATGTTACTTTAAAAATATGAATATATGAATGATAATTAATTTTCGAATTTGTAAATTCATATTATATATAATTTAGTGTACTAAAATTTTTAAATTATATATGGCATAAATATTCATATATGCTATCATGAGAGAGAAATATACACTAATATATATACGTGTGTGTATGTGTGAATTTATTAATAAATATATATGAAACAATTATTAATGACAAAAATTGATTTTGTACAATAAAAAATATTTTTCTATACATAAATCAAATAGTATAATAAATAATTATGCACATAACCAAACTGATTTGTGACAACTACATCTACTTACAAAATCTCACCTAACGAAACATATAGTGGCAATATATTTAAATAAATACAAAATTGCTCATTATAGCATCATAGAATATAATTTAATTACTGTAATATAAATTTAAATTATTAATTTGATGATGCCTTTTAATTCACGTTGAAGCAACGACTTCCCTTCTTTTCACTGTTCTTGATTCGTCAGATTGCAAGTTCGAAATCACCGACCTCCAACTACCAAATAGTATTATTTTAATTTGAAATATATTTCAGAATTTTGGAGTGGAACGAGACCTATGTTTTAACCAGCAAAGTAGAAGATAATGGCGGCAAAAAAACGTTCATCATTATTTTTAGAGATACATGTATATAGGGTTGTATTAGAGAAAAACGAGAAAAACCTTTTTACCCATTATCACTTCATCTCAACCCATTATCTCTAAGTCAATTCTCTATGTTCTTGCAACCCTAGACCTTCTCAAAACTAAAATTTTGCAGCCTAATGATGGGCCTTAAACCCGTCTAAGCCCAAGCCAAAATACTATGCAATCAAATCTAACTTAATCGTTTGCGATATATCAATTGATATATTTATAACTGTTATAAATATATATAACATTATTTATTTATCAAATCATATTCAAATTTTGTAATTAATATTTCATAAATATTAATTAATTTAAAACAATTATAAAAAAATTAAATCGTTCGATTTTAAGTGAATTCATCATTTCGGCTGTGTAACTCTTGGGTATAAATTTGGTCAGCGATTAACATCGAACAATTCTAATGTTAACGTTCACATGTCACTTAGCAAGTGGTGACATCATGGCCAAATTTATCGCTTACTTATTTTCGATAAAAATTCAATTTTTTTTATTAAGCGTTACGCGTTTGTGACATTTGTTTACACCAATTCTTTTCGTCAAACTATATCACTTTGGTCTTATGGAATTTGGTAATGGTCAAAATTCCAACTTCATTCACATTTAACTTTATAGTCCAAATATAAAGTCCTTGGTTTAATAATAACAAATATTATTAACGAAAATGCTCTGGCCAGAGACTTTGAGTTGACTGTGATACTAATCGCATACAACTGAGAAGACGAATCCCTTCTTGAACAGTGCTTCACTTCCAATACTTCCACTCGACCCAACTATAGTCACTTGACGGACGTCATGCCACGAATTGGCTATAATCAAAGCGGAGCTTTCATATGGAAGATTCACGGTATTATCAAGTTGAGAGAACCATGTAAATCAGTCACATCGATATTTTCTGTTTGATCTTAGATATATTAACTAACAGAAAACTATCGAGTGAGTCGTTCCATAGTTATCCAATAACTATTAGTATGTAACCCCTGGATGCCCCAGTAGTCATGAGTAATACACTGCCCAACATTTGAAGAGCGTTACATACTCCAGTCTCAACGGATACATCAATATCCAATCTCGATGCATCTTGACTAGGAACATTTAAAATGGTATATTTGTTTCGTTGTGATAAATTACTCATGGTTATAACACTTTGTAACTACTATCACAAAATATACCATTTATGGATTTTTCTATTAAATATACCTTTGACTAAGTTAATTAATTAATACAATCACATTATATCAAGTATATAATATGAAGAAAATACATTTTATTTCAAACAAGATTGGTCAACGAGTTAGATATATGTAACAAATTACATAATTGCCCCTGAGGCATACCACTAACTCTATCATTACTAAGGAAAATAAATTATTATAAAAGAAGGACTTTTCTTCAAATGTTGATTTAGTTAAATGGAAGTGCTTAAATGTTAAATTTCCCTAATTTAGTATGATAAATGTGGCAGTTTTAAATGGTAAAGTATTTGAAAAGTTTTAAAGTAACCAATCAAGGAATTACAATAAGATGGTTAGTTATATAGTGATTGTCATATTAAGCTATAATTCAGCGTTTTTCAGAAAAGATATTTCCACCTATTTCGGATGCACCTTTCAAATCCTTTACCTCCGCACCAACCTAGTCGAAATCACTAGAGTCGAAACCAATGCACATGGTATCAATGGCAACGGTACGAAGTGAATTGGTGAGTAGCAGAAGATAGGGTACCGAAAGTAATGCTTCCGCTAGGGGAAAAACCAAAGTTTACTTTTAAAGATAAGTTCATGCCTAGATTTCGAAGGCCTTTCAACCAAGTTGATGCCCTATAATGTCGAAACCTTATTTTCTTTTCAAAACCTAAATTCTTGCCTTGTTCTACTTAAAGCTTTCGACATAGTCGAAACATGTGCTTTCGAAGAGGTACCTTTATCTTTAAATAAGATTTCGAAAGGGTAAGACATACTTGATCAAGGCATCAAGGATTGGACCCGCTACCCCCACTTAATCCTCAAATAATTTATAAAGATTTGTGTTAGGGGGCTTGCATACAAAACTCAAGGTTATGAAAGCTGGATGTCATAGGTTTTAATAAAGAAAGAGCCAAGCAGCTCTTATCAACTTTCCTACAATGCTGTCCTTGGTGGCTTTAATATGATTAACAGAAACATTTACCCAATTACATCACACAAAAGATTGGCATAAAACAAACAGTATCACTGCTTAACATAACCAGTAAGAATCCTAATAGGTCACCATCATCAATTATCTATTACTGGACTATATGAGTATGAAGTGTATGAAACATACTTTCTATAAAATGCACCAAGCGGTCGTGCCATTGGCTGATAGAAGATATTTTCTATAAAATTACAGATTTGTCAGATTGACCTGAAACCACTTTAAAGACCCTACAAATTGAATTGGCTATTTTGATGTTAAGTTTGATTAGATTTGGAGTTAGTTTGACAAGTCAAATTGGTTGGTTACTTTTTCGACGACCAGAATTAGTATGTTAACTTTAATGTTTCATGATTGGTAGGTTAAATTTTGGCACTCCGCATTTTAATTGGAACTCTCCGGAAACCCTCCCTGCAAACAGCTCCTGGAACACCTCTCTTCACACCAAAATCAAGCGTTCATCTTCTTCTCCAACTCCGTCTCCTTATCCATCTCCATCTTCTTCAACTTCATGCTCTTCCACCTCTCGAACTTCTACTCTTCCTTCCACCTCCATAATTTTTCAATTAGGATTAATAAAGATCTAGCCTGCAAAAACAAATTAAGATGAGTATGAGGTATCATATCTTTATCATTACTACTAACAATGAGAATCCTTGAACTAATTCAACCGTGTCTTTTTGGGTTACCAGAAATACTCTTCCGGCAAAAATTGCATTACCGCTTTTTTTATATGTTCAATGTAGGCACTTCTAGGCATGCTAAGTGGAGTGTCATCCACCAGATCATGCATAATATCTATCAGTATTACCTATACATAAGTAAGGGGTACTTATCTGACCATTTTACAACACTAACATTTCATAGTAACATAACATAATGACACATTGGCATCTACAAAGTTACACACATGAGCACGTTAAGGTAGAAAAATTGAAAGATCAAAAGACATTTCTTGAATAACAGCATATTGACACCTGCGATATGCTAGAAAATGGTATTGCTTACTACCAAAAAAATTTCTGAACAACTAAGGTGCAGCCATATTTGTCTGACAACATGCTGCCATTTTTGTAGTTATTTGCTAATATGTATTTAAGAAATCCTTCTAATAAACTAAGATTTGTGTTGACAACCAAAATAGAAAGGTATGTCTCATTAGGGTAATGGTATAAATTTCATCTTCTTGCATATTGAAGAAATTTTAGTTTTAATCTCCAACAATATTCGAATTTCAAATATTATTATATTGATCTTCTTGCAATATTCTGTTACCAAGATGTAATGACTTCATACCACAATATGTCCATCCGCTGATGAAAAGAATAAAAGCCAACTCATAAATTATTTTTGTTTTCTACCACACTTGATAATGCAAATAGGTGCATCTATTTTCTTCCTTAATAGAAAAGAGGCTTTCCTTGAATATGAAATTATGTGGCAAAATCATTTTTAGGTATAAAAAAGAAAATGCAAACTAACCAAATTATATAGCACTGCAACAAAACTACTCGGAAATGAGGTTGGACAATGAACCAGCCTGCTTGCCGTTAGAGAGAAAACTTTGTCGATTCTCTCCACGACTTGAAAGTTCCATTTGAGCACTTGCCATGTATAAGATAGACAAAGTCTAGACTTTCATTGCAATATTCCATTGCAAATAGAAGAGAAAACTTTCTTTTATTTTTTATAGTTAATCACAGTTTTATATATAATCATTGTCTCAAATAGAAACCAAATAAGAAATACTGATATAGTTAACCATTGTGTTCATTTTCGTACTTTGTAAAGTTGGGTATTCTACTGTTCTTTACAGATGTAGTAACTACATGCGAGATTGTTAAATCATTAACAATCCATCAAGCATTTCAATAGAGTGGAATTGCAATGTTTGTGAAGCAAATAATGCTGCTAGATTTTGTTAATAACACACATTAAAACATGTATATAATTTATTAAGTATCGATGTATTTTATTAAAGGAAACTATTGTAATACGTTACTTAAAGTAAAAAAATTACCACACTATTTAGATATATCATTATTGTCAAAAGCTACATCATTTATTCCAATTTTGTTTGATTGAATTGGTGAAATTCTTTGCAAATACAAACGCCTTGATGACACCAAAATTGAACCATAATAGCATATATAAACTATGTTAAAATGGAAAATGTTAATCTCAACCCTATTTTAATAGTTTACTTTACTTTAGACATTATTATAATAGTGTATATTACTACATAATAGATAGT
Organism: Allium cepa; assembly: GCA_030765085.1. Lineage (NCBI taxonomy): Eukaryota > Viridiplantae > Streptophyta > Magnoliopsida > Asparagales > Amaryllidaceae > Allium > Allium cepa. Next base: position 1,001,277,240 of record CM060943.1, on the reverse strand, counting down.
TTAACGAGTCATTAAAGGATGGACGATGCCAAACATCCTTTGAGTTACTGATGCATTTCTTTTGCAGTTCACTTACATTTAATAAGTATGTATGTCCTGACTCGAGTGTTTTGCTTTACGCTCGGGTCAGCCTGAGTTTCATAGCTTTGGATTCATGCTCTTTTTGGAGCTAGAGATCTTCTGAAGATTTAACTGTCTACTTGATATTTTCATTCCAGTTATTTCAACTCAGCTTCTACTTTTTTAGTAGAGAACTTATATATTTAACTTTTCGTTGTATTTGTTTCCAGACTTGGGTATTATGCATTAGTTTGAGAGAATGTATCTAGGAGTTTCATGGACTCCTTTTATTCCGCTGCGAGTTATTCTGATATTCTGTGTCTGTGATTAATTTTATTTGCTCAAAATTTTATGAACAATCTATTGTTTTGAATTATTCAACCATTCAAACCGACAATAAAACCACACATGTCGGACTTGAATAATTTAAAACAACAGATTGTTAATAAATTTTGGGGCAAAAAAAATCAATCAGACACAGAATATTAGAATAACTCGCAGCGGAATAAAATAAACATAGGAGTTCATGAAACTCCTAGATACATAGTCTCAAACTAATGCATAATATCCAAGTCTAAATACAAATACAATAGAAAGTTAGATATATAAATTCTCTACTACAAAAGAGAAAGCTGAGTAGAAATAACTGGAATGAAAATATCAAGTAGACAGCTAAATCTCCGACGGATCTCTAGCTCCAAAAAGAGGATGAATTCAAAGTTGTGAAACTCAGGCTAACCCGAGCGTAAAGCAAAAACACAACACTCGAGTCAAGACATACATACTTATAAAATGTAAATCAACTCAAGTGAACTGCAAAAGAAATGCATCAGTAACTTAAACGATGCTTGGGATCGTCCATCCTTTAAGGATCCATTAAACTAGCTATTATAATAATGTCTAAAGTAAAGTAAACTATTAAAATAGCGTTAAGGCTTTACATTTTCCACCTAAACACATTTTATATATTTCCATAGTTTATACAGCACCATAATCTCGTCCGTAATGGACGCCGTCAGAGGGCATTCCATAGATATGATACAAAACAAACTCGTAGAAAGCGCGCTAGGGTGGTGACACGGCACAACTAGGCAATGCCAAGGTAGATATACCAATTACACTAACGAATAGCTGCAACTACCGTCCTACTCGATCCACACTCCCGAATCAAAAGTGTGCATCAAATCAATCACAATGTAATAGAATGACTAACGATGAAGTGTGTCCGATCGGAGGAGGTACCTCACATGGTCCGTCAGTTTCTTCTGTTTTAGACACCTTATGCTAACTCACGGGAGTTAGGTCCACGTAAATATATACCTTTAGGATCGTCGTTACCATCTTACTTCATCCTGAAATCTCCACCGCGTACACGGTTGTTAAAGTGGTTTTCGGTATTGACAGAGAGTATGTCCATATCCGATCCCGGTCTCTTTAACAACCAATCGTTATTATAACTCGTGGTTATATAAATTTCAAATGGTTTATATTTCATACCAAACATTTTCCTTTCAAACCATATAAATTACATATCATTATTCTTTTTTAAAATAATATTCAATTTTCCAAAGTCGTAACACTTCCAAATTCATTTAATTATAAGCCATTGAAGCATAAAATTTAAGAGATCATAGCACTTTAAATGTAACCTTTAAAATCATAATATTTGGAACTGAAACCCTTTTAGAAAATTTTGTAGCATTCTGGAAATGTCACTTTTAAAAAAACGCAGCACTGCAGAACTGTTACTGTAAGAATCCGCAGCAGTGCAGAAGTGTTACCGTAAGAATCCGCAGCAGTGCAGAATTGTTACAGTAGGAAATCGTGGCAATTTTGAATTGTTACTGTAGAAAATCGCAGCAGTTTTGAATTGTTACCGTAAGAAATCGCAGCAATTTTGGACTGTTACTGCAATACTTCCTACTACCATGTTTATGTAATCGACATATATTTGCGGTTTTTATCATAGTCATCATATCATTCCTATTATATTACTCTAATTTTAGCTATTTATACATTAAAGAAACCACACCTTTAGTTAAATAGCTTTGTTACTATAATGTCGAATTTTAAAGCTAAAATCCTTATGTTAAGTTAAAAGTATGTTATTAACTTGCACTTTATTTTCTTTTCAATAAATAACATTTATCATTTTTATTACCCAAGTTATACCATTTACATTAGTTAAAACTTATATGTCAAATATACGTTTTAACTTACATTTTTTTTCTCACAAAATAAAATCATTTATTATCTTAATCATTATTACATGAATTAAAACATACAATTTATAAGTTAGAATAAAATACCATTATTAAATCAAATCGGATTATTAAATTTCAATTTACCTTCATACTGTAAATTAGATTTCAAAAATTACATTTCCAACTATTTATTTCTTATAAAAAATTTAACACCTATAAACAAATTTACAGAAATCATTACATTAAATTTTAGTTGAATTTCATATATAAAAATCCAAAATACTTGATAATTTTTAGAAAAAACCATGTTAAATCAACCACGGAGTCTGTATAAAATTCTCTACCCTAAGGTCAAGTAAATACAGACATATATCGTTTCAATCCACAATTTATTAATTTTTCAGGTTTTATATCATTTCAAATCCGCAATCCCAAGTCAAATAAAATTGCTCAGGCCTATCATTTCAACCCATAACAATTTTTCTTAATCTAAAGATCGTTTGGTGTGTATCATTTCAACCCATAGTGAAGGAACTTGCAGTGTGGGAACATAATATTAAATAAACATGGCAATAAATAACATATCATGGCATATGATCATAATAGGTATAATATGACATAAAATAACATAATATAATCATAGATGAAATTCACAACTTGCATATGCAAATCCATACAATTCAATTATCATCAATTCACTAAAATATAAGTATGTTGTCCAGAGTGATTACTTACCTTTCTTTAGTTCGAGAAATGATTCAAAACACAACACAACGACTACGACAAGCACAACAAATTACAGACAAGCTTGAGTGGAAGAAGAATCCAAATCCAACGCTTAGAAAAATAAAATAAATTCCATATGTAAACAAATAATTCAGAAAGAAAAATAAAAGTAAAAAAATTATATTTTTATAAAATACATAAGAAGGCTTGTCTAAGGAGTGCATAAGGTTGGTCTAGGGTTTGCGTTCGGCCATAATGGCTTTGGGTTAGGGTTTGGACTCGGCTAGGGTATGGGAATTGGTGGCAAAGGCTTGGACACATGGCTATGGTTCTGTTAGACTAGAGTTTTGGGTTCGACCATGCCAAGTTTTGGCTAGAGTTTTGTAATTGGAGAGGTGGAGGTTCGGCTAGGGCAGGGTTTTGGATGGTGGTGGCTGAAACTAGTGAAGGGGAAGAGGGGAAAAGGAAGGAGAAGAGGTGGTTCGGCCTAGGTGTGGTTTTCGGTGGGAAGAGAAGGTGGAGGCCGACATTTGTGAAGTGAAGAAGGAAAAGAAGGAGGAGTGGGTTTTGGCTAGGGTTTGTGGTTGGAGGAAGAGGAGATAGGTGTGGCCGAATTTGTGGAGGAGAGGAGGAAAAATTGTAGAGAAAAATAAAAAAATTAGAGAAGAAGGTCTAGGGTTTTTAGAAGGAAGGGGAAGAACTTGCACCAATTTCTGTGGAGGCACAAATGAAGGATGAGGGGTCTAACCAAAACCCTATAATATTATATAGTCATCTCAACAGGTGACTTTTCATCTACTAAGAAAATTCCTAGCCCAATAGTACAAGCCCAAACAAATCAACATATAAATAAGACAAAACTTATTGGAAAAATAACTGCGTGTAATACGCCAAAATTCGTAAAATTTAAGAAGTAGAAATCAAAATTTAACAAAACGAAAAACAAAGAAAGTGTTAGAATTAAATCCGTCTTCATAAAAAAAAGTAAAAGTTAAAAATCTAAATTTTAAAATTTTCACAGAAAGTCAAACTTTGACCAAAGTTGACCAAAATTTGCATTTTAAGAAAAATCTTTATTTTATTAAATTTGAAAAACATTTCACATCAAAACACAAAATTTATACATTAAATTTTCAAATTTATAAATTTTAAAATAATTATATTCAACATTTCAACGAGTTTTCGTTTAAAATATTTCAGAAATTTGGCATGTTGTTACACTTTTCCATTGAATTGATTGGTTAAAGAGAATGAAACAAAAAAGGAACACAAACCATATCACTCAAACAAAACAGAAGGTGAACTGTGCATTTTTTTAATGATACACATTTGCATATGGAATTGTTTAAAATATGATCGAACCATGTTGTAATTGTAATTATTCATCTACACTAGTTAGTCCGCTTGGAAAATCCTCGTGGAATATTAAGTAATCAAATTAAGCATACTAACAATTTTTTATGAAACTATAAGGTGTCTACTAGTCATAATAGAGCAGTGAGATAGTAAGTAGATAAATGCCAACCACCTATCCTTTTGACATAAAATAGCACTGCCTCTAACGAACCAACAACAAATATTTAAACTAATATATCACTGGTTAGTCCGCTTGGAAAATCCTCATGGGATATTAAGTAATCAAATTAAGCATACTAACAATTTTTTATGATCCAACCATGTTGCAATTGTAATTATTCATCTACACTGGTTAGTCCGCTTGGAAAATCTTCATGGGGTATTAAGTAATCAAATTAAGCATGCTAACAATTTTTTATGGAACTATAAGGTGTCTACTAGTCATAATAGAGCAGTGAGATAGTAAGTAGATAAATGCCAACCACCTATCCTTTTGACATAAAATAGCACTGCCTCTAACGAACCAACAACAAATATTTAAACAAAACAGAAGGTGAACTGTGCATTTTTTTAATGATACACGTTTGCATATGGAATTGTTTAAAATATGATCCAACCATGTTGTAATTGTAATTATTCATCTGAAAATCCTCATGGGATATTAAATAATCAAATTAAGCATACTAACAATTTTTTATGGAACTATAAGGTGTCTAGTCATAGAGCAGTGAGATGGTAAGTAGATAAATGCCAACCACCTATCCTTTTGACATAAAATAGCACTGCCTCTAACGAACCAACAACAAATATTTAAACTGATATATCACAAGTTTAATGGGTTGAATATAAGTAGACAAAGAGATTCATAAAAAATCATACCTTAAAAGTATTGGATCTAGGCGCAAATTGCACTACTGAAAGAAAAAAGAGAAACATCACCATATCCACGGTTTAACCACCATTCCATAAAGGAATGTTGTCAACCACATTCTTATAAACTTTGCTAGGTCAATCTTTATACCATATATTAGTCGTATCAATGCCATCAAGTTTACAAAAAATGTTTACATCCCTAACATATTTCAGCATGCTAAATCATTTCAAGAAATCGTTTTCTAAATGTTGATGTTTCAAAACTTACTATATGTACCTCTTATTGCAGTACAAGTACGTACTTTCATAGAAAATCAAAAAAAAATATCGAATTTCATTCATTAGCGATTGATATAATTAATCGTTTGAAATTAACAAAATATTAGTCGCATTGCTAAACTTGAACAGCACAACCAATTGACAAACCGAGCCATACAACTAATGTTAATCTTTCCAATCGCGAAACCATATAAATCATTGTATTCATGTAAATACAGCGATACTAAACCGGATAAAATTTAATATAATTAACCAATTTATTTTAAAAATATCCAAAAAATATTCAAGAATGAATACGAATTCCCCAAAAATCATGATTTTTCACAAGTTAATCCCAAATTCCAAGGCATATAGCAAAGCATAGATTTAAGACCATACATGCCTTTTTTACAAACAATCAGACAATAAATTGATGAAAGCATGTCCAAAAAATATGGAAGATTGGCAGAAATACAAAGAGATAAAGAGATCTGTTAGCAAAACTTCATGGACAACAAAAGTCGCTGATGAGATCAGAAATCCAAATACTTACTCCAAATGAACAAGCAAATTTACTTCAAAATACCTTTTCTCAAGATCTAGTGTTCGACTAGCACTGAATTCAAAATTGAACTAGCGGATAAAACTCAAAATCAAGCACTGAATTCGCAAATTCAAAGGTACCAGAGAAAAGAAGCTTAACTAGAGAAAATCATAGAAATCACGTTAAAGCAGTCTTCTTACCATTGATTAAATATCGATCAAAAAACAACATATTTTGACCAAATAACTGAAAAGAAAAATTATGAAGAAAAAAGAATAGTCAACGACATGTAATGAAGGAATTAACTCCAGAAGCTCTCAAGCCTGACGAGGCAAAGCTCTTAGGCGGCCACTGTAAACGTACGACGACTACTTTTTCTTACTACTGAAAAATAAAGCGCATACATGAAATAGAAAAAAAATGAAAAAGAGGATCAGAATCATTGGCTTGATTTCTCCAATGAGAAAATAAAATGCGCCGTATAATCACAGTCGATCATTAGCGGATCGGTTCATTATTTCACTAAATATTCAATCGTATAATTCCAACAAAATCAATAGAGAAGAAAGGGAAAAAATAAAAAAGTAATTTTGCTCGATTTGATGCCAGAGTTTGGGGGGAGAGAGAAGATCTGAATGGCAAAAGCGTTCATATAAAGGAGCAGGTACAGAAAATATATGGAAAATTATTGGGCTGAATTAGATTTATGGGTCAGAATTGTTTTTAAACCCCTTCTTAAACATAGTCAAAGACATCTGGTCCAGAGAAAGAGCCATTTCTGTTCAAGGAAGCAAAAGCACATAAGCATATTAATCCTAAGCGCTTTCCAGTGGATTACGGGCTGAATATTCAACCCGATGAATATTCAGCCCGTAAGTCGGGGTGGGGCTCCAGTGGCTAGGCGTCCATTTAATGGGCGTCTGTCCTCAGGCGCCCATTTATTGGACGTCTAACAATCAGGCTTCCATTTTATGGACGTCTGAACAAAGGCGCCCATAAAATAGGCACCGTCTTCCCTCACCCTCACTTCTCTCTCAATTTTTTCGGTTTAATCTTTTTTTAAAAATTTAAAAATTTAAACGGAATACCGCCGCGTCCAACCAAAATCGTCTGAAAAACGGTTCACAGACATCCAGCGGAGCAAGCTGGACCATTACACGTTCCGCCACCACCTGAAGTTTCACCTGACGATTTATGTGTTCTACATGAGCTGTCAGATGGTTATCGGCATAGAGCCGAAACTGCTTTGACGACCATACAGGCATAAATTGCAAATTACTATAACTTGTTATTTTAATATGTACATTACATACTCATATTAAATAACTCTTACTGTATCAAAAATTGTTAATTCATAAATTATCTATAGGACCATTACATTCACTGTCGGGGTAGTTGGGCTAAGTGCATTACCCAGTTTTATGACCATCTTCCCGGTCCTATTATTGAGAGGCTACAGGCTAGTCCTTTTGGTTTATTTTGTCGAGTAGACTTGTTCAGTCCATTGATCGACCTCTCATTCAGGCATTAGCTGAGAGGTGGTGGCCCACCACGCATACGTTTTATTTTTCAGATTTTGAACTTGGTATCACCCAGTTGATTTCTACATGTTTACTGAGATTGAGATTAGACGACATGGTCTTCGACCTTTTCCATTTGATGATTTATACAAGTCGCCAATTTGTTTATAGTTTTTTTTACCACTGATAGATGTTACCTGCGTAACTAGTGGTTCTGTTAAGTTGACTTACTTGCAGCAGTACATCACCAGTTATATAGCTGGAGCCGATATGATGGATGCAGTTATTAGAGCATTTTTGTTTTACCTGTTTGGTTCAATCTTTTTTTCGAACCAAAAAGGTACGGTTAGACTAGGCTATTTAGCATCTCTTACCAGATTAGACCAGCTACATACTATTGACTGGGGCACAGCGATATTAGGCACCCTATATACCGCTCTAGATTCATTTGAGCTTGGCGATGTCAGGCAGATGTATTTTTTTTGGTATATGTTGCCGTTATGGTATACGAGTATACGGCAAACATGCATCCCCACATCCAGGACACGGCTAGTCAGGCTGCTGAGCATTATTTCCCTAGGATGAGACGATATGAGACTATGCAGTACGTACATCATGTCCCCTTAGGTGTACGGCATGACTTGATGGAGGCTAGGTCACAGCTTGATATGCGTAGTCGAGGTAACATCATTCGGACTCCTTGGGCCTCATATTGGACTCATCTAGGAGATGCAGGTCTTCTGGTGGACGACCATCCCTTGATGGTTGCGTGTTCACTATCTACACGTAGGGTTGTTTTGCATACACCTGCATTTTTGCCTATGTGGTATTTGGGAGAGAGACGTGCTTATCAGATTACGGGTGATCGTCGTATACCATATGATCCTTTATCTTGTGAGGACATGTTTGGTAGACATAGGGTGATCGGCGATCAGTACTTAGATGCTCTACGACAGGCTGAATGAGTGAATAGTAGTACTTTCTTCATCGATGGGGATTACAATGCTTATTGGGCTAAAGTAGCACCCCGTAGATTCATCATACCAGAATATGTTCGTGGGGTCAACTCTGATCATATAGGACCTCATCTGGCAGTCGGTAGAGTTCAAGTACCGCAGGTTTCATTTGACCCGATTCCGTCACAGTTCTCCCAGACTCCCATGCAGTTGGAGTCTGATACTACTTTTAGAGCATATGACGTGACAGGTACTTTGATTGAGCAACCTTTAGTCTTTCCAGATCACCCCGACTATCCTGGTGTGCCTTCAGTCGGGTTATATCCTTCGTATGAGGTACGTTTATTGTTTATTGTCATTTTTTATTTATTTTATGTTTGGTTTCTTACGATGTCAAATATCATCTTTATATAGTATGCTGCTAGATTGGACCAGGCCAGAGTTTCACTTGGTGTATTTCGCGATATGACTCTTGCACATACACACACCATGCATGATATGCACAAGCAGCATGCACAGATGCTAGAGGCCCAGATTGATCAGCTATCAGCTAGACTTGCTGTATATGAGCCTTTCGGATCACAAGGCGGAGGTGATGCTGGTCCCAGTGGGTATGATGCTGGTGGTTTAGACGAGGACGAGGGGGATGATGAGGACGAGGGGGATGATGGTGACGGGGATGACGACGACGACGATGGAGATGATGATGGTGGTGATAGCGATGATGATGGTGATGGAGATGATGATGACAACGATGATGATGATGATGATGACGATGACGGAGATGATGATGATGGTGATGATGCTGACGACGACGATGTTGCATCCCTTTAGTTGTATACCTTTTAGTTTATGCGTAGTAAACGTTTTATTATATGTTGCAGTTCCTATAGCTTATGTACTTATGTCATTGTTTGAGTATACTAGGTATTCTTTATGTTTATATACTTTCACTTTCTTGGATTTTGGATGATAACGCTCGAGTATACTGTGAATTCTATATGTCTATGTATACTGTGAATTATACATGTTGGTGTATAATGTGAATTGTATATGTCCGTTTAATTATGAATTATATATGTTGGTGTACAATGTGAATTCTATATGTTTGTGTATACTTATAAGCACTAACTAGTTACATATAAACATACAAAAAAACCAATAGTGACAGTAGATAGAAAACTTATAAAAACCTGCTCGTGACATAAAAAACTACTAGTGAAGCACACGAACATAGAACACTGATGAAAAACGACAAAGTAATAATAGACCACAAATATGAAGAAACTAGACGTGACGATTAAACTGCAACTCCTGTATCGAAAGTCTAAGGCGTCTTATCTCCTGTTCTAGTTCGTTTGTATAGGTTATGCCCCTTGGACATAAAGGATCATCCAACCATTTCACGTAATTGCAACCATTTGGCCAGAATTGACATAGTTGGATTCGACGATCAATATTTTCTCCATCCGCACGTACTACAACTTCAACTTCATACCCGCACTGACAACAAACTAGGCGCGATTGAACTTCTTGCTCAGTGGGAGGTTGAACTACTTGATCCTGGTTCTCATGTTGCTCATATGCCATACGAACAACATGTTGCTCGTATGGTGGTTCAACCACTTCCTGAAATCTCAGCTGCTCAAGGTTTTGAAATCGACCGCGGACATCTTCATAGTGTTGTTCTTGATAATCGATAAGTCAATGCTCATCAGTATATGGACTTTCGTAGGCACGTAACCTGCATCTGAACCGATAGAAGAAGGCCAAGAAGACATTGCGTTGAAGAATTTATTGTTGTGAGTGAGGAAGAAGCTGATTATGATTGATGAATAAGTAGGCCAGAAAGAGAATATATAAACAAACATTACACTTGTGCTACCACTACTTTTTGATCTGACAACATACAATACACAAGGGCATATGTAAACAAACATTACACATAGACATTAGCTTTGACAACAACAACAGCATTATCATTTGAAAAGACAATTCAGAAAGCTCTCGACACATTAACGAACGTTACATAACCAACTAGCAATACTGTTATCTTAAGGCCATTCAAATCTTTCTAGCCAGTTTTGACGTATGAAGTACGCATAATGGGCTAAGAAGGCCGTGCGATATTTTAAATTGTATCGACCGTCATAAGTCGAACGTGTAGTCTCAAACACATTTTCCAATATTACCTCATTAATAATCTTTGTATAACGCGTGCATGCCCTAGTAAAGTTTCTGTATGCAGTCTTGAGCTCTTGAGCCGTACGTCTAACTTGAGAGCCCACGTCGTTATTGTAGATTTCAGCCAGAGTGTCCCAAAAATTAATTACCACTGACTCCTGGTTATCGCACATCTCATCGGTTTGAATGTAGTACTGCATAAGCAACTTCAATTCATGAGACGTAAATGTCATGTTGGACAATGTAGTTTGAATAATGTTAGGTTTTAAAATGATTTAAACATATAACGATTTGTGAATTTATATAATGAATGTTCCTTCTCTCCTCTCAATAAAGCAGAGAATCTTGACCGAAAAATGAACGTGGCTACAGTACGTGATTTGACCGCACACCGACACACCTTCTCTCCACTCAACAAAGTAGAGAATCTTGACCGGCAAATGAACGTTGCTACAGTACTTGATTTGACCACACACTGATCAACCTTCTCTCCACTCATCATAGCAGAAATTCTTGACCGGCAAATAAACATGGTTACGGTACGTGATTTGATCGCACACTGACCCCCCTTCTCTCCATTCAACATAGCAGATATTCTTGACCGACAAATGAACATGGGTACAGTACGTGATTTGACCGCACACTGACCCCCCTTCTCTCCACTCAACAAAGCAGAGATTCTTGACCGGCAAATTAACGTGGCTACAGTACGTGATGGTGACCGCAAACCGACCCCCTTCTCTCCACTCAAGAATTAGTCATATATATATATAACCATATGGATGTCATACTTGTTCACCACAATTTAGTCTAACAAAACATTCAAATATCAAACAACTATCCTCAAATATCAAACAATGTCTGGAAGTTTACTAAAAGCTATATTGCTATGCGACAGTGACTCGGAATAAGAAGCGTATGCGTTAGCGCATCAACAAGAGGAGGAGGAACTGATGGAGATATATCATGAAGCATACGGATCAACTTCTGGAAAACATGGTGGTTCCGTCGTGGGTCGGAAATATATCAACCGTAACCGGTAAGCATTTCAAAAAACACTTATGCAAGATTACTTTGCCCGTGATCCAACTTACGGTCCAGAGATGTTTAGACGACGATTCAGAATGAGTCGTCCATTATTTATAAGAATTCTCGAAAGTATTCAGCAGAATAATAATTATTTTGTTTTTAAGCAGGACTCTGCAAAAAAACAAGGTTTGAGTGGCTATCAAAAGATAACCGCAGCTTTGAGGATGTTAGCATACGGTACATCCGCCGATGCCCTTGACGACACATATCGTATTGCAGAGAGTACAACATTGGAAAACCTAGATCACTTCTGTCAGTCTGTTGTGGACATTTATGGGACGGAATATCTTCGTTCTCCAAACGAGGCAGATGTAACGCGCTTGCGTGAAATGCATGAAAGCAAGGGCTGGCCTGGAATGCTTGGAAGTCTAGATTGTGTGCATTGGGAGTGGAAGAACTGTCCAAAAGCTTTTCATGGAGCATATAACGGCAAAGAAAAAAAACCAACTATCATCTTAGAAGCAGTTGCCACTCATGATTTGTGGATTTGGCATGCTTTCTTTGGAATGCCAGGTTCTCTTAATGACTTAAAGGTTGTCGAACGATCTCATTTGTTTAATGATTTGACGCAAGGTAAGTCAACTCCCATACCATTTACTCTTGGTCATAACACATATGAGCATGGATACTATTTAGGAGATGGAATTTATCCCAAATGGAGTACGATTGTAAAGACATTTGCAAACCCAATGACGGCAAAACAGAAACAATTTGCTACAATGCAGGAAGGACAAAGGAAGGACGTAGAAAGGGAGTTTGGGGTCCTACAAGCAAGGTTTGCAATGGTCAGCAATCCATGTAGATTATGGAAGAGATCAAAAATGGCTACAATTATGTTTTGTTGTATAATTCTGCATAACATGATCATTGAAGATGAACGCGGTATGGATTATCCTGATTTCGAATATGAGGGGGCAAGGCAACCCCCCGAGTTGTTTCGCACAGCCACGTTACAAAATGAAGGACAGTACGCAATTCATGTCGATCATCGTGAAGTACATCGTAATGCAGCTATTCATAATAGACTCCAAAGGGATTTAATGGAGCATATTTGGAATTCTCATGGAAATCAGTAGTTGGGGATGGTGGATCTTTGTTTAATTACGTATGTTTGCCTTTTTTATTTATGTAACGAAGTGTAGAATGCTTCAATTTTTATGTTTGTAATATCATTTATATTTGACGAAGTAAATCTATATTGATATCTACATAATGCATCGAAAAAATGGTATACCATTGAATATTGTAAAACTGAAAATAACACTTGATTGCAGATATGAACTGAAGGTACATGGATATTTAAACTAAAATAACTAAAAATATCACATTAATACGTCAACTACATATGTTTTGTTCCAGATCTACTCTCAACAATGCGTTGTTTGTACTCCATCCAATATTGCATTGTAATTGGGTCCATTCCGGTGACATCCTTTTCCATTACTAAGGTCTCTTGGCGTTGCCGCTCTAGCTCAAAGCGGCCCTTCTCAATCTCAGTCAATTCTTTTAACACGGCAAGCTTTTCTGCACTTCCTTTTTGACGTTTTGCATTTTCTCTTGCATGTTTTTCATGCATTATGGCTAAACGAGAATCGATTTGAGATTGAACAGCAATTTTCTTCTTAGCCGCTCGTTGCCCCATCGGTCTAGCGTCTTCATCAAATGCGAGTACTGCTTCTTCGTCTTCGTTATCTGGGGCATACATTTGAGTCCATATGAGAAGAATTGTCTGGGCTAGAATTGTAATTAGATCTACTTGTTTTTTTCTTCCCCTTCGACTTCGTCTGGACATCTCTTAAGATTTTTGCGGTGTTTGAGCTCCAATTTTGTTGACTAACAAGCAAGTCATAGCAGTTTGCAAACTGATAGTAGTGGGATTTCTTTGTACCATTTTCTCTTGGAAATAATTTCAAGAATTGATCGTTCGCCATTTTCTTCTACAAAAATAGAAGCACAAAATCATATATTAACAAAGTGATCAGAAATGAATGTAAATTAAAAATCGTATTTTACAAAACGCTACCAATTCAGCTTCGCCACCCATTCCACTTGGATTTGCTGTTCTTATTTTGTGGATCTGCGAATCGTAGAATTGTGTTTGTCGATTAATCTTCCCAAAGCGACCCGTGATTGCAGACATTGACCTCGTCTTTTCAACATGTTTTTTATTGTACGCAGTCATGACTTTTTCCCAAAACGCCTCTCCACTTTGGTCGTTCCCCCTTTACCGAGTCGTTAGAAAAATGATAGTAAATATAACACAAATTCTTATCTTCATCGCCAGACCATGGAGCAGAAGAATGGAAAGATAGAGGGGGCGGTTTGGGGATGAACATTTTGAAAGGGTTGAGAATCTAAATCCCAGCTATCCATATTCATCGCTTCGATATATGATTGAAACGGATCAGACATACTTTCAATATTAAGGAATTGAGAATAGAATTGTAATAGAAGAAGAGATGTGTGTATTACAATAGATATCTCCTCTTTTGTTACAATTCTATTCTCAAATCCTTAATATTGAAAGTATGTCTCATCCGTTTCAATCATATACCGAAGCGATGAATATGGATAGTTGGGATTTAGATTCTCAACCCTTTCAAAATGTTCATCCCCAAACCGCCCCCCCTCTATCGTTCCATTCTTCTGCTCCATGATCTGGCGATGAAGATAAGGATTTGTGTTATATTTACTATCATTTTTCTAACGACTCGGTAAAGGGGAACGACCAAAGTGGAGAGGCGTTTTGGGCAAAAGTCATGACTGCGTACAATAAAAAACATGTTGAAAAGACGAGGTCAATGTCTGCAATCACGGGTCGTTTTGGGAAGATTAATCGACAAACACAATTCTACGAGTCGCAGATCCACAAAATAAGAACAGCAAATCCAAGTGGAATGGGTGGCGAAGCTAAATTGGTAGCGTTTTGTAAAATATGATTTTTAATTTACATTCATTTCTGATCACTTTGTTAATATATGATTTTGTGTTTCTGTTTTTATAGAAGAGAATAGCGAACGATCAATTCTTGAAATTATTTCCAAGAGAAAATGGTACAAAGAAACCCCACTACTATTAGTTTGCAAACTGCTATGACTTGCTTGTTAGTCAACAAAAATGGAGCTCAAACACCGCAAAAAGCTTAAGAGATGTACATACGAAGTCGAAGGAGAACAAAAAAAACAAGTAGATCAAATTACAATTCTAGCCTGGGCAATTCTTCTCATATGGACTCAAATGTATGCCCAGATAACGAAGACGAAGAAGCAGTACCTGCATTTGATGAAGACACTAGACCGATGGGGCAACGAGCAGCTAAGAAGAAAATTGCTGTTCAATCTCAAATCGATTCTCGTTTAGCCCTAATGCATGAAAAACATGCAAAAGAAAATGCAGAACGTCAAAAAGGAAGTGCAGAAAAGCTTGCCGTGTTAAAAGAATTGACTCAGATTGAGAAGGGCCGCTTTGAGCTAGAGCGGCAACGCCAAGAGACCTTAGTAATGGAAAAGGATGTCACCGGAATGAACCCAATTACAATGCAATATTGGATGGAGTACAAACAACGCATTGTTGAGAGTAGATCTGAAATAAAAAATATGTAGTTGACGTATTAATGTGATATTTTTAGTTATTGTAGTTTAAATATCCATGTACCTTCAGTTCATATTTGCAATCAAGTGCTATTTTCAGTTTTACAATATTCAATGGTATATCATTTTTTCGATGCATTATGTAGATATCAACTATAGATTTACTTCATCAAATATAAATGATATTACAAACATAAAAATTGAAGCATTCTATACTTCGTTACAGAAATAAAAAAGGCAAACATATGTAACTAAACAAAGATCCACCATCCCCAACTATTGATTTTCATGAGAATTCCAAATATGCTCCATTAAATCCCTTTGGAGTCTATTATAAATAGCTGCATTACGATATACTTCATGATGATCGTCATGAATTGCGTACTGTCCTTCGTTTCGTAACGTGGCTGTGCGAAACAACTCGGGGGTTGTCTTGCCCCTCATATTCGAAATCAGGATAATCCATACCGCGTTCATCTTCAATGATCA
Source organism: Allium cepa (assembly GCA_030765085.1). Taxonomy (NCBI): domain Eukaryota; kingdom Viridiplantae; phylum Streptophyta; class Magnoliopsida; order Asparagales; family Amaryllidaceae; genus Allium; species Allium cepa. The sequence continues at coordinate 1,001,261,391 of CM060943.1, read as the reverse complement.
TGTTATGCAGAATTATACAACAGAACATAATTGTAGCCATTTTTGATGTCTTCCATAATCTACATGAATTGCTGACCATTGCAAACCTTGCTTGTAGGACCCCAAACGCCCTTTCTACGTCCTTCCTGCATTGCGGCAAATTGTTTCTGTTTTGCCGTCATTGGGTTTGCTAATGTCTTTAGAATCGTACTCCATTTGGGATAAATTCCATCTCCTAAATAGTATCCATGCTCATATGTGTTATGACCAAGGTAAATGGTACGGGAGTTGACTTACCTTGCGTCAAATCATTAAACAAATGAGATCGCTCGACAACGTTTAAGTCATTAAGAGAACCTGGCATTCCAAAGAAAGCATGCCAAATCCACAAATCATGAGTGGCAACTGCTTCTAAGATGATAGTTGGTTTTTTCTTTGCCGTTATATGCTCCATGAAAAGCTTTTGGACAGTTCTTCCACTCCCAATGCACACAATCTAGACTTCCAAGCATTCCAGGCCAGCCCTTTCTTCCATGCATTTCACGCAAGCGCGTTACATCTGCCTCGTTTGGAGAACGAGGATATTCCGTCCCATAAATGTCCATAACAGACTGACAGAAGTGATCTAGGTTTTCCATTGCTGTACTCTCTGCAATACGATATGTGTCGTCAAGGGCATCGACGGGTGTACCGTATGCTAATATCCTCAAAGCTGCGGTTATCTTTCGATGGCCACTCAAACCTTGTTTTTTTGCAGCGTCCTGCTTAAAAACAAAATAATTATTATTCTGCTGAATACTTTCGAGAATTCTTATAAATAATGGACGACTCATTCTGAATCGTCGTCTAAACATCTCTGGACCGTAAGTTGGATCACGGGCAAAGTAATCTTGCATAAGTGTTTTTTGAAATGCTTGTTGGTTACGGTTGATATATTTCCGACCCACGATGGAACCACCATGTTTTCCAGAAGTTGATCTGTATGCTTCACGATATATCTCCATCAGTTCCTCCTCCTCTTGTTGATGCGCTAATGCGTACACTTCTTCTTCCGAGTCACTGTCGCATAGCAATAAAGCTTTTAGTAAACTTCTAGACATTTTCTGATATTTGAGGATAGTTGTTTGATATTTTAATGTTTTGTTAGACTAAATTGTGGTGAACAAGTTTGACATCCATATGGTTATATATATATATATATATGACTAGTTCTTGAGTGGAGAGAAGGGGGGTCGGTTTGCGGTCACCATCACGTACTGTAGCCACGTTAATTTGCCGGTCAAGAATCTCTGCTTTGTTGAGTGGAGAGAAGGGGGTCAGTGTGCGGTCAAATCACATACTGTACCCACGTTCATTTGCCGGTCAAGAATATCTGCTATGTTTAATGGAGAGAAGGGGGTCAGTGTGCGGTCAAATCACGTACCGTAGCCTCGTTTATTTGCCGGTCAAGAATTTCTGCTACGATGAGTGGAAAGAAGGTTGATCAGTGTGTGGTCAAATCAAGTACTATAGCCACGTTTATTTGCCGGTCAAGACTCTCTACTTTGTTGAGTGGAGAGAAGGTGCGTCGGTGTGCGGTCAAATCACGTACTGTAGCCACGTTCATTTTTCGTTCAAGATTCTCTGCTTTATTGAGAGGAGAGAAGGAACATCCATTATATAAATTCATAAATCGTTATATGTTTAAATCGTTTTAAAGCCTAACATTATTCAAAATACATTGTCCAACATGACATTTACGTCTCATGAATTGAAGTTGCTTATGCAGTACTACATTCAAACCAATGAGATGTGCGATAATCAGGAGTCAATGGTAATTAATTTTTGGGACACTCTGGCTGAACTCTACAACAACGACGTGGGCTCTCAAGTCAGACGTACGGCTCAAGGGCTCAGGACAACATACAGAAACTTTACTAGGGCATGCACGCGTTATACAAAGATTATTAATGAGGTAATATTGGAAAATGTGTTTGAGACTACACGTTCGACTTATGACGGTCGATACAATTTAAAATATCGCACACCCTTCTTAGCCCATGATGCGTACTTCATACGTCAAAACTGGCTAGAAAGATTTGGATGGTCTTAAGATAACAGTATTGCTAGTTGGTTATGTAACGGTCGTTAATGTGTCGAGAGCTTTCTAAATTGTCTTTTCAAATGATAATGTTGTTGTTGATGTCAAAGCTAATGCCTATGTGTAATGTTTGTTTACATATGCCCTTGTGTATTGTATGTTGTCAAATCAAAAGGTAGTGGTAGCATAAGTGTATTGTTTGTTTATATATTCTCTTTCTGGCTTACTTATTCATCAATCATAATCAGCTTCTTCCTCACTCACAACAATAAATTCTTTAACGCAATGTCTTCTTGACCTTCTTCTATCGGTTCAGATGCAGGTTATGTGCCAACGAAAAGTCCACATACTGATGAGGATTGACTTATCGATTATCAAGAACAACACTATGAAGATGTCCGCGGCCAGTTTCAAAACCTTGAGCAGCTGAGACTTCAGGAAGTGGTTGAAACGCCATACGAACAATATGTTGTTCGTATGGCATATGAGTAACCTGAGAACCAGGATCAAGTAGTTCAACCTCCCACTGAGCAAGAAGTTCAATCGCATTTAGTTTGTTGTCAGTGCGGGTATGAAGTTGAAGTTGTAGTACGTGCGGATGGAGAAAATATTGGTCGTCGAATCCAACTATGTCAATTCTGGCCAAATGGTTGCAATTACGTGGAATGGTTGGATGATCCTTTATGTTCAAGGGGCATAACCTATGAAAATGAACTAGAACAGGAGATAAGACGTCTTAGACTTTCGATACAGGAGTTGCAGTTTAATCGTCACGTCTAGTTTCTTCATATTTGTGGTCTATTATTACTGTGTCGTTTTTTATCAGTGTTCTATGTTCGTGTGCCTCACTAGTAGTTTTTTTATGTCACGAGTAGGTTTTTATAAGTTTTCTATCTCCTGTCACTATTGGTTTTTTTGTATGTTTATATGTAACTAGTTAGTGCTTATAAGTATACACAAACATATAGAATTCACATTTTACACGAACATATATAATTCATAGTTAAACAGACATATACAATTCACATTATACACCAACATGTATAATTCACAGTATACATAGACACATAGAATTCACAGTATACTCGAGCATTATCATCCAAAATCCAAGAAAGTGAAAGTATATAAACATAAAGAATACACAGTATACTCAAACAATGACATAAGTACATAAGCTATAGGAACTGCAACATATAATAAAACGTCTACTACGCATAAACTAAAAGGTATACAACTAAAGGGATGCAACGTCGTCGTCGTCAGCATCATCACCATCATCATTATCTCCGTCATCGTCATCGTCATCGTCGTCATCGTCATCATCATCTCCATCACCATCATCATCGCTATCACCACCATCATCATCTCCATCGTCGTCATCGTCATCCCCATCATATCATCCCCCTCGTCCTCATCATCCCCCTCGTCCTCGTCCTCGTCTAAACCACCAGCATCATACCCACTGGGACCAGCATTACCTCCGCCTTGTGATCCGAAAGGCTCATATATAGCAAGTCTAGCTGATAGTTGATCAATCTGGGCCTCTAGCATCTGTGCATGTTGCATGTACATATCATGCATGGTGTGTGTATGTGCAAGAGTCATATCACGAAATACACCAAGTGAAACTCTGGCCTGGTCCAATCTAGCAGCATACTACATAAAGATGATATTTGACATAGTAAGAAACCAAGCATAAAATAAAGGAAAAATGACAATAAACAATAAACGTACCTCATACGGAGGATATAACCTGACTGAAGGCATGCCAGGATAGTCAGGGTAATCTGGAAAGACTAAAGGCTGCTCAATCAAAGTACTTGTCACGTCATATGCTCTAAAACCAGTATCAGGCTCCAACTGCATGGGAGTCTGGGAGAACTGTGACGGAATCGGGTCAAATGAAACCTGCGGTACCTGAACTCTACCGGTTGCCAGATGAGGTTCTATATGATCAAAGTTGACCCTACGAACATAATCTGGTACGATGAATCTACTTGGTGCTACTCTAGCCCAATAAGTATCGTAATCCCCATCGATGAAGAAAGTACTACTATCCACCCATCCAGCCTGTCGTAGAGCATCTAAGTACTGATCGCCGATCACCCTATTTCTACCAAACATGTCCTCACAAGATAAAGGATCATATGGTATACGACGATCACCCGTAATCTGATAAGCATATCTCTCTCTCAAATACTACATAGGCATAAATGCAGGTGTATGCAAAGCAACCCTATGTGTCGATAGTGAATACGCAACCATCAAGGGATGGTCGTCCACCAGAAGACCTGCATCTCCTAGATGAGTCCAATGTGAGGTCCAAGGAGTCCGAATGATGTTACCTCGACTACGCATATCAAGCTGTGACCTAGCCTCCATCAAGTCATGCCGTACACCTAAGGGGACATGATGTACGTACTGCATAGTCTCCCATCATCTCATCCTAGGGAAGTAATGCTCAGCAGCCTGACTAGCCGTGTCCTGGATGTAGGGATGCATGTTTGCCGTGTACTCGTAGTACCATAACGGCAACATATACCAAAAAGCATACATCTTCCTGACATCGCCAAGCGCAAATGAATCTAGAGCGGTATATAGGGTGCTTAATATCGCTGTGCCCCAGTCAATAGTATGTAGCTGGTCTAATCTGGTAAGAGATGCTAAATAGCCTAGTCTAATCGTACCTTTTTGGTTCGAAAAAAAGGTCGAACCAAACAGGTACAAAAAAATGCTCTAGTAACTGCATCTATCATATCGGCTCTAGCTATATAACTGGTGATGTACTGCTGCAAGTAAGTCAACTTAATAGAACCACTAGTTACGCAGGTAACATCTATCAATGGTAAAAAAACTGTAAACAAATTGGGCGACTCGTGTAAATCATCAAATGGAAAAGGTCGAAGACCATGTCGTCCAATCTCAATCCCAGTAAACATGTAGAAATCAACTGGGGTGATACCAAGCTCAAAATCTGAAAAATGAAACGTATGCATGGTGGGCCACCACCTCTCAGCTAATGCGTGAATGAGAGGTCGATCAAAGGACTGAACAGGTCTAATCGACAAAAATATACCAAAAGGACTAGCCTGCAACCTCTCAATAATAGGACCGGGAAGATGGTCATAAAACTGGGTTATGCACTTGCCCAACTACCCCGACAGTGAATGTAATGGTCCTATAGATAATTTATGAATTAACAATTTTTGATACAGTAAGGGTTATTTAATATGAGTATGTAATGTATATATTAAAATAACAAGTTATAGTAATTTGTAATTTATACCTGTATGGTCGTCAAAGCGGTTTCGGCTCTATGCCGATAACCATCTGTCAGCTCATGTAGAACACGTAGATCGTCAGGTGAAACTCCAGGTGGTGGCGGAACGTGTAATGATCCAGCTTGCTCCGTTGGACGTCTGTGAACCGTTCTTCGGGCGATTTTGGTTGGACGCGGTGGCATTTCGTTTAAATTTTTAAATTTAAAAAAAATTATACCGAAAAAATGGAGAGAGAAGTGAGGGGGAGGGGAGACGGTGCCCATTTTATAGGCGCCTGATTGTCAGGCGCCCATTAAATGGGCGCCTGGCCACTGGAGCCCTACCCTAACTTACGGGCTGAATATTCAGCGGGCTGAATATTCAGCCCGTAATCCTTTGGAGATGCCCTCAGCTTAATTTTACCCCTCAATCGTACGACTGGACATTTTTTCGCCCAATTCAGCGTATAATCTGACCACTGGAGATGCCCTAAGGCTTGATAGTTTATTTTATACTGGTTTTGAACGGCTCTATAGTTCAGGTGTTATCATACCTTTGTTTGTAAGTTCTTTTACACACTTGGTTATAAAATCGGTGAAAACCAGTGCGGTGTAATTTTGATGGCAATTCTCGATCCATCAAATTAGGGTGTTTTGAGAGGTTATAACATTTTTTCAATCATACCCCCACTAATTATATTATAGAATTAATCTTTACAAAACTAGAAAATAAATATAATGATATATATGTAACGTTGCTTTTGATGGCATTTCGTGTAAACAATCAAAATAGGTACGATCATTTAGGGTCAAAATCGGTCATCTCAAAAGCTCTCATAACCGGTACTACAAAACTTTCAAACTAAGTCTAATATGTGAGTCGCTTATATTAAAAGATTAATCAAACAATAAAAGGATTCAAGATTAATAAATTACGTAATTCCTATGTCTAGCATAATTTTATTTTCTTTTACTTTTTTTCATAAAATATTTATTGTAAATAGTGCATTTCAGTCATAGTTATATCTCAATTAAAATCGAATCACAATGTTAATACTTTGAATGGTATCCACATTCTTGAGCAGTAAACGTCAAATTCAGAATGAGTGATGCATTAGTTTCAATTTCTTTTAAATGTTGTTATAACTTGCAAACGGTAAAACAGAAAGAAAATGAAAAATATGTTTATTGTGTAAATAAAATTGTCCTCGATGAAGCCATTGGCTAAGACATCAACAATAATAATAAATAAGGATGACCATGGAATGAGAGGTTACAAAAAATTCATAATTTGTTGCCTTTGAATGGGCTGGATGAGACCTATACTTAAAACTAGTTATAGGTAATGATATTTTTGTGCAATATCAAACATGCATTTTTTCTGCTTTTACTTTTGAAAATATCAACCATTGAATAACAATCATTGGACTTCATGTACTTGTGTATGATTCATGGGATTGTTTTCTTTTAAAAATGTCATCGAGTTTGCCTAGCCGATGAAAACTGTTGGGAGAAAATTGCACAAATTCATAAGATGACAAGTCTGAGTTTCATTTCGCGTATTCGACGTCACTATAGCGTCACCAAATTTTTTTGTAATGCCAAATGCATGATAGAAAAACGAGCATCACTAAATCGATTGGGTTGCTAAAGCGTCCCAAGTTTACCATAGCTATGGCGTCGCTAAATTTTAACGATGCCATAATGACGCCTTCTGTTTATTAGAAAATGGTCATCGTTATGACGTCGGCAAAATTTTTACAAATGCGTACCATTATGTTGTCACCATGGCGTCGCAAAAAATTTAAGATGTCATAGCCACGACCACAATCTTATACATGACTTTTATCGTTACGATGTCACTAAATTTTTAGCGGCGCCTTTATACCGTCAAACTGCTAAAACATTAAATAGCAATTTACCGGTTGTGAAATTTTAATCCTTTAATGAATTAAGAATTAAAGAAATTTTGAGAATTCAAATCAATTATTGAAGTTTATCTTAAATAATAGTAAGCAAAAGTATATTTAGTGGGAAAATTAAATATAGAACTCTTAAGGATTTGAATGTAGATAAAATCTTAGAAATTTACCTAATGTTGTCCTTTGACTCGGGTAAGAGCCAAGAGGATTATATCGTCTTGATTGAAATTTTCCATTATCGATAGTTTCTAACCGATATTGGTATGACTCCTTTTGAAACTTTGTTTGGCAAACCATATCGACCACTCTCTTATTGGCTTAAGTTGGAGAAAGAAATTGATCTTAAGTCCCGACTCTATCTTTCGGTAAGATTTTGGGAATTTCTGTTGGAAATAGAATCTTTATTCATGTTTCTTCCTTGTTGGATGACTGGTATTTCAGTCAATTTTGGATAATAACTCTTTGATGTATGAGACTCTACCTAACCATTGAGTGTAGTGGCCTGGTTGCTTACTGGGTTTCTTTTCCAGTCCAGTTCGTTGGCATTCATAGTGTCCTTCATATGTTTCAGCCTTGGAAACACTTTAGGAATTTTGATTTTGCTCTTGAGCATAGCCTCCTTGTTGCACTAGAGATATCTCAAAACTAACTTTTGAGAAGGGCTCTATTCGTGTTGTTGCATCGGAGGTTGAATACCTAGGAGAGACAGTTGTTTCACTTATCTAAGTCCAATAGCCTAATGAGCCTAATGACTATTCTTGTGGAACCAGAGAGGCCATCGAGTAAACGCATCCTATGTAATTTCCTTAGTTCATTTGTGATATTTCTCTTGTTTGAAGTCATCTTTCATTCATAGCTCAATTTCCTTTAAGAAAATACGTTCTTTGTAATTTTCTATATACTTTACCCTTAAGGAAATCGAGGGAGTGCAATTTTTGTAAAGGGGAGTCTGCAACAACCTTGGTCGAGATTACCTGGAATTAAATCTACAATACGATTTAAACTTATCTTGACTAATTTTAAGATGAATTTAGGAAATTTTATTAGTTATAATTTCATAATTAAAATGACTTTCTAGATGGAAATAAAGACATATGGGAAAATCTACTAAATCATAGAATTACGTAATTTAACCTTTTATATTTGATAATATAAGAATAACCTTAGAGGAAATGATAACTTATAAAATATATGGAAATAATTTTGTAATTTAAAATAATAATTTTTCCAAGTTTTATTCACTTATTTATTTTAAATGGAGATTTATGATAAATAATTTCCATTTCAAATTATTACAACAAATATCGTAAATTTAATAAAATGTTGATATTGAGATTTGTTGTTTAAAATGAGATTTTTTTTTCTTCCTATAATAGTATATTAAATTAAAAAATAATGGGAATAACTTTTAATTTCAAAAGTTATATTTAATTTTACAAAATACCTCAATATTGCTGGAAATGGGAATTTTTAATATCTTGGAGCTTTGGTAAAATTAAGGAAAATTAATCTATGCTTTCATAAACATAGTTTGAGTATTAGTTATTGTTTTATGAGAGAAAACAATGTAAATTAGTAAACGTTTCCTTATTGGGTTACAGGGTATCCATTAGGCCCATGCAGAGGGTGAATAATAATCGACATACCATTGTTTTACTTCATCACCTTCTCATTTCAGCCAAGATAAAAAGTCTAAAAATAAATTAACCATATTTGCAAACCCTAGAAACTATATTAAATCCCCAAATAAAGCTTAAATCAAGGGGCTTCTGATTAATTAATAATAGAAAATGTAAAGCTAAGGTAATCTCTACCATCATATCTTACATTTATTTAATCTCGGCTTTGATCATTATTGTAATTCATGCTTTTGCAATCGTTCAAAGAAAACCTAGGTTGTAGCCGAAAGTTTTTAGCTAAGTGGAATATGGGATCATCTACTCAAGTTTAACTAGGTGAGTTAATATAAACTTCTAGCCTATAGATGAGTGCTTATCGTTGTTGTTATAAGGAATTTGATGTTGAATCGATCTGGATTTTTTGTTGGTTTTCTCGTCATATGAAACTTGATTTTCTATTTGATATAAACTGGCTTCGTATGATCATGAATTTCATTCCATTTTAGTTGTTTTGATGCTTACATGTTAGCTAATTCAGTCTAGTAAATGTATAGGTTTAATTCGGAGAAGAAAACACCACTAATGGGCAACCAGAGCACCACCGGCTTCGCTTATGACTCGGCCTAGGTGTTCCAACCAGTGCACTGGTCCACTTGACCAGTGGACCAGTCATGACCTGGATCAAGACCTAGGTCACCCTGTTTCGGGCTCCGTTTTCTCCTCCGTTCGATCGCTTGAACCTATTTGCTTGATTTTGGTATTGTTTTCTTTGTCGATTCCAATGTCATTTCCACATTTTTATCTATAACTTTGTGAATTCATCATGGAGTTTATTATACTATAGAATTGCTTTATGGGTCCATGACACAACACATAATTTTTGTCGCACGTTTTCAACTAGAGTTTTTAAGAAGAACAATTTTAAAACCAAACCGTTTTCTCAAATCATTTTTAAGTATGAATGTATTTTCTGTAAAAGATATTTGGAATATTTATATACATATATATAATATTTATTTATAATAATAATAATGGCTTTAAAGTTGATTAGGAACAATGGTTTAAAATTGTGTATATATATATATATATATATATATATATATATATTAGCAAGGGCTTTCCAACATATATGTATACACACACATATACATATATACACGTATATACATATATATTCTAGTTTATAAAACAGTACTTTTGAGAGGGGTTTCAAAGTAAATATTTTATAAAATTGCACGATATCGATCGAATGAGAAATCGATCTAAGCGGATTAATAAACACGAGTGTTTCATACCACTATTTTATTAATCCTAATATTATAAAATATTACTTAATTACTTAGGAAATGCCAAATAAATACAACAAATGTTACTTCTAACATTGCACACATATTTGTTATAAACTTTTTCCAAAGTGGAATTACGGGGATGCAATTCTTTTAAACACGGAAGTATGTAATAACTCGGGCTTTCAGGTCTTATTAAATAAGTATAGAATAATTTTAAATCGAGAAAGTGATGTATTAAGGAAACTCCAATTTATACTTTTAGGAAATTTAGAAATAAATCCATTATCCAAAAGGATATATATATAAATAAATCGTATTATTTTTCTATAGTATGGCTTTGGGTGGTGAATTTTCGTTTATAAGATAAGGGTTCCTTTTATATTAAATGAGAAGAGAATCATGGTGATATTTGCACTTAAGTTTATTAGGCCTAAATAAGTATCCAACTTATGCTCAATTAAAATGAGATAAAAACTCTTATCATACCCCTCTTTAAAAGCCATTCTTCTCATTTTTAATACACATTCACTATTCCTAAAAGAAAGAAAGAAATTAGGTTTCTTCCTCTAAAAAAAAACCCACCCAATTCTTCATTGTCGATCAAAATTGAGTGCAATGCTAATAGTAGGGCTTTAGCAATCTAAGCAAGGATACAAGGTTAGATTATCTCACACTTCTAGTCTAGAATAAATTGCATGTTGTTGTTCATAGAAAAAAAGTGAATCTAGAGATGGTATGAGTTTTAGCTACTATAGTAATTTTAAACTATTTTGTTCAAACTCAATTTTGACTGTGTTGCTCCTGACCATTGCTGTGTTGTGCATTCTATGTTGAAATTGAAGTCTGGTCTAGTTCCATTTGAAGTCTTGTTCCACTGGCTTGTTGAGTTGCCATGTTCACTTGTTTGGTTTGCACTGTGCCTGTTAGACTTACTGGCTTGATTGTTATTCTTGTTTTGTAGTGCTTTGGAGTCTGGTTCAATTTGTTGTCTTTGTTGTTGAATATGTTTGAGTCATGTTTCATGTGGATTCCTTGTGCCTTTGTGCCATTTGAGGTCCAGTTGCATGTGAAATTTTTATCGTTGGTCTTCATGTTGCATTGTGACTTGCCTCGAGTTAAACTGATTTGTTCCAGTTAATTCTTGACTAGACTGTTCTGGTTCCATTTAGATGAAGTATGGTTCACTTTAAAGTATTGTTGCACTTGAAGTCAGGTCTATTCTTGTTAGCCTTAGTGTGATGGTCTAGTTTGAGTTTGAACTTGTGCTCACCTGTCTCTGTAATTTTAATAAGCAAGTGTATATCGATGTGCACAAACTTGTGGCATGTACAGTGATACACTGATACACTGTGCATGTCACAAGTTGTTCGTGTAAGATAAATTAAAAAATTATGACGAACAACCCAAATAACTGAGGCAAACAATATTTTCAAAACACATGCTTCATTATGCATTAGAAAATATTTCTTTTTCAATTTTACTGCTTCAGTGTTTATTTTGCAGATATATTAGATGCTGGATACAGGCTGGAACAGAGTTGAAGATCAAATATGAATGATGGGTGAATATGTAGTGAGGTGAAATATGTATGTAAAACTGTAAAGTGAAACTGTGTTGTAATTGAAACTTGTATAGTGCGAGCTTAAATTTGTACTATCCGAATTTGTAATAAAATATTTGTTTGAATAAAATATTTGTTTGAATAAAATATTTGTTTAAATATGAATTCCGAGTTATTTATTTTATTCAACAAATATTTACTTAATTATGCGAAAAAATAAAATAGTATAATAATAAGTACGTTTAAATGAATACATATACATACACACACACACATACACACACACACACACACACACACACATATATATATATATATGTTTATTATCATCAAGCAAAAGCCATAGGCTACCGTATTCTACTTAGAGAACTTCAGGATCATCTCAAGAATTCATATCAAGTGTTCATCGCTAAAAATTAAGTGAATTTTTTTTTCGGATTGGTATAAATCACCTCGAATTCATTTTCCCGAATTTGGATCAAAGATCCTTATGCGAATAAGATGATCTACGCACATCTTATGTATATATTCCAGTTGATTCTTAACTATACCCAATTGCCATCCATTTTAAATCACATTCAATTTTATTAAACATGATTTCATTTCATAAAACCATTACTTAGGTGTACCAATATTTCATAACTTAAGTCTATAAATACCTTATAAAAAAACAACTTAGGTCTATCAACACATTAAAACTTAAGTTCACATATTCATACAACACTCTTCTACATCCTAGGAGTATATATACAATATTAGATTTTTCTTTATTTAAATAGGATGTTTAACAAATTTAAAACTTGTTTTAAATTTCTATATCTTCAAATTTATAAGTTACAAAACTTATTTCCTTATAGTTCCACCAAAAACATCCAGCTTCAGTTTCTATATCAAATTTAGAAGTCCCAACTGTCCAAAATAGTCGGCTATTCCATTTCACTTCAATGAATGAAAAAACGCCAAACAACATATCAAAATGAGATGCAAAACAAAACTACTCTAATGCATAGGGTACATGCATCCATATAATAACCTGACTGAAAACTTGACTTGAAAACTTGACTTAAACATCCAGTTTTTATTTCAAATCATTTTGAAATAACAATATACATATCTCCATTTTCATATCAAATCATTATTTTGGGATTTTAAAATCATGATCCGTTTTACCTAAAAAAAACTATCGTGGTATCAATCCCTTACCTAGAAATTCGAAAATGAACACCGATGATGCTGCACTCATCACCAAAATTATTTTTCAACGTGCTTTCTATTTCCTTTAAAATCTTTTTAAAAGTATTTCTATTCAAAATATACTTCCAAATAATACTATTATTATTTTTCTCCAAAATTTTGAAAAACAATTTTTAAAACGTTTGGATTTAAGTTCTCCAATTCTCAGCTTAAATCCTTTTTATACAACCCACATTTATAAATCAGATTTATAATATTTCACTTTCTTATATAAAATCATTCCACAACTATTACTTTGTTTAAATTATAATAAAAAACTTTTATCACAATTAAATTTTAACCCAACATTATCCTCGGACGCCTCATAGTCAAACCGTGAAACTAAATTCATGAGGTGTTTATTTCAATGTTCTCTTAAATTACTATCTACCCAAGCCGTGTAGAGAAAGTGATAAAACTGCTCATACTTAACCACAACAGTCAATGCCCATAACTTGGCCAGGCACAACTGCTCAATCAGAACAATAATCGACGCTCTTAACTGGGTGAGCATCACCCATTAAACAATAAATGATAATAATTGAATACTATTATTTCCTAACAACAAGCACATAAAAATATCTACATAATTTTTATAAAAATTATTCATTTATGTATAAAATAAAAGGTAAAATTATTTCGTTTACCAATTTTAAAAGCAATATTATGTCGATTTTCCTTGTTTAAGTGTTTAGGAACCCCAATCGATACCGTGGCATCCCACATCTTGATCAGAATTTATGAACCACTCAACAAATAAATCAACACGCTACAAACCATTTTTATAGCACTAACAAATACATGCTCTTATAGATAATACACTCAACTTATTATAGGGTGCTACTGACCCTATCTCTCACGAGTTTCCTCATTCTATGGCACTACTAACCCTATCTATAATGAGTTCCCACCAAAGCCAATGTATTCGCTCAACCAAGGCTCTGATACCACGTTGTAACATCCTGCCTTTTTGACATTTAGAAGTTAACGCTAATACATCCACGGTATTTGAGTGCCAAACATCCAAGTGCTAAAAAGACATATTGTTGCGGCGGAAGAAAGAAAACACAGAACAGGAACTCATACCATGACAAGAAATATAATGTATACAATAGACCTTTACAAAAAGAAGACTTTAATATACATATACATCAATCAGAGTCAACTAAACAATCATCAACTTGGATAGTGATGACAGCTTGCCCTTACAATTGCTAATAAATACTGTTACTACTAAAAATCACTTCAACCCTATCGAAGCCCAAAAGATTATAAAGGAGAGCTTTATGAAGAATAATAGTTGTAATGACCCATAATTTTTGGTCTTCAATTTTGAATACTTAATTTATTTGAATATTCAAATTTGAATTATTATAAGAAAATATATATTTCAAATTAAGACTTGATTTTTATGACGTATTTTTAGTTTATTTATAGAATTTTTCATAATATTTAATTTGAAAAATAATTAAATTTTCATTTGACGCTTTTTGCGGCAAACATTGGTACTCTTGAAACTTTACAGAATTAGTTAACTCGTCTATTTTATTATTTTTTGCGATCGTCTTACGTTGTTGAGCATGATCGTATTTTTATTTTCACTGTTCGCGGTGCCTACGCGATGTGATATTTTGCAGCATCGTACCCCAAAACTTTAATTTATAAACATATTAAACAACACACACACACACAAATACCTTTCTCAGTACATTGCATGTCACGTATGCATGCACTTGCACTTGAGGTTCTTTGATATTGCATTAAATGCTTATGGTTTTTTGCATTAAATTGTTGGTACCCTATTTTCTTAGTTCTTAAGTGTTATAACCTATATATATGCACTTATGTGTGAAACAAAGGAGGATTCACTTTTTATTCTATTTCTCTCCAAATATCCATGAACACAAAAGGAAAATTAGAAGTTAGTACACATTTTTATTTTTACATTTACATCATCTTTCACTTTTCTTCTCGATGCAAGAAATGAAAGAAACATAATTAGGAAGTAACGTAAACAAAATATACTCACCGGGAAGGGCACGTATGAAATTTGTAGACATTTTGACACCTTTCCTTCCTACACTTGAGCTTATATATATATATATATATCCATACATACGCATGAGTGAGGCAGGAAAGATTTGGAAGAATGAGTGTTTATACTCCATGAACGTGCGCTGGCAAAGGAGTTTGCATGCATGGAAGGTGTGTGTATGTAGGCGAGAGAAGTGGCAATTTAGTAAAGAAGGAGGGGCGAGGGTTTTAGTACATTGACTATTAGGCCGTTCTTGCATGGGTAGGTGGTGAGGTTATGATTAAGAAATATTGGAGAACGTAACTAGTTGATGGGTGTGTTTAGTTACAGGTGTTCATACAAAGTTTAGATGGGAAAGGCTGTTGTAAAGGCGGGTTTGGAAAGAACGTGGAATGGGAAGTTGGGCCTTAGGCCGTTGCGTTTTTGGTTGGGTGAGATTTATCAAATTTAGAGTTAAATTTTAATTTAGTTTAAATTAGTTAGTTTATTAATTAAATTGGTTAAGTTTTAAACTTTAAAAAAATGGCAGTAGCTTTGGGTTAAGGTTTGTCTAACATATGCTAAGCTTTGCAAAATATATGGATGGGAGCTATATTATTTGTTAAGTTATATTTAAGTTTAAATTAAATAGTTAAATAAAAATTTGAAATTTAAAAATTAATAACTTGTCCATATGAAGTATGTTTAACCTGCGGTCTTGGACGTTAAAGTCGTATTAATGAATAGAACACACTAGTGTAGTTTATTGACACGTTTAGAGAAGTATAAAATATTGATAAAATATTAGTGATATTTTATTAGGAGAAAAATCCCCATTGTGCTATTATAAATTCTGTAGATTTATTACTATTCGATAATTGATCTATTTGATGTTGACTGTTAATTATTTAATAACAGATGTGCTGCTATTTATTATTGTTGTCAATTGATTATTTAGTTTTTTGGATTGCGCTCGACCAATTTGTGAGCACTGATTATTATTCATTGATTATTGGCATTGCTCGACCAGTTTATGAGCAATAATTAGCCATATGCATGGGCTGGGTAAAAAATAATTGTAGGCTAACACCTTGTGATTTATTTCATGATTTGAGTATAAGGTGTTTGTGGTGATATTTGGTTCACTTCAATTTAATGAATTATTTTGAAAATTGGTTTTCTAGTGGAAATATTATGAGATGTTTTCCTTTAAAAATAAAAGATATTTGAGAATAAATATTTTGAAGTGATTTTATATAAAAGTGGTTTATATAAAGAATGGTTTTGTAAAAACGGAAAGAATTTCATGGACTAAATCCGGTGGTTTTAAGATGATTTTTGAAAGGATTTGGATGGAAATTATTATAGATTAGAAATGTTTGTAATTATTAGTGTAAATGATTTTGCCACTTCGAGATATAAAGTGATTTATTATGTTACCAAAGACTTCGATAACCCTTAATCTACGAAACGCATGTGAAAAGAGGTGCAGATGTTCTGTAGCTTTAGTATAGTTCGTCGGAGTAGAGGGATGCACCAATCTATTACGTTTTCGGAAGGCTAGACCGGGGGGCTGGTTATGGCTAGAAACCTCCCGGCATTTGGTAGCATATGGTTTTGTATGCTTGTATATTAGTATCGTTTCAAAAGGTGATTTGTTTTCAGATCCCGATATAAAGGACTAGTTTGAATATAAAAGATACATACATACATACATACATACATACATATATATATATACATATATCAAAAGTTTTGAAATAAAATTCAAGAGTAAAGTCCAAAGAGATCATTTCCGTAAAGTCGATTAGATTTTAAAAATCTAAAATTGATGATTAAGTCTAAGTGGGTAGTTTTGGGAATTGCATATTGTTTGTATATCGCAGGCTTCATGAGTCCCATTTGCGGTAGGAGAATAACGTTGGCAAGATCCTGTTATCTAATTAGACACCCAATTAGATAAGGGTACGTAGGCAGTCACAAGTGGTAGTAATGCATCCTCAATAATAACATCACAATTTTCTTTTTATTGGTTGCTATTTGTCTTGTGTTGCTGTATCTTTCCTTTTTACTATTTTATTCCGTATTTACATTATTTATTGAGTTCGCAAGCAAGGATATTGTTGTTTCTCATCAGAGTTGCGCAGTGGTAGACTTATAGTTATTTGTAGTATTTGATTTTAGATTTGTATTAAAGCACACCAGTAGATTAAATAGATTACTCCAATAACTTGTACAATATATATTGTATCCTATACATTTAATAGTGTTGAATATTTATCAAATATTATGTATTAAGTTGGTAGTTTTCATTCGTAGTTTTAAAGATGGATGGGTTTTCAGCGATTTTGACTGGTTCGAAAATCAGGTCATTACAATAGTGATATTAAGACAGTTCGAAAGAGTCGAAGGGATGCTTCTACAAGTATTAAATGAATTATGGGCTTCTGAAGGGGTCGAAAGGGGTCAAGACTACCCTTCCACTTCAGTTTACACTTTCCATAAAAGATGAAAGTAAGGGTTCCTTTGACATTACCCCTTCCGCATATATCAAACCTTTCAAAACGATTGGTTCCGCCACTGTCTACCTTCCACATGAGAAGATTCTACCAAAACATCCCTTTATGAAAGCATGGTTTTGCAAAGACTAGCCTTTCAAATCGGTTGAACTCTTCCACAAGTTTTAGGTAGATTTCACATATGTCAGTATTGCTTCCGCAAGCATCACAAGATGGACTTCCACTTTAACCAAGGGGATTGCCTTCGAAAGCTACATTTCGCAACCAACCAAGTGGATGCTTTAGGGGCAGTTGACCCCTCTGTGGGGTCACATCATTATTTACCATTCCATCCTCAATGAATGCTTCCACAATCATTAGAATAAAACCTTTCGAAAGCATCAACACCTTTCACTAGTGTTGTTTATATACCTTCCACACATGTTGGGACACCATTTTGTGCTTATCCAAGACATCTACAGCAACATAAGTAGTGCTTCTATACCTACCGATGGATTCGAAGGCTTCAGAATCTTATGTGAAAGCAACATTAGAGAGGCACTTCGGAGTCAATAGCGGTGGAAGGTCATAAAGTTATCCTTTTCGACTGAGTTGAAAGGATGGATGGGAAAGGGTCCAACCTATGCCTATAAATAAGATGCTAAGGGTGTTATTTGAGGGATTGAATTCATTGCTTCTGTGCTTTTACTTTCCTTGAGTTTATAAATCCTAGTTTCCAATTGGGGATTTCACTTCATTGTAATACCTTAGCCCTTGTTTTCATAAAAATTATCAATAAAGTAAACCCGTGGCACTTTCGAATGCATGAAGTCTGATTCACTGCTTATATGTGGTTTCATCTATGGAACACACTCATCTATACCTTTCAAAAGAATAAGACCCTTTTGACTCAAGAAATACCTTTTTTCCCACTAGGTTACGACCTTAGATTGCTCCAATTAATTAGAAAAGCGTTTACTCTAACTAATTCGAAAGGGGTTTCGAAGGGGTCATTCACTCCTCTAACCTTACTTTGGGGCATTGACAAGATTTCCTGTTAACATTTTTTGCGCTAAAAGAGGGGTCGAACCTTCGAATTTGTTGAATTACCAACACCACCTTTCCCCGTCTCAAGCTATTCCACACCTTCCCTTGGCCACCTCAACGAACCACGAATGGAAAATATCACAACAAGGGTCATCAAAACCACAAGTAGCAAGGTCAAATTGTCAAATCAGTAATGACTCCCTAAGAGAAAACGCAAGCAGATTTATATGATCCCGATAATTAGAGCATCAACCCATTTAATGTTGGGACTACACCCATCTTTGCTTTAGGGGAAGTAAGATTTAGGGGAGATAACTTGTTTGTTGAAATGAAGAAGGTCATTCAATTCTACGCTAAAGGAACTATATTTTAAAAGGGGATGATGATCGATTATTACACATTTGCTTAGAAATTACATAGAGCAACAAGTGGACCATTGCCTCCATATGAGCTTTGAAAGATTCTAAAATGGAAATTGGTCATCGAGGGTGAAGCTCTTGAATCAAGCAACAAAAGGTCTCGAAATCAACCCCAAAAGATAGGTTTCAAATCAAGACTCCCTAAAGAATCGATGTGACTATATCAATCGAGAATATTTACTTATTAACAAAAGAGGAACTCAATTACTGACCATCTAAAAATAAAAATCCCAACTACAAAAGAAATCTGGGAGGACCATACTGTCATTATCATGTGATTAATGGACATGAAACAAACAAATACAAAGCTCTTGAAGGATGATCATCAACTTTTCCAGACAAGGAAAGATTGATATATTTCTAAAGCAATCCTAGATGAATTCAATAAAGACTCATTCGAATAAGAAAATCTAGATGGTTGGGAGTAAGATTCTACTTAAAATTGGAAATTACCTTAAACAGTCAAAAGCCTTTGTCTGCACTAAGATGGCCAGGTCAAAGGGCCTCCTGACCATCGGTCACAGTAATGCTTTATCTATGCCATGCTATGGCCAGGTTAAAGTATCTGCAAGTCCTTGATCGCGCCACCCTATGGCCAGATCAAGGCGCGCCTAGATGGAAGATGGAGTAAGCCCTTAAACGCACCATGCTATGGCTAGTTTAAGGCACGGACCAGCCTTCAGTCCCACCTATAAGGCTTGGCTGGAGCGCCTCCTGGAGGGAGGAAAGAGTAAGCCCTTGTTTCCGCTACGCCATGGCCTGGTCAAAGCACCAGACAAGCCTTCGGACCCTATAAGGCATGGATGGAGCACCTCTTGGAGGGGGGTCGGGTAATTTCTTAGGTCCTTCTTGTGATAAGCTAACCAAGCGCACTGGAAAACAATGGACTAAGTCATCCAAGCCAAAGGAGTGGCACATAAAGCATTAACAAACACGAAGCCTAAAGGATGGCGCATATCGAAAGAATCTGGTAGCTAGAACCAGGGAGGTAACATAAATCAAAACATTAAAACAATTAAAGTTTAAAAAGTGGTGTAGAACAAAAGGCTCATATGAGAATTTCTGAACTTTTATTATCTGAATAATGATTTTTAAACTTTCCTTTTTATTGCTAGGAACAGATTTTTAATCTTCCATTATTTTCGAATGATAATTCCCAAATTACATTCATTATTAAAAATGAATTTTTGGTGTTCGACTAATTTCCATAAGATGACTTCAAGACTTCACTTATCAATACCCGTATCTAGGTTTCGGGTCTTCTATTATGAATTCATGGTCTTCCACCATATTTAGAAGATGATTTTTGGACTTCACTTATCAATAACAGAATCTGAGTTTCAAATCTTCCACTATTGATTTCTAGACTTCACTCATTAATGCTCGAATCTGGGTTTTGGGTCTTCTGTTATTATGGATCTATAGTCTTCTACTAACTTCCAAATGACGGTTTTTGGATCTCTCTTACTAATACCCAAATCTAGGTCTTGAGTCTTCTACTATTAACTTCTAGACTACACTTATCAATACCCAAGTCGGGGTTTTAGGTTTTCTATTATTTCAAGATAAAGATTTCTAGACTCCTACTATTTGACCCCAAATGAGGATCCCTGGTCTGCTATGATTTATTTCTAGAAGATGATTTCTGGGCTTTTATTATTACCAGACGGTTATTCTTGGTCTTCTACCAGTTATTTCCAAAAGAGGGTTTCTAAACTTCTGTTATTAAAGCAAGATTTGGATTTTTGGCCCTCTATTATTAATTCCATAATTAGGGTTCTAGTCATTTACTAATATAACTAGAGTCAAATTTTCGGTTTTATCTCTTCATTACCAAAGTTTGATTTCAGAACTTCTGTTGTTGTCAAACAAGAATTTTCAGTCTTTAATTGTTCTCAACTGTGGAATTCTCATCGCTTATTATCTTCAGATGGATCTGTTAATTTCCATTATTTCCAGACTTAGATTTTTGGAATTCTATTATCAGGAATTCTAATACTATCTCCAATAATATGGACAAACCACTAAACATGTTCTTACATAAATCTCAAATTAGTGGTGAGAAATGTTGTCTACTTTATACTTTGTAGGAAAACAAGATTGATATGATTCAACAAATACTAAAAAACCATAGCCAAAGTCATCAAGAAGCGAATTCAGACACTAGTACATGTACAAATAAGGGCTACAAGCTAGGTGATATTTATATAATCTACAAAATTATTTACAAAGCATATTATGAAATATATTAAGATATTGGTTCCAAAGGATCAAAAACAAGCATGTGCTTCAAAGGTATTTGTAATCCTATCTAGATTTTTAGAAGTCAAGGGATCAACAATGTGGCATATTACCACATAAAGAGTTTCTTTAAGTTTCTTCTCTTTCTTCCTTCCTAATCTCATCAGCATCATTGATCAAATCAATGCAAGTCTTTAGAGCACGATTGAAAGCATATTTTGCATCTCTAATAGTCTTATTCTGTCTTTCTAATTCAACAATATGTTTTTGAAGAAGATATCTTTCATGTTCGAGTTTTTGAATTTCGGCTGAATACTCATTTAAGCGTTGCGAGTATCTTTCTCTTTGTTGATTATCAAAATATCTCATCATTTCAAATTTGACATTTCTGTACCTTTTGCCCATCACTTTTTCATTCAAACTCGAAGGAGGGTTTGTTATAGTGGGGTATTTTTGAATGGCTAAGGAACAAGACCTTTTTGAATTCCCAAAAGTTGGGGTGATTGGAGAATCAGTAAATTAATATTCGGAATATCACCTCCCATGATAAATTTCAAAGATTTACACTGTGCTTGACTGTCTTTTAGTTTTATTTCCAAATCACTTATCTGTTGGTAAAGCTCGAACATCTCATGATCCAAGTCAATCGAAGGATTTGATTTAATTTGAAGTTTCAATTGAGAAACCATATCACCTTTCTTCTTAATGTCCGCTTTGAGACTAGTAATTTGATCATTAAAGCCTCTTATGATCGCCTTTTGAAGCAAAATTTCATATGCCATTCTAATGCTTGAGTATTGCTTTAGAGTTTGGTAGACAAAGGATCTTTAGATAAGCTCCTCTTCTCAAGATCCGCAATCGATCTATCCCTAAGACTAGTGAAGCGAGATGAAGGATCTGACGGAAGTGACGTAGCCGCTAACTATGTTTCCTATTTAAACAAACCAAAAAATAAATCAATACCCAAAGAAAAAATTTATTTTATTACGATAGTAGGGGTCACAGCTCAAGAAGAAATAAGAAAGAAGGTACAACATCATTGTTATAATCAAGTTCACACTTTTCCCTATCACACTTAAAGTGTAGAAACAACATTCTTAATTTTTTATAAAGATTTAGCTGAAAAAGTAATTGTTGATTCAAAAGTGGCATCAAATCCTTTTAGGGTAAAAATTGGAGGGCATTTGCTATAATTACATTCTCTAGCTGGGGGACTATTAAGACCACATGTTAATTTCGTATGATATGTTCGAATTTCCTTAAGAAGCCTTTTCTTTTCCTGCCTAGAAAATCAAAGTGAAGTTGGGGATGTTGCACATAAAGCTTTTGTAGATCTATAAGAAAGCAATATCTGGCCAATTTTGGATTTCAAGAGCAAAGATTTTTCTAAGTAATCCCTTCTTAACTTGATAAATTTTCCCAAGTAATCACTAGTAGCGGGGTTGCTTGAGAGATGTTTACTATGTAATCATGTGATGAAATAAAACTAAGTATAAAAAGACTAACATAGTAAGGTCCCTATATCGATTTAATTACATGATTACAAATTTTCTTCTAGTTCATATAAGATTGATCTTCTAAATATTTCAGAAATGAACTTATCCTTACAGTATTTGAGTATTTCTGAAGGCAATCTGCCAAGAATCGAGTAGACTCGTGGTAAGTTCTAGCAAGTCCCCAAGTGAGGATCAGACATGTGTTCATCCAAATATCTCTTATGTAGGTATCTAAGTAGGCTCCCACTGAAATCACCCAGCTATGAGTAATTCACATTTGGATGTCTGCAATAAGCTTTATATAAAAATTCTACCAAAATATCTCTATCATTTATTAACATCCGAAAGTGTCATCAATTCTTTGTACTCCTCTAAAAGCTTATCATAACGAAGACGTGCCCTTTTCAGTCGACGGGCCGCTTATTGTCTTTGAAAGACGTTAACACTGCATCTTTTTTATTAAGCTTATAGTACATATCGGATAGTGCGTTGTGTTTTTTTAACTGTTTATCTAACTCCCTATATGGGCCTTTTATTTTTGTTTGTTTCTTTTCAAGCTTTGTCTTATAAATGTGTATGTTTTTCTTCCTTATCTAAAATGGTAAGATATTAGCTAGGATTATCTTAAAAATGAAAGCCATTTTGATAAAGAATCCCATACTTGAGAAATCGAAATCAAGGTCTGCAAAGTTTGCTTCTTCTCTTTTTCTTCGACACAAAAACTAGCATGTTTTCTTTGGGATCAGAGGAGTCGAGGAATTCAGTATGATCCACTTCGTGGACAGTAGGATCAGGGTTAATTTTTCTTGATCCATCTTCATTATCTTGAGCCCTAGAAGTATAATCGCCATCCCCTCCAGGAGTATCATCATGGCCGCCCTCATTTTTGCCAGCATCCTGACCTTTGCCATCATCGTTATAGTCATCATCATCATTGTCATCGTCGTTGTCATCTTCATCAATAACGACTTCATCGACCTCTTTGTCTTCCTCCTTGTCTGAGTCATAATCCTCTTCCACAGGAGGAACCTTAAATCAGGAGCCTTAATCCCTTCCTCTATTTTCTTGATCTTAGCCATAAATCTTTCGATTAGAACAGGGTCAAGAGAAGGAAAACTTAAACCTAGGCACTTTTATATGTTATCGAAGCAGTCTATCGTGAGCGTATCCTTGTAAGAATTTACAATAAATATCATTCAAAGAAGTGCTCAGAAACTGAGACACTTTTTATTTACCTCCAAAATAGAGTTGATAGCTTTGCATAAAAATCCTTCTTCTTCTCTAGCCTCTTTTTAAGAGAAGTACACTTCTTCTTAAGTGATATATATCTAGCATTAACCCTGATTTTTTTCATCCTCGAACTCTTGCAAAGTCATTTTCAGATCCAAAACTTCATCAGCTAAAATCTGTTTAGCCATCCTCTCATCAGAAATTATAGACTCTATCTGAGCAAGAGAAGCACTCAACCTTTCTTGTTCCCTCACTACGTTATCATTGGCAGTAATCAAGGTAGTGATCTGATTGTTTAAAGTCGGGACTTATTTCCTAAGCTTTCATGTTTTGGTAGAGGATTTAGAAACATCAACCTGAAGAGAGTGCCAACTTCTGGTGATCTAAGAGGAAAAGTAAGACACGAGTCAGGTTCAATATAAAAAGTAGTAATAAGAAAATCAAGCAGTATAGGATATACCAGAAGTTGTTGTTCAATAAGAGATCCACAATGACTCAATGAATCCGGTATAAAAGTGGGTGGCTGAACAGTATAAAACAATAGAGAGTGCATAATCGACCGCACAATATTCTCAAATTCACTATAAGGCACTGGTTACGAGGGCTTGAGGGATTCAAACCCCAGGAAGGAGTTGAAGTGCATAGATCCTTTTGTATTTGATCAATAACGCTAGGAGAATCAGGTACAACAATATGAGATATAAAGTCATCCTTTGAAGAAACCATTTTAGTTTGATCAGCAGTTGTAGAGGGTAAGTCATCCACAAAAGAAGTGAGATTAGGTTTAAGACCCTCTAAAGCCATGTCAATATCAACAAATTCACCCTCTTTTGGGGTAAGAGAAGACTGGATATTAGTAGTCTTGGCTTTCTTGGGAGTAGAGCCTACGGTAGTCACTCCGCTTAATTTCCTTTTTGTAATCATTCGATACCTAGCAATGGCTTGTGTTAGAGCCAGAGCATCAGATTTTAAAGACTGAGCGGGTGGATCATTTGTAATTAATTCAGCTGGAGGAGCGGCTGTTGAAACCAAAATCATATATTAGCAAAACAATTTCAAGAATAACATGACAGCAAATTACAAACAATACACTTAAGTTTATCGGGTAGATCAGACAAATTGGAAATAAGGTCGAAATTTTTTTAGGGTCACGCAAAGCTAAAAAGCGTTTGCTTTTTGAAATTTGTTGGACAAAAGGAGATTTTCCCTGAACCTTCTAGCCTTCTGGTATGAGAGAATGTTTCTAGAGGTTGCAAGGAGTCAGCAACGTAAGTCTATTCCTAATACAGTTTGAAGCAGCAGTCATCAACTTTACCATTCTCTTGCCTTCATCGTCAACATCCTTAGGAGCAAGGCCTAATAACAAAATATTATTCAGCAAAAGAAAACAAGTTAATCGAAATAAGGGCAATGATCTATTTATGGGGGGAAAAAAGGTTCCTTTAATGTTTGGAAAGCATTTGACGTAGAAGAACTTTGTTTCCCAATCCTTAAATTTGTTTATTCCCATTGAAACCAATTTTTTGGGGGGATTAGTCCAGAAAATCTGGCAGTTCAATTTGCTGAGTTTAATGAGGCTTGCTAAATAGTTAGGAACTTCAGCACTCAAAGTTGGAATTCCCGACTCTAGGGCCATGAGATCCAAAGAGACAAGGTAGGTGTATACAGATGATAGCTGGACCGGAGCAATGCTAAGATGACCTAAGAATCTCGATAAGATGAAACCCCCATACCAAATATGAATGGTGGTATAAACAAAGTATCACTAAGGAAGATATTGAATTGTGTGGTTATCGCTAGGATGGATAGCTTCAACCCCTGTAATCCTAAAATCGTTAAGTATCGCATCTACTTCATCTTGAGAAGTTATAAGAGAGTGCCTTAAAACTATCTCAACCTTCTTTAGAGAAGATTCTAATTCCAAAACAATACCCTTGTTAAATTTATTAGAAGTTCTTTTGATACCCATGATCCTGCCAAGTGATATAATTTCATCAAAGTAATGAGTTATTCAACTACTAGTACCTTTCGAAGGTTTGGGAAGCCTATTACAATGGCTCAAGCACCCACAATAGCACTTAGTTCCATGCCTTCGAAAGGGTCAAAGCTAATTAGAAATGTGTGAATCATTGAGCTTTCGACAGTGTCGAAACCATTATCAACATCCTCCATTTTATGGTATACATTCACTTGGACTTACCCTTCGACGGCATCGAAGCCCACTAATTCTACTCTATTTTATAACAAGCATAGTGATACACGTAGTACCTATATAAAATTGTACATTGTCAAAAACCCATACTCCAATTAAGTCGAAAGACTTGGAACAAAGTGGCATTGACACCAACGAAAGGGCATTGAGACGTTTCGACAATGTTTGTGGTTGAAAAGTGACGATAACTACATTCCTATTGACTATTATGGGTTTCGAATAATTCAATTTCGAAAGAGCATAATAGTGTTTCGAAAAGTGTCAACACAAATTTGAGATAATGCAGACAACTGTGCTTACTTTAGTCTTGGGGTTTCGACTAAGTCGAAAGGTTAATTAATGGTTTCGATGATGAAAGAAAGTATATTTTTCTTAACATACTTTACAGCAAGGGTCGTTAATTTTTAAAATCTTAGTAACCTTCAAGATAAATTAAAATTGGGCACAATAGATTTCAAACTTGAATCCACATCCAACAGCAGCAAAATCCCAAATTAGGCAAATTCACGATCGAACCCAAATTGATGCCATGGATTAATCAAAATCAGCATGAAATTCGGGTCTAGGATCATCTTATATGGTTAATTAACTTGAATCATTTTCAAAATTCCAAATAGTAACACGGACCTAAACCTTAGAAATTTTAATTTAAAATAAAAAATTAATAAAAACCAGTTTCTAATTTGAAATCGTACAAACTCACCTCAAATCTGAGAGTTTCGCCTTTTAAATTTTCAGATTGATGGAAATTTGAAAAACATATTTTTTACTTTACAAATTTTAAATTGCAGGTGAAGAGAGCAGAAAAAGAGGGGTGCAATTTATAAGCTGAATAGATGGGAGGAGAACCATCCGATCAGATTCAAGTAAACGGTCGAGATCATCTCAGCAATACTAATAGGCAGGAAAGTTTTGTGCCGAAGCTATGGAAGATGCCGTAAACAGTTGACTTGAAAAGTCAAGAGCATCCCTTCGCCAAGCGGGGTGGGGGGCAAATGTTACTACCAAAATCCACTTCCACCCAGTCGAAGTCCAAAAGATTATGAAGGAGAGCTTCATAAAGAGCAATAGTGATAGCAAGACCTTTCGAAAGAGTCAAAGTGATTCTTCTAAAAGTATTAAATGAATTATGGGCATCCGAAGGGGTTAAAAGCGGTCAAGACTACCCTTCTACTTCAGTTGATACCTTTCGCAAGACATGAAAGTAAGGGCTTCCATTGACATTACCCCTTCCTCATATATCAAACCTCAAAATGATTGGTTCCGCCATTGTCTACCTTCCATAGGATAAGATTCTACCAAAAATTCCCTTTCGAAAGCATGGTTTTGCAAAGACTAGCCTTTTGAATCGATGAACCCTTCCATTAGTATTAGGGAGATTTCACATATGCTAGTATTGCTTCCGCATTAACCAAGGGGATTTCCTTAAAAGGATACCTTCCGCAACTAACAAAGCAAATGCTTTCCAAGTAGTTGAGTCTTCCACGAGATTCACATCATCATTTACCATTCCAACATCAATGAATGCTTCCGCAAAAGCTCTCGAAAGCATGAACGCCTTTCACAAGTATTGTTTATATACCTTCCGCATATGTTGGGATACCTTTTCATGTTTATCCAAGACATCTACAGCAACATAAGTACTACTTTTATACCTGCCGATGGAGTCGAAGGCTTCCAGATCTTATGCGAAAGCAACATTAAATAGGAACTTAGGAGTCAACAATGGCGAAAGATCATAAAGGCATCCTTTCGAACGAGTCAAAAGGATGGATGCGAAGAGGTCCAACCTGCGCCTATAAATATGACCCTAGGAGTGCTGTTTGAGGGATTCGAATTCATTGCTTCTATGCTTATACTTTTCTTGAGTTTGCAAACCCTAATTCCAAATCATATTGAGGATTTTACTTCAATGTAATACCTTAGCCATTGTATTCATAAAAATTATCAATAAAATAAACACATGGCACTTTCGAATGCATGTAGTCTGATTCACTGCTTATATATGGTTTCACCTGTGGAACCCGCTCATCTATACCTTTCGAAGGGGTTCCTTTCGAAGGAATAGGAACCTTTTAACTCAGTTAATACCTTTTGTCCCCACTGGGTTAAGACCTTAGATTACTCTAACTAATTTGGAAGGGGTTTACTCTAATTAATTCAAAAGGGGTTTCGAAGGGGTCATTCACTCCTCTAACCTTACTTTTGGGATTTCTTGTTAACAGATACAAAATCAAAAAATGTCATGGAAATAAAAAGATATGTGAATACGTCTTGGAGGCATCCAATTCGTCTCCTAAGTTTCAAAGCATTTAGAACTATATCTGAAACATACTCAGACTGACCCGAGTATTGTAAGAAAATAACATCCGAATTAATCTGGTAAACCAACGTGAGAAAACTCAATCAAAGCATATTGATTTCTGTTGTTACAAAACCCTTTCAAAATAAAAGGTATCCTCGTAAGACCACGCCGCACATTAACACGGATGAGTTTTTATTTTACGATAGCCTAACCATTTATATTAGAAAATCCAGTGATATTATAGTAATGTCTAAGGGCGAAAATATGAATAATCAAGTAGCCTTGATGCTCGTGAGTGTACATCACAATAATAATTGGTATGTAATCAAAAACTGTTAAGGCGTGTTCATTAATTATGTAGGATTCCATGAAGTTGCCCGTAGTACTTCGAGAATGGTCCTCCCGCATAAGGATCAGAAGTATCCTTCCAAAGCAACAATACATCCCTAGTGATATATAATAGGAAATACATAGCTCGCCACATAGGCTGAATGCATCGCTCCATGCATGCATAAAAACTGTAGGTAACTCTAGGAAGGAGACAACTACACCCTTATGATTCGGTTAAACCCTTAGCCATGCATTCTTTCTCTGGTTTTAGTCATTACCACTGTTAAAGCTACGTCCGATATTCCAGCTCACACCGCTAACTAAGGAGATCTCGAAACCACACATGGATTCTCATACCTCAATATGTCTTGGAATCACGCAGGGGTTCCCAAATCTCAATAAAGATCCCGGAATCACACATGGATTTGTATACCCCAAAGGGTCCTAGAATCACACATGAATTACCATATCTCAACATAGATCTAGGAACCACACATGGATTCCCATACCCCAACAGATCTCAGAATCATACATGGACTCTAACATCTCAAACAAAAAGTTAAATCTCCTCTCAACATAGAACCGTTTATGGTTTTAGAGTGGTTACGGTTTCAAGTCATCTCATATGAGTATGCTCCCCCGCTTACCGGGTGTTCCAAAACCGATCGATCAATTTTTGGAATACTCAATATCGGTTCATTTGGAAATAATCAGACGATACATAAGAGTGGAGATCACCTCTTAACCGTTTAGTGGATAGATTTCTTTATCAATTGTCCAAGGAGAACAAAATAAGTTTATATGTACAGTATAGCACTACCAATGGTAACTGTACCATATAATCCTTGTGTTTCCCTAAGATATTTCAAGATTTAAATCCTTCGGGGTTGAGTAGGGACATAATATTTCCGTATACCAAAATTTAGAAGGATAACATATTTAGGCCAAGATTTAATAGTCGATTATTTAACTATCAATTAAACAAACATTCAAAACAAAGATTACATTTCCTATGGAAACCACCAAGCCTCTTAGATTACTCTTTCATTGATTAAATCTCTTTCCAAAAATACTTAATAAAATATTGGTGTACTTGTCTCACTGTATAATTATATTCACAAACCATTCCATTCAAAGCTTTGAAAAACGTTCCCGTATACTTATAAAATGATATACGCAATGGCCTGTATTTTTAATTATTTTAAATTACTAAATTTAATGTAGTTATTGAATAAAAATGATTAGAAATAAGATTTAATGATTCATTTATGTAATTTACTAAATATGAACTTAAATAAAATTTTGAAATAACCAATTTCGAAGATTTTGGCAACAACCAGATTGAAATAAAATTTTATACATGGATTGTGTATAATCAATGGCTGGAATTGAATAAATGTTGAGTTACTGTAAAATGGTAGTAGTTGTTTTGTTATTTGAATTTATATTAAATGTTTATTTTATAAGTTAAATGACTTATGTTTAAAATATTGTGATTTATTGGATAATTAAAATTGTCTAAATTTAATATTATAATTATTTAAATAATTGAATCCTGAATTTAATGTGAACGAAAATAATTTCGAAAGTCGATTTAAATTTTATTTAAACAAGGATGAAAGTTGTTAATTTTTAAGATTGAATTTAAAAGTTAATAAATAAAAATTAGGAATTTCTTTTTTTAACAAGTAGAAATAGCCATTTTGGCCACCGTATCGGATTTTGATGAAACCAGTTTCAACGGATCCGTAGTAGTGAATTATTATGGGATTTCAAGTTTTGCAGCGATCAGACTTGTCATTTGGCCTTGCGATCTTGAAACGTGTAGAAATCAATTAAATGAACTTAATTAAAATAATTTGATTTTGATAGCCATCTTATGCATACGATCTAATTAGGCCTTGAGACTAGTTCCATTGCGTTCGGAATATGGGTATAACATATAGAACGCCATGCGACACGCTTCGTTTGGAGTTTAGAATTTTACAGGTCGATTAGGCGAGATATTTTCTAATTAAATTATATACACTTACATACATACATAATACATACATATATGTGTGTGTGTGTGTGTGTGTGTGTGTGTGTGTATGTGTGTGTATATATATGCGCTTTCGCATATCCAACACTCGTACGCTCAACCACCCTTATGTCTATCCCCATACCCCTCTTGCTCTCCCTCCTATTTCAAATTTTAGGGATCGAAATAAGAGAAAGAAAAGAATGAAGTCGAGATTCACGAGCGCTTGGCAAGAACGCGACCTGGGAAGTTAACTAGGTTATGTTAATTATTTTATTAAGTTGATTATTTTCTTAAGTTAATTACTTTTAATTAAATCGTACGTTAATTTAATCGTAATTTTCTCATACGAGGCCCATTTTGGATGAAATAAATTGCGTA
The DNA here is from genome assembly GCA_030765085.1 of Allium cepa. Taxonomy (NCBI): domain Eukaryota; kingdom Viridiplantae; phylum Streptophyta; class Magnoliopsida; order Asparagales; family Amaryllidaceae; genus Allium; species Allium cepa. The sequence continues at coordinate 1,001,230,256 of CM060943.1, read as the reverse complement.
GGAGTCGTATCGAAGTTGCCTACGACATAGGATTAAGGTGAAATTTATTTGAAGCTGAAAATGTTCAATTTCAAATAAAGTTGAGTGTTGTTCACGAAGTACTGAATTATCTGTATGCTAGTTAAATTGAGGTTATGAAGTAATTTAAATTTATTACTTGTTGTTTGCTAATTTAACTGAAATTTAAATTGACACCTGAATTGAACTGATATGAATTTAAATTGATAGTTTAAATTGAAATTGAATTGCTAATTAGACACACGATGTTGATAACCAGTAAATTGCTGTGATATTTGATTGATTTGGATGTTGATTGTGATGACTGCTATTTGTTGATATTTTGGATGCTTTGGATGTTTATTTATTTTTATATATCCTGTTATCACCTTAATTATTTGATAGTATATAAATCGTTATTGGAATTATTTCAAATAAATTAAGAAATGGCTTGAAATGATATATACCGATGACATCTGGATTTGGATTGAAATGATGTATATCCATCCCTGAAAATTAAAATTTGAAATAACTGATCACTTGGCCACAGGATAGAAAATTATATATGGACACCGGATTGGTTAACTTAAATAATTTTAAAAGTCTAATTTTTGAAATTATTTAAATGATTTTTATTTGAAGAAATAAAAACCGAATTTATGAAGATTGAACTAACTGCGAATTCGAGTTTGAAATGTTGAAATTAAATTTAGTTAAAGGAAATTGTTTAAAGAATTTAATTGGAATTTGAAGTCATGATTTAAATACGATTTGAATTATCGAAATTGACTTGTTTAAAAGATATGAACTTCGAAGTTATTTAAGTAAAAGTAATTTAAATGGATATTTCAAAATTTGAACTCGAAATTAAGTTATTTAAAGACTCGAACATTAAATTGAACATCGAAGTTAAGTATAATTTAAATGATTTAAATCGATATTCCCATATAGAGTGAATGGTTTGAAAATTAGAATTGAATTGAAATTTAAACCATTGAAAGGAATTGTTGGATCAATTTTGAGGTTAAAAATGGAAATGAAAATTTAAATTGATTGAATCGAATTTGGAATTAAAGCTAATTCAAATTGAAATCGAAATTGAGTTGATTTGAACTGTATTGAGATTGAAAATGATTAGAATTGGAATAATGAGACCTGAATCAGTTTGATTGGAATTCGAACTTGGGTCCAGATTTGTGGAAATGGAATGAGACAGTTTGATTTGATTTCTTTAAACAAATTATTTTGATATAAACTGTTTAAATTCTATCTTTTTAAAAATCCACATTATTTTGATTTTCCAAGCTATTTAATTATATAAATCATTTTCAATAGTCAAACTATTTTATATTAAACTATTTAAACTATTTTAAGCTATTCAAACTATATTCTAAATATTCAAACTGGTCAAGGTGGGAATTGTTTATATTTAAATCATTGATTTAAAAGCGTGTTGGGTTAAAATGAAGTTATAACCTAAGTTGAAATTTAAAATGATTATTGAAGTAAAAATATGATTTTCGAAGTGAATATGTTATTTCAAAATGAAACTGATTTTGAAGAGAACATGCTATTTCGATATCATGTATGAATCGCCTTCGAAATGTAAAAGAACCAACCGGTATGTAAAATGACGGTTGGTTGTTAAAGAGACTGAGGCCTCTTACTAGCATACTCACTGTCAATATTGGAACCATTTTAACAATTGTGTACACGGAGGAGACTCCAGAACAAAGTGGTTGGATTTGGTGTCTTTTGCTAGATATGAAGAAAGGGAGCGATAATCGATGGACCCTAGCACTTGTGCCAATTTGAAATGACTAAAGCAGGATGGCTTGACAAGGCCAAGTGGGCTAGCTACCCCTAGGGGACATCTGTTCTTCGATTTTCTTTTGGATTTGGTCCATACTATTACTCTTATTGTTGGTTTCGATTGGTGCACCATGATTTTTAGATCACCTCCCTTTGACTTGATATGGGATGGACATACGAGGTGGGCGATCGTGGCTACGATGCGTTACCACCAGCCCTGCGACCCGAGTTGGTAGTATCCTACCTTGGACATTGCCTCACATGTCTTGTCATACTATTATCCCTATAAAAGACATTTTGGTTTAGCATTGTCGTATCACGGTGCATCTCTATCCCCGACGTGCTACTGGGGGATTATATGCAAACTGTAGGACAATGCATAAAAAGACATTAATAGGGATTAATGTAAAGCCTTAAGGCTACGAAAAATATTTATTTTACAGATTAGACCTTACATATATAGCATATTCTACTATATATAAATATTTTGACGGATCCTTAAGAGATCCAAAATCGCATAACATCACTTGAGTTATTGCATGCACGTTATACACTGGATAGGAGATGTGAAATCCCGTAAACATCTCTGCCGCTATTACACTCGTGTTATGTGACATTAATTTGACTCACATAAGGATATTTTAGTCCTAACTCGAATGTTTTTTCTTTTCATTACGCTCAGGCCGGCCCTGAGTTTTCAGCGCATTGAAGATTATTTTCTAGATGACGAAGATGAAGATTTGGTATATTATTACTAGTTTTATTATTCCCTGCATTATGTTGTTCTCTGCGTTATATTTTGTTTTTGCTGTATATATAACTTTGATAAATGTTGTATAAATTATAATCAAATGTATGGTAAACATCTTCATGACCAGTTTATTTGATTATTACACTTTGTCATTCCGCTGCGAGATTCTATGTTTGTCTTCTTCTTCTTTCTTATTTTTCTTGATTAACCCCATTGATTATCTGTGTTCCGGATTATTTGAGTTGGACATATATGGATTATTATTGACTTAAACCTTCTGAAATGCATGTCGTCATAGTATATGTATAATCACAAAGCATTCAGAAAGATTTTCTATTTCAAAATCATATTAAAATGATCAAACACCATATGTCATTACAATGGAGATATTCATAACCCAAAATGCTTATCCTTTTCATAATTCTTTTTTATTTCATAAATTCCTCTTTTATAAATTTCCAAAATCAATTTATAAAACTTCTTTATAAATCTCCAAGTACTTACCTTTCAAACCGCTAAACAATTTATAAACCTATTTTCTAAAATCATTCAAAATCCAACTTCTTTTCAAATTCCAAACCACTTTCAAATTTATAAACTCCTTTGAATAAATCCATTTTATGAAAGAAATCCTTTTATAAACAATTTATTAATTATAATGAATAAAATCTTTAACATTATAAACGTAAACTTCAAACATTTTTAATAATAAAATAATTAAACTTTTAAAGTAATATTAAAAATATAATAATAAAACTTTTTTAAAAAACATTTAAATAATAAAATAATATCATTTTTGATCCATTAAAATAGTATAACAAAATAACTTTAAATAACTTTTAATATACGTAATTACTTAATGTTTAAACAATAAACTAATAAAGTAATAGCCAGCTTTAAATAATCATTAATAAAATAATTTATCGTCTTTAAACAACCATAATAAACAACTAATTACCTTTAAACAATACTAATAAAATAATTAATTCTAAAGCATTACGAATAAAATAATTAATTCTAAAACATCTGAAGTGTATGAAGTGTGGTTCCTCCAACAACAAACATAAGAGCATTTGCACTAGGTGCAAAGATGTTAATTTTCCTAACACCACCTTGTAAATATCAATGATTAGGTCAATTAGAATATTTATAATTATGTTTATGAAACTAGAGAAACAGCTTTGAAAGTTATATACAAATTAACTAGGATGGGTTTTAGAATGCAATATATCATCACATGATTATCATGCACGAAAACTTAGAGGTGCTGGCTCATAAATTCAGAGAATGGTGGCAACAACTCTAAACGCACACCAAAAGACAAATTAGTAACAAAGTAAAGGCTTCACGTATGGAAAAATGGACTTATAGTGCCTTCATGCGAGCAGCAGCTTTGTCCTTGTCAGTAAAAACGCCAAGTGATTCAACAACAAAGTCGGCCCCAAACACTGCAACTGGCTTCTCACTAAAGGGAAGTGTCTTGGAATCCTTGACCTTAATTTCATGATGTACGTCCATTAACCATGGACAATATCATACTTAAACATATAGGTCTAAATAAATAATTTAGCAAGGTTAGACCCTACAGAAACTATTCCTTTGTTTTAAATGAAAGATTGTATAATATGCTAATGGTAAAGAATTTTGATTCAGAGGATCCACTAGTATTGACAGAAAAATTCTACACATTATAATATGAACAAACTTTTTACCATATAAATTTTTCTGTGGCACATTCTATTTATACACCGTAAATTACTATATATACACCAAAAAATTGTTTAGAATCACATACAACCTTTTTTACTTAGTATACACCATATATTTTACAAAACTACCCTCACTTGAAATAAAATAAAGCATTTATCTCATTTTAACAACTCCTTCTCTCTCATGCATGCATTAATCAAATTAAGGAACCCTAATTTTGAAATTCCTTAAATTCACTTTTGCAAATTTTAGATTCAAATACTATGAATGGAAATTAAAATATTTAGTTATTTATATATAGTAATTTGAATTTAATTTTTGAATATTAAAATATTAAACTATTTAAATTTTAATGTTAAATCTAATTTGATTTAAATAAAGATTAAAGAATGTAGCACTCTGAGTAATATTAATTTTAGTAGTTAATTTTAAAATTAAATAAATTATAAAATGTTAAATTAACCGTGCATAAATATTGTTAAAACAATATGAATATACTTTAATATCCAAAAATAATATAAAAATGATTTGTTGTGAATTTATTTAATTTACACGAAAGAAATTATGTTGGCTATACACAATGCAGACAAAGCTGAATTGTATACATTTTCATTTTTTAATATAGATTCTATTTTTTAATAACAGTAATTTGATCTAAAGTTTTGTTTAAAATTTTGTGGTGTAAGTAAAGTAATTTACAGTGTATGAATAGTATTTGTCTTATTTGGTATGAAAACATAAAAAAAAATATAATACACTACCTTTAATTACAATATATGAAGAACAATCAAAAAAGAATGCTTGTCAAAAATAACCAAAAATTAGCTTTTCTCTGAAAAGCATTTTAAACGAACAAATGGAACATATGCTTTCAAACATGTCAAATGCTTTTAAACATTACCTTAAGATTTCAAGCATGTCATATGCTTTACAATGTCAAGCATGCTTCCTATGCCGCATCCAACACTTTGCTTTTTAGTTATAAGCCCTTTGTATAGGCGTACGACCAACTACTGCTACTTTCTCAAACTCTGTGCATGCTTTGGGACTATCTTCTTCACTTGGTAGAACTACTTGTCAGAATAAGAGCAGGTGTGCTTCCCATACTCTTAATACAGGAGCTCCTTTCCCACTTCCAGTTTTTTCCTTCATTGAAGATATTTTTTTTGACAAAACAAACTAAAAATTGTACATAAGGTAGCGATTTGGTCTATGTAAGACAATATTCTTACAACATGGGCTTCTATCTTGCTTTTAAGCTGCATCTGACCATCTGGTGCATTCACTTTCTGGATCTTCACAATCTCCTTGTTCACCTATTGTTCAGTAAATGGCGAAACAATTATATGTATGCCTTTGATAAATACGAACATAGAAAGTATTTATTATTTGTGTAAATTTACGTCCCAAACTCGATAAGTCGGGTACAAAAATATTAATTTAAGGACAAATTTTTGATATAGATCTTTGAAAAAAAATTACTGCAAAAATACGCCTCATCAAGAACTTATCAAAATTTTAAAATTTAAGTGATACTATTTCGATAATTAATTTTTTTTGTCAAACACTATATCCAAAATTTATCCATTTACTACTTAATTTGCAATAACCATATACAATAGAGTTGTAAATTCTAAAACCGAGTATAAAATTAGTAAACCCATTAATTTTACGATAATATAAACAAAATTAGCATGGTTCAAAAATATATATTGATAGAAATAGGTTGTCTATTATTTTAAATGTCTATAAGCCATAGAGAAACAAATAACATATAGTTTGATGTCTCAAGGTCATGCAATTTTGACACTGTTATAACCAACTTTAGAGAAAGGCGTCAAACCTTTAGGATAAAGGTACTATAACAACCCATATTTTTGATTCCTGGACGTTGACACTGATACATCTATGGTATTCACGTGTCAAACATCCAAGTACTCGAAAGGCATATCAATGGGATAAAAGAAAGGAAAGACAGAATAGAATCACATGATGAGTAGCATATAATATACAAATGGTCTACAAAAGAAAAACTAAACTTTAATATACATAAATCAATCAGAGTACAATTATCTTATCATCAGTCCTGGACAGTTATAACAATCTATCTTTACAATCTTTGATAAATACAACAAGAACTAACAGCGAAAGATAAAAGGAAAATACAGAAGTACATATTTGAGGCATCCAGCTTATCTCCTAAAAACTCCAAAATGTCCAGCTAAATCTGAAAAATAAGCTCGAGCAGACCCGGTTTATACAGGAGAACAAAGCTCAGGTCAGTCTGGTAAAAGTAGCGTAAGAAAATGATCAAATGGATTACTTAGAATTATAAAATCTTTTGAAATAAATGTATCTCGTAAGACCATGCCGCACATAAAAACAGTTGGGTTTTTACCTTATGATAACCAAATATTTTATTAGAAAATCCATTGATATTATAATAATATCTAAGGAGAAAATAAAAATGTTGAATTGATGAAATGCTTGCATCTCACATTTCAACATAGTTAGGTACAACTAAGTCCGTAAATACATATATTGGAGATTGGATTTCCATCAATGACAGGCTATAGGGGTACCACATGCCATAGTACATCTCTAGAAAAATGTACCAAAGTCGAACCTATCGACCCCCGCGAATCAGAGTCGGCCTGCCCCTCTAATATGACAAACTAGTTTATATCATCCCTCGAGTACTAGCTATGGAAACCTATTCCAAACCCTGGCCCCAACCGTGCACGCATACCAAAACTGTAAATATCTATTCTGTATCGAGGAATGATGCTCCCAACGGTAGTGAACCACATGGCACTAAAGCATATCCAGTGTTTTAGTCATCATCAGGTTGTAAGACTTGTGAGGAACGATTACGTTTTTCCTTCCTTTGCAAATTTTCACTTGGAATGCTAACACTGCCTTCTAGGCACCAAGCAAAACCAGCATTCGTCAATACAAGTTGTTCAAGATAAGAACAAACCGAATGCACTACTTCTACTACATCCATTTTGAATCATGCTCAGGATTATTAGCAAGTACCATTGCACTTCAAAGAACTCCGTCTTCGATTCCATCATCTGCAAGATGCTTCAATACGACGTTTGAGTTGGATTAAAGTGGTTTTCATATAATTCATGCTTATCCGATCCCAATCTCTTCGAATCAACAGTTGATTGTTTCGAAAAATTCAACCCCAGTTTTTTTCGAAAATATACAAACAATACATAAGAGCGAGGATCACTCCCTAAGTGTTTAAGTGGATGGATTTCTTATCATTTGTCCTAGGAGAACAAAACGAGATTTCTGTACATAATACAACATCATTGAAGATGACTGTGATATAACTCACGTGTTTCTCCTAGATATTTCCAGAGTTATATTTTGATCTAGATTTGATATTCAGTTATTTAACTATCAAACAAACAAACAATCAAATATAGCATAAATACGACGTGGAATCCAATAAGCCTCGATTAATTTAGCTTTTCGTAAATTGAATCACTTTCAAATCCTGATTCAAAATACTTTTACAAAGGATATCATCACAAATCCCTTATGTTTCTTTCAATACGTGGAAAAACATTTGTATACTTATCTTACCGGTATAAGTATATTACAAAACATCCTACTTTCAAGACTTAGAAAATATATCCATATAATTATCTCAACAGTGTAAGTATATTAACAAAACTTAAGGGAGATTTTTGCTTTTCCAAATTCATATTTAAATGGGTCAAAAAAATATCATTTAAAGCACTACTGACTACAAACCAAACCACTATCCTTCAGTGTTAAGTAGAAAAGAAATGTTTCTATACCACCATACTTAAAAAGGATAAGTTATCAAAACCAAATCTCATTCTTTTAATAAAATTTCCTTTTTATAATGCCTATTTCATATTTATTAAACCTTTCATAAATCTCCAAATTATTTTATAAACTTCCTTTATCAAAATCTAAATGATTTACAAAATCCCTTTCTATTTATAAAAGTCTTTTCTATCACTAAGCTCTTCATTAACAAGAAAAACTTGTCAACACCCCAAAGTTGAATTCAAAGTATAGATGATTTTTTAAAAACCTTATTTCAAAAAGATGAAAGTAGTTGACACTTCTCAATCAAGTGAAGATGGCTACAGTCCATTCAGTTTTCCATTCGAATAGTTTAATGTAGTTAAAACTCCTTCTTATTGGACCTTTCGACTTAGACGAAACGTTGAAATCCTTCTTACATTGTTTTTTAAACAAGTTAATATGACTTAGTTTCCCTTTGAAACCTCCCTTTCAAATTGGTTGAGTTGACCCTAAGGTTAGCTCTAGTGGGTTAAGGATGTGAATAAAATGGATAGGTTCCGACACCTTCGAAAGTTGACCTTTCGACGACTAGGGGATGGGAGCTAAAGTCCTGTGGATATTAGATGAACTAAGGGTTTCAACCTACTCTAATGGTGACCCTTCGAACCAAATAAAATAAGAAAATTACAAACTGAATTTGTTAGAAATATCAAATAAGCCAAATATCCAAAAATTCCATAATCTTGCTTTTATTAAACTCAAGAAGTACAAGTTGATCAAAATCCCAATCTAATTTGAAAATTAGTGTTTACAACTTTAAGAAAATACAAGAATGGAGTGAAAACATTTGGAACCGCAAGCCAGACCCCTAAGGTCTTATTTACAGGTGTAATTTGGCACCTTTCGACTCAGTGCTTTTGACCTGGTCGAAAGATGGCCTTATAGACCTTTCATTGCCATCATCGTTTGGGAAGGTGCATCTTTCCACCCTGTGTTACTTTTTTGTTGCAAGTAAGAAGGGACACAAGCTTTCGACTCCGTCAACAGGTACATCTTTGGGGTTTTGGAGGTATGAAATATTATGGGTTTCGATTCGAAAGGTAACTTCCGAAAGCATACATATAGATTGATGCAGAACCCTTCTTAGTTATGAATGATTTCGACCAGTTCGAAAGGTTTAATTATGCTTTCAAAGGGGTTGCTCTAATATGATATCTTTTTGAGTAATTTGAATGAAGGAAAAACCTTCGATTTCGAAAGGTTTGGCATGCATGTGAGTGGATATTATTCGCTGCCATCGAAAGGTATTCCTCAACTTATTCAAAACGTCTTCATGCAAGTAAAAGCATCTGTTTTTAAAGGAAGTAATTGAAGCAAAAGGGTGCTTTTGATCCTTTTGACCCTTCAAAAGCTTGTGACACATCAGATTTTTCGCTGTAGCATCCCTTCGACTCCTTCGAAAGGCTTTGTTGATGCAATTATCTCTTGTACATCCTTCTCTTCTATTCATCTTGTTTCTGATAATGTTAAAGTGAGAATGGGTGGTAACACTCTCTTTATAAGCTCTTTTATAGAAACCTTTATAAAATGCTTTTATACATCCAAAATTCGTTTTTATGCATTATGTATATATAACACAAACCATTGTTATTTAAAATATCACTTATTAAGCTCCTTCACACAATATCATTTATAAATCCTCTTTACAAAACATTATTTGTAAATCTCCTATAAATAAAACCCCTTTAAATTAATCTCTTTTATAAAACAATTTATTATTTATAAACACCTAAATAAATCACTTTATTGATTTAACCATGATTCATTAAGTCAAATAATTAACTTCAAACATCCATAATAAAATAATTAACTTTAAATACCATTATAATTAGTTAGCTAACTTTAAACATCATTAATAAAATAATAAATTTCCAAAACACCGTAAAATAATTAATTAACTTCAAACAACATTAAAAAATAATAAATCTTTAAAATGTTATTAATAAAAATAATTAACCGTTAAACATAATAGTTAACTTTTAAAACATTAATAATTAAAATTATTTATAATAAAATAAAAACTTAGCCTCAATTGTTATAAAATTTAAGTTAATTTAAACCTATAACTTTACAAAATTGGAAAGGCTGAGAATATCCATCATCTTCGTGAAAAAGAATATTTTATCAAATCTACTAAATATGACAAGTTAGAATCCAGGCAATTTTTATTTAGTAATTCAATTTGAATTTTCAAGTCGCATAATTGGTATTAACATAAGCAGTTATATTTGTAAAAATTCAATTAGCAATCATTAGTTAATCCATCACTTATTCAATATTAATTAATCTGCATATTAGTTAATCATCATATGAATAAATGTCCAAACTAAAATAAAATAGAACGGGGATTTAATCTACTAAACAGATATCATCAAAAATCTCTCAATTTAATCACAGCAGAACAGTGTTTTATTCTGCTAAATAAATGTCCATAATAATCTGTTCGATTAAACAAAAACAAGACTGTGTTTTTTATTTGACCAAATAGATATCACCAATGTGGCATAACGATGTTATTATTTGAAATCACGTAGCTAAATTCAATCCTATTATTTTATCAATATTTTAAACATCATCAAATATATCAACAAGTTACACCACGATGTTGTACTCATCGAAACGAGTCCAACACAAGAATCCACAGGTCAAATGGATCTCATATGAACAAGGTATATTTTAACATCCTTTATTTAGAGGCTCAAAGCTAAGCGCTAGTCTATAATATTAACTTCCGACGATAAAATACGGCTATGTTGTTATCTATGATATTAGAAGCACTTGAATATGAAACAAATCACAGATTTCAAAACAACAATTTTCTATTACATTTCAAAAAAATGTTCCATATTCAGATTACATAATCCCATAATGTTTCCTAGGCAATGATAAAATATACTTATTACAAAATACGCCAAGAGTGACATATGAAGAAGCCCCCTTGGATGATCAGATTCATATAGCCATAGTTGACTTAATACATACTCAATGGAAATAAACACAAAATAAAGAACTGCAACTCCTAAATAGCTATCTATTAGCCTCCTTCTCTCCTTCAGTTGCTATATTCGTCATTCTACTAAACCTAAAAGAACCTCAACCCTCAGCCTAGTCAAATCAATTTTGAGCACCCGAGAGTTTAAGGGGAAAAAGCATAAACTTCGAGCTAGACATAAAGCCTGGTGTGAATAATACTATACATCACGGTTATTAATGTTAAGTGAGACTACGCTACTAAGCGTAATGTGTTTGTTCTCACTAAAACCATTTTAAAACATATCTTTTGCAAACCTTTTCCTGCAACCAAAACTAATTAAAACTATAAAGCATCACTATATTATGTAAACATACATATCAGGTAACAAATGGACTATCTGCCCGATCATTATAGTTTTGTTTGGCTTACTATTAACCTTTGGCGGACACAGCCTAACAAACAAAATAATATAATTTATCTAACATCTGTTAGACACACCTCTTTTGGACGGTTTATCCTTAACTATATGTTAAATACTTCTCTTTCCGATGGTCTGTCCCTAACTTAACATCTCTCAGGGTCACCTGATCCTAATGGTTTTGCGGACTCACCAATAATCGATCTGTATACAAACATATATTCCCTTCTGTGTGTAATCATAATTTTAATCTTACATTTGACAAATTCCTACACATTGGAATTTTGGACTAAATTAGCTGGGGCCAATAGCTAATGTATAGGTCGCGATCCTATACCAGTCTCATCAGGCATTCTATTATCTGAGTCATTTTATCTTAAGGATAACTTCCCTTAAATTTTCCTTGAAAAACTCTTTCGAATTGATTTGAATTTTCAAATCATACTTACACAAGAAAAATACATATTCTTTATGTTTTTACTCAAAATCACTTTGCCATAATATACATATTTTACTCAACCCCTTCTTGATGAAAACATTTATCCTTTTGAAACCATTAAATTTTGTCTATCGAAAACATTGGAAAATCCTTTCCTTTCTTTTCTCCGAAAACTTCAAAATAATATACATCCCTCTTTAAAACCTTTAAACATTGCCTTTCGAAAACAATGGAATAACCTTTCCTTTATTTTCAACGAAAGCTTTGAAGACCAAGGAAAACCTCCCCTTTCTACCCCTTCGAAACCCTGGGGAACAACCCCTTCGAAACCATTCATTAAAAATCTTTTGTAAGCATTAAAACACTAAAACTTTCGAAAGTCTTTGGGTTCAATTTAAAACATGTGGAAACTTTTTGAAACCATTCAAAGCTTATTTCTTCGAAACCTTTACAAACCATCTCGATCGAAACCTTTTGAATTATGCCTTCAAGTAGCGCAAAAGGATAAGAAGCACATTAAAGTCGAAAGCAATTCTTTCGAAACCATTAAAACTAACTCTTTTGAAACCATTTGGGTTATACTTCAATTGTGTAAAAAGGGTCTTTAAAACATTTAAGTCGAAAGCTTCTGATTATAAACCATTTCCTAAGTAAAGAAGTTATGGTGTCGAAACCATCCCTTCCGAAACCATTGGCGTCGAAAGGTAGAAAGGCAGCAGCTAAGGTTTTCGGCTTAGTCAAAAGCAAGCATTTAAAACTAAAATGCAACACATTCGAAACCATTCCTTTTAAATCCATTGACCCAGTCGAAAGTGAACTGAGACGAAAGCCATTTAGTTGAAAGCAAGAAGGTGCGATTTAATTTAAAAACAAAGTGATGCTTTGACCCCTTCGAAATCATTGGTTTCGACCTCATACCTTTCGCCATCTATCAAATTCGCTATGTACCAATTTCTTGATACCAAGGGCATTGGTTTCGATGGAGTTAAGGGCGGAGGGACACGGTCAAAAGCCAACCAAGGCGGAAGCAGGTGCCGAAAGCAATAAAACAGTCAAAAAGCCTGAAATAAACGGTTCTTTTCACCTAACCTGCTTTATGTGTAAAATTTTGATTGGTTGCCTCTTTCCTTTACCACTAAAAAGTACTACACATTTTAGAACTAATTAATTAGTTTAAATCTCTTGCAAAACACCCATTCTCCTTAATTAAATATATAAAATGTTTAAGTCTCATATCTTAAACAATTTTATATGTTCATCTAAACACTTAGGAAAATTCTATAAAAACTCTAGAATATCTTTTTCATTATGTTTTTCAACATATATAAATTTCAGACCTAAATAATTATTTATTTTGCTGTAAATAATTTATAACCTAATAAATCATTTTCTTCACTAGAAAATTAATATAAAATCTCCATAATTCAGAAAATTATGAAAATTTAAACCCATTTCTAAAATAATATTTCTGGTCTTTATAACATCAAAACATATCATAAAAATCAATATGACATGCATAAATCATCAATAAGTATATATAACATCTAATCATCCAAAACATGGCATTATCATGCAAAATCATTTCGATTTACCCTTAAATTCGAAAACTATAAGAAAGATAGGATGTAGTAATCATTTACCCAAGCTTTGTGATTACAGAAATGAGATTTGATGTTGAACAAGTTGATTCACTTCTTATTCTTGAAATCCTAGCCTTTTCTTCCCTTGAGATTGAAAATGGTGACCGACCTTAAAATATTTTTACTTGAGAAATATAAAGTGAATGTGTGTTTGTATTCCTAAGGGTTTAGGGTATAAGTTCTACCATTTTCCTATTTTTCCCTTCCTTATTTCCTAACACTATTATTTATGATATCTTGTTTTGATTTACATTTAACATGGCATGGCTACCCTTGGTTAAACCAAATCTCAATCTATTAATCATCTTACATTATTTTATTTTATTTAGCTAATTAAATATTCTAAATAATGTTACTAAAAATATGGGGTGTTACAATTTCCCATCCTTAAAGAATTTCATTCTCGAAATTGCGATAAGGGACACATCAAACAATCAAAGGTAAAACATACCATAAAAAAAGGGATAAAGATCTCTAATCCTGCTCTCGGTTTTCCAAGTACAGTCTTTAGCATCTTCACTTCACTAGACTTTCACTATTTGACTGTCTTGTTCTTCAACTTCATCTCATCTCTTATGACTATCCGGATGGGCTTCCTAACTATAGTCATATTTGGTTCCACTACTAAGTCCTCTGACACAGTCGGTGCTATAGTAGTGCGTGGATCCCTAACACATTTCCTCAGATGAGATACATGAAAAACATTGTGGACTTCCGTTAAACTACTAGGTAACTTTACTCTATATGTGTGTTTCTCGATCCTTTCTAAAATAGGGAATAGTCCTACAAACCTTGGTGCTAACTTCCCTGTCTTCCCAAACCTGATAACATCTTTCATCGGTGATACCTTGAGGAAAATATGATCTCCAATAGAGAACTCCAAATTTTTCGTCTTCTATCGACATAGCTTTTCTGTCTGGACTGAGCTTCCTTCATTCTCGCCCTTATCAGCTTGATCTTTCCTGCTGCTTCTTTTACCAAATCAGGACCAATAATCAACCTATCCCCGATCTCTAACCAAAATGCGGTGGATTTGCATGGTCTTTCATACAAAGCCTCAAACGGTGCCATTCCTATACTAGTTTGATAACCATTGTTATACAAAAACTCGACTAGATGTAGGCGGTCTTCCCATAATCCCTCGAAGTCAAATACACAAGCTCGTAACAAGTCCTCCAAGATCTTGTTAACTCGTTCCATTTGCACATCAGTGTATGGATGGTAAGCGTACTCATCTCGAGCTTGGTTCCTAAAATTTTCTAAAGAATTTTCCAGAACTCGCTAGTAAACAAAGAATCTCTATCACTAACAATACTACTAGGAATTCTGTTCAATCTAACCACATTCTTCATAAACAACTTAGCCAATACATGTGCCATCCTGTTTGCCTTAACGGGAATAAAATTGGCACTTTAGGTCAATCTATCTACTATAACACATATACTTTGATTTCCTCTATTAGTCCTCGGCAACCCATCAATAAAATCCATGGAGATAAAGTCCCACTTCCATACTGGAATGTCCAATGGCTGAATACTATTTCATCCATAAGCCAACATCCCTCTTCATGCTTTCTCAGAAGAAACTTCTCTTCATATCTTGATATATCTTCGTTCCTCCAGGATGGATAGTAAACTTTGAATGGTGGAATTCCTCCCAAATCTCTTTCCTTATGTTTCCCACATTTAGAATACAAAATCTACCCTTCCTTTTCAACCATCCATTTTAGTCAAGATGGAAATCCTTTAAGTCATCACTCTCCATTCCTTCCCTTAAATTTTTGATCCGTCCGGCCAAAACCGGATCCTCCTCCTGTTTAGAAACTATCTTCTCAATTATTACCAGTCGGACTTCTAAACAAGACAACCTAGCAGACTCTTCACTAGACTCAGCTTTGAATCTCCATAGTTTCTATAAGCTGACAATGATTCCAAGTCTTTTCGTTCTCCTATCGTAGCTAATACTGCATTTTGATGCTTCCTACTGAGTGCATCTGTAACCTTATTTCCTTTTTCAGGTGTGTACTCTATTCCAAAATCATAACTGGCTAGAAACTCCAACCATCTTTGATGTCTCATGCTTAGCTCCTTCTGAGACAACAAGTACTTCAACGACTTATGATCTGTATAAAGCTCAAACCTCTCTCTTGAAAGGTAATGCCCCCATAACTTCAACGAAAATATAACTACAGCCAAATCCAAGTCATGCGTTGGATACCTAACCTCATGTGGTCTAAGCTGTCTAAAACGTAGGCAATCACTTTAGTCTTCTGCGTTAGTATAGCTCCTAACCCAATACCACATGCATCAGTGTAAACAACAAAATCTTGATTTCCTCCGGAACCACCAACACGGGTGCATGGGTCAACAAGTGCTTCAAGCTCTGAAATTCTTCCTCACACCTATCGGTCCATACAAATTTTACATCCTTTCATGTTAGCTTAGTCATCGGCGCTGCAATCCACAAGTAATCCTTTATAAACCTTCGATAATATCCCTCTAAACCAAGAAAAATTCTTATCTCAGTTATCATTTCTGGTCTTTTTCAATTATTAACAGCTTCGATCTTTTCTAGATCAACCGACAATCCTTTCTTTGAGACCAATGACCAACAAATTTCACTTCCTTCTTCCAAAAATGACACTTCAAAAACTTTGCTTTTAGTTGATGCTGCCTTAGCGTTTCAAGCACAACTCTAAGGTTGAGCTTCATACTCCTTCTCATCCTTAGAGTATTTTAGAGTATCATCCATAAAAACCAGCACAAATATATCTAAGGGCTCTCAGATGATTCGATTCATCAAATCTACAAAGAATGATGGCGCATTAATGAGTCCGAACTGCATAACTAACCATTCATACGACCCATGTCTCGTCTTGAACGGCGTCAAAGGTATACTATCTTCCGCTACTCTAAGTTGACAAAATCCTGTTGCCAAATCTAACTGGGAGAATATCTTAGCACCACTTAATCGATCGAACAAATCATCAATCCTTGGCAATTGATATCGATTCTATATCGTCTTCTCATTCAACTTACCATTGCCATACATAGCCTTAATGATCCGTCCGACTTCTTAGCAAATACACTGGCTGCTACCCAAGGCGAACTACTTGGTCTAATAAAACTCTTTCCTTCCATATTTACCAAATGAGCTTTCAACTCCTTCATCTCTGTTGGTGTCATTCTGGTTGGCAGCCTACTCATCGGCTCTGCAACATGCAGTAAATCAGTGGCTCATTTCGACGATGATCCAATTACAGGTTCAAACACATTCGTGAATTCTCTAAATATAAAAATGCGATTCAACTCATCTTCCAACTCCATAACTCCCAGCAAAGCATTTACCTCACAACTGGGGTTTCTACGGTATAAACTATCTGATCACTACAATCCGGGTGTCTAAGTGATATTTTCCTATCTAGGCAAAACATCCTAGCATCATAATTACTTAACCAATTCATACGCAATATAATTCCGAACCCAACAAAATCAAATATATGCAAACTACAAAAAAAGGTGTAACTTAGCAGGTCAAACTCTAAGTGGTCACACTTCATCCCTAGTGTCGCATACCCTCCTATTGGATTTGCAACTCTTAAGGAAGTAACTAAATGTGTGGTTCTAGGTTAACTTTATCTACCAAACACCTAAATATAAAAGAACGAGATGCACCTGTATCAAATAAAATGCTAATAAATATATCATGGATATGGAGCGTACCTCCTAACATAGCATTTCCCTTCTACTGTGTTGTCGGCTTTGACGTAGCAGTTCTAATGCAAACACCTGGCTTTTATCCCCTTTTGCTGGCTCTCTACACTAGTTCTTGTAATGTCCAATTTGATCACAGTTAAAACATTTTTCCCTTTCTTCTCAGCAGCCTTCTTTCCTTTGCTTGTCTGGCACTCATGAGCATAATGGCTTTTCTGAACACACTAACAGCAGACCGCCTTAGATTTTCCTTTTTTGCCGCACGTCCTTTCTAAGCATTCTTTTTGTGGAAAAAATTTCTCTTTCTGCCTTGCCCAACCTAGACCTACTTCTCTTTCTTCTTCTCCAAATAAGCTAACATCTCCTCAAGTCTCAGTGCCATTTCCACTACCACATCACATGGATCTCTGATGTGCGGTACAGTAGTTCTAGCCAACTCCGCTTTCAGACCTTTAATAAAATTTTCGTTCCTTTTCAACACCGTGTCAACAATGGCTTACCCATACCGGACCGACTCTTTGAATCAACTAGCATATTCTAGAACTAACATTTCACCTTGTTCCAACTCAGCAAACTTCCTGATCAAGATAGGATGTGCCATTATTGACATGATGAAACCTCCTCCTAATCTCTACCCACGTCATAGTCTCTTCATCCACACTAACAGTTACAGTATTCCACCAAAACAATGCAGCTCCTTGAAGCTGTCTTGAAGCAAGCCTTCTTTTCTGCTTATCCTTGAGCCCCAAGTCAGCAAAAATCCTCTCGCAATATTGCACCCAATTTTCTACTTTGATAGCATCCTCCATTCCGATAAATGGCTTTTCCTCCAAGCCTAATATAGTCTCTACTCAAGTTAGCATACCGATTGACTACTGGAGCTTCTTGAACTCATCCTCCAACAGAATTACCCCTAACAACTCCAGCTGCGATTCCAGCTTGAATCATGTTTATGAAAAACTGATACATGACTCCTATGTCTATTTGAGGAACCACAGCACCAACGTTCCAACGTTCTTAACCTGAGCCTGACCTCTTCTAGCATTTGGTCGGGCATTTCCATTTGTGGTGATGCTTTCTTCTCTAAGATTAACTTTGCCTCTTCTTCCATACATATCAACCTCGTGAGATATAGAAGAATAGCCTAATAAAGATAGGAGTCTAGAGATAAAGCATATACTTATATATATATATATATATATATATATATATATATATATATATAGCAAATACAAGTACGTTATTATAACGTTATCCCATACCCCAATCCTATCTCTAATTCTTAAGGATTATGTTTTCAAAAATCATTTTTAGTTAAATTTTTTCATAAACATATGCTCCGATACCAAGTTGAAACATCCTCTATTTAGAGGCCCAAAGCTAAACGCTACAGATGTTGCTTTCATCTATAGCATTAACTTCCGACGGCTAAATATGGCCATGTTAATTGTATGTATAATATCAGAAGCACTTAAATATAAAAAAAAATTACAGATTTCCAAGAAATTTTTTTCCATTACATTTCAAAACAGATGTTCCACATTCATATTACATAATCCCATAGCGTTTCCCAAGCAATGATAAAATATACTTATTACAAAATATGTCAAGAGTAACATACGAAGATGCCACCTTGGATGATCAGAGTCATATAGCCATAATTAGCTTAATACATACACAGTGGAAATAAACACAAAACAATGAACTGCAACTCCTAAATAGCTATCCGTTAGCCTCCTTCTCTCCTCCAGTGGTTTTATTTGTCATCCTACTAAACCTGAAAGAACCTCAATTTTCAGCCTACTCAAATCAATTTTGAGCACCCGAAAGTTTCAGGGGAAAAACATAAACTTTGAATTAGACATAAATCCTGGTGTGGATAATACTATACATCCTAGTTATAAATGTTAAGTGAGAACACGTCGCTAAGCAGAATGAGTTTCCCCTCACTAACACCCATTTAAAACATATCTTTTGCAAATATTTTCATGTAACCAAAAATTGGTTAAAACTGTAAAGCATCATTATATTATGTTAACATTCATATAAGGTAACAAATGGACTATCTGTCCATTCATTATAGTTTTATTTAGCTTACTATTATCCTTTGGCAGACTTGGGCCTACTAGACAAAATAACATAATTTATCCAACATTTATACGACACACCTTTCTGGACAGTCTGTCCTTACTATCTGTTAAATACTTCTCTTCTGGACGGTCTGTCCCTAACTAAACATCTCCTAGGGTCACCTGATCCTAATGGTTTTGTGGGCTCATCAATAACCTATCTGTATACAAACATGTATTCTCTTCTGTGTGTAATCATAATTTTAGTCTTACCGATGACAAAGCCCTACACATTGGAATTTTGGACTAAATTAGCTGGGGCCAATAGCTAATGTATAAGGCACAACCATATACTAGTTCCATCTGGTGTTCTATTATTTGAATCATTTTCTCTTAGGAATAAATTCCCTTAAATTTTTTCCTCGAAAAAATCTTTCAAATTGATTTAAATCTTCAAATCATACTTACACAAGGAAAATACATATTCTCTATGCTTTACATGAATCACTTTGCCATGTTATATATATATAGTTTACTCAACCCCTTGTTGATGAAAACATTTACCCCTTTCGAAACCATTAAAGCTTGTATTTCGAAAACATTGGAAAATCCTTTCCTTTCTTTTCTCCAAAAGCTTCAAAATAATAGACATCCCTCTTTAAAACCTTTAAACATTGCCTTTCATTTGGAATAACCCTTCCTTTCTTTCCATCGAAAAGATCGAAAACCAAGGAAAACCTCCCCTTTCGACCCCTTCAAAACCCTGGGAAACCACCCCTTCGAAACCATTCATTAAAACTCTTTCCTAAGCATTAAAACACTAAAACTTTCAAAAGCCTTTGGGTTCAATTTAAAACATGTGGAAACCTTTTGAAATCATTCTAATTTTACTTTTTCGAAACCTATAAAAACCGTCTCATCGAAACCCTTTGAATTGTGCCTTCAAGTAGAGCAAAAGGATAAGAAGCCCGTTGAATAGAAAGCACTTCTTTCGAAACCATTAAAATAACTCTTTCGAAATCATTTGTTTTATACTTCAATTATAGAAAAAGGATCTTTAAAACATTTAAGTCGAAAGCTTCTAATTTGAAACCATTTCCTAAGTAAAGAAGTGATGGTGTCGAAACCATCCCTTCGATAATCTTGGACAAGTGGCTAACTTTTTTTTAAAACTAAGTATACCTTCTGAAATCATTGGCTTCGAATGGTAGAAAGGCGGTAGCTAGGGGTTTCGGCTTAGTTGAAAGCAAACATTTAAAACAAAAATGCAACCCATTCGAAACCATTCCTTTTAAACCCATTGACCAAGTCGAAAGCTAACTGAGTCGATGGCCATTTAGTTGAAAGCAAGCATGCACGATTTAATTTGAAAACAAAGTGATGCTTCAACCCCTCCGGAACCATTGGTTTTGACATCATACCTTTCACCTTCTATCCAATTCGTTGCGTACTAATTTCTTGATACCATTGGTTTTGACCTCATGCCTTTCGCCTTCTATCCAATTTGCCTGGGTCAATCTGGTAAAACCAGCATGAGAAACACAAACAAATAGGTTACTTAATGTTATAAAATCTTTTGAAATAAAGGTATCCCGTAAGACCATGCTGCATATAAAATCGGATGAGTTTTTCCTTTATGACAACCAAAAATTTTATTAGAAAATCCATTATTATTATAATAATGTCTAAGGCGAAAATAAATACATAAAACAGCTAAAATGCTTGTATCCTTTATTTCAACATAATTGGACACAACTAAGTCCGTAAAGGCATGTATTGGAGATTGGATTTCCATCAATGACAAGACTAATGGGGTACTATCTATCACAATGCACCTCTAGAAAATGTATTGAGGTCGAACTTATTGTTATCCAAAAAATAATCTCAGGAATAAAAGTATGAAAGAAGGATCATGAGAGCATTGATAAGAATCAGAAAGCACCGAGAAGGTCTATTTAAACATTGCTTCCGACAAGAATGTAGCAGTACCAGAAGTACCTTTCGAGTAGGATAAAGGGATATTTTGACTATGTCAAAGGAGAGCATTCGACAAGATCGGAGGCTACCTTTCAAAGACGATAGCAAGCATGTTAAAAGCATCAAAATCACTCAAAAGGACACCTCTCGTAGGCAACAGATAGTAGACCTACTACATTTTTGCCAAATCATTCCTAGCATTTTGGTTCACCTACATTCTCTTTTGCCAAAGGAGTATTCAACCAATTCGATCCTTTTGAAAGCATACATAGCCTTTTGAAACGGTTAAGGCCACCCTCACCTAAGAAAAATGAAGTACACATCCATTACCATATAGGTATAAGGTTCTGAATTAGATGGGGGAGAGGCTTCCAAAAGAGTCCATGTGCAACAAAGCCTTTTTAGGTGTTTTGACTCATTTGAAGCAAAAGGAGGACTTGTTTCGATAGCGTTTAAGGCTAGCACCCAAATCAACTTATGCGGCATGTCAAAATTCAAGACAAAATCACATCTGTGGACCTTTCGATGAGTTTAAAAGCTATCAAGCAGCGCCTGTCGATGAAGTCGAAAGGAAGCAAAGCAAGGGGGAAACCCAGCTTCAAGCGGCAATAGAATAATAACTAAAACCTTTTTGACCAAGTCGAAAGGCATGGCTCAGGGACAATCACGAATGTAGAAAGACTGACCTTTCAAGCGCAATGAAAGTTCGATGTCGAAAGGTCTCAACCCGCACTTATAAATATAACCCCAGGGGTCAGTTATGGGGGATCAGATTTCTTTCACTTCCCACTTGTATTTTCCTAAGCTTGTAAACTCTAATTCTCAAAATCAAATTGGAGATTTGGTCAATTTGTACAATTGAGTTCAATAAAAAAGAGTATTGTGATAATCGCATTTACTTAGCAGTTTAGATTTCCTTACTTATCATAAAAACGTTAATCAACAGTTGAGTTGATCGAGAGGAGACCCTTCGACCAAGTTGAAACGCTTAGTTTCCTTATTTCCTTGAAGATTTAGCTCAAATCTATAAAATTACAAATGTTGCCCCTTTTGACAGAGTCGATACCCTTCCAGCCCTACTATCCATGGCTTTCTTCAGGTCCCCATCCTTAGCTATCTTAACAGTTCGAAAGTTGGTTTCGACAAGAATATAACCCAGCCGATTTGAAAGGATTTCCTATAGAAGAAGTTAGACTTTAGACTATGTTGAAAGGTACCAAAGACGCATGTTAATAACCATTTCCAGCCTTTGGAAAGCTTGAAACTTTCATTCCTTCCAAAGGAGGTTTCGAAAGCATTACTCATACTTCAACTTCAAATTTGGGGTGTTCACTAGTTTTCTTGTCAGCATTTTTGGTGCTAGAGGGAGGGGTCGAACCTCCAATCCCTGACAAATTTCATCTCAGATTAAATGCATAAAGTCAGTCATTTAAAAGAAGAAAACTGATAAGAGCAAGGAGTAATAACAACAATCCAAATGAAGAGGCTTCTTCACAGTCAACTTTGAAAGATCACATCGTCTGAAATTCTAATTTAGGGAATACAGAAGTTGGACAACCCTCAACCCTAAGGAAAATGGAAAACAATGTGATCGGGGTCCAGAATCAACAGCCACAAATGATAAAAATACAAGAATATCCTAAAAGAGCTCCATCTTGGGAATCAATATGAATTATGGAAATGGAGGATGAAGAGCGACTTCCAAATGAGATAGAGAATCAAGAGTGAAACCAAGAAAGTCAAGTTACAAGATCCCTCGAGCAATCCAATAGCCCAATCTAAGAAAACAACAAAAGTAGCTAAAGAAATGAAACGGACCAAAAACGTCCTACACCAAATAAAGATGAATTCGTTTACAAAAAAGGGGATTTTTAATCCAAAAGAATATGTTATCCTACAAAAGTCTCCCTTTTTCGAAGAAATAATGGCAGCAAATCTTCTCTCACACATCCAAATTACTTCACTAAAATGATTGAACAACTAATCCAGATGACCATCTTGTCATCTTTGAAAATTGGATGAACTTATACAATGCTCCAAAGGCAATTCATTGTAAACTTTTTCCCATTATTTTTCAGGGAGCAGCTATCAAATGGTATAGGAGTTATCAAATGGAAACCACCTATTCTTGGGAACAATTTACTTGCGACTTCATGGCCCAATTTTCTATATTCAGAGATACAACTATGGAGTTTAGCTTGCAAGCAACCATCAAATAAAAGCCAAGGGAACTACTTAACGAAAATTTGAACACATTCAGTGTAGAACAATAAGGGCAGAAAGTACAACTAATCGAGAAAAGCTTATGATAGTTCGATCAGGGCTGATTGAACAAACTACTTTCTGGAAAGATCTTTATATCAATGGATGCAATGATCTACAATATTTCTTTCTTCGAGCTGAGAAGTTTATTCCAATAGACCATATGCACCATGTTAAGAAAGAATTCCACCATGAATCCAAGGAAGAGAAATCTGATTGTAAGCATCTTGAGAAGAGGCCAAGGGAAAGTGAAAACTCGAAGGGAAGTAGAAGAAGGAATTTCAAAACAAATTATGCAGTCCTAAACAAACCCCTCTCTGACATATTCTCCAAGATGAAAGGAAGCGAGAAATGTACTGCTCCTCATAAGGTTCAAAGCGCTCCAGAGTTAAATAAAGGAGGAAGTTACTATGAATACCATAAAGAAAATGGACATGAGACCAATGAATACCGTATCTTAGCAGGGTTCAAGGCATGATTAGGGAAGGATTCTTAAAAGAGTTTGTCAAAGAAACCTGAATGATATCTTATTCAAGCTGAAAGGAGAGTATCGTAGCAAATTCTAAACGCAGATTCCTATCAAATCATGAAGTTTCACAGCATTAGTTCAACTATGAACTATTTTTCCCACTTTTCCTATCCTTTTAACTCAATTTGTATTTTCATTCATACTTAGATTTGTATCGTGCATTAACTATGTATTGATTAAAGTTTAAGTGCTATTACAGTAAAACAAAACCAGACTAAAGCATTCAACATACTCTTAGAGTACAACAAATTCCTGGCTACTTGAAAAGGAACAGCACAAATGCCAGATACGAGGCAATTATCAATATTTCGGTCAACATAAGACAAAGGCTCCCCTCCAAGAAATATTGGATCCCTGTCAAATCCAACATCAATTTAGGAGAAAGTATATATATACACCAACTCTACTTTTAACAAATAATTTTAAAAGAAATTTCTTAAACATATCTTCTTAAGAAAACTATTTTCAAATTACCCCGCAGCTTGGGAGAAAATAAATTCCTATTTGTTCTAGAAGCTGGTTTATGCAAACTATTTGAGATAATATATAGCATTAATGAATGCATACCAAAGACTTCAAACTGATCAAATTCAAAGTTTTCTAAAAGTTATGGGCAGATAAAAGCCTATTTGTACTTTTCAAGAAAGATTTTGGAATCATCAGAAGTTTGAAACTCAAATTAAAGAATCCTATTCTCAACTAAAAGACTGTTGGTTCATGAATCATAACCTTCCAATCTCCTTTTTGAGATCTATGTCTCTATTATGAGAACAGCAGGAAAGTTCTTGCAAAAGACCACATTAAGAAAAATTGTTTTATCAAAAGGATTCATGAGTCCAAAATATTTTTCCAAAAGATAACCCCTCAATATACTAGAAAGGTTAAATTATAAAATTCTTTCTCTCAGAGGAGACTTCATTTTAATTGGCTAAAAATTATTTTCATAGACAAATATTCAAGCCTATGATGCTATTCCGTAGCACCTCCTAGAGGGAGGGATATAAGCTCACGACGCTATTCCGTGGCACCTCTTAGAGGGAGGGACATAAGACTACGATGCTATTTCATAGCATCTCCTAGAGCAAGAGATAGAACCCTTAACGTCAAAACCACCTCTTAGGGGATGGTTTAGGATAACACCCATTAGCAACCTTCTAGAGGAAGGTCAGCTCGGCATGCACAATATCCCTTTGAGACATGGGAAGACCAAGAGGAGGCTGATTGAATAATGGACTAAGATGTCCAAGCCCTAGAGGAGGCTTATTAGACTACGGACTAAGACGCCCAAGCCCAGAGGAGGCATCAAACAAAAGAAGAAAGACAAAGATGTCTGCAACTTAAAACAAAAGGTCAAAATCCAAGAGAATAAAGGGTTAAAGAAAGAAATCTATCTATCAACTAGGACAAAGTTTAAATCCTCAAGAGGGATACATACAGAGGCAACATGACAAAGACGTCCAAACTATAATAAAAAACAGGCAAAGAGTCCAAAATCACAACCAGAAAAGACAAGATATGGATTGACGGATCTTAGAGCATCCAATACTTGAAGAATAATTACCACATCAAAGGGCTAAGATACACGCATCTTGAGAAGTAATATGAGACAAGAAAATGGGTAAAAGTGATTCCTATCATGATACCAAAGGTTAAGATCTATACAAAAGCCAAACTAATGGAATATATAACAAGTTATACTAATGATAGTAAAAACTTCACTTGAAGATTAGATTGAGTAAGCCACTCCAGAATCCCTAGAAATAGGATAGTCCCATAAAATAAGACAAACTCTATCAATATATAAGGAACCAATATTCCATATGATTACAAGGCTTTGTAGATAAAACCCAACTCTAATATAGTAGAAACTTTACTAACCCATATGTCGATGAATTTGTTGTTCGGATTTACTGAATTTACTATGGCCAGGAAAATTTCTAATTTTAGAATCGGATGAATTTCTAATAATCTATTTGTCAGATGAGATCCTGACATTATTTTGGTTAAATTCCCGATTACATGGTTCCATTAATGAATTTCCATAGTGATTTCTTATTAAGTTGTTGGTTACGTAAATTTTCAATTTCCTCATTGACCTTTATGGCGATTCATGGTCTTTGCATGTTGCAATTCCCTATTGAATTTTCTCGATGATTTCCAATTGATCTTCATGATTTATTAACTTCCTTTAGTGAGTTTGCATGATAATTTACGAATTTCCCATTGATTTGCTGATTTTGAGTTGGAATGGACAAATTTCTTATTACATTTTTGGATACTTGGATTTTTGAGTCCCTTTTTTTTTATAACAATCTCATGATTTAATGGAATTCAAGTTCTCTTGCTAATTCTTATTCTTTATTTGTATTTTTGATGATCCTTTTTTAAGCTTTTGACTCCATGAATTTTGAATTTACATATTGCTTTTCATAACAGTTTGTGAATATCTACTTTCTATATTTGGTGTTTGACAATCCCTTATGAGATTTCTAATTTAGAGAATTTCAAATTACCTTGTGAATCTTTATGGTGATTTGTGAATTTTGCATTCTTAATTTCCTCAATGGATTTGAGATGATCTCCTATTGGATTTCTGGTATAATGAACTTTAAATTATCTTGTTGGCTTTTATAATTATTAATGAATTTTATGCTCCTCATTTCCTTGCTTACATTTTAGTGGTCCACTGCTCGTTTTCTGATTCAATGAACCCTGCACTTCCTTATGGATTTTGATGAAGATTTATGGTTCTCATATTCTCGATTGCCTTATTAGAGCTTTGGATCTTTGGTTTTATAAATCCTAAATTTCCTATGTAACGTCCCGCCTTTTCGCACGCTTTAAATTGACACACGTGCCAGTTCAAACCATACGGAAGGGCGGATTGTTATAGGGTAAATAAGAAAAGCAGAGAAGAAAAACAAAACAGTATCTTGCAGCGGAGCTATAAAATAAAATAATCAATATACAATTCATAAAATAGTTTACAAAACATTTGATTTTTCTTTATACAATAAATATTAGAGTTCACATACCAAAGGATAATAACAATGCAGCGGAATAAAATGGTGTAGTGGAATAATATAGTAGATAATAGTAATATAAATCTTCATCCTCGACCTCCAGAGCTAAGGTCTTCGAATCCTGAAATGCTCAGACTTACCCAAGCGAATTGAAAAGACAAACACTCGAGTCAGAACTAAAATATCTTATGTGAGTTAAATTAACAGAAATAAATATGGGTGCAGTAACTTAAGAGATGCTCGGGATTCACATCTCCTAAGGATCCGTTAAACTATTTACTATGTAGTAATTTTTCGCTATTATAATAACGTCTAATAGTACAATAAACTTACTTTTTTCTTAGCATTAAGGGGTTACCCATATAGCCCTTATTACGTAATAGTCCCAGTAGTCCATCCAATATCATGGTCCCTCCTGATCGGGAAGCCACCAGAGGATACCACACAAGCTATGGGAGAAATCCAAACTCGTACAAGGCGCGATAGGGTAGGTGACACGGCACAACTAGGCAATGCCAGGGCAGATATACCAATTACGCTTCCGGGTAGGTGGTAACGTGTAGCGCGCAGTAACCGCCCACCTCGAGCCACACCCCCAAATAAATAAAAAATCAAAAGTGGGCACCGAATAAATCCAAAAGTCAAAGTATAATATCGAAGGGATGTGTGCGACCAAAGGTGCTACCTCATTAACCTGTCGATCGTTCCTATTTTAGGCACCTTTTGCCAACTCCCGGGAGTTGGGTCCACGTATTTACCTCAAAGGAAACGTCGCCACCATCCTACTTCATTCTTGAATCTCCACCGCGTACACGGTTGTTAAAGTGGTTTTTGGAGTTGGTAGAGAGTATGACAACTTCCGATCCCGGTCTCTTTAACAACCAATCATTATTATAACACCGTGGTCTTTTCAAAATAGTTTATACTTTTTAAAACTAGAATATAATATCCATTTCAAAACCATATAATTATGATATCATTTCCGCTTTAAAAAACCCAATGAATATGATATCATTTCTATTTCAAAATATATCACTTTCCAAAAATCATAGCCCTTTCAATCTATATATCTTGAAACCCATAGCTTTGAAACATAACTTCAATTACTTAAATGGTTTAAATATTAAATTACTTTATATAATAAAATAGCTTCTTTAATTTCACAAATAAATTCCAAATTCCGATTTGACCCTCCAAATAAACCATTTCAAATTCAATATACTTCAAAGCTCAAATATTCAATATTTCAAAACTAAATTTTATAATTCCATATAAATCAAATTCAATTACTATTGTTTAGATTTGAAATGTTTACTTAATAAATCCAATATCATTTTAAGTAAAACCTTTAAACTTCAAATAACAGGATATTCTTTCAATTTAATTAACTTGACAATATTCATATAAATCGGCTTGATATTCTTTTAAGTCCTCTACAAAAAATCAAGTTAAAAAATCATACCTTTTAAAATCTCAAATTTATTTAAATTTCAAATCAATTTTATTCGAGGATAATGCTTAAATACTTTATTTCAATCAAATTCATATTTATCTCTCAACCTCAATTTTCTTTAAGTCATTATAAACTCTACAAACAAAATTTAAATAAATACTCAACCGTATAATATCTTAATAAAATCAACTTTTATTATTAAACTTCTTTTGTACTTTTAAACCAACTTTATACATAGCTTAAAACCAAGAAATAATTTTTTTATATAAAATAACATTTATAATGATCCAAATCAATATCTCATCAAACCGTATTTTTCTTCACAAACCATAGAAAATCATTTCAAAATACTTTTATATATAGACCGCGGTGCCTGTAAATAATTTTCTATTCTATGGTCAAGTGAGATGAATATTTATCATTTCAATCCGTAATTTAAAAATAAAAATTACGGTTATATATCATTTCAAACCGCAATTCCGAATGAAATGAAAATGCATAATAACTTGCAGTTTATAACGATATAAAATACAACATCCATTCATACAATATCAACCATCATCCACTTATCACAATCATCATCCAATCCAACAATAGCATCAATATAGAATGGATAATAAACAACAGGTATTAACTAGCAGTTTATATTTAATAATAAATTAGATAACTGTTTAACTGGCAATTTATGCAATAATAAACAAATAATAATTTAGCTAGCAGTTTATATGCAATGAATAATTAAATAACAATTTAATTTAATAAATGCAATTTAACCGAGAGGATGATTGAAATACGTCAAACAATCATAGATAAATTTTAAATCACATCAAAAATTAATTTAACAAACGTGAGAAATTTTAGAAGTTGTGAGTGGGTTAAAACACTCACCTTTTGAATTTAAATTGAACTTAAATTCAATTTAAACCCAAAAATTTGATAGTCTTCGAATTCGCCCAAACCAGAGTCATAAAGTCCGAAATTTCAATGCGATCCTAACAAAAGAAACCGCGTGTAAATCGGATATCGTATGTGAAAGATATACCTATAAATGCGTTTGAATTTCAATTATAAAAACAAAAAAAAGAACACTTTACATCTCTTGGCCACGTCATCTATTCATCTTCCAGCAACCACACGCACGCCACTGTACGCACGAAGCCAGGAACACCCTTGCCACCGTTTCGACGGCAACGATTCAGGCCGCCGCGTCACTAGCCAGAGGCGGCGCCGCGCCCCCACGACTCCTCTCGAGCCTCGCGACAACCCCCAGGTCACGCTTGTCGATCGACGAATTCAGATCGTGCCAAAAATCTGCACTGCCCGCCGCCACTTTTGTAACCCTAATTGAATTTTTCTGCTCAATCCGACCGTTAGCTCACCATGAAACCTACATAGATGCGATCCCCTCGGTCCTCTCTACAAAACCCAGAAAGGAATTGACGATCCGACACCGTTCATCAACGTGCGAGGAAAGGCCGAGAATGTTTGCTCGATTTCTGGCCACATCGAACCTCGAATTGAAAAACGAATTGCAAATCTGAGTTACGCTCTTCGAGAGCTTCGAATGCATATATAATTTGCTATATTATGTGGAGTAGGGAGGCTAGGGTTTTGTAGTAGGATATTTATAGAGAAAGTTGAAATTAGAATAGATGGATCAGATAGAATATATGTGCTAACGACAAAGTGGCCCAAAAAGCCCGTTTTGACTCCGGAACGAAATTGGGTTAACCCATATATCAAAATAGGTGTTTCAAAATATTTTAAACGCGATGGAAAAAGTTTCACGTCCAAATTCCATCGTATGGTGAAGTTATGACAAAATAAAATTATTTCAAATTGATTTCAATTTAATTGTTTTCAAGGCGTTTCGAGTCCGTACGATCAAACGACAAGTCCGATCGATACGAAACTTGAAATCCTATAATAATTCACTGTTACAGATCCAATGAAACTTGTTTCGTCGAAATCCGAGTCAGTGGCCAGAATGGCTATTTTTATATCAATTAAATAAATTAAAAATTCATTAATTAAATCACTTTTCCAATTTCACTTTCAAAATTTACAAATCTTATCAGTTTGGTTTTCTTGAACAATCTCAATGATTTAAACCAATTTAGATGTCAATTAAATGTTGATTCAATCATAAATTTCAGCGTAAATTCAAATTTCATTACATTCATCAATTATAAATTAACCTTTCAATAATTCTATTGAATTTCCATTGAATTCACTATTCATCCTTATTATTCAATCCATTATAGTCAAATGGATGAAATTAACATTGGATTCAAAGTTATTACATAAATATTTTCCAATTTCAACTTAATTTTCAATTAACGTAATAATAAATGCTTAATTCTACTTAATTGCAGTAAACTCAATTATCTTAATTCTTTACATTCAAATAAATTAACAAATCTTGATTTACAATCTTTACATTAACCAATAATCATATTATAAATGGAATTTTCATTATCTCCAATTATTAATTACCATAAGTTAAGATCTTAACATTTGTTCCATAAATTTATTTTCACTAAATTAGTTACTGCATTAATTCTTATTTATATAACATTAAGGTTCATTTAACTCTGAATGATTTCCAATTTTATTAAAATTTGATTTCTCATTTCGATTAATAGACTAAATAAACGAGCAACACATTATTATCTCCATCATTTACTTTTAACTGCATTTATGAGTTTATTGTTTACAGACACAAGTTACTCATTTACATAAACTTTAATTTCGTAATCACATTCAATCTATTATGTATTACCTCATTGGTTTGTATACTTTGAATTCGTTCAATCACCACTAATTGAGTCAATTACTTCAATTGCTTTCGAATTAAATTTTTTATGAACTAAAAAAATAGGCAACTTATCCAATTGTAACCATTAAAATTTAATTAACTTTAAGTTTATTACTTTCAAGCAAATAATATGATTACTTATAGAACATTGACTTTTATTCAATAATCATTTATTGTAATTCAAATTCATTAATTTATTAAATGCTTACATTTATTTCCTTATATCCAATTTGTTACAACTTTACTTACATTAACACTATTTCCTTTACTTTGGTTATTATTTCATATATAGATCACAAATTTACATTCCTTTATACTATCTTATGAAAACAATATACACTCCTAATACTTTATTGCATTTATTGGAATCAAATTTCCAAATTTACTAGATACAACAAATTATGACCATACAGTTATTTCAATTAATTGGGATTGCACAAAATTAATTATTTATTAACTTACATTAACATAATTGCATTAATTTACATTCAGTTACAAATAAATTAATACACTGATTGCATTTGTTTATACTATATTCCATTTAAAACTAAGTCATTACATTTGAATAATTATATTAAATTGGAATGTTCATTCAAGTTCATAAATTATTAACTTGTAATAATGTATTTCCTTAATTTACATCCAATTATTTTTAACCATTTTTTGTTACATTAATCAATCCAATACTTACCTTAAATTTCAAATATTCAATTTATATCCAGGTATAAACCTTTCACTACTTCATTTATTAGAATTTTAATCAAAATTACTAATAAATAGTTTTTATTACCATTGCTATATTTTATTTTAGCGTTCATTTCAATATTAATTTGTAAAGAAATTTATTTCTACTAAATTTAATTACAAACATCATATTTAATTAACAAATTTATTTATCAAAATTCACGGGTCGTTACACTCTCCCCAACTCAAAACTTTTCGTCCCCGAAAAGGAAAAGAAGGGAAAAGAGAAACTTATAAATCAATATATATTATTCAAAACATTATATCCTAACAATAAGTTTACAGAATTTGAAAATTTAAATAAAATATATAGTTTTATAAACAATTAAATCTTTTATATTTAAATTAATAAAGTTTGGAAACATTTTCAAAATATTTTCTAAGTCCAAAATCTACGGGAAATTTCGGTAGAGTCTCCTTTGTACGGAGAGGCTCGGGAGAAAATATAATATCAAAAATACAATATACAAAATATATTTTTCAAAATAATATATATCCCAACTCGGGAAAATAATTTAATAACGCTATAAACCGAAATCCGAAAACGTACCTATTAGTCGGGTAATTAACGCTTATTTTATGGAACCAAAAGCAGTAGCAATTGCTTCCATAACCTGCATTTCTCTTATATAATCTGAAAAGAGTTAACCATTATATAAAACGAAATATTTGAAGTGGTTTCAATCACAAACAAACAAATCAATCCAAACATCATCACTTGCAACAAGCAAACAACCATTACATAGAATCAATACAAATCAATCATCCATTCATATCAACAACAAATAGTTGTTCGGGTTCACAACTTTAAATTGTACAGAATGAAGAATAAACTACTAAGTATCTCCTTTACTCAACAGTCTTAGATGAAGCTAAATAGATTATCCATGCATCCACACAATTTAAAGTATCCTTACCCAAACAACCATAAACCAAAACAACCAACAACAATTTCAAACAACAGATTTAGTTTATCCTTATTAATTCCATTCATACATTTGTTGCTTGATTTCTCTTTTCATCTATATAATGAGTCATCCTTTAATTTACATTTGTTTCTTACAAAAATTTACTTTTACTTATTCTCAATTATTCATACCATGTAAATTTTCCTTTTATTATACTACATTCATTTATTCAATGCTTAATTTCATTTATTTACATTATTCATCTTTCTGTTTATTAAAATAATCAACTTCAGCATTTACTTAAGTCTATAATTACTTACTTACAACATTTACCTTCTATCATATTTCATCATAGTAAGATTTCCATTATAACTTAGATTTATAACAATTACAACATCAATACTTAAGAATAAAAGCAATTTTATTGAACACTTCATTACATACTTTTACTTGTACAATTTCCATTACATTTTCTTATTAAACATTTCAACTTTTAATATTCAGTAAGTTATATATATGTTTTTAAGGATGTAATTTGAAAGTTATACAAGTTTATTCTATTTCTTCTAATTAATTTAATGTTCAGTAGTTATATCCTTTATTTCATAGGTTAAAATTTTAAATTTCTTTTAATACCATTTATAACCTAGCATTAAATCTCTTATTTCTTTTAGAGGTTTCAATTATTAATTACCTACGTTCCAATTCTACAATAATTGAAATTATTAATTAATGGAAACTTAGGAACTAATACCAGGTTTAACTTCAAATCATTTTAAAATAATAGATAAATATATATTTACAACTTATGTATCCATTTATATTTAAAACAACTCAAAATTTATATTTGTTTATCAAAAAAAATCTATAGTCGAACTGCTACAGTGGCCTTCCCACTTCGAAACTCGAAAATGAATGTCGATGATGTATGCACTCATCACTGAAATTATTTTCCAACGAGAGAGAGGGGAGTATAAAATTTATTTCTTTTCAAAGTTTCTTTTTAAAACAATTCTTTCAAATTATATTGAAATTTTTATATCAGAAAATACTTCTAATAATATTATTATTATATTCCAAAATCAATTGAAAGAAATTTCCAACACCCCGGAACTTAAGTTCTAAAATTTCCAATTTCCATTTATTTCATTTACAATCTTATTTCGACTATTATTTATAAATTTTATTACCTACCAACCAATATATTGCAATCAAATATAACCTTATTTATAAAATTTATTTTATATATAGAAAATATAATAGGCAAAATTATTTCATTCACCTATATTAAAACCAAATATTATGTCGGTCTGTCCTATTAAGTGTTTAGAAATCCCTATTGATGTCATAGCGTCCCATGTACCAACCAGAATTTATAAATACAAAACGGAACAAATTAACACAATATTAAAACCTTTTTATAACACTACCAAAAATGCTCTCTAATATATACACTCAACGACTCATCATAGGGTATTACTACCCTATTAATAAAGAGTTAAACCCCACAAAGCTAGGTTTATCGCTAAACCAAATCTATGATACCAGATGTAACGTCCCGCCTTTTCGCACGCTTTAAATCAATACACGTGCCAATTCAAACCATACGGAAGGGCGAATTGTTATGGGGTAAATAAGAAAAGCAGAGAAGAAAAACAAAACAGAATCTTGCAGCGGGCGATCAAATATAATAATCAATATACAGTTCATAAAACTATTTACAAAACATTTGATTTTTCTTTATACAATAAATATCAGAGTTCACATACCAAAGGACAATAACAATGCAGCAGAATAAAATGGTGTAGTGGAATAAAATAGTAGATAGTAGTAATATAAATCTTCGTCCTTGACCTCCAGAGCTAAAGTCTTCGACACCTGAAATGCTCAGGCTGACCCGAGCGAATTGAAAAGACAAACACACGAGTCAGAACTAAAATATCTTATGTGAGTTAAATTAACAGAAATAAATATGAGTGCAGTAACTTAAGAGATGCTCGGGATTCACATCTCCTAAGGATCCGTTAAACTATTTACTATGTAGCAATATTTCGCTATTATAATAATGTCTAATTGTAAAATAAACTTACTTTTTTCTTAGCATTAAGGGGTTACCCATATAGCCCTTAACACGTAATAGTCCCAGTAGTCCATCCAATATCTTGGTTCCTCCTGATCGAGAAGCCACCAGAGGATACCACACGGGCTACGGGAGAAATCCAAACTCGTACAATGTGCGATAGGGTAGGTAGCACGACACAACTAGGCAATGCCAGGGTAGATATACCAATTGCGCTACCGGGTCGGTGGTAACGCGTAGCGTGCAGCTACCGCCCATCTCGAGCCACACCCCCAAATTAAAAAAGTCAAAAGTGGCCACCGAATAAATCCAAAAGTCAAAGTATAATATCGAAGGGATGTGTCCGAACAAAGGTGCTACCTCATTAACCCGTCGATCGCTCCTGTTTTAGCCACCATATGCCAACTCTCGGGACTTGGGTCCACGTATTTACCTCAATGGAAATGTCGCCACCATCCTACTTTATTCTGGAATCTCCACCACGTACACGGTTGTTAAAGTGATTTTCGGAGTTGGCAGAGAGTATGACAACTTCCGATCCCGGTCTCTTTAACAACCAATCGTTATTATAACACCGTGTTTCAAAATAGTTTATACTTTTTAAAACTAGAATATAATATACATTTCAAAACCATATAATTATGATATCATTTCCGCTTTAAAAAAACACAATGAATATGATATCATTTCTATTTCAAAATATACCACTTTCCAAAAATCATAGCCCTTTCAATCTATATATCTTGAAACCCATAGCTTTGATACCTAACTTCAATACTTAAATGGTTTAAATATTAAATTACTTTATATAATAAAATTGCTTCGTTGATTTCACAAATAAATTCCAAATTCCGATTTGAACCTCCAAATAAACCATTTCAAATTCAATATACTTCAAAGCTCAAATATTCAATATTTCAAAACTAAATTTTATAATTCCATATAAATCAAATTCAATTACTATTATTTAGATTTGAAATGCTTACTTAATAAATCCAATATCATTTAAGTAAAACCTTTAAACTTCAAATAACAGGATATTCTTTCAATTTAATTAACTTGACAATATTCATATAAATCGGCTTGATATTCTTTTAAGTCCTCTACCAAAAATCAAGTTAAAAAAAATCATACCTTTTAAAATATCAAATTTATTTAAATTTCAAATCAATTTTATCCGAGGATAATGCTTAAATACTTTAATTCAATCAAATTCATATTTATCTCTCAACCTCAATTTTCTTTAAATCATTATAAACTCTATAAACAAAATTTAAATAAATACTCAACCGTATAATATCTTAATAAAATCAACTTTTATTATTAAACTTCTTTTATACTTTTAAACCAACTTTATACATAGCTTAAAACCAAGAAATAATTTTTTTATATAAAATAACATTTATAATTATCCAAATCAATATCTCATCAAACCGTATTTTTCTTCACAAACCATTGAAAATCATTTCAAAATACTTTTATATATAGACCGCGGTGGCTGCATATAATTTTCTATCCTATGGTCAAGTGATACGAATATTTATCATTTCAATACGTAATTTAAAAATAAAAATTACGGTTATATATCATTTCAAACCGCAATTATGAATGAAATGAAAATGCATAATAACTTGTAGTTTATAAAGATATAAAATACAACATCCATTCATCCAATATCAACCATCAACCACTTATCACAATCATCATCCAATTCAACAATAACATCAATATAGAACGGATAATAAACAACAGGTATTAACTAGCAGTTTATATTTAATAATAAATTAGATAACTGTTTAACTGGCAATTTATGCAATAATAAACAAATAATAATTTAGCTAGCAGTTTATATGCAATGAATAATTAAATAACAATTTAATTTAAAATGCAATTTAACCGAGAGGATGATTGAAATACGTCAAACAATCATAGATAAATTTTAAATCACATCAAAAATTAATTTAACAAACGTGAGAAATTTTAGAAGTTGTGAGTGGGTTAAAACACTCACCTTTTGAATTTAAATTCAATTTAAACCCAAAAATTTGACAGTCTCCGAATTCGCCCAAACCAGCGAAATACCACGATGTAGGTATCTAGGGAATAGTCCCTTCTAAAGTGAATCCTCCCTAGATACATGAATTTTATTATGATCTATTTCGCAAAAATACGAATTGTGTGTCGAAGAAAAAAAATGAAGTTTTTTTTATTTCTAATAAAAAGAATATGAAAAAATTTCTGTGATAACCCGTACTTTGGGATATCTGATAATAGGATAATTATCCGATTTCTTTTAAACATTTGAAAACACTGATTTATAAGTTGTACAAATAAATATAATACTAAATATTTATACCTGGATAATTATTTATTTGATAATCTTCTAATATAAATATTTAAATGGGGAAAAGTTATTATTTTTAAATAAAATTAAAAATATGTTTGTTTAAAAAAAAAATATAGGATTTGTGTGGTTTATAAATGAATTGTGATTTGGAATTTGAATGTGAAATTTCAAACAAATACATTGAAAATATTACTTGAATAAATAGTTGAACATCATTTAATAAAATATAATAGATAAATATGTGTATAAACATTTATTAACATAATACATAATTCATAAAAAATTTAAAACCCTATGTTAATATAATACTAAATAAACTAAATACATTATAACAAAATTTTTTTTAATAATAATTAAGTTACTAGTGTAAACATGAAAAAAATATACATTTTAACATATGTAAGAGAAATACATCATAAGCTTAACAAATGTTAATATTATTTACATGCAACAATAACAAGTGTCACAATTTTACATTCATTTTCTTTTATTTTTCTTTTAATCATAAATCAAAATTATATGTCCTTTCCACTTCTCATTTCATTTTCTTTCCATCTTCATTTTCAAAATCTAAGAACCCAAAAGCCTGTAAAACAATTTAAAACCAGATATACGAATCGAAGCAAGAAGATTTTACAACTAGAAAAGAAAATATAGGAACTTGAGCAGCAATTCTTACTACAAACCATTACAATCGAAATTCTAGAAGCTCAAAATAAGATCAGACTTCAATTCATCATCAAAGCAGCTAAGTCCTGATCAAAGATGGAAACTTAAAACAAACTGAATCAAGATCAATGATTAGATCTAAATCAAGTTGGCAGTTTCAGTTCCAAACTGTGTGCTTCCCTGTTCATCACAAAAGTGAGTAAATCTGCTTTCTTAAAAGCCAAGTTTTATGTTTCATAACTGTCTGCAATTGATGGTCGATAAGTGTCTCGATATAGTTGTTTGCATGGATTGCCTGAGTTTATGGTTTGATTATTGTTGTAGGTACTTGCGTGCATGTCTCTGTTTGGTCATAACAGACCCAATTAATATTTTAATACTGATTATCTTTAACTAAAAATGTTTGGATTATAACCTGTAAGAGCTAGATTATAATAAACCCAGATCAAAGCTTTTCTTTCGGCACTGCGCATCATCAAACAAGTGAGTATTCAATCCTGGACTCCTCTGTCTATTTTCAATATGCCTGTGAGTCAACCTGGTTTATATATTCTGAAAATGAAGTTTGGATATATGTAAATGAGTGTGATAGCTATGGATTGCATGGATAATTTAGCTTGAATATGCCTGGAATTGATAGATGAAACTGTGAACATGGTTTTATATCTGTGGAATTTATTTTGGGTTCTCTGTTGTTTTAAAATAGTTGGAATTTCCTTTAAAAAAAACAAAAACATATTTCTCAAGATACAATCAGTTTCGAGCCCAGATTTTTAAATGGAAGTTGTAGATAACAGCATGCTAGATATTCTAAAAATGTTTTCAAAATTTAGAATTCGGTAATTTATTTCTGAAATGAGAAACACGGTAAAAATTGAATTTTTGTTAAAATTTTATAGAAACAATTTAATGATTTGATTTCTTGGGTGGATTCATGGTAATAAATCATGAATTTAGGTATAGGTATTGGGATTTTTAGTTTAGATATGATGGAGATATTGGTATTTGGTCAAAATTGGGTCTGTTGCCATTTTCCGACGATCGGCGGCGAAAGAGTGAAGGTAGTTTGGCATAGAGGTGGCCGAGGTGTTAGGGAACTATGGAAAAATGGGGAATGAGGTTATCTTTGACCGTGGTGAACGGCAAGTGGAGATGTAGGGTTTCACTACTATTTGGATTGCCGGAGTTGCCGAAGTTCTCTCGGCGTCTATGGTGATTTTGATGGAATCGCGAGTGGGGGAAAAGAGGTAGGGGTTCGTGACGAATCTTCCTTGGGGATGACGAGGTTCACCGAGATCTGGTTGGACGGGGAAGAGGCATTTTCCGACCTTCGCCATTGGATTTAGTGGGTCTCAATGCTCGGTTTCGTTTGAGATTCATTACTGTAGTTTGGTTGGGCTGAGGCGATCGAAGGGGTCGATTGTGGTTTGGGGATGGTCAGAGACTGATCGGCGTCGTGACTTCTAGATGTGCACATGCACGATGGACATGGCATATATCTGAGTTTCTTTTTGGTTTTGAATGGAGATGTCGACCTGAGGCATTTTGAGTTTTTCACGCGTTCGACTCGGGTAGCTGCAGAATGGAATGCGTGTGTTGTTGCTTCAAGTTTACTCGAGTATTGACTCGAGTCTGTCTCGGGGTGATTAGCGTTTTGTTAGGGAATCTTGTTGTTCTCAGTTCTACTTAACCAGGATTGAACTAGAGTGATTTTCAAAGTTTAAAAAAAGTAAACTTAAAGTTTAACTGAAGCTGTATCTTGATTTAAAGAAAATTATGAAATATTAAAGTTAGGAAATAATGGTTTAAACGAATTTAAACTTTAAAGGTATGGATTTATTTTATTTTTTAGTTTTAAATCCTGTTTTAAAGTTAGTTTCGAATCACAAAAATATTTCATTAGTAATTAATTTTTTTTTAATGTCACAACTTAAATATAATTGTTAAATATATTTAACTTTAATAAGATAAAGATTGATGATTTTAAAGTAATTCGAGTTCAAATTTTATTTTAATTTTATCAGTTTAAAATAGAGTTTAAGGGCTAATGTAATAAATAAATTTATTTCAACTTAATCATGTTTTATCAACCAAAGAAATTAAAGTATAATTACTTAATTAACTAAGATGTTTAGTTTGGAAAATTAAATAAGGATAAATTAATTTGTGTAATTAATTAAGTGTAATTAATTAGTTAATCAATATTCAATTAATCAAGATTAGTCAACTAAGAAATAATTAAGTAATGAGTAATTAAGAGGTTAATAACTTAAGATAAAAGAATTATAATTACTTAATGAAGTAATTAAAGGAATTAATTACTCGGTGTAATTAATTAAGTTGATGGGGATGACTTTAGTTAACTAATTAAGTTTAATTAAATAAAAAATAATCATTTGAGGTTGAGTTTAGTATAATCACTTAAGGTAATTAATGAGGTATATATACTTAGAGAAGTAATTAGTGGCTAATTTCTGGATGTAATTATTTAAAGGAAATTATTTGATGGAAAGTAATTAAAGGATAATTATTTGGTGGAAGAAATTAAGTGATAATTACTCAGTGTAATTAAAGGATTAATTAATAATTAATCTAGGGGTTGGTTTAATTGATGGAGAAATTAAGAAAGATAATTTCTGAGTGTGATTAAATCAAGATTGATTAATAAGTGTAATTAAACTAATAGTTAATTATTAAATGAAATTTAAGAATAATTAACTAATGGAAGTTATTAAGAGGATCATTAATTAATGAAATTAATGGAAGTGATTAATCTTGCTTGAATTATGATGAGTTCTTTGAATTGGTGGATATCTCTATTTTGAATTGCTTGTGATAGGATATGATGAATGGACGATGATAGTATGATTATCTATCAATTATGAATTGCTGTGTAAAAGTGTTATTCGACAATTAAAGTTGATTTGTATTTTAATTGGATAACTTGAGTTTAGATGACATTGGTTCGAAGAGACCGGGGTCGGGTATTAGTAAATACCCGAAACCACTTCGATCCTTTATAGATTGATATGTGAAATCAATAGGCTGGTTTGGAATGATTTAAGTAAACTGGACCATTTAATCTAAGTTGGGTACTTAGAAATTAAGGTGTGATATAAGTAATGATTATAAAAGCTTGTGAAGTTGTAAATTGATAAGTTACCCCTGGTTTATATAAGAAGCATGCCTTTGTATTTCATGTTCGATGGGTTTACTCACGCTGGTTTCCAGCCTGACCCAGGTGTTACTTTGGTGTAATGCTCGGGTCAGACCGAGTATTACAGATTTTCAGGTAAGGACGTTCTGGAGCTCAGGAGGCGAGCTGGATGGCAAGGACGTATGGAGGGTTTCCACTATGATATTATATATATCTGTGATATGTTAAATTGTATCTGTCCAATGTTGTATAAAATTGTTATAACTCTGATATATCGATGTGAATTGATAGATACAGTTTTCTTTGGTATCATTATTATTATTGATATTATATTTTATCCGCTGCGAATGTGAAATTGTGAGTTTCCTTCTGTTCTTCTTCTTTCTCTTTCTTCTTTTTCATAACTATCTGGAATTTTCGGGATTGAAAATTTTGGGTCGTTACATTTGGTATTAGAGCTGAAGGTTAAGCGAGAACCTTGGCTCTGTTGGGGATTACTCATTAAGGATAGGGTAAGTGGTACCCTAGAATGAGTTGAGTGTATATGTATATGAGAGAGCGTACTTGTTATTTTCTTATATAAAGGTTTTTAAAAGATTTCAAAAGTAAATGAATCTTATATAAGAAATAGATTATCTATTATATTAAGGAAATTGGTTGTAGTATTAATTAAATTTAAAGTAATAGTAAGAATAAAATTAAGAAGTAATAGAATGCAACCAAATTGAAATTGGAATTAAATAAAGATACGTTTGAAATGGATTCAAACTAAAATTGAAATCTTGAATTGGAGGAGTAATTCAAAATAAGATGAATTAGAATTGGTTTCAAACTGAGGAAATAAATGGTTATTGTGTTTAATAATGAAATGATTGTTCTTCAATAAACAATAAAATATTTTAAGGAAGTAAACTATTTAGATAAGTATGGGATATAAATTGAAATTGAAGTTGATCTAAATTCTGAAGTTTGAATCTTAAGATTTAAAAACATTTGAGATTTGTTTTCAAATTATTAAAAGGAATAATAAATAATATTATTTGAGAAGAGACTGATGCAAACAAGAGTTGTTTGAAAATTTAAAAGAAATTTTTTTTGAATTAAAAATCAAAGGTGGTTTAAAATTTTAAAGTATAACTTGGTATGTAAAAGAAATTAATATGTATATATGTGGATATACATAATATCAAATATGGTTTTGAAATAAACTATAAATGTTGAGTTTTGAATGTGGAATAAGATGTGATACCCGAAGTGTTAGGTTTTGAACTTAATAAGTGGGAAGATTATTTATGAGAAGTTCAAAATTTGAAAATAAAAGTTAAAACTGGGTAAGGTTGACTGAATTAAGTGAATTGAATTTAACTTAGAAGAAGTTAAATAAGTTTAAAAGGGCTACCTGATTTGGGAATTTCTATATGAAATTGAAATCTAACTTGGAAAGTTAGATGGGTAATTTAATTTGGGAATTTATGTGATCTCAAAATGGGTTTTGAGACCTGGAAATTGGAAATTGATGGATGTTAAAAATAAATTAGATAATATCATCCTATTGTTGTTAAGAATCTTTAAGTTGTGAATTGGAATTGTTTAAATGAATGAGAGATAGCTTAAATTTGAAATTTGAATTAGTTCAAATTAAATTTGATTTGAATTAATTGAAATGGTGACTGAAGATGTATGAGTATAAGATTCAAATAGAAAATCTGAATTGGATTGATTTGAATAATTTGGAATTATAATTAAAGTGGAATAGTTTTAAATTCAAATGGAATATGAATTTAATTTGGGAGGAAATCAAGAATAATTCAACTTGATTTGGAAATGGTGTTGAAATAAATTGAAATTGGAACTAGTTCAATTGAAATTTATCTGAATTAGAAAAATTTGAGATCAAAATTGAATAAAGTTAAATGTGAAAGGAAACTTAGATTAATTCAACTTGAATTGGGATTGAATCAATTTCAATAGAAATTGAAGTTATTTAAATTGGAGTTAAGTCAATTTAAATGAAAGTGGAATTTAAATTGAATTGATTGGGAATTGAACAGTTTTGACTCTGGACTATTTTTAATATAAATTGTTTTTGTATAAACCTATTTTTCCAAGCTATTCATTATATATACAACCTTTCTTTTAAAAAGCCAAACTATCATATGCTTGTTTTACAATTGTTTTTGAAACTGTTTAACAATTTTCCAACTGTCTATAAACTGATTAATATATTTCAACTATTTTACAAAACTATACTATCTTACTACTGTTTTGCAATTATCTAAAATTTCTATAATTATTTTCAACTATTTTACACCTATTTTACAAACTAGTAATTATATTTCAACTACTTATCTATTTTAAATTTTTCAAGCTATTTTCTAAATAAACTGGTCGGAGTTCAAACTGTTATTGGTTAAATACCCAATCGAGATAAGAGTTTAAGGAATAATCCAAATGTGGATTAAGGTAATTGTGAGTAAGTGAATAGAATTTAAAGGAAATGTGAATATAAATGGAATTAATTTGGCTAATAACCAATAAGACAAATACGTAGGGTGTACGTATGTTATCCTATTCGCATAGTGATT
The DNA here is from genome assembly GCA_030765085.1 of Allium cepa. Lineage (NCBI taxonomy): Eukaryota > Viridiplantae > Streptophyta > Magnoliopsida > Asparagales > Amaryllidaceae > Allium > Allium cepa. The sequence goes on along the minus strand of CM060943.1, from coordinate 1,001,186,326 downwards.
TGATCCAGATTCGAGCACAGAATTTTGAGATAGTTATATCGATCCGAGTAGGATTTTCCACTCGATTTTCGACGGCGAACCTGGACATGGATTGTTGATTGGTTCTGGGTATTCTCTATCATAGTTAAGCTATGCAAGGAGAATGACGGTTTCTGATCAAGAAACCAAATCTGAGTCTGCACTAGGAAGTCGGGTGGACGACACTAGTTCGGAAATGATATTGTGTGATCGAATGAGCGATCAGATTGGTATGGCGTACGAATGATATGTGTACATCGTACGAATTTGAATGAAATTGATATTAAAAAAAGTAATCAAATTTGAATATTTGATTTTTGAATAAACAAAGTTATATATCTTTGTTATATAAAATAAAACTCCCCTTGATGAATCTTTTGCCAGAAGAAAAGGGTTTTTGGAAATGTTTGAAGTATAAAAGGAGTTTTATACAAGTTTGAAATGATCCAAAGTTTTAAAAATTGTATATATCTGAATATATATATATATATATAAAGGATCATATGAGGATTTTGGAAAAAGGTTTTGGGAACCTATGTATTTGGAAAGGCTTTTGATTTTTGGGTAAAATCAATATTGAATTTGGAAAGCCTAGTTTGAGAATTATCGATTTTGGAATAATTGATTTTGTGTAAAGGAGCTTTGTATGAAATCATACTAGGTGTATGATTTGAAGATACTATATGTATAGTATAAAATATTTTGATGATGGCTCTGGGGAAAAAGGCGCTCCCTTGAAATGAACTTCTCAGGAGTACCATCGGGTGGTGCTGCCTTGAGCCCCAAGGGGGGGTTCTAAAGTTGATCCTGTGAGGAGTCCGGACGAAACTAGTTCCTGAGGATTATGAGTTGAGTATACCATAATGTAAGTTGTGTATGCCGCTGAGAGCCAACAGTTACATGACTTTAGCTGCGATGGCAACGTAACCCAGGATGTAACTGCGACCTATGGTATAACATAGCGAAAGTCGTGTGTGCCGCTGAGAGCCAACAGTCTGTGTTTGATTTTATATTGGCAGACTGCGACCTATGTAGGAGTGGAGAGGTTTCATTTCGACAGCGAAAATCAGAGGCCGATGAGAGCCTGCAGTTACATGGACTTTTGCTGTGACGGCAACGTAACCCTGGGTGTAACTGCGATCTGTTGTGTGGGTTCCATGGCGTAATCGAGAGGCCACGGAGAGCCTGCAGTTACATGGACTTTTGCTGCGACGACAACGTAACCCTGGAATGTAACTGTGACCATGGATGGGGGTGATGATTTCCAGAGCATTCTCACCAAAGATATATCCTCTATTTTCAAAAACTGTTTTTATATATTTTCAATAAAACTATTTTTCAAGTATTTTCACTGCATGTTGAAAATGAGTCTGCTAAGTATTTATAGATTTTCAGTCTTACGCCTGATCAACGTATGACCGAATTTCTATAAGAACGAGGATGGACTAGTTCAGACATCAAGTTATAAAAAGTATTTTTATAAAAACTATTTTAGCAGTATTTTAGATTTTAAAAGTGTTTTAAAATGATCAAAGAATATTTTAACTGGTTTTAAATATTTAATAAATTCTGGTTTTGTTTCTTTTCGAGGACGAAAAGATTCTAACGAGGAGGAATGTGATAACCCGTACTTTGGGATATCTGATAATAGGATAATTATCCGATTTCTTTTAAACATTTGAAAACACTGATTTATAAGTTGTACAAATAAATATGATACTAAATATTTATACCTGGATAATTATTTATTTGATAATCTCCTAATATAAATATTTAAATGGGGCAAAGTTATTATTTTTAAATAAAATTAAAAATATGTTCGTTTAAAAAAAAATATAGGATTTGTGTGGTTTATAAATGAATTGTGATTTGGAATTTGAATGTGAAATTTCAAACAAATACATTGAAAATATTACTTGAATAAATAGTTGAACATCATTTAATAAAATATAATAGATGAATATGTGTATAAACATTTATTAACCTAATACATAATTTATAAATTTTTTAAAACCCTATGTTAATATAATACTAAATAAACTAAATACATTATAACAAAAAAAAAAAAAAATTAAGTTACTAGTGTAAACATGAAAAAAATATACATTTTAACAAATGTAAGAGAAATACATCATAAGCTTAATAAATGTTACTATTATTTACATGAAACAATAACAAGTGTCACAATTTTACATTCATTTTCTTTTATTTTTCTTTTAATCATAAATCAAAATTATATGTCCTTTCCACTTCTCATTTCTTTTTCTTTCCATCTTCATTTTCAAAATCTAAGAACCCAAAAGCCTGTAAAACAATTTAAAACCAGATATAGGAATTGAAGCAAGAAGATTTTACAACTAGAAAAGAAAATATAGGAACTTGAGCAGCAATTCTTACTACAAACCATTACAATCGAAATTCTAGAAGCTCAAAATAAGATCAGATTTCAATTCATCATCAAAGCAGCTAAGTCCTGATCAAAGATGGAAATTTAAAACAAACTGAATCAAGATCAATGATCAAATCTAAATCAAGTTGGCACCCTGTTCATCACAAAAGTGAGTAAATCTGCTTTCTTAAAAGCCAAGTTTTATGTTTAATAACCGTCTGCAATTGATGGTCGATAAGTGTCTTGATATAGTTGTTTGCATGGATTGCCTGAGTTTATGGTTTGATTATTGCTGTAGGTACTTGCGTGCATGTCTCTGTTTGGTCATAACAGACCCAATTAATATTTTAATACTGATTATCTTTAACTAAAAATGTTTGGATTATAACCTGTAAGAGCTAGATTATAATAAACCCAGATCAAAGCTTTTCTTTCGGCACTGCGCATCATCAAACAAGTGAGTATTCAATCCTGGACTCCTCTGTCTATTTTCAATATGCCTGTGAGTCAACCTGGTTTATATATTCTGAAAATGAAGTTTAGATATATGTAAATGAGTGTGATAGCTACGGATTGCATGGATAATTTAGCTTGAATATGCCTGGAATTGATAGATAAAACTGTGAACATGGTTTTATATCTGTGAAATTTATTTTGGGTTCTCTGTTGTTTTAAAATAGTTGGAATTTCCTTTAAAAACAAAACAAAAACATATATCTTAAGATACAATCAGTTTTGAGCCTAGATTTTTAAATGGAAGTTGTAGATAACAGCATGCTAGATATTCTAAAAATGTTTTCAAAATTTAGAATTCGGTAATTTATTTCTGAAATGAGAAACACGGTAAAAATTGAATTTTTGTTAAAATTTTATAGAAACAATTTAATGATTTGATTTCTTGGGTGGATTCATGGTAATAAATCATGAATTTAGGTATAGGTATTGGGATTTTTAGTTTAGATATGATGGAGATATTGGTATTTGGTCAAAATTGGGTCTACTGCCATTTTCCGACGATCGGCGGCGAAAGAGTGAAGGTAGTTTGGCATAGAGGTGGCCGAGGTGTTAGGGAACTATGGAAAAATGGGGAACGAGGTTATCTTTGACTGTGGTGAACGGCAAGTGGAGATGTAGGGTTTCACTACTATTTGGATTGCCGGAGTTGCCGAAGTTCTCTCGGCGTCTATGGTGATTTTGATGGAATCGCGAGTGGGGGAAAAGAGGTAGGGGTTCATGACGAATCTTCCATGGGGATGACGAGGTTCACCGAGATCTGGTTGGACGGGGAAGAGGCATTTTCCGACCGTCGCCATTGGATTTAGTGGGTCTCAATGCTCGATTTTCGTTTGAGATTCATTACTGTAGTTTGGTTGGGCTGAGGCGATCAAAGGGGTCGATTGTGGTTTGGGGAAGGTCAGAGAACTGATCGGCGTCGTGACTTTTAGATGTGCACATGCACGATGGACATGGCATATATCTGAGTTTCTTTTTGGTTTTGAATGGAGATGTCGACCTGAGGCATTTTGAGTTTTTCACGCGTTCGACTCGGGTAGCTGCAGAATGGAATGCGTGTGTTGTTGCTTCAAGTTTACTCGAGTATTGACTCGAGTCTGTCTCGGGGTGATTAGCGTTTTGTTAGGGAATCTTGTTGTTCTCAGTTCTACTTAACCAGGATTGAACTAGAGTGATTTTCAAAGTTTAAAAAAAGTAAACTTAAAGTTTAAGTGAATCTGTATCTTGATTTAAAGAAAATTATGAAATATTAAAGTTAGGAAATAATGGTTTAAACGAATTTAAACTTTAAAGGTATGGATTTATTTTATTTTATTTTTTAGTTTTAAATCCTGTTTTAAAGTTAGTTTCGAATCACAAAAATATTTCATTAGTAATTAATTTTTTTTTAATGTCACAACTTAAATATAATTGTTAAATATATTTAACTTTAATAAGATAAAGATTGATGATTTTAAAGTAAATCGAGTTCAAATTTTATTTTAATTTAGCAGTTTAAAATAGAGTTTAAGGGCTAATGTAATAAATAAATTTATTTCAACTTAATCATGTTTTATCAACCAAAGAAATTAAAGTATAATTACTTAATTAACTAAGATGTTTAATTTGGAAAATTAAATAAGGATAAATTAATTTGTGTAATTAATTAAGTGTAATTAATTAGTTAATCAATATTTAATTAATCAAGGTTAATCAACTAAGAAATAATTAAGTAATGAGTAATTAAGAGGTTAATAACTTAAGATAAAAGAATTATAATTACTTAATGAAGTAATTAAAGGAATTAATTACTCGGTGTAATTAATTAAGTTGATGGGGATGACTTTAGTTAACTAATTAAGTTTAATTAAATAAAAAATAATCATTTGAGGTTGAGTTAAGTATAATCACTTAAGGTAATTAATGAGGTATAATTACTTAGAGAAGTAATTAGTGGCTAATTTCTGGATGTAATTATTTAAAGGAAATTATTTGATGGAAAGTAATTAAAGGATAATTACTTGGTGGAAGAAATTAAGTGATAATTACTCAGTGTAATTAAAGGATTAATTAATAATTAATCTAGGGGTTGGTTTAATTGATGGAGAAATTAAGAAAGATAATTTCTGAGTGTGATTAAATCAAGATTGATTAATAAGTGTAATTAAACTAATAGTTAATTATTAAATGAAATTTAAGAATAATTAACTAATGGAAGTTATTAAGAGGATCATTAATTAATGAAATTAATGGAAGTGATTAATCTTGCTTGAATTATGATGAGTTCTTTGAATTGGTGGATATCTCTATTTTGAATTGCTTGTGATAGGATATGATGAATGGACGATGATAGTATGATTATCTATCAATTATGAATTGCTGTGTAAAAGTGTTATTCGACAATTAAAGTTGATTTGTATTTTAATTGGATAACTTGGGTTTAGATGACATTGGATTCGAAGAGACTAGGGTCGGGTATTAGTAAATACCCGAAACCACTTCGATCCTTTATAGATTGATATGTGAAATCAATAGGCTGGTTTGGAATGATTTAAGTAAACTGGACCATTTAATCTAAGTTGGGTACTTAGAAATTAAGGTGTGATATAAGTAATGATTATAAAAGCTTGTGAAGTTGTAAATTGATAAGTTACCCCGGGTTTATATAAGAAGCATGCCTTTGTATTTCATGTTCGATGGGTTTACTCACGCTGGTTTCCAGCCTGACCCAGGTGTTACTTTGATGTAATGTTCGGGTCAGACCGAGTATTACAGATTTTCAGGTAAGGACGTTCTGGAGCTCAGGAGGCGAGCTGGATGGCAAGGACGTATGGAGGGTTTCCACTATGATATTATATATATCTGTGATATGTTAAATTGTATCTGTCCAATGTTGTATAAAATTATTATAACTCTGATATATCGATGTGAATTGATAGATACAGTTTTCTTTGGTATCATTATTATTATTGATATTATATTTTATCCGCTGCGAATGTGAAATTGTGAGTTTCCTTCTGTTCTTCTTCTTTCTCTTTCTTCTTTTTCATAACTATCTGGAATTTTTGGGATTGAAAATTTCGGGTCGTTACAATTTCTTTAAAACGAAAAATTATTCTTAGGTAAATGGATTGCGAAATCATAAAGTCTAGAATTTCAATGCGATCCTAAAAAAAGAAACCGCGTGTAAATCGGATATCATATGTGAAAAATATATGTATAAATGCGTTTGAATTTTCAATTATAAAAATAAAAACAAAAAAAGAACACTTTACATCTCTTGGCCACGTCATCTATTCATCTTCTAGCAACCTCTCGCATGCCACTGTACGCTCGAACCCAGGAACACCACAAACCCTAGCCGCCGATTCGACGATAATGATTCAGGCCGCCGCGTCACTAGCCAGAGGCGGCGTCGCGCCCTTACGACTCCTCTCGAGCCTCGCGACAACCCCCAGGTCACGCTTGCCGATCGACGAATTTAGATCGTGCCAAAAATCTACACAGCCGCCGCCACTTTTGTAACCCTAATTGAATTTTTCTGCTTGATCCGACCGTTAACTTGCTACGAAACCTACATGGATGCGAACCCCTCGGTCCTTTCTATAAACCTAGAAAGGAATTGACGATCCAACACCGTTCGCCGACGTGCGATGAACGGCCGAGAATGTTTGCTCGATTCCTGGCCACATCGAACCTCGAATTGAAAAATAAATTGCAGATCTGAGTTACGCTCTTTGAGAGCTTCGAATCCATATATAATTTGCTATATTTTGTGGAGTTTGAAATTTGGCTTTGGATTGAAATTTGATTTGTGTTTGGATCTAGAATTTATTTGTTTACCATTGAGGAGGAGAGATGGTTGAAACATACGTACAGACAAATGAGAATTAGGGAGGCTAGGGTTTATAACAGGATATTTATAGAGAAAGTTGAAATTAGAATAGATGGATCAGATTGAATATATGTGCTAACGACTAAGTGGCCCAAAAAGCCCGTTTCGACTCCGGAACGAAATTGGGTTAACCCATATATCAAAATAGTTGTTTAAAAATATTTTAAACGTGATGGAAAAAGGTTCACATCCAAATTCCATCGTATGGTGAAGTTATGACAAAATAAAATTATTTCAAATTGATTTCAATTTAATTGATTTCAAGGCGTTTCGAGTCCGTACGATCAAACGACAAGTCCGATCGATAAGAAACTTGAAATCCTATAATAATTCACTGTTACAGATCCAATGAAACTTGTTTCATCGAAATCCGAGTCAATAGCCAAAATGGCTATTTTTATATTAATTAAATAAATTAAAAATTCATTAATTAAATCACTTTTCAATTTCACTTTCAAAATTTACAAATCTTATCAGTTTTGTTTTCTTAAACAATCTCAATGATTTAAACCAATCTAGATGTGAATTAAATGTTGATTCAATCATAAATTTCAGCATAAATTCAAATTTCATTATATTCATCAATTGTAAATTAACCTTTCAATAATTCCATTGAATTTCCATTGAATTCACTATTCATTCTTATTATTCAATCCATTATAGTCAAATGGATGAAATTAACATTGGATTCAAAGCTATTACATAAATATTTTCCAATTTCAACTTAATTTTCAATTAACGTAATAATAAATGTTTAATTATACTTAATTGCAGTAAACTCAATTACCTTAATTCTTTACATTCAAATAAATTAACAAATCTTGATTTACAATCTTTACATTAACCAGTAATCATATTATAAATGGAATTTTCATTATGTCCAATTATTAATTATCATCAGTTAAGATCTTAACACTTGTTCCATAAGTTTATTTGCACTAAATTAGTTACTGCATTAATTCTAATTTATATAACATTAAGGTTCATTTAACACTGATTGATTTCCAATTTTATTAAAATTTGATTTCTCATTTCGATTAATAGACTAAATAAACATGCAACACATTATTATCGCCATCGTTTACTTTTAACTTCTTTTATGAGTTTATTGTTTACAGACACAAGTTACTCATTTACATAAATTTCAATTTCGTAATCACATTCAATCTATTATGTATTACCTTATTGGTTTATATACTTTGAATTCATTCAATCACCACTAACTGAGTCAATTACTTCAATTGCTTTCGAATTAAAAATTTTATGAACTAAACAAATAGGTAACTTATCCAACTGTAACCATTAAAATTTAATTAACTTTAAGTTTATTACTTTCAAGCAAATAATATGGTAACTTATAGAACATTGACTTTTATTCAATGATCATTTATTGTAATTCAAATTCATTAATTTATTAAATGCTTACATTTATTTCCCTATATCCAATTTGTTACAACTTTACTTACATTAACACTATTTCCCTTATTTTGGTTTTATTTCACACATAGATCACAGATTTACATCCTTTATACTACCTTATGAAAACAATATACACTCCTATACTTTATTGCATTTATTGGAATCAAATTTCCAAATTTACTAGATACAACAAATTATGACCTTACAGTTATTTCAATTAATTGGGATTGCACAAAACTAAATATTTATTAACTTACATTAACATAATTGCATTAATTTACATTCAGTTACAAATAAATTAATTGTAACATCCCGGAATTTTGAGCACTGGATTTGTAAACATTTAATTCATTTTAAATGTTTAATGTGGATTCTTAATTGATTTTGAAATGAATGGATTCGGGTTCAATCAATGAAATAAGCTATAAATTTTTAATTATAGTAATTCCGGTTGAATTTGAATAATGGGAAAAACAATAATTTAAATATTCGGAATGTAAATAAAAGTAAATCTGGATGTAAATAGTGATAAAAATGATTTTAAAAATTTATCTTGAGTTATTTGAGTGTTAATAGCGTGGAGGGAATTTTAGAAGAATTTTAAAGTTGATAAATTTATATCTGGAATTTTATATTAGTTTCAAAATGAATTTGATATTATTAAATATGCAATTAATCTGATTTTAGTCCGAAATGAGTCAAAATTATTTTTAATGTGATTATAAATTTTATATGAATTTTTGTTAAGTTAATAAAATTTTAAAAGTGGAAATTTTGAGTGATTTCGACAATTTCGAAAATCGCTTGATTTAATAGACAAGTTAAAATAGCCTTCCGGGGCACAATCTCGGAATTCGACGAAACTAGTTTCATTGGATCCGTAATAGATAGTTATTACTGGATTTCAATTTTCGTAGCAATCGGAGTTGTCGTTTGACTCCGGCAGCTTAAAACGCATCGAAATCGTTTTAATCGGTTTAATTTCAAATTGATCGTTTAATTCCGTAACTCGCAAATACGATCAAATTAGCTTACGAAACCTGTTCCATTGTGTCCGTAATGCGGGAAAAACCCTAGAAACGCCTGTCGGTACGTGAGAATTGGAGTTCGTTTGCGTACGTTGTTAAATTGAGAAATTTTATTAATTAAATAATATTAGAACTATTTTATATATATATTAATATCTTCAAAACCCTAGCATCATACGTGAGCCGCCGGCCCTTATGTTTCAATGGCCGAAAACGATTTTGTTTCTTCCTCTCAAATCTCATAATCCACTCACTTAATCACGAATCTCCCAACTGGAATGTCGTAGAGGACGTGGAGAACGTCAAATCCAACGAGTGAGATGAGTTTTAGCGTGATGGATCGCCAGAAATTCTCACTGGAAGCCGGCCGTTCGAAGTGGTATTTCGTGCTAAGGGAAGCACCGAGCTCTCGCGCGTGGATGGTGGGGGTAGAGGGAGTGATGGCCTTCGATACAGTAGCTTCCGATCGAGATGGAACAACCTAAGGTGGTCGCGGTCGAAAGCCCTAGCGCGCGTAGGATGGGTTCATTTCTTCTTACGGGAGACGAACGCGAAGTAGAAGATGAGGGCGGTTTGGATTTGGGCTCTTTTTGCTCGGCCTGATTTTGTTTTGGGTAAATAAAAATAAAAATAAAATAAAAGAAATTGGTTTTAAAATTCAATTCAAACTTTAAAATTTAATAACCCATTCTTACGATATCAGATTCAGATGAAACTGGCGACGTTGGAATCGCTGAGACGGGCACTACGCGATGGTGCAGATCTGGAGTCATTCCGAATAAGTAGAAATTTAAGTTAAATCGAACATCGTTCGGTTTAATTTGAATTTCGAACGCTCGCCGAAACTCAAAGTGAGTTATTCTCACTCATATCTGGAATGTTAGCTGTTTAGTGTAGTTAATATTTAAATAATTGTGTGATTGGTTGAAATGTTATTTATATCAGCCTGGATTGATATTTATATATGTGATGTGCTAATATCTGTGGATGCAGGAAAACAGGTTGGAGGGATCCAACTGGATTCCTCACCCGATAGTAATTATTTTTATAATTAATGATGATGCCTGTTTATATTTATTGTGATTGATAAATGTGGAATTAAATTATTCCATGATATTATGGTATAAATTACAAACCCAACAGGTTAATTATAAAGAAATTTGCACTTTAATTATAAAGAAATTAAATTGGGTTTCAAAAGAAATTAAGAAAATTAATAAATAAGGAATTTAAAAGAATATAAAAATTATAATTTGTTGGATGGAAAACTGAAATAAAATTGTATTGGAATATTGCTGGATAAATTATAAATCCATAATTTAATTATAAATGGATAAATTGAATTTTAAAGAAATAAAGGATATTGTTAAATAATGAATTTGAAAGAATTAAATTTGAAATCTATTTAGAATGGAAATTGAAAATTTGTAAAATCTGGAATGGTAAACAAAGAGAAATGTTATCAGTTGATAAATGTGAAAGTAAACTTATGTTATTAAACTATAAAGCTAAATTGAAAATAAATTGACAGAAATCGTGAGAAGGATTTCTGTGATGTTTAAGTGGAAATGAGATTCCTTGGGATAAACCAAGTTCGAGTTTAAACTGATTTTATAAAGAGAAAGTTTTGCAATTTAAACTTGTTTAAAAGAGTGTTTGGAAATCATTATTTTTAAAGTAACTATTTATAAATTAGTAATAGTAAAGTAATTATTCTTTTACAAATGGATTTGTTTAAAAAGCTAGTTCTGACCTAAGTATATTGAAAAGTATTAATCTTATTACAACTCTATTTTTAAAATATAGTTTAACTAAAACCTTATTTTAAATTAAGTTATATCTTATAAATAGTTTTACTTTAAATATTTTGAACTTATATTTTGAGTAAATAATTAGTAGAAAATTTGTATATTTTAAAGTATATTTTAGAATAAAATGTTTTAATTATTCTAAATCTAAAATGTTTTGAACTTGGATATTTCCAATGGGAATTTATGGTAAAGGATTTACCTTGTAAAGGAAAGAGCTTTGGGAATTGTTTTCAAATGGGTTTTGAAAATTTGAAAATAATATCTTTTAAAGATATTTGAGGCAAATAAATAATTTGAGAATTATTTATTGTGTGATGGATGTATATGGATGTTTATGAATATTAATTGATAGTTAAATCACCGACTATCAATATTGGACAAATGCGTTGATCGTTTCGAAGAGACCGGGATCGAGATTTAATTCTCGAAAACCACTTCGTTCCGGTTTGTACGTTTTCATGCGATAAAACGTGTTCGGAGTCGAAGATGGAGCAATGAAGTGCAAGGGCTAGTCGCTACTAATCCTGAGGATATTTCCAAAATGGATGTAGTAGGAGTAGTGCCTTCGGTTCCGTTCGAACCCGGGACGGACTTGTATGGACGAATGCTTGCGAAACATCGTCAGGTGGGCGATGGGCATTCTAAGTGAAAACGTTCTAAAGGTAACGCTTAGCCTCAAGCCTCATCAACCGGGAATGACTGAAAATCAGGGGATATGCAGCAAGGTTAGGTAGGTCATGCCCAAGCAAGACAAGATATTTCCCCTGTCTAGATGTCCCTTTTTATTTCGGCTTAGTGGGTGGTTGGTCGCGCCAACCACGGGGTTTATCTTGTTCGGGACTGTTCAGTAAGGAATGGTTCCGGCCTTGTGTTGCAGGGGATGAAGGGAGTAGTCCTCGTTACGGTGATCTAGGCCCCGTACTGTGACAGGTGGTACCCCAGTGCCTAGTCATTGTTGGAAATCCATTTTCCCTACGAGCCTTGTACGAGTTTTGTTTGTATTACCCACTTCGGTGGCTAGTAGCTGGAATTTAATAGATGTAACAATTTCGGCTATTTTATAAGTATTTGTAAATAGACCCTACTATAATATCGGAGGATTTCTATAAAACTGTTTTAGCTATCGTAAGGTAAAAACCCGACATGTTTATTTGTGGCGTGGTCTTACGAGATGCTTTTGTTTTCAATGGATTTTTGAAACTTTAATAATCAATTTGGATGCATTATTATCAGCTGGTATTCCAGACTGACTCGGGTGTTATTTCATTATAATGCTTGGGTCAGACCGAGTATTATTTATTCAGGATAGGATGCTATGGAGCAGGAGTGGAGCTGGAGTCCGAGACGTATTATATGTACTTATATATATATCCGCTGCTATGATTGTATGGTATGTCTGATTGGTATTTGTTGATGTATGAGACACTCTGATGATATGATGTATTAAACAGTTATAGATTTCATTTTTGTGTAAAGATATATAGTTGCTATTATATTTTATTCCGCTGCGACTGTGAGATTCCGATATTGCTTATTTTCTTCTTCTTCTTCTATCTCTTCTTGTTAAACCCTAATGGTTCGCATTTCTGTGCCACTTGAGTTAATAGAGGTAGAATAGTGTTGATTCAAGGGGTACAGATTTGCGGGCTGTCTCACTTGGTATCAGAGCTTAGGTTGGCGACAACCTAGGCTTTGGTGGGAAAATTACTCATTTAATAGAGTCGATAGTACTCTATAATGAGTCGAGTGTAATAATAGATATGAGAGCGTATTTGTTAGTGCATATAAAATTGTTTTTGTACTGTGTTGATTTATCGGTCGAGTGTTTATGAATTTTGGTCGGTGCGGGAAGTACAACCGTATCGATAGGGGTTTCTAAACTCTTAAACAAGATAAACCGACATAGTATTGTTTTTTTTTAAAAGGGGGTAAATGAAATAATTTTACCCAAAATTATATTTTGATATAAAAGAAATGATTTTCTAGCTTATTATATATTGGGTGTTTGTTGGATTGTTAATACCATAATTAAGTAAGAATCTAAGATTAATCTAAAATTTGAAATGATAAGTTAATAAGAATATAAAATATTAAAATGGTCTATAACCCAATAGAATTAATTAAATATGTTGTGAATAAGAAGTGAAATTAAAATTTGAATTGAACCAGAATTTAAATCCCGGAAGTTTTGGAAAGGATTTTAAAGGTAATGGAAATAAAAGGGTTTGGGAAAGTAAGAAGCATTGAACTCACTTCAGTCGCTGGAAAATAATCCTGATGATGCTGGCCACATCATTAGAATTCATTTTCGAGTTTCTAAAGTGATGGATTGCTTCCCTAATACTTGGTTATGGTATTGTTTGGATTTGTTGGGTATATTAGTTGTTTTGGGAATTTCAAAAGTGGAAATTGTTTTGGTACAACCAAATGGTTTTGAAATAAAACCGGTAAATTGAATTCTGGGAAAAATTTCTATTTAGCTAATGTGTAAGATTAAAATGAACTAACCATTGAATTTATTAAGTAAAGTAATATTAATAAGAAGGAAGAAATGAAAATTTTAAATCTTGGAATTAAAATTTAATTGGAGTAATTGAAAGTGAATAAAATATATTGAAGTAAATAGAAAATTTAAATTTAACTTGGATAAGTGAAATAAATTGGACTTAAAATAAAAATGATTTGAATTAAGTTAAAAATGTAAGTTGACTTTGAAATTGTGGGTCATTGAGTAATGGATTATACCAATAAGCTATTAAGTATTATACTTATAATTGGAGGTTGTTGATTTGAAGTTTGCAAAGGATTAAATTAAGGGAATTTGTATCCTTAAGAATTCAGATGTATATACATATGCATATGGAATTTAGGATTGTGATTATAAAATGTAGATGGATTAAAAGAGAGCTATATAAGCTTTTAAGTAAATAAATTGGTGAACTTATATATAGAAATGGAGTTATAATCACAAATGGGAAAGAGTGAAATGGTATGGTGAATTTAAACTTGATCTCAAAAGAAATGTGAATTGAGATAAGGTAATGTGAGGTATAAAGGAAGTGAATGAACTTCACTTAGTAAACAAGTTTTGAACTTGTATATATGGGGAATTAAAATTGAAATTTGAAATTAAATTAAATCTAAATGAATTGGAATTAATTTGAATTGGATATAAAGGTGAAATGTGAATTGCTTATAATTACCTAAAGAAATTCACATTCTTAAGTTATTAAGTGTTATAATTTAAACTTGTGAATATAAAATGGAAATGAACTTAGATAAGAAATCTAAACTCTTGAGTGAAAGTGAAATTGTAAGCTATAAATGGAGAGAGTTGCATGGTGTGGCAAATTTAAAAATTGACCATAAATGAAATGTAAAGTGGGAACATAAAGGTGGATGTTCTTAAATTAACAAATAAGACTTGAACTTATGTATGGGGAAATGAAATTCGTTGTGATAATGAAATTGGAATTAAATTCTTACTTAAGTGGTAAAAGAAGTGGAATGAATTTAATTTGACTAAGCAAATTTTAAGTAAACCTGGAAGAAATTTGGATAAGAACCAAATGGAAGGGAAATTTAATTTAGTTGGAATGAAGTTGACTGAAGTAATTGCCTACTCAATTAAATCCAAAATGATTGTTTGGAAATGAACTCTGTGTAAGCTAAATTTAATGGAATGTGTACTGGCAGGAATAAAATTTTGATAGTTGGGTCAAAATTTAGAAAGTGAATAAAGAATTCAGAGTGAATTAAGAAAGTGGATTGAAACCTAATATGGATTAGGTTAGTGGCTAAGTTGAATTACAATTAAATGGAAATTGTATTGAAATGAATAGAATTTTGATAATTGATCAAAATTTGGAAAGTAAATAAAAATCCTGATTTGGATTGGGATTTAATTTGTGGTAATAAATATTGAAAGTGTGAATGGAAAATGAAATTAGATTATAATGGTGATAGTTGAATTGTAAATAAATTCCAATGAATGAAATAATTTAAAGTGATCTCTTTGCTAATATAATAAATCTAAAATGAATTGAATAATTAAAAACAAGCGCATTAAAAATTTGTAAATAGACTAAAATTAATTGGGATGAGAATCAAATGAAGATAAAATTTGATTTAAAAGGAAATAATGAAAATATTGTTAAAGAACTTAAGCAAATTGAAAGAAAAACAAAATGGTTGTGAATGAGCTTTATTAAGTAATCTTGAATGTAATCGGTTAGATAATTAAACTGAATTATAAGGGAAGTGGTATTAATTAATTATTGTGATTAAGTAAGGATGTCTGGATTGTAAATAATCCAGGATGGGATGATAATAAAAATAAACTTAAGATGAATAATAAATTTGAAAGCTGAGAATAAGGATTTGATTTAAAATTACAAGGTAATAAGAATATGTGGGTCGTGAATAGTTCCAAATGGAATAAGAATGCTTGGACTGAGCACCATGCAAAATTAAATAAAATTACTATAAATCTAAACTGAAATTAATTTTAATGGTTATGAGCCTAAGTGGAGATTATTTGTGACTTGAATGACATGAGAAATTGCATGTATTCAAAATTGCGTTGTTTAAACAACAACTGAATTGGTTTTGAATAAATTGGAATGAATTATCATTTTAATAAGCTATGGTTGTATATGAATGGAAATGAGGCCTAAGAGAAATGTGAGTGCTTCAAATTGAAAATAAAATTTGGTTGTAAATCAAATTGGAAATGTAAGTTGTAATAAGAAAAGGTAAGTGAGGCATATATTAATCATATTGAAATAAATGTGAATTGGGTGTAATAAATATGAATGGAACCTAGCAAAATGGGTATGAAAATCCTTTGTATGAAATAACTTGGAGTTAGCATTGGAAAATGAACCTTGTGCATGTTATAAAAATATGGATTTACTTATGAAATTATACAAAGTGTTGTTTGAAATGGAAATGGATATGTTGGCTTACATTTTATTGGTAATGTTGTTAAAAATGCTCATATTTTGATAACTGATGAGTTTGTTGAGTATAGTACAGGTGCGAGAGGCGTTCGAGAGAATTGGAGCGCGTATATGCGATAATATTAGCTGCTTGCTACTAAAATTTTGCTAAAAAGGTACGCCTACGCAAATATAATTGGGAAATGATATATATATTGTGTAATATTTTGGTTTCCGACCGTGTGGGTCGATGTATATATATTTCTTTGTATCGCGATATCGCGAAAACTCCTCCGTGCAGGGGAGACTCTGCCAAAAATTTTCGGAAATTTTGGGAGTTAGAAATTTTTGGAAGTTTGAAAATTTATTAACTTGGAAAGTTATAAATTAAAATTAAAGCTTTAGAGTAAATAAAGCAAGTGAGCTTGGATTTGAGCTAAAGAGTTTTGGAAAGTGTATATAAGTTGTAACTAAAGAAGTTTGGGTTAAGTTAAGAGTATAGGAGCATTCTTCTACCTTAGCAAATTTCGGGGATGAAATTTTTATAAGGGGGAAGGAATGTAACATCCCGGAATTTTGAGCACTGGATTTGTAAACATTTAATTCATTTTAAATGTTTAATGTGGATTCTTAATTGATTTTGAAATGAATGTATTCGGGTTCAATCAATGAAATAAGCTATAAATTTTTAATTATAGTAATTCCGGTTGAATTTGAATAATGGGAAAAACAATAATTTAAATATTCGGAATGTAAATAAAAGTAAATCTGGATGTAAATAGTGATAAAATGATTTTAAAAATTTATCTTGAGTTATTTGAGTGTTAATAGCGTGGAGGGAATTTTAGAAGAATTTTAAAGTTGATAAATTTATATTTGGAATTTTATATTAATTTCAAAATGAATTTGATATTATTAAATATGCAATTAATCTGATTTTAGTCCGAAATGAGTCAAAATGATTTTTAATGTGATTATAAATTTTATATGAATTTTTGTTAAGTTAATAAAATTTTAAAAGTGGAAATTTTGAGTGATTTCGACAATTTCGAAAATCGCTTGATTTAATAGACAAGTTAAAATAGCCTTCCGGGGCACAATCCCGGAATTCGACGAAACCGGTTTCATTGGATCCGTAATAGATAGTTATTACCGAATTTCAATTTTTGTAGCAATCGGAGTTGTCGTTTGACTCCGGCAGCTTAAAACGCATCGAAATCGTTTTAATCGGTTTAATTTCAAATTGATCGTTTAATTCCGTAACTCGCAAATACGATCAAATTAGCTTACGAAACCTATTCCATTGTATCCGTAACGTGGGAAAAACCCTAGAAACGCCTGTCGGTACGTGAGAATTGGAGTTCTTTTGCGTACGTTGTTAAATTGAGAAATTTTATTAATTAAATAATATTAGAACTATTATATATATATATATATTAATATCTTCAAAACCCTAGCATCATACGTGAGCCGCCGGACCTTATGTTTCAATGGCCGAAAACGATTTTGTTTCTTCCTCTCAAATCTCATAATCCACTCACTTATTCACGAATCTCCCAACTGGAATGTCGTAGAGGACGTGGAGAACGTCAAATCCAACGGGTGAGATGAGTTTTAGCGTGATGCATCGCCAGAAATTCTTACTGGAAGCCGGCCGTTCGAAGTGGTATTTGTGCTAAGGGAAGCAACGAGCTCTCGCGAGTGGATGGTGGGGGTAGAGGGAGTGATGGCCTTCGATGCAGTAGCTTCCGATCGAGATGGAACAACCTGAGGTGGTCGCGGTCGCAAGCCCTAGCGCGCGTAGGATGGGTTCATTTCTTCTTACGGGAGACGTACGCGAAGAAGAAGATGAGGGCGGTTTGGATCTGGGATCTTTTTGCTCGGCTTGATTTTGTTTTGGGTAAATAAAAATAAAAATAAAATAAAAGAAATTGGTTTTAAAATTCAATTCAAACTTTAAAATTTAATAACCCATTCTTACGCTATCAGATTCAGATGAAACTGGCGACGTTGGAATCGCTGAGACGGGCACTACGCGATGGTGCAGATCCGGAGTCATTCCGAATAAGTAGAAATTTAAGTTAAATCGAACATCGTTCGGTTTAATTTGAATTTCGAACGCTCGCCGAAAATCAAGGTGAGTTTTTCTCACTCACATCTGGAATGTTAGTTGTTTAGTGTAGTTAATATTTAAATAATTGTGTGATTGGTTGAAATGTTATTTATATCAGCCTGGATTGATATTTATATATGTGATGTGCTAATATCTGTGGATGTAGGGAAACATGTTGGAGGGATCCAACTGGATTCCTCACCCGATAGTAATTATTTTTATAATTAATGATGATGCCTGTTTATATTTATTGTGATTGATAAATGTGGAATTAAATTATTCCATGATATTATGGTATAAATTACAAACCCAACAGGTTAATTATAAAGAAATTTGCACTTTAATTATAAAGAAATTAAATTGGGTTTCAAAAGAAATTAAGAAAATTAATAAATAAGGAATTTAAAAGAATATAAAAATTATAATTTGTTGGATGGAAAACTGAAATAAAATTGTATTGGAATATTGCTGGATAAATTATAAATCCATAATTTAATTATAAATGGATAAATTGAATTTTAAAGAAATAAAGGATATTGTTAAATAATGAATTTGAAAGAATTAAATTTGAAATCTATTTAGAATGGAAATTGAAAATTTGTAAAATCTGGAATGGTAAACAAAGAGAAATGTTATCAGTTGATAAATGTGAAAGTAAACTTATGTTATTAAACTATAAAGCTAAATTGAAAATAAATTGACAGAAATCGTGAGAAGGATTTCTGTGATGTTTAAGTGGAAATGAGATTCCTTGGGATAAACCAAGTTCGAGTTTAAACTGATTTTATAAAGAGAAAGTTTTGCAATTTAAACTTGTTTAAAAGAGTGTTTGGAAATTATTATTTTTAAAGTAACTATTTATAAATTAGTAATACTAAAGTAATTATTCTTTTACAAATGGATTTGTTTAAAAAGCTAGTTCTGACCTAAGTATATTGAAAAGTATTAATCTTATTACAACTCTATTTTTAAAATATAGTTTAACTAAAACCTTATTTTAAATTAAGTTATATCTTATAAATAGTTTTACTTTAAATATTTTGAAATTATATTTTGAGTAAATAATTAGTAGAAAATATGTATATTTTAAAGTATATTTTAGAATAAAATGTTTTAATTATTCTAAATCTAAAATGTTTTGAACTTGGATATTTCCAATGGGAATTTATGGTAAAGGATTTACCTTGTAAAGGAAAGAGCTTTGGGAATTGTTTTCAAATGGGTTTTGAAAATTTGAAAATAATATCTTTTAAAGATATTTGAGGCAAATAAATAATTTGAGAATTATTTATTGTGTGATGGATGTATATGGATGTTTATGAATATTAATTGATAGTTAAATCACCGACTATCAATATTGGACAAATGCGTTGATCGTTTCGAAGAGACCGGGATCGAGATTTAATTCTCGAAAACCACTTCGATTCTGTTTGTACGTTTTCATGCGATAAAACGTGTTCGGAGTCGAAGATGGAGCAATGAAGTGCAAGGGCTAGTCGCTACTAATCCTGAGGATATTTCCAAAATGGATGTAGTAGAAGTAGTGCCTTCGGTTCCGTTCGAACCCGGGACGGACTTGTATGGACGAATGCTTGCGAAACATCGTCAGGTGGGCGATGGGCATTCTAAGTGAAAACGTTCTAAAGGTAACGCTTAGCCTCAAGCCTCATCAACCGGGAATGACTGAAAATCAGGGGATATGCAGCAAGGTTAGGTGGGTCATGCCCAAGCAAGACAAGATATTTCCCCTGTCTAGATGTCCCTTTTTATTTCGGCTTAGTGGGTGGTTGGTCGCGCCAACCACGGGGTTTATCTTGTTCGGGATTGTTCAGTAAGGAATGGTTCCGGCCTTGTGTTGCAGGGGATGAAGGGAGTAGTCCTCGTTACGGTGATCTAGGCCCCGTACTGTGACAGGTGGTACCCCAGTGCCTAGTCATTGTTGGAAATCCATTTTCCCTACGAGCCTTATACGAGTTTTGTTTGTATTACCCACTTCGGTGGCTAGTAGCTGGAATTTAATAGATGTAACAATTTCGGCTATTTTATAAGTATTTGTAAATAGACCCTACTATAATATCAGAGGATTTCTATAAAACTGTTTTAGCTATCGTAAGGTAAAAACCCGACATGTTTATTTGTGGCGTGGTCTTACGAGATGCTTTTGTTTTCAAAGGATTTTTGAAACTTTAATAATCAATTTGGATGCATTATTATCAGCTGGTATTCCAGACTGACTCGGGTGTTATTTCATTATAATGCTTGGGTCAGACCGGGTATTATTTATTCAGGATAGGATGCTATGGAGCAGGAGTGGAGCTGGAGTCCGAGACGTATTATATGTACTTATATATATATCCGCTGCTATGATTGTATGGTATGTCTGATTGGTATTTGTTGATGTATGAGACACTCTGATGATATGATGTATTAAACAGTTATAGATTTCATTTTTGTGTAAAGATATATAGTTGCTATTATATTTTATTCCGCTGCGACTGTGAGATTCTGATATTGCTTATTTTCTTCTTCTTCTATCTCTTCTTCTTAAACCCTAATGGTTCGCATTTCTGTGCCACTTGAGTTAATAGAGGTAGAATAGTGTTGATTCAAGGGGTACAGATTTGCGGGCTGTCTCACTTGGTATCAGAGCTTAGGTTGGCGACAACCTAGGCTTTGGTGGGAAAATTACTCATTTAATAGAGTCGATAGTACTCTATAATGAGTCGAGTGTAATAATAGATATGAGAGCGTATTTGTTAGTGCATATAAAATTGTTTTTGTACTGTGTTGATTTATCGGTCGAGTGTTTATGAATTTTGGTCGGTGCGGGAAGTACAACCGTATCGATAGGGGTTTCTAAACTCTTAAACAAGATAAACCGACATAGTATTGTTTTTTTTAAAAGGGGGTAAATGAAATAATTTTACCCAAAATTATATTTTGATATAAAAGAAATGATTTTCTAGCTTATTATATATTGGGTGTTTGTTGGATTGTTAATACCATAATTAAGTAAGAATCTAAGATTAATCTAAAATTTGAAATGATAAGTTAATAAGAATATAAAATATTAAAATGGTCTATAACCCAATAGAATTAATTAAATATGTTGTGAATAAGAAGTGAAATTAAAATTTGAATTGAACCAGAATTTAAATCCCGGAAGTTTTGGAAAGGATTTTAAAGGTAATGGAAATAAAAGGGTTTGGGAAAGTAAGAAGCATTGAACTCACTTCAGTCGCTGGAAAATAATCCTGATGATGCTGGCCACATCATTAGAATTCATTTTCGAGTTTCTAAAGTGATGGATTGCTTCCCTAATACTTGGTTATGGTATTGTTTGGATTTGTTGGGTATATTAGTTGTTTTGGGAATTTCAAAGGTGGAAATTGTTTTGGTACAACCAAATGGTTTTGAAATAAAACCGGTAAATTGAATTCTGGGAAAAATTTCTATTTAGCTAATGTGTAAGATTAAAATGAACTAACCATTGAATTTATTAAGTAAAGTAATATTAATAAGAAGGAAGAAATGAAAATTTTAAATCTTGGAATTAAAATTTAATTGGAGTAATTGAAAGTGAATAAAATATATTGAAGTAAATAGAAAATTTGAATTTAACTTGGATAAGTGAAATAAATTGGACTTAAAATAAAAATGATTTGAATTAAGTTAAAAATGTAAGTTGACTTTGAAATTGTGGGTCATTGAGTAATGGATTATACCCATAAGCTATTAAGTATTATACTTATAATTGGAGGTTGTTGATTTGAATTTTGCAAAGGATTAAATTAAGGGAATTTGTATCCTTAAGAATTCAGATGTATATACATATGCATATGGAATTTGGGATTGTGATTATAAAATGTAGATGGATTAAAAGAGAGCTATATAAGCTTTTAAGTAAATAAGTTGGTGAACTTATATATAGAAATGGAGTTATAATCACAAATGGGAAAGAGTGAAATGGTATGGTGAATTTAAACTTAATCTCAAAAGAAATGTGAATTGAGATAAGGTAATGTGAGGTATAAAGGAAGTGAATGAACTTCACTTAGTAAACAAGTTTTGAACTTGTATATATGGGGAATTAAAATTGAAATTTGAAATTAAATTAAATCTAAATGAATTGGAATTAATTTGAATTGGATATAAAGGTGAAATGTGAATTGCTTATAATTACCTAAAGAAATTCACATTCTTAAGTTATTAAGTGTTATAATTTAAACTTGTGAATATAAAATGGAAATGAACTTAGATAAGAAATCTAAACTCTTGAGTGAAAGTGAAATTGTAAGCTATAAATGGAGAGAGTTGAATGGTGTGGCAAATTTAAAATTTGACCATAAATGAAATGTAAAGTGGGAACATAAAGGTGGATGTTCTTAAATTAGCAAATAAGACTTGAACTTATGTATGGGGAAATGAAATTCGTTGTGATAATGAAATTGGAATTAAATTCTTACTTAAGTGGTAAAAGAAGTGGAATGAATTTAATTTGACTAAGCAAATTTTAAGTAAACCTGGAAGAAATTTGGATAAGAACCAAATGGAAGGGAAATTTAATTTAGTTGGAATGAAGTTGACTGAAGTAATTGCCTACTCAATTAAATCCAAAATGATTGTTTGGAAATGAACTCTGTGTAAGCTAAATTTAATGGAATGTGTACTGGCAGGAATAAAATTTTGATAGTTGGGTCAAAATTTAGAAAGTGAATAAAGAATTCAGAGTGAATTAAGAAAGTGGATTGAAACCTAATATGGATTATGTTAGTGGCTAAGTTGAATTACAATTAAATGGAAATTGTATTGAAATGAATAGAATTTTGATAATTGATCAAAATTTGGAAAGTAAATAAAAATCCTGATTTGGATTGGGATTTAATTTGTGGTAATAAATATTGAAAGTGTGAATGGAAAATGAAATTAGATTATAATGGTGATAGTTGAATTGTAAATAAATTCCAATGAATGAAATAATTTAAAGTGATCTCTTTGCTAATATAATAAATCTAAAATGAATTGAATAATTAAAAACAAGCGCATTAAAAATTTGTAAATAGACTAAAATTAATTGGGATGAGAATCAAATGAAGATAAAATTTGATTTAAAAGGAAATAATGAAAATATTGTTAAAGAACTTAAGCAAATTGAAAGAAAAACAAAATGGTTGTGAATGAGCTTTATTAAGTAATCTTGAATGTAATCGGTTAGATAATTAAACTGAATTATAAGGGAAGTGGTATTAATTAATTATTGTGATTAAGTAAGGATGTCTGGATTGTAAATAATCCAGGATGGGATGATAATAAAAATAAACTTAAGATGAATAATAAATTTGAAAGCTGAGAATAAGGATTTGATTTAAAATTACAAGGTAATAAGAATATGTTGGTCGTGAATAGTTCCAAATGGAATAAGAATGCTTGGACTGAGCACCATGCAAAATTAAATAAAATTACTATAAATCTAAACTGAAATTAATTTTAATGGTTATGAGCCTAAGTGGAGATTATTTGTGACTTGAATGACATGAGAAATTGCATGTATTCAAAATTGCGTTGTTTAAACAACAACTGAATTGGTTTTGAATAAATTGGAATGAATTATCATTTTAATAAGCTATGGTTGTATATGAATGGAAATGAGGCCTAAGAGCAACGTGAGTGCTTCAAATTGAAAATAAAATTTGGTTGTAAATCAAATTGGAAATGTAAGTTGTAATAAGAAAAGGTAAGTGAGGCATATATTAATCATATTGAAATAAATGTGAATTGGGTGTAATAAATATGAATGGAACCTAGCAAAATGGGTATGAAAATCCTTTGTATGAAATAACTTGGAGTTAGCATTGGAAAATGAACCTTGTGCATGTTATAAAAATATGGATTTACTTATGAAATTATACAAAGTGTTGTTTGAAATGGAAATGGATATGTTGGCTTACATTTTATTGGTAATGTTGTTAAAAATGCTCATATTTTGATAACTGATGAGTTTGTTGAGTATAGTATAGGTGCGAGAGGCGTTCGAGAGAATTGGAGCGCGTATATGCGATAATATTAGCTGCTTGCTACTAAAATTTTGCTAAAAAGGTACGCCTACGCAAATATAATTGGGAAATGATATATATATTGTGGAATATTTTGGTTTCCGACCGTGTGGGTCGATGTATATATATTTCTTTGTATCGCGATATCGCGAAAACTCCTCCGTGCAGGGGAGACTCTGCCAAAAATTTTTGGAAATTTTGGGAGTTAGAAATTTTTGGAAGTTTGAAAATTTATTAACTTGGAAAGTTATAAATTAAAATTAAAGCTTTAGAGTAAATAAAGCAAGTGAGTTTGGATTTGAGCTAAAGAGTTTTGGAAAGTGTATATAAGTTGTAACTAAAGAAGTTTGGGTTAAGTTAAGAGTATAGGAGCATTCTTCTACCTTAGCAAATTTCGGGGACGAAATTTTTATAAGGGGGAAGGAATGTAACATCCCGGAATTTTGAGCACTGGATTTGTAAACATTTAATTCATTTTAAATGTTTAATGTGGATTCTTAATTGATTTTGAAATGAATGTATTCGGGTTCAATCAATGAAATAAGCTATAAATTTTTAATTATAGTAATTCCGGTTGAATTTGAATAATGGGAAAAACAATAATTTAAATATTCGAAATGTAAATAAAAGTAAATCTGGATGTAAATAGTGATAAAATGATTTTAAAAATTTATCTTGAGTTATTTGAGTGTTAATAGCGTGGAGGGAATTTTAGAAGAATTTTAAAGTTGATAAATTTATATTTGGAATTTTATATTAATTTCAAAATGAATTTGATATTATTAAATATGCAATTAATCTGATTTTAGTCCGAAATGAGTCAAAATGATTTTTAATGTGATTATAAATTTTATATGAATTTTTTTTAAGTTAATAAAATTTTAAAAGTGGAAATTTTGAGTGATTTCGACAATTTCGAAAATCGCTTGATTTAATAGACAAGTTAAAATAGCCTTCCGGGGCACAGTCTCGGAATTCGACGAAACCGGTTTCATTGGATCCGTAATAGATAGTTATTACCGAATTTCAATTTTTGTAGCAATCGGAGTTGTCGTTTGACTCCGGCAGCTTAAAACGCATCGAAATCGTTTTAATCGGTTTAATTTCAAATTGATCGTTTAATTCCGTAACTCGCAAATACTATCAAATTAGCTTACGAAACCTGTTCCATTGTGTCCGTAACGCGGGAAAAACCCTAGAAACGCCTGTCGGTACGTGAGAATTGGAGTTCGTTTGCGTACGTTGTTAAATTGAGAAATTTTATTAATTAAATAATATTAGAACTATTTTATATATATATTAATATCTTTAAAACCCTAGCATCATACGTGAGCCGCCGGCCCTTATGTTTCAATGGCCGAAAACGATTTTGTTTCTTCCTCTCAAATCTCATAATCCACTCACTTATTCACGAATCTCCCAACTGGAATGTCGTAAAGGACGTGGAGAACGTCAAATCCAACGGGTGAGATGAGTTTTAGCGTGATTGATCGCCAGAAATTCTCACTGGAAGCCGGCCGTTCGAAGTGGTATTTCGTGCTAAGGGAAGCAACGAGCTCTCGCGCGTGGATGGTGGGGGTAGAGGGAGTGATGGTCTTCGATGCAGTAGCTTCCGATCGAGATGGAACAACCTGAGGTGGTCGCGGTCGCAAGCCCTAGCGCGCGTAGGATGGGTTCATTTCTTCTTACGGGAGACGTACGCGAAGTAGAAGATGAGGGAGGTTTGGATTTGGGCTCTTTTTGCTCGGCTTGATTTTGTTTTGGGTAAATAAAAATAAAATAAAAGAAATTGGTTTTAAAATTCAATTCAAACTTTAAAATTTAATAACCCATTCTTACGATATCAGATTCAGATGAAACTGGCGACGTTGGAATCGCTGAGACGGGCACTACGCGATGGTGCAGATCCGGAGTCATTCCGAATAAGTAGAAATTTAAGTTAAATCGAACATCGTTCGGTTTAATTTGAATTTCGAACGCTCGCCGAAACTCAAGGTGAGTTATTCTCACTCACATCTGGAATGTTAGTTGTTTAGTGTAGTTAATATTTAAATAATTGTGTGATTGGTTGAAATGTTATTTATATCAGCCTGGATTGATATTTATATATGTGATGTGCTAATATCTGTGGATGCAGGGAAACATGTTGGAGGGATCCAACTAGATTCCTCACCCGATAGTAATTATTTTTATAATTAATGATGATGCCTGTTTATATTTATTGTGATTGATAAATGTGGAATTAAATTATTCCATGATATTATGGTATAAATTACAAACCCAACAGGTTAATTATAAAGAAATTTGCACTTTAATTATAAAGAAATTAAATTGGGTTTCAAAAGAAATTAAGAAAATTAATAAATAAGGAATTTAAAAGAATATAAAAATTATAATTTGTTGGATGGAAAACTGAAATAAAATTGTATTGGAATATTGCTGGATAAATTATAAATCCATAATTTAATTATAAATGGATAAATTGAATTTTAAAGAAATAAAGGATATTGTTAAATAATGAATTTGAAAGAATTAAATTTGAAATCTATTTAGAATGGAAATTGAAAATTTGTAAAATCTGGAATGGTAAACAAAGAGAAATGTTATCAGTTGATAAATGTGAAAGTAAACTTATGTTATTAAACTATAAAGCTAAATTGAAAATAAATTGACAGAAATTGTGAGAAGGATTTCTGTGATGTTTAAGTGGAAATGAGATTCCTTGGGATAAACCAAGTTCGAGTTTAAACTGATTTTATAAAGAGAAAGTTTTGCAATTTAAACTTGTTTAAAAGAGTGTTTGGAAATTATTATTTTTAAAGTAACTATTTATAAATTAGTAATAGTAAAGTAATTATTCTTTTACAAATGGATTTGTTTAAAAAGCTAGTTCTGACCTAAGTATATTGAAAAGTATTAATCTTATTACAACTCTATTTTTAAAATGTAGTTTAACTAAAACCTTATTTTAAATTAAGTTATATCTTATAAATAGTTTTACTTTAAATATTTTGAAATTATATTTTGAGTAAATAATTAGTAGAAAATTTGTATATTTTAAAGTATATTTTAGAATAAAATGTTTTAATTATTCTAAATCTAAAATGTTTTGAACTTGGATATTTCCAATGGGAATTTATGGTAAAGGATTTACCTTGTAAAGGAAAGAGCTTTGGGAATTGTTTTCAAATGGGTTTTGAAAATTTGAAAATAATATCTTTTAAAGATATTTGAGGCAAATAAATAATTTGAGAATTATTTATTGTGTGATGGATGTATATGGATGTTTATGAATATTAATTGATAGTTAAATCACCGACTATCAATATTGGACAAATGCGTTGATCGTTTCGAAGAGACCGGGATCGAGATTTAATTCTCGAAAACCACTTAGATTCGGTTTGTACGTTTTCGTGCGATAAAACGTGGAGTCGAAGATGGAGCAATGAAGTGCAAGGGCTAGTCGCTACTAATCCTGAGGATATTTCCAAAATGGATGTAGTAGGAGTAGTGCCTTCGGTTCCGTTCGAACCCGGGACGGACTTGTATGGACAAATGCTTGCGAAACATCGTCAGGTGGGCGATGGGCATTCTAATTGAAAACGTTCTAAAGGTAACGCTTAGCCTCAAGCCTCATCAACCGGGAATGACTGAAAATCAGGGGATATGCAGCAAGGTTAGGTGGGTCATGCCCAAGCAGAACAAGATATTTCCCCTGTCTAGATGTCCCTTTTTATTTCGGCTTAGTGGGTGGTTGGTCGCGCCAACCACGGGGTTTATCTTGTTCGGGACTGTTCAGTAAGAAATGGTTCCGGCCTTGTGTTGCATGGGATGAAGGGAGTAGTCCTCGGTACGGTGATCTAGGCCCCGTACTGTGACAGGTGGTACCCCAGTGCCTAGTCATTGTTGGAAATCCATTTTCCCTACGAGCCTTGTACGAGTTTTGTTTGTATTACCCACTTCGGTGGCTAGTAGCTGGAATTTAATAGATGTAACAATTTCGGCTATTTTATAAGTATTTGTAAATAGACCCTACTATAATATTAGAGGATTTCTATAAAACTGTTTTAGCTATCGTAAGGTAAAAACCCGACATGTTTATTTGTGGCGTGGTCTTACGAGATGCTTTTGTTTTCAAAGGATTTTTGAAACTTTAATAATCAATTTGGATGCATTATTATCAGCTGGTATTCCAGACTGACTCGGGTGTTATTTCATTATAATGCTCGGGTCAGACCGAGTATTATTTATTCAGGATAGGATGCTATGGAGCAGGAGTGGAGCTGGAGTCCGAGACGTATTATATGTACTTATATATATATCCGCTGCTATGATTATATGGTATGTCTGATTGGTATTTGTTGATGTATGAGACACTCTGATGATATGATGTATTAAACAGTTATAGATTTCATTTTTGTGTAAAGATATATAGTTGCTATTAAATTTTATTCCGCTGCGACTGTGAGATTCTGATATTGTTTATTTTCTTCTTCTTCTATCTCTTCTTCTTAAACCCTAATGGTTCGCATTTCTGTGCCACTTGAGTTAATAGAGGTAGAATAGTGTTGATTCAAGGGGTACGGATTTGCGGGCTGTCTCATTAATACACTGATTGCATTTGTTTATACTATATTCCATTTAAAACTAAGTCATAACATTTGAATTATTATATTAAATTGGAATGTTCATTCAAGTTCATAAATTATTAACTTACAATAACATATTTCCTTAATTTACATCCAATTATTGTTAACCATGTTTTATTACATTAATAAATCCAATACTTACATCAAATTTCACATATTCAATTTATATCTAGGTATAAACCTTTCACTACTTCATTTATTAGGATTTTATTAAAAATTACCAATAAATAGTTTTTATTACCATTGCTATATTTTATTTTAGCGTTCATTTCAATATTAATTTACAAAAAGAATTATTTCTACTAAATTTAATTACACACATCTTATTTAATTAACAAATTTATTTATCAAAATTTACAGGTCGTTACATCCTATTTCATTTTCAAATTTTGGGTGTTGACCAGTTTTCTTGTCAACACTTGTCGACCCCTGTGAATCAGAGCCGACCTACCCCTCTAACATGATAAGCCATATTACGTCATCCCTTAGGTACCAGCTATGAAAACCTATTCCAAACCATGGCCCCACCTGTGCAAGCAAACCAAAACTATAAATATCGATTCTAGATTGAGAAATGATGCTCCTAATGGTAGCGAACCATATATCTATGAAACATATCCTATATTTTAGTCATCACCTGATTATGAGGCTTGTGAGTTCACGATTACCATTTTCCACCCTTAGCAAATTTCCATTTCTAGCGTAAACACTGCAAACCAAGCACTATGCAATGCCTGCATTCATCCATACAAGTTGTTTAGGATAAGAAAAAACTAAAGACACTATTTCTACTACATCCATTTTTGACTCACTTTTAGGTTTAGTTGCAAGTTGCCCTTGCACTTGTATGAACTCCATCTTCAATTCCATCATCTTCAAGATGCTTCAGTACGATGCATGAGTTAGATCGAAGAGGTTTTCAGATAGTTAATAATTATCTAATCTCGATCTTTTCGAAACAACTTTCGATAGTTTTGGGTAAACTCAACAATGGTTCTTTAAAAATATACATACAATATATAAGAGCGGGGATTATCCCCTAATCGTTTAAGTGAACGGATTTCCTTATCATTTGTCTTAGGAGAACAAAACGAGATTTATAAGCACAGTACAACATCATCGAAGATGACTATACCATATAGCTCACATATTTCTTCTAGAAATTTCCAATGTTATATTTTAGTCTAGATTTGGTAGTCGGTTATTTAACTATCAAATAAACAAACAATCAGTCATTGCTTAAATACAATATGGAATCCACTAAGCCTCTATTAATTAATCTTTTTATAAATAAAATCACTTTCAAATCTTGATTCAAAATACCTTTACAAACGATATTGCACAAATCCCTTATGTTTCTTTCAATACCAGGAAAAACATCTATATACTTATCTTATTGGTATAAGTATATTATAAAACATCCTACTTACAATGGTTAGAAAATATATTCATGTACTTATCTCAACGGTATAAGTATATTAACCAAAATTAGTGGATACTTCCTCTTTTCCAAATTTATATTTAAATAGGCCAAAAAAATATTATTTAAAACATTACTTATTACAAACGAAACCACTATCCTTCGGTGTTAAGTATGAAAAGAAATGTTTCCATACCACAATAATTAAGAAGGATAAGATATCAAAAGCAAATCTCATTCTTTTATTAAAATTTCCTTTTTATAAGCCCATTTCATATTTGCAAAACCTTTTATATCTCTGAATTATTTTATAAACTTCCTTCATCAATCTTTAAAATGATTTATAAAATCTCTTTCTATTTATACAACTCTTTCTATTACTAAGCTCTCTTTATAAACTCTTTTACAAAAATCCTTTATTAAATCCTTTTATGCATCCAATACTCATTTTTATACATTATATATATATATATATCAAACAAAAACCTTCGTTATTCAAAATATCATTTACCAAGCTCCTTTAGGCAATATCATTTATAAATCCCCTTTATAAAACATCATTTGTAAATCTCCTTCATATAAAACCCCTTTAAGTAAATCCCTTTTATTAAATAGTATATTATTTATATATACCTTTAATAAATCACTTTATTAATTTAATCAAAATTTATTAAATCAAATAATTAACTTCAAACATCCTTCATAAAATAATTAACTTTAAATACCATTGATTAAATAATTAACAAGCAAACTTTAAACATCATTAATAAAATAATAAAATTCCTAAACACCTCAAATCTGAGAGTTTCGCCTTTTAAATTTTGAGATTGATGGAAATTTGAAAAATATATTTATTACTTTACAAAATTTAAATTGCAGGTGAAGAGAGCGAAAAGGAGGAGTGCAATTTATAAGCTGAATAGATGGGAGGACAACCATCCGATCAGATTCAAGTAAACAGTCGAGATCAGCTCAGCAATACTAATAGGCAGGAAAGTTTTGTGCCGAAGCTATGGAAGATGACGTAAACAGTTGACTTGAAAAGTCAAGAGCATCCCTTCGCCAAGCGGGGTGGGGGGAAAATGTTACTACCAAAAATCACTTCCACTCTGTCGATGTCCAAAAGATTACGAAGGAGAGCTTCATAAAGAGCAATAGTGATAGCAAGACCTTTCGAAAGAGTCAAAGTGATTCTTCTAAAAGTATTAAATGAATTATGGGCTTCCGAAGGGGTTAAAAGAGGTCAAGACTACCCTTCTGCTTCAGTTGATACCTTTCGCAAGACATGAAAGTAAGGGCTTCCTTTGACATCACCTCTTCCACATATATCAAACCTTTCAAAATGATTGGTTCCGCCACTGTCTACCTTCCATAGGAGAAGATTCTGCCAAAAATTTCCTTTCGAAAGCATGGTTTTGCAAAGACTAGCCTTTTGAATCGATGAACCCTTTCATTAGTATTAGGGAGATTTCACATATGTTAGTATTGCTTCCGCATTAACCAAGGGGATTGCCTTCAAAAGATACCTTCCGCAAGTAACAAAGTAAATGCTTTCCAAGTAGTTGAGTCTTCCACGGGGATTCACATCATCATTTACCATTCCATCATCAAGGAATGCTTCCGCAAAAGCTCTCGAAAGCATCAACGCCTTTCACAAGTATTGTTTATATATCTTCCGCATATGTTGGGATAACTTTTCATGCTTATCCGCAACATAAGTACTACTTTTATACCTGCCGATGGAGTCGAAGGCTTCCAGATCTTATGCGAAAGCAACATTAAAAAGGAACTTAGGAGTCAACAGTGGCGAAAGATCATAAAGGCATCCTTTCGAACGAGTCGAAAGGACGGATGCGAAGAGGTCCAACCTGCGCCTATAAATATGACCCTAGGAGTGTTGTTTAAGGGATTCGAATTCATTGCTTCTATGCTTATACTTTTCTTGAGTTTGTAAACCCCAATTCCAAATCATATTGAGGATTTTACTTCAATGTAATACCTTAGCCTTTGTATTCATAAAATTTATTAATAAAATAAACACATGGCACTTTTGAATGCACGTAGTCTGATTCACTGCTTAAATGTGATTTCATCTATGGAACCCGCTCATCTATACCTTTCGAAGGGGTTCCTTTCGAAGGAATGGGAACCTTTCGACTCAGTTAATACCTTTTGTCCCCACTGGGTTACGACCTTAGATTACTCTAACTAATTTGGAATGGGTTTACTCTAATTAATTCAAAAGGGGTTTCGAAGGGGTCATTCACTCCTCTAACCTTACTTTGGGATTTCTTGTTAACAGATACAAAATCAAAAAATGTCATGGAAATAAAAAGATATGTGAATACGTCTTAGAGACATCCAATTCGTCTTCTAAGTTTCAAAGGATTTAGAACAATATCTGAAACATACTCAAACTGACCAGAGTATTATAAGAAAATAACATCCGAATTAATCTGGTAAACCAACGTGAGAAAACTCAATCAAAGCATATTGATTTGTATTGTTATAAAACCCTTTCAAAATAAAAGGTATCCTCGTAAGACCACGCTGCACATTAACACGGATGGGTTTTTATTTTACGATAACCTAACCATTTATATTAGAAAATCCAGTGATATTATAATAATGTCTAAGGGCGAAAATATCAATAATCAAGTAACCTTGATGCTCGTGAGTGTACATCACAATAATAATAGGTATGTAATCAAAAACTGTTAAGGCGTGTCCATTAATTGTGTAGGATTCCATGGAGTTGCCCGTAGTACTTCGAGAATGGTCCTCCCACATAAGGATCAGAAGTATCCTTCCAAAGCAACAATACATCCCTAGTGATATAAAATAGGAAATACATAGCTCACCACATAGGCTGAATGCATCGCTCCATGCATGCATAAAAACTGTAGGTAAATCTAGGAAGGAGACAACTACACCCTTATGATTCGGTTAAACCCCTAGCCATGCATTCTTTCTCTGGTTTTAGTCATTACCACTGTTAAAGCTACGTCCGATATTCCAGCTCGCACCGCTAACTAAGGAGATCTCGAAACCACACATGGATTCTCATACCTCAATATGTCTTGGAATCACGCATGGGTTCCTACATCTCAACAAAGATTCCAGAATCACACATGGATTTATATACCCCAAAGGGTCCTAAAATCACACATGAATTCCTATATCTCAACATAGATCTAGGAACCACACATGGATTCCCATACCCCAACAGATCTCAGAATCATACATGGACTCTAACATCCCGAACAAAAAGTTAAATCTCCTCTCAACATAGAACCGTATATGGTTTTGGAGTGGTTACGGTTTCAAGTCATCTCATATGAGTACACTCCCCCGCTTACCGGGTGTTCCAAAACCAATCAATCAATTTTCGGAATACTCAATATCAGTTCATTTGGAAATAATCAGACGATACATAAGAGTGGAGATCTCCTCTTAACCGCTTAGTGAATAGATTTCTTTATCAATTGTCCAAGGAGAATAAAATAAGTTTATATGTACAGTATAGCACTACCAATGGTAACTATACCATATAATCCTTGTGTTTCCCTAAGATATTTCAAGATTTAAATCCTTCGGGGTTGAGTAGGGAAAGAATATTTCCGTACTACCAAAATTTAGAAGGATAACATATTTACGCCAAGATTTAATAGTCGATTATTTAACTATCAATTAAACAAACATTCAAAACAAATATTACATTTCCTATGGAAACCACCAAGCCTCTTAGATTAGTCTTTCATTGATTAAATCTCTTTCCAAAAATACTTATCAAAATATTGGTGTACTTGTCTCACTGATATAAGTATATTCAGAAACCATTCCATTCAAAACATTGAAAATCATTCCCGTATACTTATAAAATGATATACGCAATGACCTGTATTTTTAACTATTTTAATTACTAAATTTAATGTAATTATTGAATAAAAATGGTTAGAAATAAAATTTAATGATTCATTTATGTAATTTACTAAATATGAACTTAAATAAAATTTTGAAATAACCAATTTCAAAGATTTTGGCAACAACCATATTGAAATAAAATTTTATATATGGATTGTGTATAATCAATGGCTGGAATTGAATAAATGTTGAGTTACAGTAAAATGGTAGTAGTTGTTTTGTTATTTGAATTTATATTAAATGTTTATTTTATAAGTTAAATAACTTATATTTAAAATATTGTGATTTATTGGATAATTAAAATTGTCTAAATTTAATATTGTAATTATTTAAATAATTGAATCCTGAATTTAATGTGAATGAAAATAATTTCGAAAGTCGATTTAAATTTTATTTAAACAAGGATGAAAGTTGTTAATTTCTAAAATTGAATTTAAAAGTGAATAAATAAAAATTAGGAATTTCTTGTTTTAACAAGCAGAAATAGCCATTTTGGCCACCGTATCGGATTTTGATGAAACCAGTTTCAACGGATCCGTAGTAGTGAATTATTATGAGATTTCAAGTTTTGCAGCGATCTGACTTGTCATTTGGCCTTGCGATCTTGAAACGTGTAGAAATCAATTAAATGAACTTAATTAAAATAATTTGATTTTGATAGCCATCTGATGCATACGATCTAATTAGGCCTTGAGACTAGTTCCATTGCGTTCGGAATAGGGGTTTAACATATAGAACGCCATGCGACACGCTTCTTTTGGAGTTTAGAATTTTGCAGGTCGATCGGGCGAGATATTTTCTAATTAAATTATATACATATACATATGCATATACATATATATATGTATGTATGTATATAAGTATACACTTTCTCATATCTAATACTCGTACGCTCAGCCACCCTTATGTCTATCCTCATACCCCTCTTGCTCTCCCTCCTATTTCAATTTTCAGGGATCAAAATAAGAGAAAGAAAAGAATGAAGTCGAGATTCGCGAGTGCTTGGGAAGAACGCCACCTGGGACGTTAACTAGGTTATGTTAATTATTTTATTAATTTGATTATTTTCTTAAGTTAATTACTTTTAATTAAATCGTATGCTAATTTAATCGTAATTTTCTCATACGAGGCCCGTTTTGGACGAAATAAATTGCGTAGGAGTCGTATCGAAGTTGTCTACGACATAGGATTCAGGTGAAGTTTATTTGAAGCTGAAAATTTTCAATTTCAAATAAAGATGAATGTTGCTCAGGAAGTACTGAATCATCTATATGCTAGTTAAATTGAGGTTGTGAAGTAATTTAAATTTATTGGTTGTTGTTTGATAGTTTAACTGAAATTTAAATTGACGCCTGAATTGAACTGATACGAATTTAAATTGATAGTTTAATTCGAAATTGAAATTGAAATTGAATTGCTAATTAGACACACTATGTTGATAACCAGTAAATTGCTGTGATATTTGATTGATTTGGATGTTGATTGTGATGACTGCTATTTGTTGATATTTTGGATGCTTTGGATGTTTATTTATTTTTATATATCCTATTATCACCTTAATTATTTGATAGTATATAAATCGTTATTGGAATTATTTCAAATAAATTAAGAAATAGCTTGAAATGATATATACCAATGACATCTGGATTTGGATTGAAATGATATATATCCAGCCCTGAAAATTAAAAATTGAAATAACTGATCACTTGGCCACAGGATAGAAAATTATATATGGACACCGGATGGTTAAGTTAAATAATTTTAAAAGTCTAATTTTTTGAAATTATTTAAATGATTTTTATTTAAAGAAATAAAAACCGAATTTATGAAGATTGAATTAACTACGAGTTCGAGTTTGAAATGTTGAAATTAAATTTAGTTAAAGGAAATTGTTTGAAGAATTTAATTGGAATTTGAAGTCATGATTTAAATATGATTTGAATTATCGAAATTGACTTGTTTAAAAGATACGAACTTCAAAGTTATTTAAGTAAAAGTAACTTAAATGGATATTTCAAAATTTGAACTCGAAATTGAGTTATTTAAAGACTCGAACATTAAATTGAACATCGAAGTTAAGTATAATTTAAATCATTTAAATCGATATTCCCATATAAAGTGAATGGTTTGAAAATTAGAATTGAATTGAAATTTAAACAATTGAAAGGAATTGTTGGATCAATCTTGAGGTTATAAATGGAAATGAAAATTTAAAATGATTGAATCGAATTTGAAATTAAAGTTAATTCAAATTGAAATCGAAATTGTGTTGATTTGAACTGAATTGAGATTGAAAATGATTAGAATTGGAATAATGAGACCTGAATTAGTTTGATTGGAATTTGAACTTGGGTCCAGATTTGTGGAAATGGAATGAGATAGTTTGATTTGATTTTTTTAAATAAATTATTTTGATATAAACTGTTTAAATTTTATCTTTTTAAATATTCAATTTTTTTTTATTTTCCAAGTTATTTAATTATATAAATCATTTTCAATAGTCAAACTATTTTATATTAAACTATTTAAACTATTTTAAGCTATTCAAACTATATTCTAAAAATTCAAATTGGTCAAAGTGGGAATTGTTTATATTTAAATCATTGATTTAAAAGCGTGTTGGGTTAAAATGAAGTTATAACCTAAATTGAAATTTAAAATGATTATTGAAGTAAAAATATGATTTTTGAAGCGGATATGTTATTTCAAAATGAAACTGATTTTGAAGAGAACATGCTATTTCGATATCAAGTATGAATCGCCTTAGAAATGTAAAAGAACCAACCGGTATGTAAAATGACGGTTGGTTGTTAAAGAGACTGAGGCCTCTTACTAGATACTCACTGTTAATATTGGAACCATTTTAACAATTGTGTACTCGGAGGAGACTCCAGAACAAAGTGGTTGGATTTGGTGTCTTTTGCAAGATTTGGAGAAAGAGAGCGATAATCGATAGACCCTAGCACTTGTGCCAATTTATAATGACTAAAGCAGGACGGCTTGACAAGGCCAAGTGGGCTAGCTACCCCTAGAGGACATCCGTTCTTCGATTTTCTTTTGGACTTGGTCCATACTATTACTCTTATTGTTGGTTTCGATTGGTGCACCATGATTTTTAGATCACCTTCCTTTGACTAGATATGGGATGGATGTACGCGGTGGGCGATCGTGGTTACGATGCGTTACCACCGGCCCTGCGACCCGAGCTGGTAGTATCCTACCTTGGACATTGCCTCACATGTCTTTTCATACTTTTACCCCTATAAAAGACATTTTGGTTTAGAGTTATCGTATCACGATGCATCTCTATCCCCCGACGTGCTACTGGTGGATTATATGCAAACTATAGGAAATGCATAAAAAGACATTAATAGGGATTAATGTAAAGCCTTAAGGCTACGAAAAATATTTATTTTACAGATTAGACCTTACATATATAGCATATTCTAATATATATAAATATTTTGACGGATCCTTAAGAGATCCAAAATCCCATAACATCACTTGAGTTATTGCATGCACGTTATACATTGGATAGGAGATGTGAAATCCCGTAAACATCTCTGGCGCTATTACACTCCTGTTATGTGACATTAATTTGACTCACATAAGGATATTTTAGTCCTAACTCGAATTTTTTTCTTTTCATTACGCTCAGGCCAGCCCTGAGTTTTCCGCGCATTGAAGATTATTTTCTAGAGGACGAAGATGAAGATTTGGTATATTATTACTAGTTTTATTATTCCCTGTATTATGTTGTTCTCTGCGTTATATTTTTTTTTTGCTGTATATATAACTTTGATAAATGTTGTATAAATTATAATCAAATGTATGGTAAACATCTTCATGACCAGTTTATTTGATTATTACATTTTGTCATTCCGCTGCGAGATTCTATGTTTGTCTTCTTCTTCTTTCTTATTTTTCTTGATTAACCCCATTGATTATCTGTGTTCCGGATTATTTGAGTTGGACATATGTGAAGACCCGCAAATCCGTACTCCTTGAATATACACTAATCTCCGTAGATTAATTCAAGATGAACAGAAATACGAATTATCAATGTTTAAGAAAAGGAAAGAGAGAAGAAGAGAGAAGAAGATAGAAAATGGAGGAGAAAAAAAAAGAATAGAAAATAGAACGGAACAGAACACAACAGAACAACATCAGAATCTCACAATTCGCAGCGGAACAACATATAATAAAAAATGAATAATCTTTAAACAAAGAACTATAACAGTTATTACATTTTATACATTTCATTACATCAGAGTGTACAACAACAAACAACATCAAATAGTGCAGCGGAAAAAGAAATACTATATACTAGTAATTATGCCATGCCATCCAGCTTGCCTCCAGCAATTCCGGAATATCCAGAATATCCTGATAAACCTAACTCTTGACTGCCCGTGTAGAAATTGGTGGGCACCCAGAGTTTAGGAAGGAAAACAATAAAATCCGAGTCAGTCATGTGACTGGTGTGGGAACTCAAAACAGTTTATTTATCTTTAAAATCAAAATATAGGAATATTTTTAAAGTCAATTCGCAATGCTTTTAAAAATGAGACTACCATAAGGCCTTCCGCACACACACACAATGCAAACGCAGAATCGGAGGAGATTTCTCCTTATGATAGTCAAAGATGCTTGATACGCATTTAAAAGAACATTTGATATTATTACTAGTGCATAGTGTAGGAAATATTCATTTCGAAAGTAGAATATAAATCTTAGCCAGCATAGACATTCCGAACTATGCCTACTATAGCTACCATCCAAACAGTGGGGCGCCACCATAAGTGAATGATAGGTTCTACAACTAATACCGTACAAGTCTCGTATTGTTTCTTTGGATTTCCAACGAATGATCAGGCCAAGGAACTTCCCATTGCCACATGAGAATGCCTCTGGATGGACATCCCCAAGAACCAAACCGGATCTCTACCAACACAAGGCCGGGTTACCCCTAACTGAGTAACAACTGACCGAATATGCCATCCCCCGGTCCTTTGGGACCTTTCACCGAGCGCTCGCAATCAATTCACACAATCATAAAGTGTTTTCAACATGAGTAAGTATCTGGGCTCCATACCATGATACCACCCTTTTCCAGAAGGAAATGCATATATCCTAAAGGGCGCTACCCCTCATAACCTTGCTGCATCTTTCCTGTTTTGACCATTCCCGAGGTGTGAGGCTCGACGAAGTCACGTCCACAAAAACATACTTTATACAAAAGCCATGCTTTGGGTCAACAAATGATCATAGAAATGATCACCAAGATAGACGATCAAATAAATGATCCTATCATAAATAATCAACACAATGATCATTTCACAGCAACACTCAGCATGTCACATTACCAAATTGGGATATATTGCTGATAACATTCAACTACATAACCTCTGAGCTCGTACGTCTCAGAGAAGGGTGTTAAGCTAAAAGAATAAATTCTCCGCCACCAACAGAAATATATTTGAAAGAAATCTACTTTATATCTCAATTTGTAACGTCATACATACAATCCATACAAGTCTGTTCCGGGATCGAACAGAACCGAAGGCACTTACAAAGAAGTCCTTGCAATCCGGATATCCACAATCCTGATCGGATTTCCCATCACTTAGGGAGAACTCAATACCGTAGCTACTCGGTGCAGAGTCAATCGACAGGTCATCCTATCGCTCTCGCAAATACCGGGTCTTCAACACCGATCTTCAATGCTATACATTACGTCGTATCACTATTCGGAATGAGTTATACGACCCCATGGTCCTTTCCCGGTTAACCCGAATAGTGAGCGCTTATTCAAAAATAAGTGTAGCATTCAAATTCAACAAATCACAACAAATACCTTTCAAAGGTAAATATTGATAGTCGGTTATTGAACTATCAATGGATATGCACACATCACCAGATTCCAAATAATTTTCCAAATTATTTATTTCCCAAAAATATCTTTACTAGATATATAATTTTCACACTTCAAAAATAAATCAATATTTATCTTTAAACGAATTCCCTTTTCTTTTATAAATTCCATAGTGAATTTATATTTCACAATACCTATGAATATACGATTTCAATTATTCATTTTCAATTTATCTTCAAAAAGGATAAATTCTCAAAATATTCACTTTATATTGGAAAAACATTTCCATACTTACTTATTAAGTAATTCTCAATCCATTTATTTTCAACACTTGGAAAATATTCAATATACTTAAATCGAGATTAAGTATATATTTCATTCTTTAAGGAAATCATTCTCTTAAACATATTTATTTGGGCCAAAACGAATGTTGCGTAAAACATCGTTACGACAACCCAAAATCACTAGTATAGGGATTCGAAATTAAAATAGATATATATAAATCCCAATACTATACAAAACATTTCCTTTCGGAAATCATTTACTATAACAACAGTGTTATAGTCCACCATTTCCTTCTATTTCTCGAAAACGTCTATTTCAACAATAAATGTTGAAATCTATGGTTTCGAATCTCAACGCATTTTAAAAACATCGTTAGATCGTTTTAAATTCTATTTAAAACATCACATTCAAAACAATTTCTTTAACATATTATTCACTATTCAAAAACGTGAATATACTACGTTAATCAATTTCATCCTTTCTATACATTTTATTTCAAAGGATTATTCACAGTCAAAAACGTGAATATAACTCCATAAATAAGTTATAACAATTTACTTATCAAAATAAGTCTTTGCGAATTTATAGAACAACGTTTATAAATTCCATTTCTATTTATTTTATAACTACTTCCTTTTATAAATTCCTTTATTAACCTATCTCAATTCATATCTCAATGATATACTAGAAGTTCATATTATAAGTCAAATACTTAGAATTTATTTGTTTGCACAATCGTTCTATTAAACTTCCCAATTTATAAATCTTATAACTTATAAGATTCCTTTATTTACCCAAATCTAGTCTTTTAATAACTTTACAAATTTTATAAACCTACTGCTTATAAAATTCCATTTATAACTTCACCGTTTATAATTCTATAAATTTCATTCATTCACAATTCATTCTAACACTTATAAAAAACTCGTTTTATAATTTCAATATTTCAATTTATAAACATCCATTTATAAATCTCTTATATAAATCAATTTATATTCTTCTTTTAAAACATCTTTAATCTCCTTTATAATTTCACCATTCTCTTGATTTATAAAATAATCAAATTTTATAAATCCTATATTTAAACTTTTTACAATAAATCCAAAAATCCCAATTTAAACTCTTTTTATAAAGTTATTAACCCATATTTTCAAAAATCAACTTTTAACTATATTTCTCAAAAATCAATCTTTAACCGTATTTCTCAAAATCATAATTTTTATAACTTTAAAAATTATAACGTTTATTTATTTAAAATGGATCGGTTCAAAAAATATTTTATAAACGTATACTTTCAAAAATCACTTTAAAATCATTTTAAAGTTCCAAATTTGGTCCAATGATGCTACATACCAAATAGTCAATCACGACAACAACGACATCATATATCGATATGATAATCCATCAAATATCAAAATATCTGAAATCAAATAAAAACTGTTGAGGAATCCAGTTGGATCCCTCCAACCTGTTTTCCTGCATCCACAAACATTAGCACAATACCAATTCCGTTCCAGTACGGAATTATCGCGGTATATGAGATTTAAAATATTATCCGCTTAATAGACGGCGCAATAGGGTCTCATCCGCTATACAATGCGGGAAATCAATAACTCCAATATATACATATGCCAATATATATATATATATATATATATATATATATTGCTATCATATATAATACCAATTTCACTGTTTACGAAATATTCGCGGTATATGTTTTTAATAAATAACATCCGCTTACTAACGGCGCATAATGTCTATCTTAACAATCAATAGATAACAATCATCATTCAAACATGCATTCAAATATTTTAAATCTAACTATTTAAAATGAAATCGAAACTGATTCGATTGAGTGAGAAGTTCTCACCTTGATTTCAATTTCGTTTTAGCGATTTATTTCGAATAAAATTAAACGGACGTTTAATTTTACCCAAAATTCTCACTAACTCCAAATGACTCCAATCCAATTCATCGCGTAGTGCTCGTCCATACGATCCCAACGCAACTGGTTTCGCGCGTTTTCGACCTCGTATGAAAATGTTATGCATTTAACAAGTTTACACGATTTTTATAAACTAATTACAACATAAATTAACTATTTATAAACCTACTCTAATCATCACCGTAGATCCCTTGCCCCCCCTCATCATGACCGCACATTCCTTCTCCTCTCCCTCTTCTCACGTTCACGCAACAGAGAACAAAAACCCATCGTCGCCCCCCCTCTTGCCCTAATTATCGCGACATATACAAGCACTTCTGAAACGATCAATTAGCACCACGACGAAGCTCGCAACACGAGCCACCAACGGCCAGAAATTGATGAAGCTCGGTCGCCCCTTCACCCCAGAAAACCGTGCGCAACCTTCGGGCTTTGAGCCACAATTTCGACCACCACACTGCTCCATTTACGATCTTAACCGTTGAATATGTAGAGCTCGAGACGCTCTACCACTTCCATTTAGAAAGTTTCTTGAGTTGATGAACGGATTTGAGGATTTGGAGGGAGGAAGATCATTGATTTTCGGCCTTTGGTTCTGTTGCTGGCGGCTACACGTTTAGGGTTAGGGTTTTGTTATTTTTTTTATTTTTTGTGAATTTAGGCCCTATTTATAGGAAATTTCGAACACTATTCATTCCGGAAATTCCAAACTCCGATTTACGCGCCATAACCAGCGTTTCTAGGGTTTACCCCGCGTTCCGGACACAATGGAACAGGTTTCGGAAGCTAATTCGGACATCTTTGCGAGTTATGGAAATAAACGTTCAATTTAAATTAAACCGATTTAAACGATTTTCTAGGCGTTTTAATTTGTACCTGACAAACGGTAAATCCAATTGACACGAAATTTGAAACCTTACAATAATATCACATTACGGATCCGATGAAACTAGTTTCGTCGAAATCCGAGACTTTTTGAAAAATGGCTATTTTAACTCGCTAAATTAATATTAAAACAATTTCGATGCGTTTCGAGCTGCCACGATCAAACGATAACTCCGATTGATACGAAAATTGAAATCCGATAATAACTAACTATTACGGATCCAATGGAATTGGTTTCGTTCAATTCTGAGACTCTTCAAAAATTGGCTAATTTCACTAGTCGATTAAATATTAAAATATTCAATTTTC
Source organism: Allium cepa (assembly GCA_030765085.1). NCBI lineage: Eukaryota > Viridiplantae > Streptophyta > Magnoliopsida > Asparagales > Amaryllidaceae > Allium > Allium cepa. The sequence goes on along the minus strand of CM060943.1, from coordinate 1,001,142,873 downwards.
ACAAATAAACTTTTAATTCGATTTTAAAAGTTCTAAAATATCGTTCTAACTTCAATATGATAAAATAAAATTTTACAAATCATTTTCAATCATATTTAACTCAATTTTCAATTATTTCTATAATTTAACATATCAAATTATCGATTTAATTATCCAATTAAATCCAATTATTCGAAATAAAATTTATTCGACTTATAAATCCACTTATTAATATTTAACATTAATTAAATATTCAAATTTTAATAAATTAAAATCCTGGGTCGTTACAACATATATGGATTATTATTGACTTAAACCTTCTTAAATGCAGGTCGTCATAGTATATGTATAATCACAAAGCATTCAGAAAGATTTTCTATTTTAAAATCATATTAAAATGATCAAACACCATATGTCATTAAAATAGAGATATTCATAACCCAAAATGCTTATCCTTTTCATAATTCTTTTTTATTTCATAAATGCCACTTTTATAAATTTCCAAAATCTATTTATAAAACTTCTTTATAAATCTCCAAGTACTTCCCTTTCAAACTGCTAAACAATTTATAAACCTATTTTCTAAAATCATTCAAAATCCAACTTCTTTTCAATTGCCAAACCACTTTCAAATTTATAAACTCCTTTGAGTAAATCCATTTTATGAAACAAATCCTTTTATAAACAATTTATTAAATTATAATGAATAAAATCTTTAACATTATAAACGTAAAATTTAAACATTTTTAATAATAAAATAATTAAACTTTAAAAGCAATATTAAAAATATAATAATAAAACTTTTTCAAAAACATTTAAATAATAAAATAATATCATTTTTAATCCATTAAAATAGTATAACAAAATAACTTTAAATAACTTTTAAAATGTAATTACTTAACATTTAAACAATAAACTAATAAAGTAATAGCCAGCTTTAAATAATCATTAATAAAATAATTTATCGTCTTTAAACAACCATAATAAACAACTAATTACCTTTAAACAACACTAATAAAATAATTAATTCTAAAACATTACAAATATAATAATTAACTTTAAAATATTTTAAATGATCTAATAATTAATTTTGCTACAGAAAAAATTATATAAAACACATTGTTAAAGTAATAATTAGATAATCACTTTACTTCAAATTATAAAATCGAAGTTAATTTAACTCCATTACTTTCCAAACTCAGAAAGAGGCTTAGCGACCTTAGTGATACTTAAACAAACTACCATTTTATTCAATTACCAGTATTTACATAAGCATGCATATATGTAAACCAAATCTAAAATTAACCATCAACTATTAATACATCACTTATCCAGCATTAATCAACTGGCGTTAAAATAAATGTCCAAATTAATAAAATAGCAAAATGAGGATGTATTTTTCTAAAGGAATGTTATTCAAAATAAACTCTTCAATTTATTATTAGCTAGTGTTTATTTGGCCAATAGATAACACTAAAGAAGTATGCTTAAATTAACCATATTATTATTTAAACAACGTAATTACATTAAATCAATATTAATTTATCACTTTAATATATTATCCATTTTAAGAAATGATAATTTATCCAAACCAAGCAATCAAACAAATAAAACACTCAAGTTTATAGCCAATAATTTTTATCCTCTATATAACATATCGATTAACCAAAAAGGTGAGTTTAACTTACCAAATTTCAGTTGTCGCCAAAGCGTTCTGGTTCCGTCTAAAATCCAAAAGCATTCGATTTTAGCTTGAAATTATACAAGCTCCAACCTTAACTAATCTAATTCCAAGATGTAGTTAACGTCTCTATGAGTCCAACGCGATTGACCACATTCGATTTGGACATTGTATGAACAAGTTATTGCATTTATAAGATTTAGAATTAAATAATAGAACTATTCCATAATTACAATCATTAATCACAAATTTCCCTTGATAATCCATAAATTAACCCTAATCCTTCATCGTTCAAACTTAGGCAGCTCCAAAACGCAAAACCAACTTTTGATCAACTCGCTCCACCCACTGCTATAAGGCCCCACCTATCGCCGCGACCTCACCATACATAGCCTCACCTTAGACGCCTCCAACGCCGCCGAAGCCACCCTCCCACCTATCGCCATCTTCAAGAAAAAGCACCAAAATTCGAATGCCATTGAACTCAATTTTCGACCACCTCGCATCGAACTACGACGATTCCACCATCCATCTCCTTTCCCCTCCTCTAGCCTGAAAACTTTTTAGTTGGACCCCTCGCCTCAAGTCACTCTGATAATCGAATGCCGTTGGATGGTGGTAAATAAAAATGGCAGCTAGGGTTTTAATTTGGGTTTTGAGCAAATGAAGAAGGGTTTGGGTCCTTATATAGGCAACCAACTGATATTATTCACATTCGAAAATTCACGAACTCCAAATAAGGCATGCTTAGTGACATTCCTGGTTACATACCCCTATTCCAAGCTTAGTGGAACTATTTTCGAGACCTAATTCCAACGGATATAGAAGTTATCTTTTCGAGTCGCTCAATTTACAAACCGAACTCGACCTCCTAACTCGAAACCAAATAGCCGGAATATGTAGATGCTTGTACTCATTCTAGCTCGCTCGGACCATCCAGATCCTATGGAATTAATCTCGGGTCCTGGTAAGTTCGTCTGTGAAAATCGAGTTTACAAATCATCGACATAATAATCCTAAATATTTAAATATCCAAAATTTAAAAATTCAAAGCAACCTAAAAATTGTATGGTTTGTTACATATATGGTATTTAATTTCCTACCTTGGCAATAGGAGCTAGGCAGTTGGTTGTGCAGCTATAGCATTTAAGGCAATGTCAACGTCTGAAGTGTATGAAGTGTGGTTCACTCCAACAACAAACATAGGAGCATTTGCACTAGGTGCAAAGATGATAATTTTCCTAACACCACCTTGTAAATATCAATGATTAGGTCAATTAGAATATTTACAATTATGTTTATGAAACTAGAGAAACAGCTTTGAAAGTTATATACAAATTAACTAAGATGGGTTTTAGAATGCAATATATCATCACATGATTATCATGCACGAAAACTTAGAGGTGCTGGCTCATAAATGCAGAGAATGGTGGCATCAACTCTAAAAGAACACCAAAAGACAAATTAGTAACAAAGTAAAGGCTTCACGTATGAAAAAATGGACTTATAGTGCCTTCATGCGAGCAGCAGCTTTGTCCTTGTCAGTAAAACGCCAATTGATTCAACAACAAAGTCGGCCCCAAACACTACAGCTGGCTTCTCACTAAAGAGAAGTGTCTTGGAGTCCTTGACCTTAATTTCATGATGCACGTCCATTAACCATGGACAATATCATACTTAAACATGTAGATCTAAATAAATAATTTAGCAAGGTTAGACCCTACAGAAACTATTCCTTTGTTTTAAATGAAAGATTGTATAATATGCTAATGGTAAAGAATTTTGATTCAGAGGAACTACCAGTACTAAGTTGACAGAAAAATTTCTACACATTATAATATGAACAAACTTTTTACCATATAAATTTTACTGTGCACATTCTATTTATACACCGTAAATTACTATATATACACCAAAAAATTGTTTAGGATCACATACACCCATTTTAACTTAGTATACACCATATATATATTACAAAACTACCCTCACTTGAAATAAAATAAAGCATTTATCTCATTTTAACAACTCCTTCTCTCTCATGCATGCATTAATCAAATTAAGGAACCCTAATTTTGAAATTCCTTAAATTCACTTTTGCAAATTTTAGATTCAAATACTTTGAATGGAAATTAAAATATTTTGTTATTTATATATAGTAATTTGAATTTAAATTTTGAATATTAAAATGTTAAACTATTTAAATTTTAATGTTAAATTTAAACTTGACTTGATTTAAATAAAGATTAAGGAATGTAGCACTCTGAGTAATATTAATTTTAGTAGTTAATTTTAAAATTAAATAAATTATAAAATGTTAAATTAAATGTGCATAAATATTGTTAAAACAATATGAATATACTTTAATATCCAAAAATAATCTAAAAATGATTTGTTGTGAATTTATTTAATTTACACGAAAGAAATTATGTTGGCTATACACAATGCAGACAAAGCTGAATTGTATACATTTTCATTTTATAATATAGATTCGATTTTTTAATAACAGTATTTTGATCTAAAGTTTTGTTTAAAATTTCGTGGTGTAAGTAAAGTAATTTATAGTGTACGAATAGAATTTGTCTTACTTGGTATGAAAACATCAAAAAAAAAAATATATATAATACACCACCTTTAATTACAATATATGAAGAACAATCAAAAAAGAATGCTTGTCAGAAATAACCGAAAATAAGCTTTTCTTTGAAAAGCATTTTAAACGAACAAATGGAACATATGCTTTCAAACATGTCAAATGCTTTTAAACATTGCCTTAATATTTCAAGCATGTCATATGCTTTACAATGTCAAGCATGCTTCCTATGCCGCATCCAACACTTTGCTTTTAAGTTATAAGCCCTTTGTATGGGCGTACGGCCAACTGCTGCTGCTTTCTCAAACTCTGTGCATGCTTTGGGACTATATTCTTCACTTGGTAGCACTACTTGTCAGAATAAGAGAAGATGTGCTTCCCATACACTTAATACAGCAGCTTCTTTCCCGCTTCTAGTTTTTTCCTTCATTGAAAATAGTTTTTTTTGACAAAACGAACTAAAAATTGTACAGAAGGTAGCGATTTGGTCTATGTAAGACAATATTCTTACAACATGGGCATCTATCTTGCTTTTAAGCTGCATCTGACCATCTGGTGCATTCACTTTCTAGATCTTCACAGTCTCCTTGTTCACCTATTGTTCAGTAAATGGCGAAACAACTATATGTATGCCTTTGATAAATACGAACTAAGAAAGTATTTATTATTTGTGTAAATATACATCCCAAACTTGATAAGTCGGGTATAAAAATATTAATTTAAGGACAAATTTTTGATATAGATCTTTGAAAAAAATTACTGCAAAAATACGCCTCATCAAGAACTTTTCAAAATTTCAAAATTTAAGTGATACTATTTCGATAATTAATTTTTTTGTCAAACACTATATCCAAAATTTATCCATTTATTACTTAATTTGCAATAACCATATACAATAGAGTTGTAAATTCTAAAACCGAGTCATAAAATTAGTAAACCCATTAATTTTACGATAATATAAACAAAATTAGCATGGTTCAAAAATATATATTGATAGCAACAGGTTGTCTATTATTTTAAATGTCTATAAGCCATAAAGAAACAAATAGCATATAGTTTGATGTCTCAAGGTCATGCAATTTTGACACTGTTATAACCAACTTTAGAGAAAGTCGTCAAACCTTTGGGATAAAGGTACTATAACAACCCATATTTTTGATTCCTGGACGTTGACACTGATACATCTATGGTATTCGCGTGTCAAACATCCAAGTGCTCGAAAGGCAGATCATTGGGGTAAAAGAAAGGAAAGACAGAATAGAATCACACAAAACATGATGAGTAACATATAATATACAAATGCTCTACAAAAGAAAAACTAAACTTTAATATACATAAATCAATCAGAGTACAATTATCTTATCATCAGTCCTGGACAATTATAACAATCTATCTTTACAATCTTGGACAAATACAACAAGAACTAACAGCAAAAGATAAAAGGAAAATATAGAAGTACATATTTGAGGCATCCAGCTTATCTCCTAAAACTCCAAAGTGTCCAGCTAAATCTGAAAAATAAGCTCGGGCAGACCCGGTTTATATAGGAGAACAAAGCTCAGGTCAGTCTGGTAAAAGTAGCGTAAGAAACATGATCAAATGGATTACTTAGAATTATAAAATCTTTTGAAAATAAATTTATCTCGTAAGACCATGCCGCACATAAAAACAGATGGGTTTTTACCTTATGATAACCAAATATTTTTTTAGAAAATCCATTGGTATTATAATAATATCTAAGGAGAAAATAAAAATATTGAATTGATGAAATGCTTGCATCTCACATTTCAACATAGTTAGGTACAACTAAGTCCGTAAATACATTTATTGGAGATTGGATTTCCATCAATGACAAGGCTATAGAGGTACCACATGCCATAGTGCATCTCTAGAAAAATGTACCAAAGTCGAACCTATCGACCCCCGCGAATCAGAGTCGGCCTGCCCCTCTAACATGACCAACTAGTTTATATCATCCCTCGAGTACTTGCTATGGAAATCTATTCCAAACCCTGGCCCCAACCGTGCACGCATACCAAAACTAAATATCGATTCTGTATCGAGGATTGATGCTCCCAACGGAAGTGAACCACATAGCACTAAAGCATATCCAGTGTTTTAGTCATCATCAGGTTGTAAGACTTGTGAGGCTTGATTACATTTTTCCTTCCTTCGCAAATTTTCACTTGGAATGCTAACTCTGCCTTCTAGGCACCAAGCAAAACCAGCATTCGTCAATACAAGTTGTTCAAGATAAGAACAAACCGAATGCACTACTTCTACTACATCCATTTTGAATCATGCTCAAGATTATTAGCAAGTACCATTGCACTTGAAAGAACTCCGTCTTCGATTCCATCATCTGCAAGATTCTTCAATACGATCTTTGAGTTGGATTAAAGTGGTTTTCAGATAATTCATTCTTATCCGATCCCAATCTCATCGAATAAACAGTTGATTGTTTTGGAAAATTCAACCCCAGTTTTTTTCGAAAATATACAAACAATACATAAGAGCGAGGATCACTCCCTAACTGTTTAAGTGGATGGATTTCCTTATCATTTGTCCTAGGAGAAAAAAACGAGATTTATACACATAATACAACATCATTGAAGATGACTGTGTCATATAACTCACGTGTTTCTCCTAGATATTTCCAAAGTTATATTTTGATCTAGATTTGATATTCAATTATTTAACTATCAAATAAACAAACAATCAAACATAGCATAAATACCATGTGGAATCCAATAAGCCTCGATTAATTTAGCTTTTCGTAAATCAAATCACTTTCAAATCCTGATTCAAAATAATTTTACAAAGGATATCTTCACAAATCCCTTATGTTTCTTTCAATACGTGGAAAAACATTTGTATGCTTATCTTACCGGTATAAGTATATTACAAAACATCCTACTTTCAATACTTAGAAAATATATCCATATAATTATCTCAACAGTGTAAGTATATTAACAAAACTTAAGGGAGACTTTCACTTTTCCAAATTCATATTTAAATGGGTCAAAAAAATATCATTTAAAACATTACTGACTACAAACCAAACCACTATCCTTCGGTATTAATTAGAAATGAAATGTTTCTATACCACCATACTTAAAAAGGATAAGTTATCAAAACCAAATCTCATTCTTTTATTAAAATTTCCTTTTTATAATGCCTATTTCATATTTACTAAACCTTTCTTAAATCTCCAAATTATTTTATAAACTTCCTTTATCGAAATCTAAATGATTTACAAATTCCCTTTCTATTTATAAAAGTCTTTTCTATCACTAAGCTCTTCATTAACAAGAAAAACTTGTCAACACCCTAAAGTTGAATTCAAAGTATAGATGATTTTTTCAAAACCTTCTTTCAAAAAGATGAAAGTAGTTGACACTTCTCAATCAAGCGAAGATGGCTATAGTCCATTCAGTTTTCCATTCGAATAGTTTAATGTAGTTAAAACTCCTTCTCATTGGACCTTTCGACTTAGACGAAATGTTGAAATCCTTCTTATATTGTTTTTCAAACAAGTTAATCTGACTTAGTTTCCCTTTGAAACCTCCCTTTCAAATTGGTTGAGTTAACCCTAAGGTTGGCTCTAGTGGGTTAAGGATGTGAATTAAATGGACAGGTTCCAACACCTTCGAAAGTTGACCTTTCGACGACTAGGGTGTAACGTCCTGCCTTTTCGCACGGTTTAAATCGACACACGTGCCAATTCAAACCATACGGAAGGGCGGACTGTTATGGGGTAAATAAGAAAAACAAGAAAGAAAAACAAAATAAAATCTCACAGCGGAAGGATAAAATATAATAATAAATGTACAGTTCATAAACTGTTTACAAACATTTGATTCTTCTTTATACAATAATATCAGAGTTCACATACCAATCATAAACAATGCAGCGGAATTAAATAGTGTAGTGGAATATAATTTATAATAATAGTAGAAACCTCCGTCTTCGTCCTCCAGATCTAAAGTCTTCGATCCTGAAACGCTCGGACTGACCCGAGCGAGTTGAAAAGACAAAACTCTCGAGTCAGAACTAAAAGATCTTATGTAAGTTAAATCAACAGGAATAAATATGAGTACAGTAACTCAAGAGATGCTCGGGATTTACATCTCCTAAGGATCCGTTAAACTATTTACTATGTAGTATATTGCGCTATTATAATAGTGTCTAATTTTAAAATAAACTTACTTTTTAATAGCGCTAAGGGGTTACCCATATAGCCCTTAACACAAATAATGCCAATAGTCTATATAGTACCGTAATACCTCCTGATCGGGAGGCTACCAGAGGATACTCCATAGGTACGACACAAATAGAAACTCGTACAAGGCGCGATAGGGTAGGTGACACGGCACAACTAGGCAATGCCAGGGTAGATAAACCAATTACGCTTCCGGGTCGGTGGTAACGCGTAGCGCGCAGCTACCGCCCACCTCGAGCCACACCCCCAGATAAAATCAAAAGTGGCCACCGAATCAATCCAAAGTCAAAGTATAATATCGAAGGGATGTGTCCGATCAAAGGAGCTACCTTATTAACCCGTCGATCGCTCCTGTTTTAGCCACCTTATGCCAACTCATGAGAGTCGGGTCCACATATTTACCTTAAAGGAAATGCCACCACCATCCTACTTCATTTTGTAATCTCCACCGCGTACACAGTTGTTAAAGTGGTTTTCGGGGTTGGCAGAGAGTATGACAACTTTCGATCTCGGTCTCTTCAACAACCAACGTTATTATAACACCGCGGTCTTTAAAATAGTTTATACTTTAAAACAAAAAAATAATTATCCATTTCAAAACCCATAAATACGATATCATTCCTATTTCAAAAACAACTCATTTCGATATTATTTTTATAAAACCCAAATCAATAATATCATTTTTATTTCAAATATATTTCTTTTCCAAAATCATACTGCTTAAAATTTATAATATCTGGAAACCAAACATTTGGATTATAACTTTCAAAACATAATACTTCGAAATTCATAGCTTTAAAACCATAACTTCTAAAACTTGAATGGTTTTGGATATTCAACAGTATATAGAATAAAATAGTTGATTTTATATTTCTTTATAAAATAAAATGATTTATGCGACTTACCATTTATTTCATTTAAGATTAAGTCAAAATCCATAAATTTAAAAATCGCTTCCAGTTTCAATAAACCACTTCAGTTTCAGTATATTTCAAACCTTGAATATTAAACAATTGGAACTAAGGTTGGAAATTTCTATTCAACAATTTAAAGTCCTATTATTTAATTTTAAATATTGGCATAATAAATCTGAAATCATTTTAAATAAGACTCAAATTACTTTTAACTATCAAAATTTCCTCCAATTTATTTATACTAGAAATATTCATTTAATCCATCTTGAATAAAATTTTAGTTATAAATATCATACCTTTTAAAATTTCAAGTTAATAAATTTACATCAACTTATGAAGTTAAATTCTTAATTAAGCTCGATTCCAAATGAATTTTCAACTTAACTCCCAATATAAATTGATTTAAAACATTAAAAACTCTATATATTCTCAATATCTTAACATGTACTTAGCCATAAAATATAAATAATCAAAACTCCATTATTCATCTTATTTATTTTATTTAACAAATTTATACACAGCTTAAATTCAATAATTTAACTATATATGTGCATAAAATAAGATTTTATATAAGGTCAAAAATTAATATTTATTAAACCGTATCCTCTCCGTAACCATAAAATCCTTTCAAAAAAATAATTTTATATATATACCGCGGTGCCTGTATAAAATTTTCTACCCTATGGTCAAGTGATACGAATATTTATCATTTCAATCCGCAATTTAATAATAAAAATGCGGTTGTATATCATTTCAAACCGCAATCCCGAATGAAATGAAATGCATAACAACTTGCAGTTAATATAAATAAACATTCATTCATCCAAATATCAATCGCCAACCATTTATTACAAATCATCATCCAATTTAAACAAACATCAATATAAAGCATATAAAATATAACAGGTAATAAATACAGGTATTAACTAACAGTTTATATTGAATAATAAATTTAATAACTGTTTAACTAGCAGTTTATATGAAAATAAATAAATTTTAACTATCAAATTTTATGCAATAATGAAATTAATTAACAGTTCAATTAAATAAATGCGATTTAACTGAGATGATGAATAAAACATGCCAAACAGTCATAAATAAATTTCTACTCATATCATAAATCAATTTAACAAATATAAGAAATTTTAGAAGTTGTGAGTGGGTTAAAACACTCACCTTTTGAATTTAAATTGAATTTAAATCCAATTTAAACCCAAAAATTTAACCGTCTCCAAATTCGGCCAAACTAGCGGCAAAGTGTCCGGGATCTCAATACGAACCTAGCAAAGAAAACCGCGCGTGAAACGGAGTTCGTATGTATGAGTTATGATTATTAGAACTAATTGAAATCGAGATTTACAAAAATAAATTAAACAAAAATAAAATACCGTGCCACATCCACTCTTCCCATGTGAAAAACGCGTATGCTTCTTCTTGATTGCTAGCTTTGTTCCATATTTTTTCTTTTATTTCGATTTACTTTAATTTTCCTCCTTATTATATGAATGTATGTATTTTTAAAAGTTTTGGAAAAAAAAGATTTGAAAAAGAAGAATTGAAAAGGAAAAGGATTAAAATAAGAACTGAAAATGGAAGAGAAGATCTAGATTTGAAAAGAAAGAAGAAAGTTTGAAATAGAAGAAAATTTGAAGAAGTAGAATATTTGAAGAAGAAGGAAAAATTAAAATGAGAGATAATAAGAAGATTTGAAGAAAAAAAAGAAAAGAAAAAGAAGAAGAAGATTAGAATGGAGGCTGTGGTTTCATTTGCGTCATATTTTATTTATAAGGTTAGAGTTAGGTTTAGGGTCAAAGAGATTTGAAAAGAGAGACCGCTATTAATTAGAAATAAATGAAATGACGTTTCAGAAAATGAAGTTGGAAAATGAATGGAAATAAATAAAGTAAATATGAAAAAACTTTTAGAATTCAAATTTAAAAACAACCGTTTACTTAATAAATTTTGTTAACACTAAACATATCGAAATTAACATCTTTTAAAGATTTAATTAACAAACAATAAATGAAAATAAATTCTCTACCCAAATTTGTGTCATAAATTAAAAGAATATGCAGCATTAAGAAATCTTCATTTCTCCCTCTTTGTGATTAGATTGGAAATTAAACAACATGTTAACATTTCGATTGAATGTTTTACAAGGAATGCATTAACATACATACCAAAATATGATAGCATAAACCAGGTAATATAAACAGGTGTATAATATATATGTACGTCTTTATCGCCACTTATAGTTTACATTCATAAATAAAAGGTATGAAAATAATCCACATAAGGAGGCGATGAATGTAAGAGTAAATTAGAAAAGTGAAGATGGAAAGGTAAGTTATGTTGCAATAAAATCTAATAAAGTCTAATTGAAAAGTAAATAGTCAAGTGTAAATCTATTTTACCCCCTTTATCATCTCCTATTAATATTTAATTTAACAACGTATGAGATTTCAATATAAACTAGCATTAAATTTTGATCTAAAACATAAGTTTGAATTTAGGTATAAACATATATGTAGTAAACTAGCGTTAAATTTTGTTTAACACAAAACGTGCATTTTTTTGTTAAATCTATTAATTGCAATCACCGTTTCTTTCCTTTTAATTGAAACATTTGAACTACATTAATTGCAATCACTTACAAAGTTAATTTTAAAACAGACAACTAAATTCATGAAAAAGAAAAAAGAAAAATTGTTTATACACAAGAGTAATAAATAACTTACTGAAATACATTATTTTTCTATTCTTGTAATCAATCTGTAAGCTAAAACACAGTTCAAATAAACATATATTTATTTGTTTTAAATCAATCATTCTATTCTATATTTTAATGAAATTAGACCTACATTCGTAAATGAAACATTCATTTATTTGATGTAAATGTTCTTTTTATTAAATCAAACTTTCCTTATTTTCACAAAACATAAGCTGTTTTTAATTACACCTATTAATTTACAATTAGTATTCTCTCTCATGTTAATTAGAAATTTTCAATTACATTCATTTCAGTTGACTAAGTTTCAAAATGGACTAAATGAATCTAATGAGAATTAAACAATTTTTCCTATCTAATAGTAACTTAAACATATTTACATTATTGGATACAAATAGTAATTACACATTTCTCACTAAATAATAGTTACTTATCTCTACAATCAATCTTTCAGCTAATAAACATATGTTTACTCCTTTACTAAACTTATTCATTTTTATTCTTTTTGATTTACACTCCTACAATTAAATCAACAATACCTTATGAAATTATTAACATAGGTTTCTATCTTTTTATTTCATAAATCATTGCCTTGTAAATAAAGTTTACATTTCTATACCTTTTATCATGTTGACACTACAATTATTGTCTTATTCCATATTAATGTAAAATTTATTTATGTTCAATTGCAATATATCCATTTATCATAATATAAACTACAATAAATTGATCAAACATGATTTCCATTTTTATTCTATTGAATTAACATTCTTCGATTACCAATTTAATCTACATTAATTGCACAAATTAAGTAAAACAAATTTTATGAACTAAATAAATAGGTAACTTATAACCATTGTTACCCTTAACTTTTAATTACATTTAAAAGTTCATTAATTGCAACAAATGTTCAAATCATCTATATAATTCTAATATCATCTTTTATTTGTGTTAACTATTTTATTTCCATTATGCTGAGATTTAGTCACTTATACACACTTAATATTCCAATTCATTTATTTATATTGGTTTCAATTATTTATTTATTTATTTTATTAAATCAATTTCCATTTAGGCATATAATTATATTGATTTTACATTCAAAAAATTTCAGTTATTATCTTAACTTACATAAGGTAATGTTTAATTACATTTAATTGCTATTGATTAAATACATTGGTAACGAACAATAGTTGTCACCATTATACATTCTATAACATTTGTAAATTTATTTTTTGCTTTTTACATCCCACTATAATCAATGCACACATTAATACAACACATATTATAATCTCTTATACAATACTGATCTTATTCAATTACCCATAACTATCTATTTTATACAATAATTAAATGTTTACATTTGTTACTTATTAATTATTTTTTTAACCAAGCATAGCATGTTTAAATACAATGAATTGGAATTTCATTAAGATTGTTGATAATTAACATGTATTAACATTGTTTCACTTTAATTTAGTTATTATTCCATTATTAAATTACAACATTTTATTTCTTTCAATATTAACTCATAAAATATTATTAAATTAACAAAATTTAAACATCGAAAATTTATGGGTCGTTACATAGGGGATGGGAGCTAAAGTCCTATGCTATTAGATGAACTAAGGGTTTCAATCTACTCTAATGGTGACCCTTCGAACCAAATAAAATAAGAAAATTACAAACTGAATCTGTTAGAAATATCAAATAAGCCAAATATCCAAAAATTCCGTAATCTTGCTTTTATTAAACTCAAGCAGTACCAGTTGATCAAATTCCTAATCTAATTTGAAAATTAGTGTTTACAACTTTAATAAAATTCAAGAATGGAGTGAAAAAATTTGGAACCCCAAGCAGACCCCTAAGGTCTTATTTATAGGCGTAATTTGGCAGCTTTCGACTCAGTGCTTTTGACTTGGTCGAAAGACGGCCTTATAGACCTTTGTTGCCATTATCGTTTGGGTAGGTGCATCTTTCCACCCTGTGTTACTTTTTTGTTGCAAGTAAGAAGGGACACAAGCTTTCGACTCCGTCAACAGGTACATCTTTGGGGTTTTGAAGGTATGAAATATTATAGGTTTCAATTCGAAAGGTAACTTCCGAAAACATACCTATAGATTGATGTAGAACCCCTCTTAGTTATGAATGGTTTCGATCAGTTTGAATGGTTTAATTATGCTTTCAGAGGGGTTGCTCTAATATGATATCTTTTTGAGTAATTTGAATGAAGGCAAAACCTTCGATTTCGAAAGGTTTGGCATGCATGTGAGTGGATATTATTCGCTGCCTACGAAAAGAAGTAATTGAAGGGAAAGGGTGCTTTTGATCCTTTCGACCCTTCGAAAGCTTGTGACACATCAGATTTTTCGCTGTAGCATCCCTTCGACTCCTTGAAAGGCTTTGTTGATGCAATTATCTTTTGTACATCCTTCTCTTCTATTCATCTTGTTTCTGATAATGTTAAAGTGAGAATTGGTGGTAACACTCTCTTTATATGCTCTTTTATAGAAATCCTTTACAAAATCCTTTTATACATCCAAAATTCATTTTTATGCATTATGTATATATAACACAAACCATTGTTATTTAAAATATCACTTATTAAGCTCCTTTACATAACATCATTTATAAATCCTCTTTACAAAACATTATTTGTAAATCTCCTATAAATAAAACCCCTTAAAATTAATCTCTTTTATAAAACAATTTATTATTTATAAACACCTAAATAAATCACTTTATTAATTTAACCATGATTCATTAAGTCAAATAATTAACTTCAAACATCCATAATAAAATAATTAACTTTAAATACCATTAATTAAATAATTAGTTAGCTAATTTTAAACATCATTAATAAAATAATAAATTTCCAAAACACCGTAAAATAATTAATTAACTTCAAACAACATTAAAAAATAATAAATCTTTAAAATGTTATTAATAAAAATAATTAACCGTTAAACATAATAGTTAACTTTTAAAACATTAATAATTAAAGTTATTTATAACCAATTAAAAACTTAACCTCAATTGTTATAAAATTTAAGTTAATTTAAATCTATAACTTTACAAAATTGGAAAGGCTGAGAATATCCATCATCTTCGTGCAAAAGAATATCTTATCAAATCTACTAAATATGACAAGTTAGAATCCAAGCAATTTTTATTTAGTAATTCAATTTGAATTTTCAAGTCACATAACTGGTATTAACATAAGTAGTTATATATGTAAAAAATCAATTAGCAATCACTAGTTAATCCATCACTTATTCATTGTTAATTAATTTGCATATTAGTTAATCATCATATGAATAAATGTCCAAACTAATATAAAATAGAACGGGGATTTAATCTACTAAACATATATCATCAAAAATCTCTCAATTTGATCACAGCAGAACAGTGTTTTATTCTGCTAAATAGATGTCCATCTGTTCGATTAAACAAAAACAAGACTGTGTTTTTATTTGACCAAATAGATATCACCAATGTGGTATAACGATGTTATTATTTGAAATGACGTAGCTAACTTCAATCCTATTATTTTATCAATATTTTAAACATCATCAAATATATCAACAAGTCACACCACGATGTTGTACTCATCGAAACGAGTCCAACACAAGAATCCACAAGAATCCACATGGCATTATCATGCAAAATCATTTCGATTTACCCTTAAATTCGAAAACTATAAGAAAGATAGGATGTAGTAATCAATTACCCAAACTTTGTGATTACAGAAATGAGATTTGATGTTGAACAAGTTGATTCACTTCTTATTCTTGAAATCCTAGCCTTTTCTTCTCTTGAGATTGAAAATGGTGACCGGCCTTCAAATATTTTTACTTGAGAAACATGAAGTGAATGTGTGTTTGTATTGCTAAGGGTTTAGGGTATAAGTTCTACCATTTTCCTATTTTGCCCTGCCTTATTTCCTAACACTTTTATTTATGATATCTTGTTTTGATTTACATTTAACATGGCATGGCTACCCTTGGTTAAACCAAATCTCAATCTATTAATCATCTTACATTATTTTATTTTATTTAGCTAATTAAATATTCTAAATAATGTTACTAAAAATATGGGGTGTTACAATTTCCCATCCTTAAAGAATTTCATTCTCAAAATTGCGATAAGGGACACATCAAACAATCAAAGGTAAAACATACCATAAAAAAAAAGGGATAAACATCTCTAATCCTGCTCTCGGTTTTCCAAGTACAGTCTTTAGCATCTTCACTTCACTAGACTTTCACTAATTTGACTGTCTTGTTCTTCAACTTCATCTCATCTCTTATGACTATCCGGATGGGCTTCCTAACTATAGTCATATTTGGTTCCACTACTAAGTCCTCTGACACAGTCGGTGCTATAGTAGTGCGTGGATCCCTAACACATTTCCTCAGATGAGATACATGAAAAACATTATGGACTCCCATTAAACTACTAGGTAACTTTACTCTATATGTGTGTTTCTCGATCCTTTCTAAAATAGGGAACAGTCCTACAAACCTTGGTGCTAACTTCCCTGTCTTCCCAAACCTGATAACATCTTTCATCGGTGATACCTTGAGGAAAATATGATCTCCAATAGAGAACTCCAAAATTTTCGTCTTCTATCGACATAGCTTTTCTGTCTGGACTGAGCTTCCTTCATTCTCGCCCTTATGAGCTTAATCTTTCCTGCTGCTTCTTTTACCAAATCAGGACCAATAATCAACCTATCCCCGATCTCTAACCAAAATGCGGTGGATTTGCACGGTCTTTCATACAAAGCCTCAAACGGTGCCATTCCTATACTAGTTTGATAACCATTGTTATACAAAAACTCAACTAGATGTAGGCGGTCTTCCCATAATCCCTCGAAGTCAAATACACAAGCTCGTAACAAGTCCTCCAAGATCTTGTTAACTCGTTCCATTTGCACATCAGTTTATGGATGGTAAGCGTACTCATCTCGAGCTTGGTTCCTAAAATTTTCTAAAGAATTTTCCAGAACTCGCTAGTAAACCAAGAATCTCTATCACTAACAATACTACTAGGGATTCTGTTCAATCTAACCACATTCTTCATAAAAAACTTAGCCAATACATGTGCCATCCTGTTTGCCTTAACGGGAATAAAATTGGCACTTTAGGTCAATCTATCTACTATAACACATATACTTTGATTTCCTCTATTAGTCCTCGGCAACCCATCAATAAAATCCATGGAGATAAAGTCCCACTTCCATACTGGAATGTCCAACGGTTGAAGCAATCCACTCAGCTTTTGATCTTCGGTTGACAGTTCAAATACTGTTTCATCCATAAGCCAACATCCCTCTTCATGCTTTCCCAGAAGAAACTTCTCTTCATATCTTGATACATCTTCGTTCCTCCAGGATGGATAGTAAACTTTGAATGGTAGAATTCCTCCAAAATCTCTTTCCTTATGTTTCCCACATTTAGAATACAAAATCTACCCTTCCTTTTCAACCATCCATTTTAGTCAAGATGGAAATCCTTTAAGTCATCACTCTCCATTCCTTTCCTTAAATTTTTGATCCGTCCGGCCTAAGCTGGATCCTCCTCTTGTTTAGAAACTATCTTCTCAATCATTACTAGCCGGACTTCTAAACAAGACAACCTAGCAGACTCTTCACTAGACTCATCTTTGAATCTCCATGGTTTCTATAAGCTGACAATGATTCCAAGTCTTTCCGTTCTCCTATTATAGCTAATACTGCATTTTGATGCTTTCTACTGAGCGCATCTGCAACCTTATTTCCTTTTTCAGGTGTGTACTCTATTCCAAAATCATAAGTGGCTAGAAACTCCAACCATCTTTGATGTCTCATGCTTGGCTCCTTCCGAGACAACAAGTACTTCAACGACTTATGATCTGTGTAAAGCTCAAACCTCTCTCTTGAAAGGTAATGCCCCTATACCTTCAACGCAAATATAACTACAACCAACTCCAAGTCATGCGTTGGATACCTAACCTCATGTGGTCTAAGCTGTCTAAAACGTAGGCAATCACTTTAGTCTTCTGCATTAGTATAGCTCCCAACCCAATACCACACGCATCAGTGTAAACAACTAAATCTTGATTTCCTCCGGAACCACCAACATGGGTGCATGGGTCAGCAAGTGCTTCAAGCTCTGAAATGCTTCCTCACACCTATCGGCCCATACAAATTTTACATCCTTTCATGTTAGCTTAGTCATCGGCGCTGCAATCCACAAGAAATCCTTTATAAACCTTCGATAATATCCCGCTAAACCAAGGAAACTTCTTATCTCGGTTATCATTTCTAGACTTTTCAATTATTAACAGCTTCGATCTTTACTAGATCAACTGACAATCCTTTCTTCGAAACCAATGACTAACAAATTTCACTTCCTTTTTCCAAAAATGACACTTCAAAAACTTTGCTTTTAGTTGATGCTGCCTTAGCGTTTCAAGCACAACTCTAAGGTTGAGCTTCATACTCCTTCTCATCCTTAGAGTATTTTAGAGTATCATCCATAAAAACCAGCACAAATATATCCAAGTGCTCTCAGAAGATTCGATTCATCAAATCTACAAAGAATGATGGTGCATTAATGAGTTCGAACTGCATAACTAACCATTTGTACGACCCATATCTTGTCTTGAACGGCGTCAAAGGTATACTATCTTCCGCTACTCTAAGCTGATAAAATCCTGTTGCCAAATCTAACTGGGAGAATATCTTAGCCCCACTTAATCGATCGAACAAATCATCAATCGTTGGCAATGGATATCGATTCTATATCGTCTTCTCATTCAACTTACCATTGCGATACATAGCCTTAACGATCCGTCCGACTTCTTAGTAAATACACTGGCTGCTACCCAAGGCGAACTACTTGGTCTAATAAAACTCTTTCCTTCCAAATTTACCAAATGAGCTTTCAACTCCTTCATCTATGTTGGTGTCATTCTGGTTGGCAGCCTACTCATCGGTTCTGCACCATGCAGTAAATCAGTGGCTCATTTCGACGATGATCCAATTACAGGTTCAAACACATTCGTGAATTCTCTAAATATAAAAATGCGATTCAACTCATCTTCCAACTCCATAACTCCCAGCAAAGCATTTACCTCACAACTGGGGTTTTTTACGGTATAAACTATCTGATCACTACAATACGGGTGTCTAAGAGATATTTTCCTATCTAGACGAAATATCCTAGCATCATAATTACTTAACCAATCCATACGCAATATAATTCCGAACCCAACAAAATCAAATATATGCAAACTGCAAACAAAGGTGTAACTTAGCAGGTCAAACTCTAAGTGGTCACACTTCATCCCTAGTGTCGCATACCCTCCTATTGGATTTGCAACTCTTAAGGAAGTAACTAAATGTGTGGTTCTAGGTTAACTTTATCTACCAAACACCTAAATATAAAAGAACGAGATGCACCTATATCAAATAAAATGCTAATAAATGTATCATGGATCTGGAGGGTACCTCCTAACATAGCCTTTCCCTTCTACAGTGTTGTCGTCTTTGACGTAGCAGGTTCTAATGCAAACACCTGGCCTTTATCCCCTTTTGCTGGCTCTTTGCACTAGTTCTTGTAATGTCCAATTTGATCACAGTTAAAACATTTTTCCCTTTCTTCTCAACAGCCTTCTTTCCTTTGCTTGTCTGGCACTCATGAGCATAATGGCCTTTCTTAACACACTAACAGCAGACCACCTTAGATTTTCCTTTTTTGCCGCACTCCTTTCTAAGCATTCTTTTTGTGGAAAATTTTTCTCTTCTGGCCTTGCCCAACCTGGACCTACTTCTCTTTCTTCTTCTCCAAATAAGCTAACATCTCATCATGTCTCAATGCCATTTCCATTACCACATCACATGGATTTCTGATGTGCGATACAGTAGTTCTAGCCAACTCCGGTTTCAGACCTTTAATAAACTTTTCGTTCCTTTTCAACACCGTGTCAACAATGGCATACCCATACCAGACCGACTCTTTGAATCAACTTGCATATTCCAGAACCAACATTTCACCTTGTTCCAGCTCAAGAAACTTCCTGACCAAGATAGGCTATGCCATTATTGACATGACGAAACCTCCTCCTAAACTCTACCCACGTCATAGTCTCTTCATCCACACTAACAGTTACAGTATTCCACCAAAACAATGCAGCTTCTTGAAGTTGTCTTGAAGCAAGCCTTCTTTTCTGCTTATCATTGAGCCCCAAGTCAACAAAAATCCTCTCGAAATATTGCAGCCAGTTTTATACTTTGATAGCATCCTCCATTCCGATAAAAGGCTTTCCTCCAAGCCTAATATAGTCTCTACTCAAGTTAGCATACTCATTAACTATTGGAGCTTCTTGAACTCGTCCTTCAACAGCATTACCTCTAACAACTCCAGCTGCGATTCCATCTTGAATCATGTTTATGAAAAACTGATACATGACTCCTATGTCTACTTAAGGAACCCCAGCACCAACGTTCTTAGCCTGAGCCTGACCTCTTCTAGCATTTTGTCGGGCATTTCCATTTGTGGTGGTGCTTTCTTCTCTAAGATTAACTTTGCCTCTTCTTCCATACATATCAACCTCGTGAGATATAGAAGAATAGCCTAATAAAGATAAGAGTCTAGAGATAAAGCATATACTTATATATATATATATATATATATATAGCAAATACAAGTATGTTATTATAACGTTATCCCATACCCCAGTCCTATCTCTAATTCTAAAGGATTATGTTTTCAAAAATCATTTTTAGTTAAATTTTTTCATAAACCTATGCTCCGATACCAAGTTGAAACATCCTCTATTTAGAGGCCCAAAGCTAAACGCTACAGATGTTGCTTTCATCTATAGCATTAACTTTCGACGACTAAATATGGCCATGTTAATGGTATCTATAATATCAGAAGCACTTAAATATGAAAAAAATTACAGATTTCCATGCAACATTTTTCCATTACATTTCAAAACAGA
This sequence comes from Allium cepa, assembly GCA_030765085.1. Lineage (NCBI taxonomy): Eukaryota > Viridiplantae > Streptophyta > Magnoliopsida > Asparagales > Amaryllidaceae > Allium > Allium cepa. The sequence goes on along the minus strand of CM060943.1, from coordinate 1,001,121,768 downwards.
TGTCCCACATTCAGATTACATAATCCCATAACGTTTTCCAAGCAATGATAAAATATGCTTATTACAAAATATGTCAAGAGTGACATATGAAGATGCCCCCTTGGATGATCAGAGTCATATTGCAATAATTAGCTTAATACATACACAGTGGAAATAAACACAAAACAAAGAACTGCAACTCCTAAATAGCTATCCGTTAGCCTCCTGCTCTCCTCCAGTGGTTTTATTTGTCATCCTACTAAACCTGAAAGAACCTCAACTCTCAGCCTACTCAAATCAATTTTGAGCACCCGAAAGTTTCAGGGGAAAAACATAAACTTTGAATTAGACATAAAGACGGGTGTGGATAATACTATACATCCTGGTTATAAATGTTAAGTGAGAACATGCCGCTAAGCAAAATGATTTTCCCCTCACTAAAACCCCTTTAAAACATATCTTTTCAAATATTTTCATGTAACCAAAAATTGGTTAAAACTGTAAAGCATCATTATATTATGTTAACATTCATATAAGGTAACAAATGGACTATCTGTCCATTCATTATAGTTTTATTTAGCTTACTATTATCCTTTGGAAGACTTGGGCCTACCAGACAAAATAACATAATTTATCCAACATCTGTACGACACACTTTTCTGGACGGTCTGTCCTTACTATCTGTTAAATACTTCTCTTCTGGACGGTCTGTCCCTAACTAAACATCTCCTGGGGTCACCTGATCCTAATGGTTTTGTGGGCTCATCAATAACCTATCTGTATACAAACATGTATTCTCTTCTGTGTTTAATCATAATTTTAGTCTTACCGATGACAAAGCCCTACACATTGGAATTTTGGACTAAATTAGCTGGGGCCAATAGCTAATGTATAAGGCACGACCATATACTAGTTCCATATGGTATTCTATTATTTGAATCATTTTCTCTTAGGAATAACTTCCCTTAAATTTTCCTCGAAAAAATCTTTCAAACTGATTTAAATCTCTAAATCATACTTACACAAGGAAAATACATATTCTCTATGCTTTACATAGAATCACTTTGCCATGTTATATATATATTTACTCAACCCCTTGTTGATGAAAACATTTACCCCTTACGAAACCATTAAATCTTGTATTTCGAAAACATTGGAAAATCCTTTCCTTTCTTTTCTCCAAAAGCTTCAAAATAATACACATCCCTCTTTAAAACCTTTAAACATTGCCTTTCATTTGGAATAACCCTTCCTTTCTTTCCATCGAAAAGATCGAAAACCAAGGAAAACCTCCCCTTTCAACCCCTTCAAAACCCTGGGGAACCACCCCTTCGAAACCATTCATTAAAACTCTTTCGTAAGCATTAAAATACTAAACCTTTCAAAAGCCTTTGGGTTCAATTTAAAACATGTGGAAACCTTTTGGAATCATTCTAATTTTACTTCTTCGAAACCTATAAAAACCATCTCATCGAAACCCTTTGAATTGTGCCTTCAAGTAGAGCAAAAGGATAAGAAGCCCATTGAATAGAAAGCACTTCTTTCGAAACCATTAAAACTAACTCTTTCGAAATCATTTGTTTTATTCTTCAATTATAGAAAAAGGATCATTAAAACATTAAAATCGAAAGCTTCTAATTTGAAACCATTTCCTAAGTAAAGAAGTGATGGTGTCGAAACCATCCCTTCGATAATCTTGGACAAGTGGCTAATTTTTTTTAAAAACTAAGTATACCTTCTGAAATCTTTGGCTTCGAATGGTAGAAAGGCGGTAGCTAGGGGTTTCGGCTTAGTTGAAAGAAAACATTTAAAACAAAAATGTAACTCATTCGAAACCATTCCTTTTAAATCCATTGACCTAGTCGAAAGCTAACCGAGTCGATGGCATTTAGTTGAAAGCAAGCATGCACGATTTAATTTGAAAACAAAGTGATGCTTCAACCCCTCCGGAACCATTGGTTTTGACATCATACCTTTCGCCTTCTATCCAATTCGTTGCGTACCAATTTCTTGATACCATTGGTTTTGACCTCATGCCTTTCCCTTCTATCCAATTTGCCTGGGTCAATCTGGTAAAACCAGCATGAGAAACACAAACAAATAGGTTACTTAATGTTATAAAATCTTTTGAAATAAAGGTATCCCGTAAGACCATGCTGCATAAAAAATCGGATGAGTTTCTCTTTATGATAACCAAACATTTTATTAGAAAATCCATTACCATTATAATAATGTCTAAGGCAAAAATAAATACATAAAATAGCTAAAATGCTTGCATCCTTCATTTCAACATAATTGGACACCACTAAGTCCGTAAAGGCATGTATTGGAGATTGGATTTCCATTAATGACAAGACTAATGGGGTACTATCTGTCACAATGTACCTCTAGAAAATGTACCAAGGTCGAACTTATTGTTATCCAAAAAATATTCTTAGGAATAAAAGTATGAAAGAAGGATCATGAGAGCATTGATAAGAATCAGAAAGCACCGAGAAGGTCTATTTAAACATAGCTTCCGACAAGAATGTAGCAGTAACAGAAGTACCTTTCGAGTAGGATAGAGGGATATTTTGACTATGTCAAAGGTGAGCTTTCGACAAGATCGGAGGCTACCTTTCAAAGGCGATAGCAAGCGTGTTAAAAGCATCAAAATCACTCAAAAGGACACCTCTCGTAGGCAACAGATAGTAGACCCACTACATTTTTGCCAAACCATTCCTAGCATTTTGGTTCACCTACATTCGCTTTCGCTAAAGGAGTATTCAACCAATTCGATCCTTTTGAAAGCATACATAGCCTTTCGAAACGGTTAAGGCCACCCTCACCTAAGAAAAAAGAACTACACACCCATTACCATATAGGTATAAGGTTCTGAATTAGATGGAGGAGAACTTCCGAAAGAGTCCATGTGCAACAAAGCCTTTTTAGGTGTTTAGACTCATTTGAAGCAAAAGGAGGACTTGTTTCGACAGCGTTTAAGGTTAGCACCCAAATCGACTTATGCGGCATATCAAAATTCAAGACAAAATCACATCTGTAGACCTTTTGATGAGTTTAAAAGCTATCAAGCAGCACCTGTCGATGAAGTCGAAAGGAAGCAAAGCAAAGGGGAAACCCAGCTTCAAGCGGCAATAGAATAATAACTAAAACCTTTTTGACCAAGTCGAAAGGCATGGCTCAGGGACAATCACGAATGTAAAAAGACTGACCTTTCGAGCGCAACGAAAGTTCGATGTCGAAAGGTCTCAAACCCGCACTTATAAATATAACCCCAGGGGTCAGTTATGGGGGATCAGATTTCTTTCACTTCCCACTTGTATTTTCCTAAGTTTATAAACTCTAATTCTCAAAATCAAATTGGGGATTTGGTCAATTTATATAATTGAGTTCAATAAAAAAGAGTATTGTGATAATCGCATTTACTTAGCAGTTTAGATTTCCTTATTTATCATAAAAACGTTAATCAACAGTTGAGTTGATCGAGAGGAGACCCTTCGACAAAGTTGAAACGCTTAGTTTACTTATTTCCTTGAAGATTTAGCTCAAATCTATTAAATTTCAAATGTTGCCCCTTTTGATAGAGTCGATACCCTTCCAGCCCTGCTATCCATGGCTTTCTTTAGGTCCCTATCCTTAGCTATCTTAACAGTTCGAAAGGTGGTTTCGACAAGAATATAACCCAGCCGATTTGAAAGGATTTCCTATAGAAGAAGTTAGCCTTTAGACTATGTTGAAAGGTACCAAAGACGCATGTTAATAACCATTTCCAGCCTTTGGAAAGCTTGAAACTTTCATTCCTTCCAAAGGAGGTTTCGAAAGCATTACTCATACTTCAACTTCAAATTTGGGGTGTTCACTAGTTTTTTGTCAGCATTTTTGGCGCTAGAGGGAGGGGTCGAACCTCCAATCCCTGACAAATTTCATCTCAGATTAAATGCATAAAGTCAGTCATTTAAAAGAAGAAAACTGATAAGAGCAAGGAGTAATAACAACAATCCAAACGAAGAGGCTTCTTCATAGTCAACTTTGAAAGATCACATGGTCTGAAATTCTAATTTAGGGAATACAGAAGTTGGACAACCCTCAACCCTAACGAAAATGGAAAACAATATGATCGGGGTCCAGAATCAACAACCACAAATGATAAAAATACAAGAATATCCTAAAAGAGCCCATCTTAGGAATCAATAAGAATTATGGAAATGGAGGATGAAGAGCGACTTCCAAATGAGGTAGAGAATCAAGAGTGAAACCAAGAATGTCAAGTTAAAAGATCCCTCGAGCAATACAATAGCCCAGTCCAAGAAAACAACAAAAGCAGCTAAAGAAATGAAACGGACCAAAAACGTCCTACACCAAATAATGATGAATTCATTTACAAAAAAGGGGATTTTTAATCCAAAAGAATATGTTATCCTACAAAAGTATGCCTTTTTCGAAGAAATAATGGCACCAAATCTTCTCCCACACATCCAAATTCCTTCACTAAAATGATTGAACAACTGATCCAGATGACCATCTTGTCATCTTTGAAAATTGGATGAACTTATACAATGCTCCAAAGGCAGTTCATTGTAAACTTTTTCCCATTACTATTCAGGGAGCAGCTATCAAATGGTATAGGGGTTATCAAATGGAAACCACCTATTCTTGGGAACAATTTACTTGCGACTTCATGGCCCAATTTTCTATATTCAGAGATGCAACTATGGAGTTTAGCTTGCAAGCAACCATCAAATAAAAGCCAAGGGAACTACTTAACGAAAATTTGAACACATTCAGTGTAAAACAATAAGGGTAGAAAGTACAACTAATAGAGAAAAGCTTATGACAGTTCGATCAGGGCTGATTGAACAAACTACTTTCTGGAAAGATCTTTATATCAATGGATGCAATGATCTACAATACTTCTTTCTTCAAGCTGAGAAGTTTATTCCAATAGATCATATGCACCATGTTAAGAAAGAATTCCACCGTGAATCCAAGGATGAGAAATCTGATTGTAAGCATCTTGAGAAGAGGCCAAGGGAAAGTGAAAACTCGAAGAGAAGTAGAAGAAGGAATTTCAAAACAAATTATGCAGTCCTAAACAAACCCCTCTCTGACATATTCTCTAAGATGATAGGAAGCGAGAATTGTACTGCTCCTCATAAGGTTCAAAGCGCTCCAGAGTTAAATAAAGGAGGAAGTTACTATGAATACCATAAAGAAAATGGACATGAAACCGATGAATGCCGTATCTTAGCAGAGTTCAAGGCATGATCAGGGAAGGATTCTTAAAAGAGTTCGTCAAAGAAACCTGAATGATATATTATTCAAGCTGAAAGGAGAGCAGCGTAGGAAATTCTAAACGCAGATTCCTATCAAATCATGAAGTTTCACCGCATTAGTTCAACTATGAACTATTTTTCCCACTTTTCCTATCCTTTTAACTCAATTTGTATTTTCATTCATACTTAGATTTGTATCGTGCATTAACTATGTATTGATTAAAGTTTAAGTGCTATTACAGTAAAACAAAACCAGACTAAAGCATTCAACATACTCTTAGAGTACAACGAATTCCTGGCTACTTGAAAAGGAACAACACAAATTCCAGATACGGGGCAATTATCAATATTTCGGTCAATGTAAGACAAAGGCTCCCCTCCAAGAAATATTAGATCCCTGTCAAATCCAACATCAATTTAAGAGAAAGTATATATATACACTAACTCTACTTTTAACAAATAATTTTAAAAAAAAATTCTCAAACATATCTTCTTAAGAAAACTATTTTCAAATTACCCCACAGCTTGGGAGAAAATAAATTCCTATTTGTTCTAAAAGCTGGTTTATGCAAACTATTTGAGATATCATATAGCATTAATGAATGCATACCAAAGACTTCAAACTAATCAAATTCAAAGTTTTCTAAAAGTTATGGGCAGATAAAAGCCTATTTGTACTTTTTCAAGATAGATTTTGGAATCGTCAAAAGTTTGAAACTCAAATTAAAGAATCCTATTCTCAACTAAAAGACTGTTGGTTCATGAATCATACCCTTCCAATCTCCTATTTGAGATCTATGTCTCTATTATGAGAACAGCAGGAAAGTTCTTGCAAAAGACCACAATAAGAAAAATTCTTTTATCAAAAGGATTCATGAGTCCAAACTATTTTTCCAAAAGGTACCCCCTCAATATATTAGAAAGGTTAAATTATAAAATTCTTTCTCTCAAAGGAGGCTTCATTTTAATTGGCTAAAAATTATTTTCATAGACAAATATTCAAGCCTACGATGCTATTCCGTAGCACCTCCTAGAGGGAGGGATATAAGCTCGCGACGCTATTCAGTGGCGCCTCTTAGTGGGAGGGACATAAAACTACGATGCTATTTCGTAGCATCTCCTAGAGCGAGAGATAGAACCCTTAACGTCAAAACAACCTCTTAGGGGATGGTTTAGGATAGCACCCATTAGCAACCTTCTAGAGGAAGGTCAGCTGGGCATGCACAATATCCCTTTGAGACAAGGGAAGACCAAGAGGAGGCTCTCTAAATAATGGACTAAGATGTCCAATCCCAAGAGTAGGCTTATTAGACTGCGGACTAAGACGCCCAAGCCCAGAGGAGGCATCAAACAAAAGAAGAAAGACAAAGATGTCTGCAAGTTAAAACAAAAGGTCAAAACTGAAGAGAATAAAGGGTTAAAGAAAGAAATCTATCTATCAACTAGGACAAAGTTGAAATCCTCAAGAGGGATACATACAGAGGCAACATGACAAAGATGTCCAACACTATAATAAAAAAAAGGCAAAGAGTCCAAAATCACAACCAGAAAAGACAAGATATGGATTGACGGATCTTAGAGCATCCAATACTTGAAGAATAATTACCACATCAAAGGGCTAAGATACACGCATCTTGAGAAGTAATATGAGACAAGAAAATGGATAAAATTGATTCCTATCATGATACCAAAGGTTAAGATCTATACAAAAGCCAAACTAATGGAATATACAACAAGTTATACTAATGATAGTAAAAACTTCACTTGAAGATTAGATTGAGTAAGCCACTCTAGAATCCCTAGAAATAGGATAGTCCCATAAAATAAGAGAAACTCTATCAATATATAAGGAACCAATATTCCACATGATTACAAGGCTTTGTAGATAAAACCCAACTATAATATAGTAGAAACTTTACTAACCCATATGTCGATGAATTTGTTGTTTGGATTTACTGAATTTACTATGGCTAGAAAAATTTCTAATTTTAGAATTGGATGAATTTCTAATAATCTATTTGTCAGATGAGATCCTGAAATTATTTTGGTTCAATTCTCGATTACGTGGTTCCATTGATGAATTTCCGTAGTGATTTCTTATTAAGTTGTTGGTTACGTAAATTTTCAATTTCCTCATTGACCTTTATGGCGATTCATGGACTTTACATGTTGCAATTCCCTATTGAATTATCTCGATGATTTCCAATTGATCTTCATAATTTATTAACTTCCTTTAGTGAGTTTGTATGACAATTTACGGATTTCCCATTGATTTGCTGATTTTGAGTTGGAATGGACAAATTTCTTATTACATTTTTGGATACTTGGATTTTTTAGTCCCCTTTTTTATAACAATCTCATGATTTAATGGAATTCAAGTTCTCTTGCTAATTCTTATGGTGATTGATAAATTCCACATTTTAAATTTCTTTATTTGTATTTTTGATGATCCGTTTTTAAGCTTTTGACTCCATGAATTTTGAACTTACATATTGCTTTCATAACAGTTTGTGGATGTCTACTTTCTTTATTTGGTGTTTGACAATCCCTTATGAGATTTCTAATTTAGAGAATTTCAAATTCCCTTGTGAATCTTTATGGTGATTTGTGAATTTTGCATTCTTAATTTCCTCAATGGATTTGAGATGATCTCCTATTGGATTTCTAGTATAATGAACTTCAAATTATCTTGTTGGATTTTATAATTATTAACGAATTTTATGCTCCTCATTTCCTTGCTTACATTTTAGTGGTCCACTGCTTGTTTTCTGATTCAATGAACCCTGCACTTCCTTATGGATTTTGATGAAGATTTATGGTTTTCATATTCTCGATTGCCTTATCAGAGCTTTGGATCTTTGGTTTTATAAATCCAAAATTTCCTATGTAACGTCCCGCCTTTTCGCACGCTTTAAATCGACACACGTGCCAGTTCAAACCATATGGAAGGGCGGTTTGTTATAGGGTAAATAAGAAAAGCAAAGAAGAAAAACAAAATAGTATCTTGCAGCGGAGCGATAAAATATAATAATCAATATACAGTTCATAAAACAGTTTACAAAACATTTGATTTTTCTTTATACAATAAATATCAGAGTTCACATACCAAAGGATAATAACAATGCAGCGGAATAAAATGGTGTAGAGGAATAATATAGTAGATAATAGTAATATAAATCTTCATCCTCGACCTCCAGAGCTAAAGTCTTTGAATCCTGAAATGCTCAGGCTGACCCGAGCGAATTGGAAAGACAAACACTCGAGTCGGAAATAAAATATCTTATGTGAGTTAAATTAACAGAAATAAATATGAGTGCAGTAACTTAGAACATGCTCGGAATTCACATCTCCTAAGGATCCGTTAAACTATTTACTATGTAGTAATATTTCGCTATTATAATAATGTCTAATAGTAAAATAAACTTACTTTTTTCTCAGCATTAAGGGGTTACCCATATAGCCCTTAACACGTAATAGTTCTAGTAGTCCATCCAATATAATGGTCCCTCCTGATCGGGAAGCCACCATAGGATACCACACGGGCTACGGGAGAAATCCAAACTCGTACAAGGCGCGATAGGGTAGGTGACACGGCACAACTAGGCAATGCCAGGGTAGATATACCAACTACGCTTACGGGTCGGTGGTAACGAGTAGCACGCAGCTACCGCCCACCTCGAGCCACACCCCCAAATAAAAAAAATCAAAAGTGGCCACCGAATAAATCCAAAAGTCAAAGTATAATATCGAAGGGATGTGTCCGACCAAAGGTGCTAACTCATTAACCCGTCGATCGCTCCTGTTTTAGCCACCTTATGCCAACTCCCGGGTGTTGGGTCCACTTATTTACCTCAAAGGAAATGTCGCCACCATCCTACTTCACTCTGGAATCTCCACCGCGTACACGGTTGTTAAAGTGGTTTTCGGAGTTGGCAGAGAGTATGACAACTTCCGATCCGGATCTCTTTAACAACCAATCGTTATTATAACACTGTGGTCTGTTCAAAATAGTTTATACTTTTTAAAACTAGAATATAATATCCATTTCAAAACCATATAATTATGATATCATTTCCGCTTTAATAAAACCCAATGAATATGATATCATTTCTATTTCAAAATATATCACTTTCCAAAAATCACAGCCCTTTCAATCTATATATCTTGAAACCCATAGCTTTGAAACATAACTTCAATTACTTAAATGGTTTAAATATTAAATTACTTTATATAATAAAATAGCTTCATTAATTTCACAAATAAATTTCAAATTCCGATTTGAACCTCCAAATAAACCATTTCAAATTCAATACACTACAAAGCTCAAATATTCAATATTTCAAAACTAAACTTTATAATTCCATATAAATCAAATTCAATTACTATTGTTTAGATTTGAAATGTTTACTTAATAAATCCAATACCATTTAAGTAAAACCTTTAAACTTCAAATAACAGGATATTCTTTCAATTTAATTAACTTGATAATATTCATATGAATCGGCTTGATATTCTTTTAAGTCCTCTACCAAAAATCAAGTTAAAAAAAAATCATACCTTTTAAAATCTCAAATTTATTTAAATTTCAAATCAATTTTATTCGAGGATAATGCTTAAATACTTTAATTCAATCAAATTCATATTTTCTCTCAACCTCAATTTTCATTAAGTCATTATAAACTCTATAAACAAAATTTAAATAAATACTCAACCGTATAATATCTTAATAAAATCAACTTTTATTATTAAACTTCTTTTATACTTTTAAACCAACTTTATACATAGCTTAAAACCAAGAAATAATTTTTTTTATATAAAATAACATTTATAATTATCCAAATCAATATCTCATCAAACCGTATTTTTCTTCATAAACCATAGAAAATCATTTCAAAATACTTTTATATATAAACCGCGGTGCCTGTATATAATTTTCTATCTTATGGTCAAGTGAAACGAATATTCATCATTTCAATCCATAATTTAAAAATAAAAATTACGGTTATATATCATTTCAAACCGCAATCCCGAATGAAATGAAAATGCATAATAACTTGCAGTTTATAACGATATAAATACAGCATCCATTCATCCAATATCAACCAGCAACCACTTATCACAATCATCATCCAATTCAACAATAGCATCAATATAGAACGGATAATAAACAACAGGTATTAACTAGCAGTTTATATTAAATTAGATAACTGTTTAACTGGCAATTTATGCAATAATAAACAAATAATAATTTAGCTGGCAGTTTATATGCAATGAATAATTAAATAACAATTTAATTTAATAAATGCAATTTAACTGAGAGGATGATTGAAATACGCCAAACAATCATAGATAAATTTTAAATCACATCAAAATTTAATTTAACAAACATAAGAAATTTTAGAAGTTGTGAGTGGGTTAAAACACTCACCTTTTGAATTTAAATTGAACTTAAATTCAATTTAAACCCAAAAATTTGACAGTCTCCGAATTCACCCAAACCAGAGTCTTAAAATCCAGAATTTCAATGTGATCCTAACAAAAGAAACCGCGTGTAAATCGGATATCGTATGTGAAAGATATACGTATAAATGCGTTTGAATTTCAATTATAAAAATAAAAACAAAAAAAGAACACTTTACATCTCTTGGCCACATCATCTATTCATCTTCCAGCAACCACACGCACGCCACAGTACACACGAACCCAGGAACACCACAAACCCTAGCCACTGATTCGACGGCAATGATTCAGACACCGCATCGCTAGCCAGAGGCGGCGCCGCGACCCACGACTCCTCTCGAGCCTCGCGACAACCCCCAGGTCACGCTTGTCGATCGACGAACTCAGATCGTGCCAAAAATGTACACATCCGCCGCTACTTTTGTAACCCTAATTAAATTTTTCTGCTCGATCCGACCGTTAACTCACCGCAAAACCTACATGGATGCGATCACCTCGGTCCTCTCTACAAAACCCAGAAAGGAATTGATGATCTGACACCGTTCATCGACGCGCGATGAAAGGCCGAGAATGTTTGCTCGATTCCTGGCCACATCGAACCTCGAATTGAAAAACGAATTGCAAATCTGAGTTGCACTCTTCGAGAGCTTCGAATCCGTATATAATTTGCTATATTTTATGGAGTTTGAAATTTGGCTTTGGATTGAAATTTGATTTGTGTTTGGATCTAGAATTTGTTTGTCTACCATTGAGGAGGAGAGATAGTTGAAACATACGTACAGACAAATGAGAATTAGGAAGGCTAGGGTTTATAGCAGGATATTTATAGAGAAAGTTGAAATTAGAATAGATGGATCGGATAGAATATACGTGTTAACGACAAAGTGGCCCTAAAAGCCCGTTTGGACTACGGAACGAAATTGGGTTAACCCATATATCAAAATAGGTGTTTAAAAATATTTTAAACGTGAAGGAAAAAATTTCACGTCCGAATTCCATCATATGTGAAGTTATGACAAAATCAAATTATTTCGAATTGATTTCAATTTAATTGATTTCAAGGCGTTTCGAGTCCGTACGATCAAACGACAAGTCCGATCGATACGAAACTTGAAATCCTACAATAATTCACTGTTACGGATCCAATGAAACTTGTTTCGTCGAAATCCGAGTCAGTGGCCAAAATGGCGATTTTTATATTAATTAAATAAATTAAAAATTCATTAATTAAATCACTTTTTCAATTTCACTTTAAAAATTTACAAATCTTATCAGTTTTGTTTTCTTGAACAATCTCAATGATTTAAACCAATTTAGATGTCAATTAAATGTTGATTCAATCATAAATTTCAGCATAAATTCAAATTTCATTATATTCATCAATTATAAATTAACCTTTCAATAATTCCATTGAATTCACTATTCATTCTTATCATTCAATCCATTATAGTCAAATGGATGAAATTAACATTGGATTCAAAGCTATTACATAAATATTTTCCAATTTCAACTTAATTTTCAATTAACGCAATAATAAATGTTTAATTCTACTTAATTGCAGTAAACTCAATTACCTTAATTCTTTACATTCAAATGAATTAACAAATCTTGATTTACAATCTTTACATTAACCAATAATTATACTATAAATGGAATTTTCATTATCTCCAATTATTAATTACCATAAGTTAAGATCTTAACATTTGTTCCATAAATTTATTTGCACTAAATTAGTTACTGCATTAATTCTTATTTATTTAGCATTATGGTTCATTTAATTCTGATTGATTTCTAATTTTATTAAAATTTGATTTCTCATTTCGATTAATAGACTAAATAAACGGGCAACACATTATTGTCGCCATCATTTACTTCTAACTGCATTTATGAGTTTATTGTTTACAGACACAAGTTACTCATTTACATAAATTTCAATTTCGTAATCACATTCAATCTATTATGTATTACCTCATTGGTTTATATACTTTGAATTCATTCAATCACCACTAATTGAGTCAATTACTTCAATTGCTTTCGAACTAAAATTTTTATGAACTAAACAAATAGGTAACTTATCCAATTGTAACCATTAAAATTTAATTAACTTTAAGTTTATTACTTTCAAGCAAATAATATGATTACTTATAGAACATTGACTTTTATTCAATAATCATTTATTGTAATTCAAATTCATTAATTTATTAAATGCTTAAATTTATTTCCCTATATCCAATTTGTTACAACTTTACTTACATTAACACTGTTTCCCTTATTTTGGTTATTATTTCACACATAGATCACAAATTTACATTCCTTTATACTACCTTATGAAAACAATACACACTCCTAATACTTTATTGCATTTATTGGAATCAAATTTCCAAATTTACTAGATACAACAAATTATGACCTTACAGTTATTTCAATTAATTGGGATTGCGTAAAATTAATTATTTATTAACTTACATTAACATAATTGCATTAATTTACCTTCAGTTACAAATAAATTAATACACTGATTGCATTGTTTATACTATATTCCATTTAAAACTAAGTCATAACATTTGAATTATTATATTAAATTGGAATGTTCATTCAAGTTCATAAATTATTAACTTACAATAACGTATTTCCTTAATTTACATCCAATTATTGTTAATCATGTTTTATTACATTAATCAATCCAATACTTATCTCAAATTCCACATATTCAATGTATATCTAGGTATAAACCTTTCACTACTTCATTTATTAGGATTTTATTCAAAATACTAATAAATAGTTTTTATTACCATTGCTATATTTTATTTTCGCGTTCATTTCAACATTAATTATAAAAAAAATTATTTCCACTAGATTTAATTACACACATCTTATATAATTAACAAATTTATTTATCAAAATTTACGGGTCGTTACATCCTATTTCATTTTCATGAGGATTCGTGAATTCCATATTCCAGATTTTTGAATTGAAATTCTTGATGAAAGCTTATTGAACTTCTGGTTTAGCAAGTTCTAAAATCTCCCTGTGGGTATCAATGACGATTTGTGGATTTCGTATGCATAATTTCCTCATTGGATTTTACATGACCTCATGTTAGTTTTTAGATTTTATGGATCTTAAATTTCTTTGTGGATTTTGAAAACAATTTACATATTTCTTATTTTTGATTTCCTTATGGGACTCTTATCGGACTCCTAATTTTTAGAATTCTATATTCTACTATTGAATTTTATGGTGATTTGTGAATTTTTCATTGAATTTGAAATTAGGTTTTAGTGCAAAATCTACATATCATAAGTGGCATCATTATTAAACTACTTACTACTTTTTCACTAAATAGGAATTACTAACCAATAGTATAAGGATTAAAATAAAGTTATCTTAAAGGGATGAGGTAAGGTCACCGAAAGCACAAAATTGATATCTAGTGGTTGAAGGAGGCTTAACTCAAGGAGAGGAACTGCCTAGAGTGCATGGTAGATTTTCTCCAAAGGATCATTTATTTGAGTCAACGTCTACACATCAGGTGATATAATTCCACGTTTTCAATAAAGGAAGCTTAATCATGTATATTTCATAATACTTTATTCAAAAATGCTACTGATCAACATCTTGAACATTAACTACATATGTTTACGAGTACTCATTAAGGTCTCACAACAAGGTTACAATCTTAATAGAGGTGTTTATCTATTTCGCATGAAATATAGAAGGAATTTCCTTGGAGTTTTTTCCTAAAGAACAAAAGATTCTTTCATACAATGGGGAAGGGGGCTAAATGTTATCCAAAAAATATTTTCAGGAATAAAAGTATCAAAGAAGGAACATGGAAGCATTGATAAGAATCAGAAAGCACCAAGATAGTCTAGTTAAATGTAGCTTCCGACAATGATGTAGCAGCGCTAACAGTAACTTTCAAGTAGGATAGAGGGATGTTTCGACTGTGTCAAAGGAGAGCTTTCGATAAGGTCGGAGGCTACCTTTCGAAGGCGATAGCAAGCATGTTAGTAGCATCCAAATCACTCAAATGTACACCTCTCGTGGGCAACGGATAGAAGAAACACTACATTTTTTGCCAAACCATTCAAAACATCTTGGTGTCACATTCATTTGCTTTTGCCAGAGAAGTATTTAACCAATTCGACCTTTCGAAAGCATACATAGGCTTTTGAAGCGATTAAGGCCACCCTTACTTAGGAAAAAAGAACTAAACGTCTGTTACCATAAAGGCATAAGGTTTCGAATTAGATGGATGAAAGGCTTTCGAAAGAGTCCATGTGCAACAAAACCTTTTTAGGTGTTTCAACTCATTCGAAGCGAAAGGTGGACATGTTTCGACAGCATCGAAGGCTAGCACCCAAATCAACTTATGTGGCATATCAACATTCAAGACAAAAGTACATTAGTAGACCTTTCGATGAGGATGAAAGCTATCAAGCAGCACCTATCGATGAAGTCGAACGGAAACAAAGCAAGGGGGAAACCCAGCTTCAAGCGGAACTACAAGAATAACTAAAACCCTTTCGACCAAGTTGAAAGGTATGGCTCAGGGGACAATCACAAAAGCAGAAAGACTGACCTTTCGACCGTGTTGAAAATTCGGTGTCGAAAGGTCCCAACCCGCACATATAAATATGACTCTATGGGTCAGTTATGGGGGGATCAGATTTCTTTCACTTCCCACTTGTATTTTCCTAAGCTTTTAAAACTTAATTCTCAAAATCAAATTGGGGATTTGGTTAATTTTTATAATTGAATTCAATAAAAAGAGGATTGTGATAATCACTTCACATAGCAATTTAGATTCCCTCACTTATCATAAAAACGTTAACCGGTAGTTGAGTTGATCGTAAGGAGCCACTTCGACCAAGTCAAAACCCTTAGTTTCTTTATTTCGTAGAAGCTTTAGCTCAAGTCTATTAATTTGCAAGAGTTACCCCTTTCGACAGGGTCAAAACTATTCCTGTAACGTCCCGAAAATTTTCGACTTTCGAAAATTCAACATCGATACTCACTTTATCGACTGCCGAGAAATCGAAGGCCGAAAACCCAAAATGTTATGGTTTAAGAAAAGAAAAGATAGAGAAGAAGAGAGGTAGAAGATAGAAAATGGAGAGAAAAGAAGATAGAGAATATAACGGAACAGAAAACAACAGAACAACATCAGAATCTCACAATTCGCAGCGGAACAACATATAATAATAAATGAATAATCTTTAACAAAGAACTATATCAGTTATTACATTACATCACATTTCATTACATCATATCATCAGAGTGTACAACAACAACAACAAACAGTGCAGCGGAAAAAGAAATACTATATACTGGTAATACGCCATGCCATCCATCTTGCATCCAGCAACTCCAGAATATCCTGATAAACCTAACTCTTGACTGCCCGTGTGGAAATTGGTGGGCACCCAGAGTTTAGGAAGGAAAACAATAAACTCCGAGTCAGTCATGTGACTGGTGTGAGAACTCAAAATAGTTTATTTATCTTTAAAATCAAAGTAGAAGAATATTTTTAAAGTCAATTCGCAATGCTTTTAAAAATGAGACTACCATAAGGCCTCCCGCACACACACACAATGCAAACGCAGAATCGGAGGAGATTTCTCCTTATGATAGTCAAAGATGCTTGATACGCATTTAAAAGACACTTGATATTATTATTAGTGCATAGTGTAGGAAAAATTCATTTCGAAAGTAGAATATAATTCTTAGCCAGCATAGACATTCCGAACTATGCCTACTATAGCTACCATCCAAACAGTGGGGCACCACCATAAGTGAATGATAGGTTCTACAACTAATACCGTACAAGATCGTATTGTTTCTTTGGATTTCCAACGAATGATCAGGCCAAGGAACTTCCCATTGCCACATGAGAATGCCTCTGGATGGACATCCCCGAGAACCAAACCGGATCTCTACCAACACAAGGCCGGGTTACCCCTAACTGAGTAACAACTGACCGAATATGCCATCCCCCGGTCCTTTGGGACCTTTCACCGAGCGCTCGTAATCAATTCACACAATCATAAAGTGTTTTCAACATGAGTAAGTATCTGGGCTCCATACCATGATACCACCCTTTTCCAGAAGGAAATGCACATATCCTAAAGGGCGCTACCCCTCATAACCTTGCCGCATCTTTCCTGTTTTGACCATTCACGAGGTGTGAGGCTCGACGAAGTCACATCCACAAAAACATACTTTATACAAAAGCCATGCTTTGGGTCAACAAATGATCATAGAAATGATCACCAGGATAGACGATCAAATAAACGATCCTATCACAAATAATCAACACAATGATCATTTACAGCAACACTCAGCATGTCACGTTACCAAATTGGGAATATATCGCTGATAACCTTCAACTACATAACCTCTGAGCTCGTACGTCTCAGAGAAGGGTGTTAAGCTAAAAGAATAAATTCTCCGCCACCAACAGAAATATATTTGAAAGAAATCTGCTTTATATCTCAATTTGTAACGTCAGACATACAATCCATACAAGTCTGTTCCGGGCTCGAACAGAACCGAAGGCACTTCTCACGAAGCCCTTGCAATCCGGGTATTCACAATCCCGATCGAATTTCTCATCACTTAGGGAATCTCTATACCAGGAGCTACCCAGTGCAGAGACAATCGATAGGTCATCCTATCGCTTTCGCAAATACCCGGTCTTCAACACCGGTCATCAAATGCAATTCATAACGACGTATCACATATTCGGAATGGGTTATACGACCCCATGGTCCTTTCCCGGTTAACCCGAATAGTGAGCGCTTATTCAAAAATAAGTGTGGCATTCAAATTCAAACAAATCACATCAATTACCCATTCAAAGGGAAATATTGATAGTCGGTTATTGAACTATCAATGGATATGCACAACATCACCAGATTCCAAATAATTTTCCAAATTATTTATTTTCCAAAATTATCTTTACTAGATATATAATTTCACACTTCAAAAATAAATCAATATTTATTTTTAAACAAATTCCACTTCCTTTTATAAATTCCATAGTGAATTTACATTCCAAAATATCCATGCATATACGATTTCAATTATTCATTTCAATTTATCTTCAAGAAGATAAATTCTCTAATATTCACTTTATATTGGAAAACATTTCCATACTTATTTATTAAGTAATTCACAAATTTTATTTATTTTAAACACTTGGAAAATATTCAATATACTTAAATCGAAATTAAGTATATATTTCATTCTTTAAGGAAATCATTCACTTAAACATATTTATTTGGGCCAAAACGAATGTTGCGTAAAACATCGTTACGACGTCCCAAAATCACTAGTATAAGGATTCGAATTTAAAATAGATATATAAATCCCAATACTATACAAAAACATTTCCTTTCAGAAATTATTTACTATAACAATAGTGCTATAGTCCATCATTTCCTTTTATTTCTCGAAAACGTCTATTTCAACAATGAATGTTGAAATCTATGATTTCGAATCTTAACACCTTTTAAAAACATCGTTAGATCGTTTTAATTCTATTTAAAATATCACATTCTAAACATTTTCTTTAACATATTATTCACTATTCAAAAACGTGAATATACTACGTTAACAATTTTCATCCTTTTATATTCATTTTATTTTAAAGGATTATTCACTGTCAAAAACGTGAATATAACTCCATTAATAGGTTTCAACAATTTACTTATCAAAATAAGTCGTTTACTAATTTATAAAACTACGTTTATAAATTCCTTTTCTATTTATTTTATAACAACTCCTTTTATAAATTCCTTTATTAACCTATTCGATTTATAACTCAATTATAAACCAAAAGTTCACATTATAAGTTAAATGCTTATAAAACGATTATTTTACAAAATCGTTCTTTTAAACTTCATAATTATAAATCTTATAACTTATAAGATTAAATTATTTATCCAAATCTATTCTTTCAATAACTTTACAAATTTTATAAACCTACTGCTTATAAAATTCCATTTATAACTTCACCGTTTATAATTCTATGAATTTCTTTCATTTATGAAATTCATTCACAACTCATTCTAACAGTTATAAAAACTCGTTTTATACTTCAAATATTTCAATTTATAAATATCCATTTATAAATCTCTTATATAAGTCAATTCATATTAATATTTTAAAACGTCTTCAAAGTCCTTTATAATTTCATTTCTATTTTGATTTATAAAATAATCAAATTTTATAAATCCTATATTTCAACTTTTCATAATAAATTCAAAAATCCCGATTAAACTATTTTATAAAATCATTAACTCCATATTTTCAAAAATCAATCTTTAACCGTATTTCTCAAAATCATAATTTTTATAACTTTAAAAGTTATAACATTTATTATTTAAAATGGATCAATTCAAAAATATTTTATCAACGTTTTCTTTCAAAAATCACTTTGAAATCCTTTTAAAATTCCAAAATTTGGTCCAATGATGCTACATACCAAATAGTCAATCACGACAACAACGATATCATATATCGATATGATAATCCATCAAATATCAAAATATCTGAATTCAAATAAAAACTGTTGAGGAATCCAGTTGGATCCCTCCAACCTGTTTTCCTGCATCCACAAACATTAGCACAATACCAATTTCGCTCCAGTACGAAATTATCGCGGTATATGGGATTTAAAATATTATCCGCTTAATAGACGGCGCAATAGGGTCTCATCCGCTACACAAATGCGGGAAATCAATAACTCCAATATATACATATGCCAATATATATATTGCTATTATATATAATACCAATTTCACTGTTTATGAAATATTCACGGTATATGTTTTTAATAAATAACATCTGCTTACTAACGGTGCATAATGTCTATTTTAACAATCAATAGATATCAATCATCATTCAAACATGCATTCAAATATTTTAAATATAACTATTTAAAATAAAATCGAAACCGATTCGATTGAGTGAGAAGTTCTCACCTTGATTTTAATTCCCGTTTTAGCGATTTATTTCGAATAAAATTAAACGGATGTTTAATTTTATCCAAAATTCTCACTAACTCCAAACGACTCTAATCCAGTTTCATCGCGTAGTGCTCGTCCATACGATTCCAACGCAACTGGTTTCGCGCGTTTTCGACCTCGTATGAAAAAGTTATGCATTTTATAAGTTACACGATTTTTATTTATATAAATTCACACATTTTATTTTATATTTTATAACCTAACAACCTCATCACCGTTAGATCTCCCTCCCGTGCATCATGACCGCACACCCCTTCTTCCCAACTCTTCGTTCACGCGCGTCCAACTACAGATACAAGCCGAACCCATGCTCCAATATTAGGTTTTAATCTTGCTTCTCCATCACCAACCTATATCTCGATCAGAGAGTTCCATCGCGTAGCTCGTCCATCACTCCATCACCGCCCCCAAACACGAGCAAGCTCGGTCGTGTTTTTCTACCTAGAAATGCGTGCGAACGCAAGGGGAACGCGGCCACATAACTCACAACATACAACTCCATTCGCGATCATATCCGTTGAACTTGTAGATCTTGATGCCCTCTTCAATTTGTTAGTTGAAAGTTTTCGAAATCATTGAGTCGATTGGGAGATAATTGGAGCAGAAGCTTGTGAATTTCTGGCCATAGATAATGGGGGTGACGGCTACAAGATGAAATTAGGGTTTTGTTATTAATTTTGAGAATTATGGGGGTATTTATAAGGAACCGAACGAACACTATTCATCCGGAATTTCCAAACTCCGATTCACCCGCCGTAACCAGCGTTTCTAGGGTTTACCCTACGTTCCGGACACAATGGAAAAGGTTTCGGAAGCTAATTCGGACATCTGTGCGAGTTATGGCTATAAACGTTCAATTTGAATTAAACCGATTTAAACGATTTTTTAGGCGTTTTAATTTGTATCGGACAAACAGTAAATCCAATTGACACGAAATTTGAAATCTTACAATAATATCACATTACGGATCCGATGAAACTGGTTTCGTCGAAATCCGAGACTGTTTGAAAAATGGCTATTTTAACTCGCCAAATTAATATTAAAAACAATTCGATGCGTTTCGAGCTGCCACGATCAAACGGTAACTCCGATTGCTACGAAAATTGAAATCCGGTAATAACTAACTATTACGGATCCAATGGAACTGGTCTCGTCCAATTCTGAGACTGTTCAAAAATTGACTATTTTCACTAGTCGATTTAATATTAAAATATTCAATTTTCACAAATTAACTTTTAATTCGATTTTAAAAGTTCTAAAATATCATTCTAACTTCAATATGATAAAATAAAATTTTACAAATCATTTTCAATCATATTTAACCCAATTTTCAATTATTTCCATAATTTAACATATTAAATTATCGATTTAATTATCCAATTAAATCCAATTATTCAAATTAAATTTCATTCGACTTATAAATTCACTTATTAATATTTAAAATTAATTAAATATTCAAATTTTTATTACTAAAAATCCTGGGTCGTTACAATTCCTGCCCTACTATTCACAGCTTTCTTCAAGTCCCCATCCTTAGCTATCTTAGAAGTGTTGAAAGGTGGTTTCGACAGGAATATAACCCAACCGATTTGAAAGGATTTCCTGTAGAAGAAGTTAGCCTTTCGACTATGTCGAAAGGCACCAAAGATGCACGTTAATAACCATTTCCATCCTTAGAAAAGTTTGAAACTTTCATTCCTTCGAAAGGAGGTTTCGAAAGCATTGCTCCTACTTCAACTTCAAATTTGGGGTGTTGACCAGTTTTCTTGTCAACACTTGTCGACCCCTGTGAATCAGAGCCGGCCTACCCCTCTAACATGATAAGCCATGTTACGTCATCCCTTATGTACCAGCTATGAAAACCTATTCCAGACCATGGCCCCACCTATGCAAGCAAACCAAAACTGTAAATACCGATTCTAGATCGAGAAATGATGCTCCTAATGGTAGCGAACCATATATCTCCGAAACATATCCTATATTTTAGTCATTACCTGATTATGAGGCTTGTGAGTTGACGATTACCATTTTCCACCCTTAGCAAATTTCCACTTCTAGCTTTAACACTGCAATCCAAGCACTATGCAATGCCTGCATTCATCCGTACAAGTTGTTTAGGATAAGAAAAAACTAAAGGCACTATTTCTACTACACCCATTTTTGAATCACTTTTAGGTTTAGTTGCAAGTTTCCCTTGCACTTGAATGAACTCCATCTTCAATTCCATCATCTTCAAGATGCTTCAATATGATGCATGAGTTAGATCGAAGAGGTTTTCAAATAGTTAATAATTATCTAACCTCGATCTTTTCGAAACAACATTCGATAGTTTTGGGTAAACTCAACAATTGTTCTTTAAAAATATACATACAATATATAAGAGTGGGGATTACCCCCTAATCGTTTAAGTGAGCGGATTTCCGTATCATTTGTCTTAGGAGAACAAAACGAGATTTATAAGCACAGTACAACATCATCGAAGATGACTATACCATATAGCTCACATATTTCTTCTAGAAATTTCCAATGTTATATTTTAGTCTAGATTTGGTAGTCGGTTATTTAACTATCAAATAAACAAACAATCAATCATTGCTTAAATACAATATGGAATCCACTAAGCCTCTATTAATTAATCTTCTTATAAATCAAATTACTTTCAAATCTTGATTCAAAATACCTTTACAAACGATATTGCACAAATCCCTTATGTTTCTTTCAATACCAAGAAAAACATTTGTATACTTATCTTACTGGTATAAGTATATTATAAAACATCCTACTTCCAATGGTTAGAAAATATATTCGTGTACTTATCTCAACGGTATAAGTATATTAACCAAAATTAATGGAGACTTCCCCTTTTCGAAATTTATATTTAAATAGGCCAAACAAATATCATTTAAAACATTACTTATTACAAACAAAACCACTATCCTTCGGTGTTAAGTATGAAAAGAAATGTTTCTGTACCACCATAATTAAGAAGGATAAGTTATCAAAAGCAAATCTCATTCTTTTATTAAAATTTCCTTTTTATAAGCCCATTTCATATTTACAAAGCCTTTTATAGATCTCTGAATTATTTTATAAACTTCCTTCATCAATCTTTAAAATGATTTATAAAATCTCTTTCTATTTACAAAACTCTTTCTATTACTAAGCTCTCTTTATAAACTCTTTACAAAAATCCTTTATTAAATCTTTTATGCATCCAATACTCATTTTTATACATTATATATATATATATATATATATATATATCAAACACAAACCTTCGTTATTCAAAATATCATTTACCAAGCTCCTTTAGGCAATATCATTTATAAATCCCCTTTATAAAACATCATTTGTAAATCTCCTTTATATAAAACCCCTTTAAGTAAACCCCTTTTATTAAATAGTATATTATTTATATACACCTTTAATGAATCACTTTATTAATTAAATCAAAATTTATTAAATCAAATAATTAACTTCAAACATCCTTTATAAAATAATTAACTTTAAATACCATTAATTAAATAATTAACTAGCAAACTTTAAACATCATTAATAAATTAATAAAATTCCTAAACACCTCAAATATGAGAGTTTCGCCTTTTAAAATTTGAGATTGATGGAAATTTGAAAACATATTTGTTACTTTACAAAATTTAAATTGCAAGTGAAGAGAGCGGAAAAGGAGGAGTGCAATTTATAAGCTGAATAGATGGGAGGACAACCATCCGATCAGATTCAAGTAAACGGTCGAGATCATCTCAGCAATACTAATAGGCAGGAAAGTTTTGTGCCGAAGCTATGGAAGATGCCGTAAACAGATGACTTGAAATGTCAAGGGCATCCCTTCTCCAAGCGGGGTGGGGGGCAAATGTTGCTACTAAAAATCACTTCCACCCTGTCGAAGTCCAAAATATTATGAAGGAGAGCTTCATAAAGAGCAATAGTGATAGCAAGACCTTTCGAAAGAGTCAAAGTGATTCTTCTAAAAGTATTAAATGAATTATGGGCTTCCGAAGGGGTTAAAAGAGGTCAAGACTACCCTTCTGCT
The DNA here is from genome assembly GCA_030765085.1 of Allium cepa. Lineage (NCBI taxonomy): Eukaryota > Viridiplantae > Streptophyta > Magnoliopsida > Asparagales > Amaryllidaceae > Allium > Allium cepa. The sequence goes on along the minus strand of CM060943.1, from coordinate 1,001,097,970 downwards.
TCAGTTGATACCTTTCGCAAGACATGAAAGTAAGGGCTTCCTTTCACATTACCTCTTCCGCATATATCAAACCTTTCAAAATGATTGGTTCCGCCACTGTCTACCTTCCATAGGAGAAGATTCTACCAAAAATTCCCTTTCGAAAGCATGGTTTTGCAAAGACTAGCCTTTTGAATCGATGAACCCTTCCATTAGTATTAGAGAGATTTCACATATGTTAGTATTGCTTCCGCATTAACCAAGGGGATTACCTTCAAAAGATACCTTCCGCAACTAACAAAGTAAATGCTTTCCAAGTAGTTGAGTCTTCCACGGGATTCACATCATTATTTACCATTCCATCATCAATGAATGCTTCCGCAAAAGCTCTCGAAAGCATCAACGCCTTTCACAAGTATTGTTTATATACCTTCCACATATGTTGGGATATCTTTTCATGCTTATCCAAGACATCTATAGCAACATAGGTACTACTTTTATACCTGTCGATGGAGTCGTAGGCTTCCAGATCTTATGCGAAAGCAATATTAAATAGGAACTTAGGAGTCAACAGCGGCAAAAGATCATAAAGGCATCCTTTCGAACGAGTCGAAGGACGGATGTGAAGAGGTCCAACCTGCGCCTATAAATATGACCCTAGGAGTGCTGTTTGAGGGATTCGAATTCATTGCTTCTATGCTTATACTTTTCTTGAGTTTGTAAACCCTAATTCCAAATCATATTGAGGATTTTACTTCAATGTAATACCTTAGCCTTTGTATTCATAAAAATTATCAATAAAATAAACACATGGCACTTTCGAATGCGTGTAGTCTGATTCACTGCTTATATGTGGTTTCATCTATGGAACCCGCTCATCTATACCTTTCGAAGGGGTTCCTTTCGAAGGAATAGGAAACTTTCGACTCAGTTAATACCTTTTGTCCCCACTGGGTTATGATCTTAGATTACTCTAACTAATTTGGAAGGGGTTTACTCTAATTAATTCAAAAGGGGTTTCGAAGGGGTCATTCACTCCTCTAACCTTACTTTTGGGATTTCTTGTTAACAGATACAAAATCAAAAAATGTCATGGAAATAAAAAGATATGTGAATACGTCTTGGAGGCATCTAATTCGTCTCCTAAGTTTCAAAGCATTTAGAACTATATCTGAAACATAATCAGGTTGACCCGAGTATTATAAGAAAATAACATCCAAATTAATCTAGTAAACCAACGTGAAAAAACTCAATTAAAGCATATTGATTTCTAATTTTATAAAACCCTTTCAAAATAAAAGGTATCCTCGTAAGACCACGCCGCACATTCGGATGGGTTTTTATTTTACGATAACCTAACCATTTATATTTGAAAATCCAGTGATATTATAATAATGTCTAAGGGAGAAAATATCAATAATCAAGTAGCCATGATGCTCGTGAGTGTACATCACAATAATAATAGGCATGTAATCAAAAAATGTTAAGGCGTGTTCATTAATTATGTAGGATTCCATGGAGTTGCCCGTAGTACTTCGAGAATGGTTCTCCCGCATAAGGATCATAAGTATCCTTTCAAAGCAACAATACATCCCTAGTGATATACAATAGGAAATACATTGCTCGCCACATAGGCTGAATGCATCGCTCCATGCATGCATAAAAACTGTAGGTAACTCTAGGAAGGAGACAACTACACCCTTATGATTCGATTAAACCCCTAGCCATGCATTCTTTCTCTGGTTTTAGTCATTACCATTGTTAAAGCAACGTCCGATATTCAAGCTCGCACCGCTAACTAAGGAGATCTCGAAACCACACATGGATTCTCATACCTCAATATGTCTTGGAATCACGCATGGGTTCCCACATCTCAACAAAGATCCCGGAATCACACATGGATTTGTATACCCCAAAGGGTCCTAGAATCACACATGAATTCCCATATCTCAACATAGATCTAGGAACCACACATGGATTCCCATACCCCAACAGATCTCAGAATCATACATGGACTTTAACATCGCGAACAAAAAGTTAAATCTCCTCTCAACATAGAACTGTATATGGTTTTGGAGTGGTTACGTTTTCAAGTCATCTCATATGAGTACACTCCCCCGCTTACCGGGTGTTCCAAAACCGATCGATCAATTTTCGGAATACTCAATATCGGTTCATTTGGAAATAATCAGACGATACATAAGAGTGGAGATCACCTCTTAACCGTTTAGTGGATAGATTTCTTTGTCAATTGTCCAAGGAGAACAAAATAAGTTTATATGTACAGTATAGCACTACCAATGGTAACTATACCATATAATCCTTGTGTTTCCCTAAGATATTTCAAGATTTAAATCCTTCGGGGTTGAGTAGGGAAAGAATATTTCCGTACTACCAAAATTTAGAAGGATAACATATTTAGGCCAAGATTTAATAGTCGATTATTTAACTATCAATTAAACAAACATTCAAAACAAAGATTACATTTCCTATGGAAACCACCAAGCCTCTTAGATTAGTCTCTCACTGGTGTAAGTATATTCATCAACCATTCCATTCAAAACTTTGAAAAACGTTCCCGTATACTTATAAAATGATATACGCAATGACCTGTATTTTTAACCATTTTAAATTACTAAATTTAATGTAATTATTGAATAAAAATGGTTAGAAATAAAATTTAATGATCCATTTATGTAATTTACTAAATATGAACTTAAATAAAATTTTGAAATAACCAATTTCGAAGATTTTGGCAACAACCAGATTGAAATAAAATTTTATATATGGATTGTGTATAATCAATGGTTGGAATTGAATAAATGTTGAGTTACTGTAAAATGGTAGTAATTGTTTTGTTATTTGAATTTATATTAAATGTTTATTTTATAAGTTAAATAACTTATATTTAAAATATTGTGATTTATTGGATAATTAAAATTGTCTAAATTTAATATTGGAATTATTTAAATAATTGAATCCTGAATTTAATGTGAACGAAAATAATTTCGAAAGTCGATTTAAATTTTATTTAAACAAGGATGAAAGTTGTTAATTTTTAAAATTGAATTTAAAAGTGAATAAACAAAAATTAGGAATTTCTTGTTTTAACAAGTAGAAATACTCAATATCGGTTCATTTGGAAATAATCGGACTTGTCATTTGGCCTTTCGATCTTGAAACGTGTAGAAATCAATTAATTGAACTTAATTAAAATAATTTGATTTTGATAGCCATCTTATGCATACGATCTAATTAGGCCTTGAGACTAGTTCCATTGCGTTCGGAATATGGGTATAACATATAGAACGCCATGCGACACGCTTCGTTTAGAGTTTAGAATTTTGCAGGTCGATCAGGCGAGATATTTTCTAATTAAATTATATACATATACATATATATGTGTGTATGTATGTATATATGTGTATATATATATATACACTTTCGTATATCCAACACTCGTACGCTCAACCACCCTTATGTCTATCCCCATACCCTTCTTGCTCTCCCTCATATTTCAAATTTCAGGGATCGAAATAAGAGAAAGAAAAAATGAAGTCGAGATTCGCGAGCGCTTGGGAAGAACGCGACCTGGGAAGTTAACTAGTTTATGTTAATTATTTTATCAAGTTGGTTATTTTCTTAAGTTAATTTCTTTTAATTAAATCGTATGCTAATTTAATCGTATTTTTCTCATACGAGGCCCGTTTTGGACGAAATAAATTGCGTAGGAGTCGTATTGAAGTTGTCTACGACATAGGATTAAGGTGAAATTTATTTGAAGCTGAAAATTTTCAATTTCAAATAAAGTTAAGTGTTTCTCACGAAGTACTGAATTATCTATATGCTAGTTAAATTGAGGTTGTGAAGTAATTTAAATTTATTGGTTATTGTTTGATAATTTAACTGAAATTTAAATTGACACCTGATTTGAACTGATATGAATTTAAATTGATAGTTTAATTTGAAATTGAAATTGAATTGCTAATTAGACACACGATGTTGATAACCAGTAAATTGCTGTGATATTTGATTGATTTGGATGTTGATTGTGATGACTGCTATTTGTTGATATTTTGGATGCTTTGGATGTTTATTTATTTTTATATATCTTGTTATCACCTTAATTATTTGATAGTATATAAATCGTTATTGGAATTATTTCAAATAAATTAAGAAATAGCTTGAAATGATATATACCAATGACATCTGGATTTGGATTTAAAAGATATATATCCATCCCTGAAAATTAAAAATTAAAATAACCGATCACTTGGCCATAGGATAGAAAATTATATATGGACACCGGATTGGTTAAGTTAAATAATTTTAAAAGTCTAATTTTTGAAATTATTTAAATGATTTTTATTTAAAGAAATAAAATACGAATTTATGAAGATTGAATTAACTACGAATTCGAGTTTGAAATGTTGAAATTAAATTTAGTTAAAGGAAATTGTTTAAAGAATTTAATTAGAATTTGAAGTCACGATTTAAACACGATTTGAATTATCGAAATTGACTTTTTTAAAAGATATGAACTTCGAAGTTATTTAAATAAAAGTAATTTAAATGGATACTTCGAAATTTGAAATCGAAATTGAGTTATTTAAAGACTCGAACATTAAATTGAACATCGAAGTTAAGTATAATTTAAATGATTTAAATCGATATTCCCATATAAAGTGAATGGTTTGAAAATTAGAATTGAATTGAAATTTAAACCATTGAAAGGAATTGTTGGATCAATTTTGAGGTTAAAAATGGAAATGAAAATTTAAATTGATTGAATCGAATTTGGAATTAAAGCTAATTCAAATTGAAATCGAAATTGAGTTATTTGAACTGAATTGAGATTGAAAATGATTAGAATTGGAATAATGAGACCTGAATCAGTTTGATTGGAATTTGAACTTGGGTCCAGATTTGTGGAAATGGAATGAGACAGTTTGATTTGATTTTTTTAAATAAATTATTCTGATATAAACTGTTTAAATTCTAGTTTTTAAATATTCAAATTATTTTGATTTTCCAAGCTATTTAATTATATAAATCATTTTCAATAGTCAATCTATTTTATAATAAACTATTTTAAGCTATTCGAACTATATTCTAAAAATTCAAACTGGTCAAAGTGGGAATTGTTTTTATTTAAATCATTGATTTAAAAGCGTGTTGGGTTAAAATGAAGTTATAACCTAAGTTGAAATTTAAAATGATTATTGAAGTAAAAATATGATTTTTGAAGTGAATATGTTATTTCAAAATGAAATTGATTTTGAAGAGAACATGCTATTTCGATATCAAGTATGAATCGTCTTTGAAATGTAAAAGAACCAACCGTTATGTAAAATGACGGTTGGTTGTTTAAGAGACCGAGGCCTCTTACTAGCATACTCACTGTTAATATTGGAACCATTTTAACAATTGTGTACACGGAGGAGACTCCAGAACAAAGTGGTTGGATTTGGTGTCTTTTGCAAGATTTGAAGAAAGAGAGCGATAGTCGATAGACCCTAGCACTTGTGCCAATTGAAATGACTAAAGCAGGACGACTTGACAAGGCCAAGCGGGCTAGCTACCCCTAGCGGACATCCATTCTTCGATTTTCTTTTGGACTTGGTCCATACTATTACTCTTATTGTTGGTTTCGATTGGTGCACCATGATTTTTAGATCACCTCCCTTTGACTAGATATGGGATGGATGTACGCGGTGGGCGATCGTGGCTACGATGCGTTACCACTGGCCCTGCGACCCGAGTTGGTAACCACATTATTAGACAGTGTTTATTTGGCCAATAGATAACACTTAAGAAGTATTCTTAAATTAACCACATTATTATTTAAACAACATAATTATATTAAATCAATATTAATTTATCACTTTAATATATTATCCATTTTAATAAATGATAATTTATCCGAACCAAGCAATCAAACAAATAAAATACTCAAGTTTATAACCAATAATTTTTATCCGCTATATAACATATCGATTAACCAAAAAGGTGAGTTTAACTTACCGAAATTTCAGTTATCGCCAAAGCATTTTGGTTCCGTCTAAAATCCAACAGCGTTCGATTTTAGCTTGAAATTATACAAGCTCCAATCTTAACTAATCTAATTCCAAGATGTAGTTAACGTCTCTATGAGTCCAACGCGATTAACCGCGTTCGATTTGGACCTGGTATGAACAAGTTATTGCATTTATAAGATTTAGAATTAAATAATAGAACTAATTCCATAATTACAATCATTAATTACAAATTTCCCTTGATAATCCTTAAATTAACCCTAATCCTTCATCGTTCAAACTTAGACAGCTCCAAAACGCGAAACCAACTTTTCGATCAACTCGCTCCACCCACTGCTATAAGGCCCCACCTATCGCCGCGACCTCACCATACATAGCCTCACCTTAGACGCCTCCAACACCGCCGGAGCCACCCTCCCACCTATCGCCATCTTCAAGAAAAGCACCAAAATTCTAATGCCATTGAACTCAATTTTCGACCAACTCGCATCGAACTATGACGATTCCACCATTCATCACCTTTCCCCTCCTCTAGCCTGAAAACTTTTTTGGTTGGACCCCTCGCCTAAAGTCACTCTGATCATCGAATGCCGTTGGATGGTGGTAAATAAAAATGGCAGCTAGGGTTTTAATTAGGGTTTTGAGCAAATGAAGAAGGGTATGGGTCCTTATATAGGCAACCAACTGATATTATTCACATTCGAAAATTCACGAACTCCAAACAAGGCATGCTTAGTGACGTTCCTGGTTACATACCCCTATTCCAAGCTCAGTGGAACTATTTTCGAGACCTAATTCCAATGGATATAGAAGTTATCTTTTCGAGTTGCTCAACTTACAAACCGAACTCGACCTCCTAACTCGAAACCAAACAGCCGAAATATATAGATGCTTGTACTCATTCTAGCTCGCTCGGACCATCCAGATCCTATGGAATTAATCTCGGGTCCTGATAAGTTCGTCTGCGAAAATCGAGTTTACAACTCATCGACATAATAATCCTAAATATTTAAATATCCAAAATTTAAATATTCAGAGCAACCTAAAAATTGTATGGTTTGTTACATATATGGTATTTAGTTTCCTACCTTGGCAATAGGAGCTAGGCAGTTGGTTGTGCAGCTATAGCATTTAAGGCAATGTCAACGTCTGAAGTGTATGAAGTGTGGTTCACTCCAACAACAAACATAGGAGCATTTGCACTAGGTGCAAAGATGTTAATTTTCCTAACACCACCTTGTAAATATCAATGATTAGGTCAATTAGAATATTTACAATTATGTTTATGAAAGTAGAGAAACAGCTTTGAAAGTTATATACAAATTAACTAGGATGGGTTTTAGAATGCAATATATCATCACATGATTATCATGCACGAAAACTTAGAGGTGCTGGCTCATAAATGCAGAGAATGGTGGCATCAACTCTAAACACACACTAAAGGACAAATTAGTAACAAAGTAAAGGCTTCACGTATGGAAAAATGGACTTATAGTGCCTTCATGCGAGCAGCAGCTTTGTCCTTGTCAGTAAAAATGCCAATTGATTCAACAACAAAGTCGGCCCCAAACATTGCAACTGGCTTCTCACTAAAGAGAAGTGTCTTGGAGTCCTTGACCTTAATTTCATGATGCACGTCCATTAACCATGGACAATATCAGACTTAAACATGTAGGTCTAAATAAATAATTTATCAAGGTTAGACCCTACAGGAACTATTCCTTTGTTATGAATGAAAGATTGTATAATATGCTAATGGTAAAGAATTTTGATTCAGAGGAACCACCAGTACTAAGTTGACAGAAAAAATTCTACCCATTATAGTATGAACAAACTTTTACCATATAAATTTTTCGGTGGCACATTCTATTTATACACCGTAAATTACTATATATACACCAAAAAATTGTTTAGAATCACATACACCCTTTTTTACTTAGTATACACCATATATATTACAAAACTACCCTCACTTGAAATAAAATAAAGTATTTATCTCATTTTAACAACTCCTTCTCTCTCATGCATGCATTAATCAAATTAAGGAACCCTTATTTTGAAATTGCTTAAATTCACTTTTGGCAATTTTAGATTCAAATACTTTGAATGGAAATTAAAATATTTAGTTATTTATATATAGTAATTTGAATTTAAATTTTGAATATTAAAATGTTAAACTATTTAAATTTTAATGTTAAATTTAAACTTGATTTGATTTAAATAAAGATTAAAGAATGTAGCACTCTAAGTAATATTAATTTTAGTAGTTAATTTTAAAATTAAATAAATTATAAAATGTTAAATTGACTGCGCATAAATATTGTTAAAACAATATGAATATACTTTAATACCCAAAAATAATCAAAAAATGATTTGTTGTGAATTTATTTAATTTACACGAAAGAAATTATGTTGGCTATACACAATGCAGACAAAGCTGAATTGTATACATTTTCATTTTTTAATATAGATTCTATTTTTTAATAACAGTATTTTGATCTAAAGTTTTGTTTAAAATTTTGTTGTGTAAGTAAAGTAATTTATAGTGTATGAATAGAATTTGTCTTATTTGGTATGAAACATCAAAAAAAAAATAAAAAAAAATAATACACTACCTTTAATTACAATATATGAAGAACAATCAAAAAAGAATGCTTGTTAGAAATAACCGAAAATAAGCTTTTCTCTGAAAAGCATTTTAAACGAACAAATGGAACATATGCTTTCAAACATGTCAAATGCTTTTAAACATTGCCTTAAGATTTCAAGCATGTCATATGCTTTACAATGTCAAGCATGCTTCCTATGCCGCATCCAACACTTTGCTTTTAAGTTATAAGCCCTTTGTATGGGCGTACGGCCAACTGCTGCTGCTTTCTCAAACTCTGTGCATGCTTTGGGACTATCTTCTTCACTTGGTAGCACTACTTGTCAGAATAAGAGCAGGTGTGCTTCCCATACTCTTAATACAGCAGCTTCTTTCCCGCTTCCAGTTTTTTCCTTCATTGAAAATATTTTTTTGACAAAACAAACTAAAAATTGTACAGAAGGTAGCGATTTGGTCTATGTAAGACAATATTCTTACAACATGGGCTTCTATCTTGCTTTTAAGCTGCATCTGACCATCTGGTGCATTCTCTTTCTGGATCTTCACAATCTCCTTGTTCACCTATTGTTCAGTAAATGGCAAAACAATTATATGTATGCCTTTGATAAATACGAACTAAGAAAGTATTTATTATTTGTGTAAATATACATCCCAAACTTGATAAGTTGGGTACAAAAATATTAATTTAAGGACAAATTTTTGATATAAATCTTTGAAAAAAATTACTGCAAAAATACGCCTCATCAAGAACTTATCAAAATTTTAAAATTTAAGTGATACTATTTCGATAATTAATTTTTTTTGTCAAACACTATATCCAAAATTTATCCATTTACTACTTAATTTGCAATAACCATATACAATAGAGTTGTAAATTCTAAAACCGAGTCATAAAATTAGTAAACCTATTAATTTTACGATTATATAAACAAAATTAGCATGGTTCAAAAATATATATTGATAGAAACAGGTTGTCTATTATTTTAAATGTCTATAAGCCATAGAGAAACAAATAGCATATAGTTTGATGTCTCAAGTTCACGCAATTTTGACACTGTTATAACCAACTTTAGAGAAAGGCGTCAAACCTTTGGGATAAAGGTACTATAACAACCCATATTTTTGATTCCTGGACATTGACACTGATACATCTATGGTATTCACATGTCAAACATCCAAGTGCTTGAAAGGCAGATCATTGGGATAAAAGAAAGGAAAGACAGAATAGAATCACACAAAACATGATGAGTAACATATAATACACAAATGGTCTACAAAAGAAATACTAAACTTTAATATACATAAATCAATCAGAGTACAATTATCTTATCATCAGTCCTGAACAGTTATAACAATCTATCTTTACAATCTTGGACAAATACAACAAGAACTAACAGCGAAAGATAAAAGGAAAATACAGAAGTACATATTTGAGGCATCCAGCTTATCTCCTAAAACTCCAAAGTGTCCAGCTAAATCTGAAAAATAAGCTCGGCAGACCCGGTTTATATAGGAGAACAAAGCTCAGGTCAGTCTGGTAAAAGTAGCATAAGAAACATGATCAAATGGATTACTTAGAATTATAAAATCTTTTGAACTAAATGTATCTCGTAAGACCATGCCGCACATAAAAACAGATGGGTTTTTACCTTATGATAACCAAATATTTTATTAGAAAATCCGTTGATATTATAATAATATCTAAGGAGAAAATAAAAATATTGAATTGATGAAATGCTTGCATCTCACATTTCAACATAGTTAGGTACAACTAAGTCCGTAAATACATATATTGGAGATTGGATTTCCATCAATGACAAGGCTATAGGGGTACCACATGCCATAGTACATCTTTAGAAAAATATACCAAAGTCGAACCTATCGACCCCCGCGAATCAGAGTCGGCCTGCCCCTCTAACATGACAAACTAGTTTATATCATCCCTCGAGTACTAGCTATGGAAATCTATTCCAAACCCTGGCCCCAACCGTGCACGCATACCAAAAAGTATAAATATCGATTTTGTATCGAGGAATGATGCTCCCGACGGTATTGAACCACATAGCACTAAAACATATCCAGTGTTTTAGTCATCATCAGGTTGTAAGACTTGTGAGGCACGATTACGTTTTTCCTTCCTTTGCAAATTTTCACTTGGAATGCTAACACCGCCTTCTAGGCACCAAGCAAAACCAGCATTCGTCAATACAAGTTGTTCAAGAAAAGAACAAACCGACTGCACTACTTCTATTACATCCATTTTGAATCATGCTCAGGATTATTAGAAAGTACCATTGCACTTCAAAGAACTCCGTCTTCGATTCCATCATCTGTAAGATGCTTCAATACGACGTTTGAGTTGGATTAAAGTGGTTTTCAGATAATTCATGCTTATCCGATCCCGATCTCTTCGAATCAACAGTTAATTGTTTTGGAAAATTCAACCCCAGTTTTTTCGAAAATATACAAACAATACATAAGGGCGAGGATCACTCCCTAACTATTTGAGTGGATGGATTTCCTTATCATTTTTCCTAGGAGAACAAAACGAGATTTATACACATAATACAACATAATTGAAGATGACTGTGTCATATAACTCACGTGTTTGTCCTAGATATTTCCAGAGTTATATTTTGATCTGGATTTGATATTCAGTTATTTAACTATCAAATAAACAAACAATCAAACATAGCATAAATACCATATGGAATCCAATAAGCCTCCATTAACTTAGCTTTTCGTAAATCAAATCACTTTCAAATCCTGATTCAAAATACTTTTACAAAGGATATCTTCACAAATCCCTTATGTTTCTTTCAATACGTGGAAAAACATTTGTATGCTTATCTTACCGGTATAAGTATATTACAAAACATACTACTTTCAATACTTAGAAAATATATCCATATAATTATCTCAATGGTGTAAGTATATTAACAAAACTTAAGGGAGATTATCGCTTTTCCAAATCCATATTCAAATGGGTCAAAAAAATATCATTTAAAGCATTACTGACTATAAACCATACCACTATCCTTCAGTGTTAAGTAGAAATGAAATGTTTATATACCACCATACTTAAAAAGGATAAGTTATCAAAACCAAATCTCATTCTTTTATTAAAATTTCCTTTTTATAATGCCTATTTCATATTTACTAAACCTTTCATAAATCTCCAAATTATTTTATAAACTTCCTTTATCCAAACCTAAATGATTTACAAAATCCCTTTCTATTTATAAAAGTCTTTTCTATCACTAAGCTCTTCATTAACAAGAAAAACTTGTCAACACCCCAAAGTTGAATTCAAAGTATAGATGATTTTTTCAAAACCTTTTTTCAAAAAGATGAAAGTAGTTGACACTTCTCAATCAAGCGAAGATGGTTATAGTCCATTCGGTTTTCCATTCGAATAGTTTAATGTAGTTAAAACTCCTTCTTATTGGACCTTTCGACTTAGACGAAACGTTGAAATCATTCTTATATTGTTTTTCAAACAAGTTAATCTGACTTAGTTTCCCTTTGAAACCTCCCTTTCAAATTGGTTGAGTTGACCCTAAGGTTGGCTCTAGTGGGTTAAGGATGTGAATAAAATGGATAGGTTCCGACACCTTCAAAAGTTGACCTTTCAACGACTAAGGGATGGCAGCTAAAGTCCTGTGGATATTAGATGAACTAAGGGTTTCAACCTACTTTAATGGTGACCCTTCGAACCAAATAAAATAAGAAAATTACAAACTGAATCTGTTAGAAATATCAAATAAGCCAAATATCCAAAAATTCCATAATCTTGCTTTTATTAAACTCAAGCAGTACAAGTTGATCAAATTCCCTATCTAATTTGAAAATTAGTGTTTACAACTTTAAGAAAATACAAGATTGGAGTGAAATAATTTGGAACCCCAAGCCAGACCCCTAAGGTCTTATTTATAGGCGTAATTTGGCACCTTTTGACTCAGTGCTTTTGACTTGGTCGAAAGATGACCTTATAGACCTTTCGTTGCCATCATCGTTTGGGTAGGTGCATCTTTCCACCCTGTGTTACTTTTTTGTTGCAAGTAAGAAGGGACACAAGCTTTCGACTCCGTCAACAGGTACATCTTTGGGGTTTTGAAGGTATGAAATATTATGGGTTTCAATTCGAAAGGTAACTTCCGAAAGCATACATATAGATTGATGCAGAACCCCTCTTAGTTATGAATGGTTTCGACCAGATCGAAAGGTTTAATTTTGCTTTCAGAGGGGTTGCTCTAATATGATATCTTTTTGAGTAATTTGAATGAAGGCAAAACCTTCGATTTCGAAAGGTTTGGCATGCATGTGAGTGGATATTATTCGCTGCCTTCGAAAGGTATTCCTCAACTTATTCAAAACGTCTTCATGCAAGTGAAAGCATTTGTTTCGAAAGGAAGTAATTGAAGCGAAAGGGTGCTTTTGATCCTTTCGACCCTTCGAAAGTTGTGACACATCAGATTTTTCGCTGTAGCATCCCTTCGACTCCTTCGAAAGGCTTTGTTGATGCAATTATCTCTTATACATCCTTCTCTTCTATTCATCTTGTTTCTGATAATCTTAAAGTGAGAATTGGTGGTAACACTCTCTTTATAAACTCTTTTATAGAAATCCTTTATAAAATCCTTTTATACATCCAAAATTCATTTTTATGCATTATGTATATGTAACACAAACCATTGTTATTTAAAATATCACTTATTAAGATCCTTTACACAACATCATTTATAAATCCTCTTTACAAAACATTATTTGTAAATCTCCTATAAATAAAACCCCTTAAAATTAATCTCTTTTATAAAACAATTTATTATTTATAAACACCTAAATAAATCACTTTATTAATTTAACCGTGATTCATTAAGTCAAATAATTAACTTCAAACATCCATAATAAAATAATTAACTTTAAATACCATTAATTAAATAATTAATTAGCTAACTTTAAACATCATTAATAAAATAATAAATTTCCAAAACACTAGAAAATAATTAATTAACTTCAAACAACATTAAAAAAAAAATCTTTAAAATGTTATTAATAAAAATAATTAACCGTTAAACATAATATTTAACTTTTAAAACATTAATAATTAAAATTATTTATAATCAAATAAAAACTTAACCTCAATTGTTATAAAATTTAAGTTAATTTAGACCTATAACTTTACAAAATTGGAAAGGCTGAGAATATCCATCATCTTCGTGCAAAAGAATATCTTATCAAATCTACTAAATATGACAAGTTAGAATCCAAGCAATTTTTATTTAGTAATTCAATTTGAATCTTTAAGTCGCATAACTGGTATTAACATAAACAGTTATATATGTAAAAAATCAATTAGAAATCATTAGTTAATCCATCACTCATTCAATGTTAATTAATCTGCATATTAGTTAATCATCATATGAATAAATGCCCAAACTTATATAAAATAGAACGGGGATTTAATCTACTAAACAGATATCATCAAAAATCTCTCAATTTAATCACAGCAGAACAGTGTTTAATTCTGCTAAATAAATGTCCATAATAATCTGTTCGATTAAACAAAAACAAGACTGTGTTTTTATTTGACCAAATAGATATCACCAATGTGGTATAACGATGTTATTATTTGAAATGACGTAGCTAAATTCAATCCTATTATTTTATCAATATTTTAAACATCATCAAATATATCAACAAGTTACACCACGATGTTGTACTCATCGAAACGAGTCCAACACAAGAATCCACAGGTCAAATGGATCTCATATGAACAAGGTATATTGTAACATCCCCTATTTAGAGGCTCAAAGCTAAGCGCTAGTCTATAATATTAACTTCCGATGAAAAAATATGGCTATGTTGGTATCTATAATATTAGAAGCACTTGAATATGAAACAAATCACAGATTTCAAAACAACATTTTTCTATTACATTTCAAAAAAAATGTTCCATATTCAGATTACATAATCCCATAATGTTTCCTAGGCAATGATAAAATATATTTATTGCAAAATACGCCAAGAGCGACATATGAAGAATCCCCCTTGGATGATCAGATTCATATAGCCATAGTTGACTTAATACATACTCATCGGAAATAGACACAAAACAAAGAACTGCAACTCCTAAATAGCTATCTGTTAGCCTCCTTCTCTCCTTCAGTAGCTATATTCGTCATTCTACTAAACCTAAAAGAACCTCAACCCTCGACCTAGTCAAATCAATTTTGAACACACGAGAGTTTAAGGGGAAAAAGCATAAACTTCGAGCCAGATATAAAGCCTGGTGTGAATAATACTATACATCACGATTATTAATGTTAAGTGGGACTACGCTGCTAAGCGTAATGTGTTTCTTCTCACTAAAACCATTTTAAAACATATCTTTTGCAAACCTTTTCCTGCAACCAAAACTAATTAAAACTATAAAGCATCACTATATTATGTTAAATACTTCTCTTCTGCACGGTCTGTCCCTAACTTAACATCTCTCAGGATCACCTGATCCTAATGGTTTTGCGGGCTCACCAATAACCTATCTGTATACAAACATATATTCCCTTATGTGTGTAATCATAATTTTAATCTTACATTTGACAAATTCCTACATATTGGAATTTTGGACTAAATTAGCCAGGGCCAATAGCTAATGTATAGGTCGCGATCCTATACCAGTCTCATCAGGCATTCTATTATCTGAGTCATTTTCTCTTAAGGATAACTTCCCTTAAATTTTCCTTGAAAAACTCTTTCGATCTTTAAATCATACTTACACAAGAAAAATACATATTCTCTATTTTTTACTCAAAATCACTTTGCCATATACATATTTTACTCAACCCCTTATTGATACCATTAAATCTTGTCTATCGAAAACATTGGAAAATCCCTTCCTTTCTTTTCTCCGAAAGCTTCAAAATAATATACATCCCTCTTTAAAACCTTTAAACATTGGCTTTCCAAAACAATGGAATAACCTTTCCTTTATTTTCAACGAAAGCTTCGAAAACCAAGGAAAACCAGCCCTTTCTACCCCTTCGAAACCTTGGGGAACAACCCCTTCGAAACCATTCATTAAAACTCTTTTGTGAGCATTAAAACACTAAAACTTTCGAAAGTCTTTGGGTTCAATTTAAAACATGTGGAAACTTTTTGAAACCATTCAAAGCTTACTTCTTCGAAACCTTTAAAAACCATCTCGATCGAAACCTTTTGAATTATGCCTTCAAGTAGAGCAAAAGGATAAGAAGCACATTGAAGTCGAAAGCATTTCTTTCGAAAACATTAAAACTAACTCTTTTGAAACCATTTGGGTTATACTTCAGTTATATAAAAAGGGTCTTTAAAACATTTAAGTCGAAAGCTTCTGATTTGAAACCATTTCCTAAGTAAAGAAGTTATGGTGTCGAAACCATCCCTTCCGAAACCATTGGCGTTGAAACGTAGAAAGGCGACAGCTAAGGTTTTCAGCTTAGTCAAAAGCAAGCATTTAAAAATAAAATGCAACCCATTCGAAACCATTCCTTTTAAATCCATTGACCCAGTCGAAAGTGAACTGAGACGAAAGCCATTTAGTTGAAAGCAAGAAGGCGCGATTTAATTTAAAAACAAAGTGATGCTTTGACCCCTTCGAAGTCATTGGTTTCGATCTCATACCTTTCGCCATCTATCCAATTCGCTATGTACCAATTTCTTGAAACCAGGCGCATTGGTTTCGATGGAGTTAAGGGCGAAGGGACATGGTCAAAAGCCAACCAAGGCGGAAGCAGGTGCCGAAAGCAATAAAACAGTTAAAAAGCCTGAAATAAACAGTTCTTTTCACCTAACCTTCTTTATGTGTAAAATTTTGATTGGTTGCCTCTTTTCTTTACCACTAAAAAGTACTACACATTTTAGAACTAATTAATTAGTTTAAATCTCTTGCAAAACACCCATTCTCCTTAACTAAATATATAAAATATTTAAGTCTCATATCTTAAACAATTTTATATGTTCATCTAAACACTTAGGAAAATTCTATAAAAACTCTAGAATATCTTTTTCATTATGTTTTTCAACATATATAAATTTCAGACCTAAATATAGTCTCTACTCAAGTTAGCATACTGATTGACTATTGGAGCTTCTTAAACTCGTCCTCCAGCAGCATTACCTCTAACAACTCCAGTTGCGATTCCAGCTTGAATCATGTTTATGAAAAACTGATACATAACTCCTATGTCTACTTGAGGAACCCCAGCACCAACGTTCTTAGCCTGAGCCTGACCTCTTCTAGCATTTGGTCGGGCATTTCCATTTGTGGTGGTGCTTTCTTCTCTAAGATTAACTTTGCCTCTTCTTCCATACATATCAACCTCGTGAGATATAGAAGAATAGCCTAATAAAGATAGGAGTCTAGAAATAAAGCATGTACTTATATATATATATATATAACAAATACAAGTATGTTATTATAACGTTATCCCATACCCCAGTCCTATCTCTAATTCTTAAGGATTATGTTTTCAAAAATCATTTTTAGTTAAAAAATTTCATAAACCTATGCTCCGATACCAAGTTGAAACATCCTCTATTTAGAGGCCCAAAGCTAAACGCTACAGATGTTGCTTTCATCTATAGCATTAACTTCCGACGAATAAATATGGCCATGTTAATGGTATCTATAATATCAGAAGCACTTAAATATGAAAAAAATTTACAGATTTCCAAGCAACATTTTTCCATTACATTTCAAAACAGATGTTCCACATTCAGATTACATAATCCCATAACGTTTCCCATGCAATGATAAAAATGCTTATTACAAAATATGTCAAGAGTGACATATGAAGATGCCCCCTTGGATGATCAGAGTCATATAGCCATAATTAGCTTAATACATACACAGTGGAAATAAGCACAAAACAAAAAACTGCAACTCCTAAATAACTATCTGTTAGTCTCCTGCTCTCCTCCAGTGGTTTTATTTGTCATCCTACTAAACCTGAAAGAAACTCAACTCTCAGCCTACTCAAATCAATTTTGAGCACTCGAAAGTTTCAGGGGAAAAACATAAACTTTGAATTAGACATAAAGCCTGGTGTGGATAATCTATACATCCTGGTTATAAATGTTAAGTGAGAACACGCCGCTAAGCAGAATGAGTTTCCCCTCACTAACACTCTTTTAAAGCATATCTTTTGCAAATATTTTCATGTAACCAAAAATTGGTTAAAACTATAAAGCATCGTTATATTATTTAACATTCATATAAGGTAACAAATGGACTATCTGTCCATTCATTATAGTTTTATTTAGCTTACTATTATCCTTTGGCAGACTTGGGCCTACCAGACAAAATAACATAATTTGTCCAACATCTGTACGACACACCTTTCTGGACGGTCTGTCCTTACTATCTGTTAAATACTTCTCTTCTGGACGGTCTGTCCCTAACTAAACATCTCCTAGGGTCACCTGATCCTAATGGTTTTGTGGGCTCATCAATAACCTATCTGCATACAAACATGTATTCTCTTCTGTGTGTAATCGTAATTTTAGTCTTACCGATGACAAAGCCCTACACATTGGAATTTTGGACTAAATTAGCTGGGGCCAATAGCTAATGTATAAGGCACGACCATATACTAGTTTCATCTGGTATTCTATTATTTGAATCATTTTCTCTTAGGAATAACTTCCCTTAAATTTTCCTCGAAAAAGTCTTTCAAATTGATTTAAATCTTTAAATCATACTTACACAAGGAAAATACATATTCTCTATGCTTTATATAGAATCACTTTGCCATGTTATATATATATATTTTACTCAACCCCTTGTTGATGAAAACATTTACCCCTTTCGAAACCATTAAATCTTGTATTTCAAAAACATTGGAAAATTCTTTCCTTTCTTTTCTCCAAAAGCTTCAAAATAATAGACATCCCTCTTTAAAACCTTTAAACACTGCCTTTCATTTGGAATAACCCTTTCTTTATTTCCATCGAAAAGATCGAAAACTAAGGAAAACCTCCTCTTTCGACACTTTCAAAACCCTGGGGAACCACCCCTTCGAAACCATTCATTAAAACCCTTTCGTAAGCATTAAAACACTAAACCTTTCAAAAGACATTGGGTTCAATTTAAAACATGTGCAAACCTTTTGAAATCATTCTAATTTTACTTCTTCAAAACCTATAAAAACCACCTCATCGAAACCCTTTGAATTGTGCCTTCAAGTAGAGAAAAAGGATAAGAAGCCCATTGAATAGAAAGCACTTCTTTCGAAACCATTAAAACTAACTCTTTCGAAATCATTTGTTTTATACTTCAATTATAGAAAAAGGATCTTTAAAACATTTAAGTCGAAAGCTTCTAATTTGAAACCATTTCCTAAGTAAAGAAGTGATGGTGTCGAAACCATCCCTTCGATAATCTTGGACAAGTGGCTAATTTTTTTTAAAACTAATATACCTTCTGAAATCATTGGCTTCGAATGGTAGAAAGGCGGTAGCTAGGGGCTTTGTCTTAGTTGAAAGCAAACATTTAAAACAAAAATGCAACCCATTCGAAACCATTCCTTTTAATCCATTGACCTAGTCGAAAGCTAACTGAGTCGATGGCCATTTAGTTGAAAGCAAGCATGCACGATTTAATTTGAAAACAAAGTGATGCTTCAACCCCTCTGGAACCATTGGTTTTGACATCATACCTTTCGCCTTCTATCCAATTCGTTGTGTACCAATTTCTTGATACCATTGGTTTTGACCTCATGTCTTTCGCCTTCTATCCAATTTGCCTGGGTCAATCTGGTAAAACCAGCATGAGAAACACAAACAAATAGGTCACTTAATGTTATAAAATCTTTTGAAATAAAGGTATCTCGTAAGACCATGCTGCATATAAAATCGGATGAGTTTTTCCTTTATGACAACCAAACATTTTATTAGAAAATCCATTATTATTATAACAATGTCTAAGGCGAAAATAAATACATAAAATAGCTAAAATGCTTGCATCCTTCATTTCAACATAATTGGACACAATAAGTCCGTTAAAGCATGTATTGGAGATTGGATTTCCATTAATGACAAGACTAATGGGGTACTATCTGTCACAATGCACCTCTAGAAAATGTACTGAGGTCGAACTTATTGTTATCCAAAAAATATTCTCAGGAATAAAAGTATGAAAGAAGGATCATGAGAGCATTGATAAGAATCATAAAGCATCGAGAAGGTCTATTTAAACATAGCTTCCGACAAGAATGTAGCAGTACCAGAAGTACCTTTCGAGTAGGATAGAGGGATATTTTGACTATGTCAAAGGTGAGCTTTCGACAAGATCGGAGGCTACCTTTCAAAGGCGATAGCAAGCATGTTAAAAGCATCAAAATCACTCAAAAGGACACCTCTCGTAGGCAATAGATAGTAGACCCACTACATTTTTGCCAAACCATTCCTAGCATTTTGGTTCACCTACATTCGCTTTCGCTAAAGGAGTATTCAACCAATTCGATCCTTTTGAAAGCATACATAGCCTTTCGAAATGGTTAAGGCCACCCTCACCTAAGAAAAAAGAACTACACACCCATTACCATATAGGTATAAGGATCTGAATTAGATGGGGGAGAGGCTTCCGAAAGAGTCCATGTGCAACAAAGCCTTTTTAGGTGTTTCGACTCATTTGAAGCAAAAGGAGGACTTGTTTCGACAGCGTTTAAGGCTAGCACCCAAATCAACTTATGCGGCATATCAAAATTCAAGACAAAATCACATCTATATACCTTTCGATGAGTTTAAAAGCTATCAAGCAGCACCTGTCGATGAAGTCGAAAGGAAGCAAAGCAAGGGGGAAACCCAGCTTCAAGTGGAAATAGAATAATAACTAAAACCTTTTTGACCAAGTTGAAAGGCATGGCTCAGGGACAATCACGAATGTAGAAAGACTGACCTTTCGAGCGCAACGAAAGTTCGATGTCGAAAGGTCTCAACCCGCACTTATAAATATAACCCCAGGGGTCAGTTATGGGGGATCAGATTTCTTTCACTTCCCACTTGTATTTTCCTAAGCCTGTAAACTCTAATTCTTAAAATCAAATTGGGGTTTTGGTCAATTTGTACGATTGAGTTCAATAAAAAAGAGTATTGTGATAATCGCATTTACTTATCAGTTTAGATTTCCTTACTTATCATGAAAACGTTAATCGACGGTTGAGTTGATCGAGTGGAGACCCTTCGACCAAGTTGAAACGCTTAGTTTCCTTATTTCCTTGAAAATTTAGCTCAAATCTATTAAATTGCAAATGTTGCCCCTTTTGATAGAGTCGATACCCTTCCAGCCCTATTATCCATGGCTTTCTATAGGTCCCTATCCTTAGCTATCTTAACAGTTCGAAAGGAGGTTTCGACAAGAATATAACCCAGCCGATTTGAAAGGATTTCCTATAGAAGAAGTTAGCCTTTAGACTATGTTGAAAGGTACCAAAGACGCATGTTAATAACCATTTCCAGCCTTTAGAAAGCTTGAAACTTTCATTCCTTCCAAAGGAGGTTTCGAAAGCATTACTCATACTTCAACTTCAAATTTGGGGTGTTCACTAGTTTTCTTGTCATCATTTTTGGCGTAGAGGGAGGGGTCGAACCTCCAATCCCTGACAAATTTCTTCTCAGATTAAATGCATAAAGTCAGTCATTTAAAAGAAGAAAACTGATAAGAGCAAAGAGTAATAACAACAATCCAAACGAAGAGGCTTCTTCACAGTCAACTTTGAAAGATCACATGGTCTGAAATTCTAATTTAGGGAATACAGAAGTTGGACAACCCTCAACCCTAACGAAAATGGAAAACAATGTCATCGGGGTCCAGAATCAACAACCACAAATGATAAAAATACAAGAATATCCTAAAAAAGCTCCATCTTGGGAATCAATAAGAATTATGGAAATGAAGGATGAAGAGCGACTTCCAAATGAGGTAGAGAATCAAGAGTGAAACCAAGAAAGTCAAGTTAAAAGATCCCTCGAGCAATCCAATAGCCCAGTCCAAGAAAACAACAAAAATAGCTAAAGAAATGAAACGGACCAAAAACGTCTTACACCAAATAATGATGAATTCGTTTACAAAAAAGGGGATTTTTAATCCAAAAGAATATGTTATCCTACAAAAGTATCCCTTTTTCGAAGAAATAATGGCAGCAAATCTCCTCCCACACATCCAAATTCCTTCACTAAAATGATTGAACAACTGATCCAGATGACCATCTTGTCATCTTTGAAAATTGGATGAACTTATACAATGCTCCAAAGGCTGTTCATTGTAAAGTTTTTCCCATTATTTTTCAGGGAGAAGCTATCAAATGGTATAGGAGTTATCAAATGGAAACCAACTATTCTTGGAAACAATTTGCTTGCGACTTCATGGCCCAATTTTCTATATTTAGAGATACAACTATGGGGTTTAGCTTGCAAGCAACCATCAAATAAAAGCCAAGGGAACTACTTAACAAAAATTTGAACACATTCAGTGTAGAACAATAAGGGAAGAAAGTACAACTAATAGAGAAAAGCTTATGACAGTTCGATCAGGGCTGATTGAACAAACTGCTTTCTGGAAATATCTTTATATCAATGGATGCAATGATATACAATATTTCTTTCTTCGAGATGAGAAGTTTATTCCAATAGACCATATACACCATGTTAAGAAAGAATTCCACCATGAATCCAAGGAAGAGAAATCTGATTGTAAGCATCTTGAGAAGAGGCAAAGGGAAAGTGAAAACTCGAAGGGAAGCAGAAGAAGGAATTTCAAAACAAATTATGCAGTCCTAAACAAACCACTCTCTGACATATTCTCCAAGATGAAAGGAAGCGAGAATTGTACTGCTCCTCATAAGGTTCAAAGCGCTCCATAGTTAAATAAAGGAGGAAGTTACTATGAACACCATAAAGAAAATGGACATGAAACCGATGAATGTCGTATCTTAGCAGAGTTCAAGGCATGATCAGGGAAGGATTCTTAAAAGAGTTTGTCAAAGAAACCAGAATGATATCTTATTCAAGCTGAAAGGAGAGCAGTGTAGCAAATTCTAAATGCAGATTCCTATCAAATCATGAAGTTTCACGACATTAGTTCAACTATGAACTATTTTTCCCACTTTTCCTATCCTTTTAACTCAATTTGTATTTTCATTCATACTTAGATTTGTATCGTGCATTAACTATGTATTGATTAAAGTTTAAGTGTTATTACAGTAAAAAACAAAACCGGACTAAAGAATTCAACATACTCTTAGAGTACAACAAATTCCTGGCTACTTGAAAAGGAACAGCACAAATGCCAGATACGAGGCAATTATCAATATTTCGGTCAACATAAGACAAAGGCTTCCCTCTATGAAATATTAGATCCCTGTCAAATCCAACATCAATTTAGGAGAAAGTATATATATATACACCAACTCTACTTTTAACAAATAATTTTAAAAGAAATTTCTCAAACATATCTTCTTAAGAAAACTATTTTCAAATTACCCCACAGCTTGGGAGAAAACAAATTCCTGTTTGTTCTAAAAGCTGGTTTATGCAAACTATTTGAGATATTATATAGCATTAATGAATGCATACCAAAGACTTCAAACTGATCAAATTCAAAGTTTTCTAAAAGTTATGGGCAGATAAAAGCCTATTCGTACTTTTTCAAGAAAGATTTTGGAATCGTCAAAAGTTTGAAACTCAAATTAAAGAATCCTATTCTCAACTAAAAGATTGTTGGTTCATGAATCATAACCTTCCAATCTCCTATTTGAGATCTATGTCTCTATTATGAGAACAGTAGGAATGTTCTTGCAAAAGACCACATTAAGAAAAATTCTTTTATCAAAAGGATTCACGAGTCCAAACTATTTTTCCAAAGATAAACCCTCAATATACTAGAAAAGTTAAATTATTAAATTCTTTCTCTCAAAGGAGACTTCATTTTAATTGGCTAAAAATTAGTTTCATAGACAAATATTCAAGCCTACGATGCTATTCCGTAGCACCTCCTAGAGGGAGGGATATAAGCTCGCGACGCTATTCTGTGGCACCTCTTAGAGGGAGGGACATAAGACTACGATGCTATTTCGTAGCATCTCCTAGAGCGAGAGATAGAACCCTTAACGTTAAAACCACCTCTTAGGGGATGGTTTAGGATAGCACCCATTAGCAACCTTCTAGAGGAAGGTCAGCTCGGCGTATACAATATCCCTTTGAGACAAGGGAAGACCAAGATGAGGCTTATTGAATAATAGACTAAGATGTCCAAGCCCTAGAGGAGGCTTATTAGACTGCGGACTAAGACGCCCAAACCCAGAGGAGGCATCAAACAAAAGAAGAAAGACAAAGATGTCTGCAACTTAAAACAAAAGGTCAAAACCCAAGAGAATAAAGGGTTAAAGAAAGAAATCTATCTATCAACTAGGACAAAGTTGAAATCCTCAAGAGGGATACATACAGAGGCAACATGACAAAGATGTCCAACATTATAATAAAAAACAGACAAAGAGTCCAAAATCACAACCAGAAAAGACAAGATATGGATTGACGGATCTTAGAGCATCCAATACTTGAAGAATAATTACCACATCAAAGGGCTAAGGTACACGCATCTTGAGAAGTAATATGAGACAAGAAAATTGATAATAGTGATTCCTATCATGATACCAAAGGTTAAGATCTATACAAAAGCCAAACTAATGGAATATACAACAGGTCGTACTAATGATAGAAAAAACTTCACTTGAAGATTAGATTGAGTAAGCCACTCCAGAATCCCTAGAAATAGGATAGTCCCATAAAATAAGAGAAACTTTATCAATATATAAGGAACCAATATTCCACATGATTACAAGGCTTTGTAGATAAAACCCAACTCTAATATAGTAGAAACTTTACTAACAGGTCGATGAGTTTGTTGTTCGGATTTACTGAATTTACTATGGCCAGGAAAATTTCTAATTTTAGAATTGGATGAATTTCTAATAATCTATCTGTCAGATGAGATCCTGACATTATTTTGTTTAAATTCCCGATTACGTGGTTCCATTGATGAATTTCCACAGTGATTTCTTATTAAGTTGTTGGTTACGTAAATTTTCAATTTTCTCATTGACCTTTATAGCGATTCATGGACTTTGCATGTTGCAATTCCCTATTGAATTTTCTCGATGATTTCCAAATGATCTTCATGATTTATTAACTTCCTTTAGTGAGTTTGCATGATAATTTATGGATTTCCCATTGATTTGCTGATTTTGAGTTGGAATGGACAAATTTCTTATTACATTTTTGGATACTTGGATTTTTGAGTTCCCTTTTTTGTAACAATCTCATGATTTAATGGAATTCAAGTTCTCTTGCTAATTCTTATGGTGATTGATAAATTCCACATTTTAAATTTCTTTATTTGTATTTTTGATGATCCTTTTTTAAGCTTTTGACTCCATGATTTTGAATTTACATATTGCTTTTCATAACAGTTTGTGAATATCTACTTTCTTTATTTGGTGTTTGACAATCCCTTATGAGATTTCTAATTTAGAGAATTTCAAATTCCCTTGTGAATCTTTATGGTGATTTATGAGTTTTGCATTCTTAATTTCCTCAATGGATTTGAGATGATCTCCTATTGGATTTCTGGTATAATGAACTTTAAATTATCTTGTTGGCTTTTATAATTATTAATGAATTTTATGCTCCTCATTTCCTTGCTTACATTTTAGTGGTCCACTGCTTGTTTTCTGGTTCAATGAACCCTGCACTTCCTTATGGATTTTGATGAAGATTTATGGTTTTCATATTCTCGATTGCCTTATTAGAGCTTTGGATCTTTGGCTTTATAAATCCTAAATTTCCTATGTAACGTCCCGCCTTTTCGCACGCTTTAAATCGACACATGTGCCAGTTCAAACCATATGGAAGGGTGGATTGTTATAGGGTAAATAAGAAAAGCAGAGAAGAAAAACAAAACAGTATCTTGCAGTAGAGCGATAAAATATAATAATCAATATATAGTTCATAAAACTGTTTACAAAGCATTTGATTTTTCTTTATACAATAAATATCAGAGTTCACATACCAAAGGATAATAACAATGCAGTGGAATAAAATGGTGTAGTGGAATAATATAGTAGATAATAGTAATATAAATCTTCATCCTCGACCTCCAGAGCTAAAGTCTTCGAATCCTGAAATGTTCGGGCTGACCCGAGCGAATTGAAAAGACAAACACTTGAGTCGGAACTAAAATATCTTATGTGAGTTAAATTAACAGAAATAAATATGAGTGCAGTAACTTAAGGATGCTCGGGATTCACATCTCCTAAGGATCCGTTAAACTATTTACTATGTAGTAATATTTCGCTATTATAATAATGTCTAATAGTAAAATAAACTTACTTTTTTCTTAGCATTAAGGGGTTACCCATATAGCCCTTAACACGTAATAGTCCCAGTAGTCCATCCAATATCACGGTCCCTCCAGATCGGGAAGCCACCAGAGGATACCACATGGGATACGGGAGAAATCCAAACTCGTACAAGGCACGATAGGGTAGATGACACGGCATAACTACGCAATGCCAGGGTAGATATACCAATTACGCTTCCGGGTCGGTGGTAACATGTAGCGCGCAGCTACCGCCCACCTCGAGCCACACCCCCAAATAAAAAAAATCAAAAGTGGCCACCGAATAAATCCAAAAGTCAAAGTATAATATCGAAGGGAAGTGTCCGACCAAAGGTGCAACCTCATTAACCCGTCGATCGCTCCTGTTTTTGCCACCTATTGCCAACTCCCAGGAGTTGGGTCCACGTATCTACCTCAAAGGAAACGTCGCCACCATCCTACTTCATTCTGGAATCTCCACCGCGTACACGGTTGTTAAAGTGGTTTTCGGAGTTGGCAGAGAGTATGACAACTTCTGATCCCCGTCTCTTTAACAACCAATCGTTATTATAACACCTGGTCTTTTCAAAATAGTTTATACTTTTTAAAACTAGATTATAATATCCATTTCAAAACATATAATTATGATATCTTTTCCGCTTTAAAAAAACCCAATGAATATAATATCATTTCTATTTCAAAATATATCACTTTCCAAAAATCATAGCCCTTTCAATCTATATATCTTGAAACCCATAGCTTTGAAACATAACTTCAATTACTTAAATGGTTTAAATATTAAATTACTTTATATAATAAAATAGCTTCTTTAATTTCACAAATAAATTCCAAATTCTGATTTAAACCTCCAAATAAACCATTTCAAACTCAATATACCTCAAAGCTCAAATATTCAATATTTAAAAACTAAATTTTATAATTCCATATAAATCAAATTCAATTACTATTATTTAGATTTGAAATGTTTACTTAATAAATCCAATATCATTTAAGTAAAACCTTCAAACTTCAAATAACAGGATATTCTTTCAATTTAATTAACTTGATAATATTCATATAAATCGGCTTGATATTCTTTTAAGTCCTCTACCAAAAATCAAGTTAAAAAAATCATACCTTTTAAAATCTCAAATTTATTTAAATTTCAAATTAATTTTATTCGAGGATAATGCTTAAATACTTTAATTCAACCAAATTCATATTTATCTCTCAACCTCAATTTTCTTTAAGTCATTATAAACTCTATAAACAAAATTTAAATAAATACTCAACCGTATAATATCTTAATAAAATCAACTTTTATTATTAAACTTCTTTTATACTTTTAAACCAACTTTATACATAGCTTAAAACCAAGAAATAAATTTTTTATATAAAATAACATTTATAATTATCCAAATCAATATCTCATCAAAACGGATTTTTCTTCACAAACCATAGAAAATCATTTCAAAATACTTTTATATATAGACCGCGGTGCATGTATATAATTTTCTATCCTATGGTCAAGTGAAACGGATATTTATCATTTCAATCCGTAATTTAAAAATAAAAATTACAGTTATATATCATTTCAAACCGCAATCCCGAATGAAATAAAAATGCATAATAACTTGCAGTTTATAACGATATAAAATACAGCATCCATTCATCCAATATCAACCA
Source organism: Allium cepa (assembly GCA_030765085.1). Taxonomy (NCBI): domain Eukaryota; kingdom Viridiplantae; phylum Streptophyta; class Magnoliopsida; order Asparagales; family Amaryllidaceae; genus Allium; species Allium cepa. The sequence continues at coordinate 1,001,070,249 of CM060943.1, read as the reverse complement.
TCAACCACTTATCACAATCATCATCCAATTCAACAATAGCATCAATATAGAACGGATAATAAACAACAGGTATTAACTAGTAGTTTATATTTAATAATAAATTAGATAACTGTTTAACTAGCAATTTATGGAACAATAAACAAATAATAATTTAGCTGTCAGTTTATATGCAATGAATAATTAAATAACAATTTAATTTGATAATTGCAATTTAACTGAGAGGATGATTGAAATACGCCAAACAGTCATAGATAAATTTTAAATCACATCAAAATTTAATTTAACAAACATAAGAAATTTTAGAAGTTGTGAGTGGGTTAAAACACTCACCTTTTGAATTTAAATTGAACTTAAATTCAATTTAAACCCAAAAATTTGACAGTCTCCGAATTCACCCAGACCAGAGTCTTAAAATCCAGAATTTCAATGCGATCCTAACAAAAGAAACCGCGTGTAAATCGGATATCGTATGTGAAAGATATACGTATAAATGCGTTTGAATTTCAATTATAAAAATAAAAACAAAAAAAGAACACTTTACATCTCTTGGCCACATCATCTATTCATCTTCCAGCAACCACACGCATGCCATTATACGCACAAAGCCAAGAACACCACAAACCCTAGCCACCGATTCGACGGCAACGATTCAGGCCGCCGCGTCACTAGCCAGAGGCGGCGCCGCTCCCCCACGACTCCTCTCGAGCCTCGCGACAACCCCCAGGTCACGCTTGTCGATCGACAAACTCAGATCGTGCCAAAAATCTACATAGCCACCGCCACTTTTGTAACCCTAATTGAATTTTTCTGCTTGATCCGACCGTTAACTCACCACGAAACCTACATGGATGTGATCCCCTCGGTCCTCTACAAAACCCAGAAAGGAATTGACGATCTGACACCGTTCATCGACGCGCGATGAAAGGCCGAGAATGTTTGCTCGATTCCTGGCCACATCGAACCTCGAATTGAAAAACGAATTGTATATCTGAGTTACGCTCTTCGAGAGCTTTGAATCCATATATAATTTGCTATATTTTGTGGAGTTCGAAATTTGGCTTTGGATTGAAATTTGATTTGTGTTTGGATCTAGAATTTGTTTGTCTACTATTGAGGAGGAGAGATAGTTGAAACATACGTACAGACAAATGAGAATTAGAGAGGCTAGGGTTTATAGCAAGATATTTATAGAGAAAGTTGAAATTAGAATAGATGGATCCGATAGAATATACGTGCTAACGAAGAAGTGGCCCAAAAAGCCCGTTTTGACTCCGGAACGAAATTGGGTTAACCCATATATCAAAATAGGTGTTTAAAAATATTTTAAACGCGATGGAAAAAGTTTCACGTCCAAATACCATCGTATGGTGAAGTTATGACAAAATCAAATTATTTCAAATTGATTTCAAGGCGTTTCGAGTCCGTATGATCAAACTACAAGTCCGATCGATACGAAACTTGAAATCCTACAATAATTCACCGTTACGGATCCGATGAAACTTGTTTCGTCGAAATCTGAGTCAATGGCCAAAATGGCTATTTTTATATTAATTAAATAAATTAAAAATTCATTAGTTAAATCACTTTTTCAATTTCACTTTCAAAATTTACAAATCTTATCAGTTTTGTTTTCTTAAACCATCTCAATGATTTAAACCAATTTAGATGTCAATTAAATGTTGATTCAATCATAAATTTCAGCGTAAATTCAAATTTCATTATATTCATCAATTATAAATTAACCTTTCAATAATTCCATTGAATTTCCATTGAATTCACTATTCATTCTTATTATTCAATCCATTATAGTCAAATGGATGAAATTAACATTGGATTCAAAGCTATTATATAAATATTTTCCAATTTCAACTTAATTTTCAATTAACGTAATAATAAATGTTTAATTCTACTTAATTGTAGTAAATTCAATTACCTTAATTCTTTACATTCAAATAAATTAACAAATCTTGATTTACAATCTTTACATTAACCAATAATCATACTATAAATGGAATTTTCATTATCTCCAATTATTAATTACCATCAGTTAAGATCTTAACATTTGTTCCATAAATTTATTTGCACTAAATTAGTTACTGCATTAATTCTTATTTATATAACATTAAGGTTCATTTAACTCTGATTGATTTTCAATTTTATTAAAATTTGATTTCTCATTTCGATTAATAGACTAAATAAACGGGCAACGCATTATTATCGCCATCGTTTACTTTTAACTGCATTTATGAGTTTATTGTTTACAGACACAAGTTACTCATTTACATAAATTTCAATTTCGTAATCACATTCAATCTATTATGTATTACCTCATTGGTTTATATACTTTGAATTCATTCAATCACCACTAATTGAGTAAATTACTTTAATTGCTTTCAAATTAAAAAATTTATGAACTAAACAAATAGGTAACTTATCTAATTGTAACCATTAAAATTTAATTGACTTTAAGTTTATTACTTTCAAGCAAATAATATGATTACTTATAGAACATTGACTTTTATTCAATAATCATTTATTGTAATTCAAATTCATTAATTTATTAAATGCTTACATTTATTTCCCTATATCCAATTTGTTACAACTTTACTTACATTAACACTATTTCCCTTACTTCGGTTATTATTTCATACATAGATCACAAATTTACATTCCTTTATATTATCCTATGAAAACAATATACACTCCTAATACTTTATTGCATTTATTGGAATCAAATTTCCAAATTTACTAGATACAACAAATTATGACCTTACAGTTATTTCAATTAATTGGGATTGCGCAAAATTAATTATTTATTAACTTACATTAACATAATTGCATTAGTTTACATTCAGTTACAAATAAATTAATACACTGATTGCATTTTTTTACACTATATTCCATTTAAAGCTAAGTCATTACATTTGAATTATTATATTAAATTGGAATGTTCATTCAAGTTCATAAATTATTAACTTAAAATAATGTATTTGCTTAATTTACATCCAATTATTGTTAACCATGTTTTATTACATTAATAATCCAATACTTACCTCAAACTTCACATATTCAATATATATCCAGTATAAGCCTTTCACTACTTCATTTATTAGAATTTTATTCAAAATTACTAATAAATAGTTTTTATTACCATTACTATATTTTATTTTAGCATTCATTTCAATATTAATTTATAAAAAAAAATTATTTCTACTAAATTTAATTACACACATCTTATTTAATTAACAAATTTATTTATCAAAATTTATGGGTCGTTACACTCTCCCTAACTCAAAACTTTTCGTCCCCGAAAAGGAAAAGAAGGGAAAAGAGAAACTTATAAATCAATATATATTATTCAAAACATTATATTCCTAACAATAAGTTTACAGAATTTGAAAATTTAAATAAAATATATAGTTTTATAAACAGTTAAATCTTTTATATTTAAATTAATAAAGTTTGGAAACATTTTCAAAATATTTTCTAAGTCCAAAATTTAGAGGAAATTTCGGCAGAGTCTCCTTTGTACGGAGAGACTGGAGAGAAAATATAATATCAAAATTACAATATACAACATATATTTTTCAAAATAATATATATCCCAGCTCGGGAAAATAATATAATAACGCAATAAACCAAAATCCGAAAACGTACCTATTAGTCGGGCAATTAACACTTATTTTATGGAACCAAAAGCAGTAGCAATCGCTTCCATAACCTGCATTTCTCTTATATAATCTGAAAAGAGTTAACCATTATATAAAACGAAATATTTAAAGTGGTTTCAATCACAAATAAACAAATCAATCCAAACATCATCACTTGCAACAAGCAAACAACCATTACATAGAATCAATACAAATCAATCATCCATTCATATCAACAACAAATAGTTGTTCAGGTTCACAACTTTAAATTGCACAGAATGAAGAATAAACTACTAAGTGTCTCCTTTACTCAACAGTCTTAGATGAAGCTAAATAGATTATCCATACATCCACACAATTTAAAGTCTCCTTACCCAAACAACCAACAACAATTTCAAACAACAGATTTAGTTTATCCTTATTAATTCCATTCATACATTTGTTGCTTGATTTCTCTTTTCATCTATATAATGAGTCATCCTTTAATTTACATTTATTTCTTACAAAAATTTACTTTTACTCATTCTCATTTATTCATACCATGTAAATTTTCCTTTTATTATATTACATTCATTTATTCACTGCTTAATTTCATTTATTTACAGCATTCATCTTTCTGTTTATTAAAATAATTAACTTCAACATTTACTTAAGTCTATAATTACTTACTTACAACATTTACCTTCTATCATATTTCATTATAGTAAGATTTCCATTATAAATTAGGTTTATAACAATTATAACATAAATACTTAAGAATAAAAGCAATTTTATTGAACACTTCATTACATACTTTTACTTGTACCATTTCCATTACATTTTCATGTTAAACATTTCAACTTTTAATATTCAGTGAGTTATATATATGTTTTTAAGGATGTAATTTGAAAGTTATACAAGTTTATTCTATTTCTTCTAATTAATTTAATGTTCAATAATTATATCATTTATTTCATAGGTTAAAATTTTAAATTTCGTTTAATACCATTTATAACCTAGCATTAAATATCTTATTTCCTTTAGAGGTTTCAATTATTAATTACCTACGTTCCAATTCTACATTAATTGAAATTATTAATTAATGGAAACTTAGGAACTAATACCGGGTTTAATTTCAAATCATTTTAAAATAATAGATAAATATATACTTACAACTTATGTATCCATTTATATTTAAAACAACTCAAATTTATATTTGTTTATCAAAAAAATTCTATAGTCGAACTGTTACAGTGGCCTTCCCACTTCAAAACTCGAAAATGAATGTCGATGATGCATGCACTCATCACCGAAATTATTTTCCAACGACAGAGAGGGAAGTATAAAATTTATTTCTTTTCAGAGTTTCTTTTTAAAACAATTCTTTCAAAATATATTGAAATATTTATATCAGAAAATACTTCTAATAATATTATTATTATATTCCAAAATCAATTGAAAGAAATTTCCAAAACCCCGAAACTTAAGTTCTAAAATTTCCAATTTCCATTTATTTATTTACAATCTTATTTCGACTATTATTTATAAATTTTATTACCTACCAACCAAAATATTGCAATCAAATATAACCTTATTTATAAAATTTATTTTATATATAGAAAATATAATAGGCAAAATTATTTCATTCACCTATATTAAAACCAAATATTATGTCGGTCTGTCCTATTAAGTGTTTAGAAATCCTGATTGATGTCATAGCATCCCATGCACCAACCGGAATTTATAAATACAAAACGGAACAAATTAACACAATATTAAAACCTTTTTATAACACTACCAAATACGCTCTCTCATATATACACTCAGCGACTCATCATAGGATGTTACTACCCTATTAATAAAGAGTCAAACCCCATAAAGCTAAGGTTTATCGCTAAACCAAAGCTCTGATACCAGATGTAATGTCCTGCCTTTTCGCATGCTTTAAATCGACACACGTGCCAATTCAAACCATACGGAATGGCGGATTGTTATGGGGTAAGTAAGAAAAGCAGAGAAGAAAAACAAAATAGAATCTTGCAGCGGAGCGACTAAATATAATAATCAATATACAGTTCATAAAACTGTTTACAAAACATTTGATTTTTCTTTATACAATAAATATCAGAGTTCACATACCAAAGGAACAATGCAGCGGAATAAAATGGTTTAGTGGAATAATATAGTAGATAATAGTAATATAAATCTTCGTCCTCGACCTCCAGAGCTAAAGTCTTCGAATCCTGAAATGCTCAGGCTGACCCGAGCGAATTGAAAAGACAAAACACTCGAGTCAGAACTAAAATATCTTATGTGAGTTAAATTAACAGAAATAAATATGAGTGCAGTAACTTAAGAGATGCTCGGGATTCACATCTCCTAAGGATCCGTTAAACAATTTACTATGTAGTAATATTTCGCTATTATAATAATGTTTAATAGTAAAATAAACTTACTTTTTTCTTAGCATTAAGGGGTTACCCATATAGCCCTTAACACGTAATAGTCCCAGTAGTCCATCCAATATCATGGTCCCTCATGATCGGGAAGCCACCAGAGGATACCATACGGGCTATGGGAGAAATCCAAACTCGTACAAGGTGCGATAGGGTAGGTGATATGGCACAACTAGGCAATGCCAGGGTAGATATACCAATTACGCTTCCGGGTCGGTGGTAATGCGTAGCGTGCAGCTACCGTCCACCTCGAGCCACACCCCAAAATAAAAAAATCAAAAGTGGCCACCGAATAAATCCAAAAGTCAAAGTATAATATCGAAGGGATGTGTCCGATCAAAGGTGCTACCTCATTAACCCGTCGATCGCTCCTGTTTTAGCCACCTTATGCCAACTCTCGGGAGTTGGGTCCACGTATTTACCTCAAAGGAAACGTTGTCACCATCCTACTTCATTCTGGAATCTCTACCGCGAACATGGTTGTTAAAGTGGTTTTCGGAGTTGGCAGAGAGTATGACAACTTCCGATCCCTGTCTCTTTAACAACCAATCATTATTATAACACCGCGGTCTTTTCAAAATAGCTTATACTTTTTATAACTAGAATATAATATCCATTTCAAAACCATATAATTATGATATCATTTCCGCTTTAAAAAAACCCAATGAATATGATATCATTTCTATTTCAAAATATATCACTTTCCAAAAATCATAGCCCTTTCAATCTATATATCTTGAAACCCATAAATTTGATACATAACTTCAATACTTGAATGGTTTAAATATTAAATTACTTTATATAATAAAATAGCTTCTTTAATTTCACAAATAAATTCCAAATTCCAATTCGAACCTCCAAATAAACCATTTCAAATTCAATATACTTCATAGCTCAAATATTCAATATTTCAAAACTAAATTTTACAATTCCATATAAATCAAATTCAATTACTATTATTTAGATTTGAAATGCTTACTTAATAAATGCAATATCATTTAAGTAAAACCTTTAAACTTCAAATAATAGGATATTCTTTCAATTTAATTAACTTGATAATATTCATATATATCGGCTTGATATTCTTTTAAGTCCTCTACCAAAAATCAAGTTAAAAAAATCATACCTTTTAAAATATCAAATTTATTTAAATTTCAAATCAATTTTATTCGAGGATAATGCTTAAATACTTTAATTCAATCAAATTCATATTTATCTCTCAGCCTCAATTTTCTTTAAATCATTATAAACTCTATAAACAAAATTTAAATAAATACTCAACCGTATAATATCTTAATAAAATCAACTTTTATTATTAAACTTCTTTTATACTTTTGAACCAACTTTATACATAGCTTAAAACCAAGAAATAATTTTTTTATATAAAATTACATTTATAATTATCTAAATCAATATCTCATCAAACCGTAATTTTCTTCACAAACCATTGAAAATCATTTCAAAATATTTTTATATATAGACTGCGGTGCCTGTATTAATTTTCTATCCTATGGTCAAGTGATACAAATATTTATCATTTCAATCCGTAATTTAAAAATAAAAATTACGGTTATATATCATTTCAAACCGCAATTTCGAATGAAATGAAAATGCATAATAACTTGCAGTTTATAACGATACAAAATACAGCATCCATTCATCAATATCAACCATCAACCACTTATCACAATCATCATCCAATTCAACAATAGCATCAATATAGAACGGATAATAAACAACAGGTATTAAGTAGCAGTTTATATTTAATAATAAATTAGATAACTGTTTAACTGGCAATTTATGCAATAATAAACAAATAATAATTTAGCTGGCAGTTTATATGCAATGAATTATTAAATAACAATTTAATTTAATAAATGAAATTTAACTGAGAGGATGATTGAAATACGTCAAACAATCATAGATAAATTTTAAATCACATCAAAATTTAATTTTACAAACATAAGAAATTTTAGAAGTTGTGAGTGTGTTAAAACACTCACCTTTTGAATTTAAATTGAATTTAAATTCAATTTAAACCCAAAAATTTGACAATCTCCAAATTCGCCCAAACCAGCGAAATACCATGATGTAGGTTTCTAGGGAATAGTCGCTTCTAAAGTGAATCCTCCCTAGATACATGAATTTTATTATGATCTATTTCGTGAAAATACGAATTGTGTGTCGAAGATAAAAAAAGAAGTTTTTTTTTATTTCTAATAAAAAAAGAATGTGAAAAAATTTCTTTAAAACGAAAACTTATTCTTAGGTAAATGGATTGCGAAATCATAAAGTCCGGAATTTCGATGCGATCCTAACAAAAGAAACCGCGCGTAAATCGGATATCGTATGTGAAAGATATATGTATAAATGCGTTTGAGTTTCAATTATAAAAATAAAAACAAAAAAAGAACACTTTACATCTCTTGGCCACGTCATCCATTCATCTTCCAGCAACCACACACACGCCACTATACGCTCGAACCCAGGAACACCACAAACCCTAGCCGCCGATTCGACGACAACGATTCAGGCCGCCGCGTCACTAGCCAGAGGCGGCGCCGCGCCCCCACGACTCCTCTCGAGCCTCGCGACAACCCCCAGGTCACGCTTGCCGATCGACGAACTCAGATCGTGCCAAAAATCTACACAGCCGCCACTTTTGTAACCCTAATTGAATTTTTCTGCTCGATCCGACCGTTAAGTCGCCACAAAACCTACATCGATGCGATCCCCTCAGTCCTCTCTACAAAATCCAGAAAGGAATTGACGATCCAACACCGTTCATCGACGCGCGATGAACAGCCGAGAATGTTTGTTCGATTCCTGGCCACATCGAACATCGAATTGAAAAATGAATTGCAGATCTGAGTTACGCTCTTCGAGAGCTTCGAATCCATATATAATTTGCTATATTTTGTGGAGTTTGAAATTTGGCTTTGGATTGAAATTTGATTTGTATTTGGATCTAGAATTTATTTGTCTACCATTGAGGAGGAGAGATAGTTGAAACGTACGTACAAACAAATGAGAATTAGGGAGGCTAGGGTTTATAGCAGGATATTTATAGAGAAAGTTGAAATTAGAATAGATGGATCGGATTGAATATACGTGCTAACGACCAAGTGGCCCAAAAAGCTTGTTTCGACTCCGAAACGAAATTGGGTTAACCCATATATCAAAATAGGTGTTTAAAAATATTTTAAACGTGATGGAAAAAGTTTCACGTCCAAATTCCATCGTATGGAGAAGTTATGACAAAATCAAATTATTTCAAATTGATTTCAATTTAATTGATTTTAAGGCGTTTCAAGATCGTACGATCAAGCGACAAGTCCGATCGATACGAAACTTGAAATCCTACAATAATTCACCGTTACGGATCCGATGAAACTTGCTTCGTCGAAATCTGAGTCAATGGCCAAAATGGCTATTTTTATATTAATTAAATAAATTAAAAATTCATTAGTTAAATCACTTTTTCAATTTCACTTTCAAAATTTACAAATCTTATCAGTTTTCTTAAACCATCTCAATGATTTAAACCAATTTTGATGTCAATTAAATGTTGATTCAATCATAAATTTCAGCGTAAATTCAAATTTCATTATATTCATCAATTATAAATTAACCTTTCAATAATTCCATTGAATTTCCATTGAATTCACTATTCATTCTTATTATTCAATCCATTATAGTCAAATGGATGAAATTAACATTGGATTCAAAGCTATTACATAAATATTTTCCAATTTCAACTTAATTTTCAATTAACGTAATAATAAATGTTTAATTGTACTTAATTGCAGTAAATTCAATTACTTTAATTCTTTACATACAAATAAATTAACAAACCTTGATTTACAATCTTTACATTAACCAATAATCATACTATAAATGGAATTTTCATTATCTCCGATTATTAATTACCATCAGTTAAGATCTTAACAGTTGTTCCATAAATTTATTTGCACTAAATTAGTTACTGCATTAATTCTTATTTATATAACATTAAGGTTCATTTAACTCTGATTGATTTCCAATTTTATTAAAATTTGATTTCTCATTTCAATTAATAGACTAAATAAACGGGCAACACATTATTATCGCCATCGTTTACTTTTAACTTCATTTATGATTTTATTGTTTACAGACACAAGTTACTCATTTACATAAATTTCAGTTTTGTAATCACATTCAATCTATTATATATTACCTCATTGGTTTATATACTTTGAATTCATTCAATCACCACTAACTGAGTCAATTACTTCAATTGCTTTCGAATTAAAATTTTTATGAACTAAACAAATTGGTAACTTATCCAATTGTAACCATTAAAATTTAATTAATTTTAAGTTTATTACTTTCAAGCAAATAATATGATTACTTATAGAACATTGACTTTTATTCAATAATCATTTATTGTAATTCAAATTCATTAATTTATTAAATGCTTACATTTATTTCCCTATATCCAATTTGTTACAATTTTACTTACATTAGCACTATTTCCCTTATTTTGGTTATTATTTCACACATAGATCACAAATTTACATTCTTTTATACTACCTTATGAAAACAATATACACTCATAATACTTTATTGCATTTATTGGAATCAAATTTCCAAATTTACTAGATACAACAAATTATGACCTTACAGTTATTTCAATTAATTGGGATTGCACAAAATTAATTATTTATTAACTTACATTAACATAATTGCATTAATTTACATTCAGTTACAAATAAATTAATACACTAATTGCATTTGTTTATACTATATTCCATTTAAAACTAAGTCATAACATTTAAATTATTATATTAAATTGGAATGTTCATTCAAGTTCATAAATTATTAACTTACAATAACGTATTTCCTTAATTTACATCCAATTATTGTTAACCATGTTTTATTACATTAATCAATCCAATACTTACCTCAAATTTCACGTATTCAATTTATATCTAGTTATAAACTTTCACTACTTCATTTATTAGGATTTTATTCAAAATTACTAATAAATAGTTTTTATTACCATTGCTATATTTTATTTTAGCGTTCATTTCAATATTAGTTTATAAAAAAAATTATTTCTACTAAATTTAATTACACACATCTTATTTAATTAACAAATTTATTTATCAAAATTTACGGGTCGTTACATCCTATTTCATTTTCATGAGGATTCGAGAATTCCTTATTCTAGATTTTTGAATTGAAATTCTTGATGAAAGCTTATTGAACTTCTGGTTTAGCAAGTTCTAAAATCTCCCCATGGGTATCAATGATGATTTGTGGGTTTCGTATGCATAATTTCCTCATTGGATTTTACATGATCTCATGTTAGTTTCTAGATTTTATGGATCTTAAATTTCTTTGTGGATTTTGAAAACAATTTACATATTTCTTATTTTTGATTTCCTTATGGGACTCTTATTGGACTCCTAATTTTCAGAATTTTATATTCTACTATTGAATTTTATGGTGATTTGTGAATTTTTCATTGAATTTGAAATTAGGTTTTAGCACAAAATCTACATATCATAAGTGGCATCATTATTAAACTACTTACTACTTTTTTACTAAATAGGAATTACTAACCAATAGTATAAGGATTAAAGTAAAGTTATCTTAAAGGGATGAGGTAAGGTCACCGAAAGCACAAAATTGATATTTACTAGTTGAAGGAGACTCAACTCAAGGAGAGGAACTTCCTAGAGTACACGGTAGACTTTCTCCAAAGGATCATTTATTTGAGTCAACGTCTACACATCAGGTGATATAATTCCATATTTTCAATAAAGGAAGCTTGATCATGTATATTTCAGAATACTTTATTCAAAAATGCTACTGATCAACATCTTGAACATTAACTTCATATGTTTAAGAGTACTCAATAAGGTCTCATAACAAGGTTACAATCTTAATAGATGTTATTATCTATTTCGCATGAAATATAGAAGGAATTTCCTTGGAGTTTTTTTTCCTAAAGAATAAAAGATTCTTTCATACAATGGGGGAGGGGGCTAAATGTTATCCAAAAAATATTCTCAGGAATAAAAGTATCAAAGAAGGAACACGAGAGCATTGATAAGAATCAGAAAGCACCAAGATAGTCTAGTTAAACATAGCTTCCGACAATGATGTAGCAGCGCTAATAGTAACTTTCAAGTAGGATAGAGGGATGTTTCGAATGTGTCAAAGGAGAGCTTTCGATAAGGTCGGAGGCTACCTTTCGAAGGCGATAGCAAGCATGTTAGTAGCATCCAAATCACTCAAATGGACACCTCTCGTGGGCAACGGATAGAAGAAACACTACATTTTTCGCCAAACCATTCAAAGCATCTTGGTTTCACCTTCATTCGCTTTTTCCAGAGAAGTATTTAACCAATTCGACCCTTTTGAAAGCATACATAGCCTTTTGAAATGGTTAAGGCCACCCTTACTTAAGAAAAAAGAACTAAACGTCTGTCACCATAGAGGCATAAGGTTTTGAATTAGATGGGTGAAAGGCTTCCGAAAGAGTCCATGTGCAACAAAACCTTTTTAGGTGTTTCAACTCATTCGAAATGAAAGGTGGACATGTTTCGACGGCGTCGAAGGCTAGCACCCAAATCAACTTATGTGTCATATCAACATTCAAGACAAAAGTACATCAGTAGACCTTTCGATGAGGATGAAAGCTATAAAACAGCACCTATCGATGAAGTCGAATGGAAACAAAGCAAGGGGAAACCCAACTTCAAGCGGAACTACAAGAATAAATAAAACCCTTTCGACCAAGTCGAAAGGTATGGCTCAGGGGACAATCACAAAAGCAGAAAGACTGACCTTTTGACCGTGTTGAAAATTCGGTGTCGAGAGGTCCCAACCTGCTCTTATAAATATGACTCCAGGGGCCAGTTATGGGGGATCGGATTTCTGCCACTTCCCACTTGTATTTTCCTAAGATTTTAAACCTTAATTCTCAAAATCAAATTGGGGATTTGGTTAATTTTTATAATTGAATTCAATAAAAAGAGGATTGTGATAATCGCTTCACATAGCAATTTAGATTCCCTCACTTATCATAAAAACGTCAACTGGTAGTTGAGTTGATCGTAAGGAGCCACTTCGACCAAGTCAAAACCCTTAGTTTCTTTATTTCCTAGAAGCTTTAGCTCAAATCGATTAAATTTCAAGAGTTACCCCCTTTCGACAGGGTCAAAACTATTCCTGTCCTACTATTCACAGCTTTCTTCAAGTCCTCATCCTTAGCTATCTTAGAAGTGTCGAAAGGTGGTTTCGACAGGAATATAACCCAACCGATTTGAAAGGATTTCCTGTACAAGAAGTTAGCCTTTCGACTTTGTCGAAAGGTACTAAAGATGCATGTTAATAACCATTTCCAGCCTTAGGAAAGTTTGAAACTTTCATTCCTTCGAAAGGAGGTTTCGAAAGCATTACTCCTACTTCAACTTCAAATTTTGGGTGTTCACCAGTTTTCTTGTCAACACTTGTCGACCCCTGTGAATCAGAGCCGGCCTACCCCTCTAACATGATAAGCCATATTACGTCATCCCTTAGGTACCAGCTATGAAAACCTATTCCAGACCATGGCCCCACCTGTGCAAGCATACCAAAACTATAAATATCGATTCTAGATCGAGAAATGATGCTCCTAATGGTAGCGAACCATATATCTCTGAAACATATCCTATATTTTAGTCATTACCTGATTATGAGGCTTGTGAGTTCACGGTCACCATTTTCTACCCTTAGCAAATTTCCACTTCTAGCGTTAACACTGCAATCCGAGCACTATGCAATGCATGCATTCATCCATATAAGTTGTTTAGGATAAGAAAAAACTAAACGCACTATTTCTACTACACCCATTTTTGAATCACTTTTAGGTTTAGTTGCAAGTTGCCCTTGCACTTGAATGAACTCCATCTTCAATTACATCATCTTCAAGATGCTTTAATACGATGCATGAGTTAGATCGAAGAGGTTTTCAGATAGTTAATAATTATCTAATCTCGATCTTTTCTAAACAACGTTCGCTAGTTTTGGGTAAACTCAACAATGGTTCTTTAAAAATATACATACAATATATAACAGCGGGGATTACCCCCTAATCGTTTAAGTGAACGGATTTCCTTATCATTTGTCTTAGGAGAACAAAACGAGATTTATAAGCACAGTACAACATCATCGAAGATGACTATACCATATAGCTCACATATTTCTTCTAGAAATTTCCAATGTTATATTTTAGTCTAGATTTGGTAGTCGGTTATTTAACTATCAAATAAACAAACTATCAATCATTGCTTAAATACAATATGGAATCCACTAAGCCTCTATTAATTAATCTTCTTATAAATCAAATTACTTTCAAATCTTGATTCAAAATACCTTTACAAACGATATTGCACAAATCCCTTATGTTTCTTTCAATACCAGGAAAAACATTTGTATACTTATCTTACTGGTATAAGTATATTATAAAACATCCTACTTCCAATGGTTAGAAAATATATTCATGTACTTATCTCAACGGTATAAGTATATTAACCGAAATTAATGGAGACTTCCTCTTTTCCAAATTTATATTTAAATAGGCCAAACAAATATCATTTAAAACATTACTTATTAAAAACAAAACCACTATCCTTCGGTGTTAAGTATGAAAAGAAATGTTTCCATACCACCATAATTAAGAAGGGTAAGTTATCAAAAGCAAATCTCATTCTTTTATTAAAATTTCCTTTTTATAAGCCCATTTCATATTTACAAAACCATTTATAGATCTCTGAATTATTTTATAAACTTCCTTCATCAATCTTTAAAATGATTTATAAAATCTCTTTCTATTTATAAAACTCTTTCTATTACTAAGCTCTCTTTATAAACTCTTTTACAAAAATCCTTTATTAAATCCTTTTATGCATCCAGTACTCATTTTTATACATTATATATATATATATATATATATATATATATCAAACACAAACCTTCGTTATTCAAAATATCATTTACCAAGCTCCTTTAGGAAATATCATTTATAAATCCCCTTTATAAAACATCATTTGTAAATCTCCTTTATATAAAAACCCATTAAGTAAATCCCTTTTATTAAATAGTATATTATTTATATACACCTTTAATAAATCACTTTATTAATTTAATCAAAATTTATTAAATCAAATAATTAACTTCAAACATCCTTTATAAAATAATTAACTTTAAATAACATTAATTAAATAATTAACTAGCAAACTTTAAACATCATTAGTAAAATAATAAATTTCCTAAACACCATAAAATAATTAATTAACTTTAAACAACATTAATAAATAACAAATCTTTAAAACATTATTAATAAATATAATTAACCTTTAAACATCGTTAATAAAATAAGTAATTAACTTTTTAAAAATTAATAAATAAAATAATTAAAATCTTTTATAATTAAATAAACACTTAACCTCGATTGTTATAAAATTTATGTTAATTTAAATCCATAATTTTACAAAATTGGAAAGAGGCTTTGCGACTATAATGGTGCTAAATCAAGTTACTATTTAATTACATTTGACTTTCAAGTCACATAACTGGTATTAACATAAGCAGGTATATATGTACAAAAATCACTTAGCAATCACTAGTTAATCCATCATTTATTCAATATTAATCATTTTGCATATTAGTTAATCGTCATATGAATGAATGTCAAAACTAGAATAATAGTAGAATGAAGATTTATTCTGCTAAAAAGATGTCATCAAAAATCTCTCAATTTAATTATAGCAGAATGATGTTTTATTCTGCTAAATAGATGTCCAAAATAATCTACTTAATTAAACTAAAACATGACGGTGTTTTTATTTGACCGAATAGATATCATCATTATGGTATAATTAATTTAACGACATTATTATTTAAAATAACCTAACTAAATTCAGTCCCTATTATTTTATCAATATTTTAAACATCATCAAATATATCAACAAGTTACGCCACGATGTTGTACTCGTTAATATGAGTCCAACGCAAGAATCCATGGGTCAAATGGATCTCTAAGGGCAAGATATAGCATTTTAAGCTGACCCACATTTCTACATATATAAACTTAAGCAAATAAAAAAGTTGCTCCTCACCCAAACGAAATGGGCCAAGCCCGCTAGCACTACACTCAAACAAAAGGTATCTCATAAGACTTTCCGCACATAAACACGGAAAAGTTTTTACCTTATGATAATCAAAACATTTGATAGGAAATCCAGTGATATTATAATATGGTCTAGGGTTTTCAAGTAAAATGCAGAAATAGCTGGAATGCTTCCATCTCACGTTCCAACATAGTTGGGCACAATCGAAACGTACCGCACTTATTGGAGATTGGATTTCCATAGAATGACAGGGTAGCTGGGTACCGCGCGTCACAGTACGTGGCCTAAATCACCGTACCGAGGATCCACCCTTGATCCCCTGCAACACAAGGCCGTAATCATCCCTCACTGGATAGTCCCGAATAAGAAAACCCCATGGTTGCAGCTAGCAACCGCCTACACAACCGAATAAAAAAGGACTCTAGACAGGGGTAAATCTTATCCTACTTGGGTGCTACCCACTTAGCCTTGCTGCACCTTCCATGTTTTAGCTATTCTCGGTTAATGAGGCTTGAGGCTGCGATTACCTTTATAAAGCACATCTATCTTAGAATGCTCATCGTCCTCCTAACGGTGTTCTAAAAGCATTCAATCCATACAAGTTCATTCCGGATTCGAACAAAACTGAAGGCACTATCTCATTACACTCATTTTGGAATCACCCTCAGATTTAACGACAATAGCCCTTGCATTCTGAATCTTAATCTCGAAACTGAAAATACTATCTCTGTTATACTCGTATTGGAATCACCCTCAGAGTCTTAACGACAATAGCCCTTACACTTTGAGTCTTCACTTCACTTGAGATTTCACAACCTATCTTTTAATTTGGATCGATGTGGTTTTCGGATATCCAAATTTGAAAATCCAATCTCGGTCTCATCGAAATCCAAAACGTCGTCTTTTAAATTCAAGTTGTTTAAGTAAAAAAAATTCAATTTATTATCTATATTCACACAGATAGATAATTCACATTATCACAAATAGATAATCCATATCATCACAATTTAACCAAATCATCTCATATCACTAAGCAACACACATTCCATATTAGAAATATCATATAATCCAAGGCATCCAATATCATCCAATCATCTATAAGCAAGATTAATTAGTTACACCATCTCTAATTAATTTAAAATAAATTAAATTAATTACTTCCATCACTATCAATCATGCTTACTTAACCATTAATTAATCACAAACCAATTAATTAATCATCATCTTGATTAATCTTCCTTGATTAATTATCTTTTAGTTACATTAAGTAATTAACCCTTAATTAATTACACAAATTGATTATCCTCAACCATTTACAATAATTAACCCTTAATTACTCTCATTAATTACATTAATTAATGATTCTTATTAATTACTTCCATTAATTAATTAACTATAATTAATTACATTAATTAATCATACTTTAATTAATCACTCCCATTAATCAACCTTAATTAATCATAAACGGTAATTACCATCCTGTAATTACTTACCTTAATTAATTAAATCCTAAATTAATTGTATTAATCCTTAAATTAATTAGACCAAGTAATTAATCCTTAATTACTTATACTTAATAATTATCCTTTAATTATTTCCCATTAAGTAATTTCCCTTTAATTAATTACATCCAGTAATTACCCAAGAATTACTTACACTAAGTAATTATACTTATCAATCTCATTAAATATTTGTACTTAATAAATCATCAAGAGATTTTTTTTAATTAATTAACAAATTAATTAACTTAAATTAATCATATTAATTACAATTGAGTAATTCATCCCTTAATTACCTTATAAACAAATTAATTAATCTTTAATTATAGATGTATTGTTCTTTAATTATTAATTAATAAACCTTAATTATCAATTAATAAAACTTAATAATATATTAATTAATCCTTGATTATCAGTTAATTAATCCTTAATATTAGTTAATTAACCTTTAATTAATCTTTAATTAGATTAATAATCTCTTATTATTAATTAATAAAACTTAATTATGAACTAATAAAATTTAATTAAGTACTTCTTAATTACCAATTAATCAACCTCTAGTTAATTAATTAATTAATTTCTAATTACAAAATTGATTAATCTCTAATCATTAATTAATCAATCATAATCATTAGTTAACTAAATTAATTAATTATCCTTAATTAATTACTTAATTAATCCTTTATTATTAATTAATTAAATTAGTTAATTATACTTAAATTTCTTAATTAATTTAATTAATTTCAACTCATTAAAACCTTTAATTAACCTTAAGACAAAACATTATCTTATTTAATGCTTAATTATCATTTAAACATTTTATCTTAAAAATTGACTTTACTTAATTAAATCATTAATTAAGTTCTTAAAATAAAATAATCATTTATGATAAATTAAATTTACCAAATCATAACTTCCTTTAAATGCTTTAAACATCATCAAGTGATAGTTTTAAAACTATTTTCAATTTAAATTTAAAAATCTTTAAAATTTCATTTCTACTTAAGTTTAAAATAACTTTAAACTTTACTTAACCAAATTTAAATTAAACAAAATTTCAAGCCTTCTTTATTAAATGTTAAATAAAAAATTATTATATTTAAAGGAAATTTACATGAAAAAATTTAAACTAAATTTATTTTTAAATTTCAAAAACCTTGTTTAGAAAATCTTTTTAAAAAAAACTGCTAAATCCTTGCTTCGAGTTCCACCCAAAGACCACTCGAGTCAAGCCCTGAGTTTCTTCTTCTTTTTCTCTTTTTTTTAAAACTTAGATTTGTTTTAAGATTAAAACCTGAAGTATAAATACTCAATTTTACACTCGAGTCACAAACCCAAACACACGAGCCTATCTTCAAGCAAACCTCCATACCAAAACTCACTGACTCAAACAAACCACCGTGCACATGCACCGTCGCCAAAGTCGCCTCCGGCCTCTGATGAACCTTTCGACACATCACCCATCACCGTTGCAACCAATCCCGATCACCAAAACACTCGCACAAGCTACAGATCAAATTCGAGCAATCCAGGCAGACCTGGAACCAAAAAAACTAAACCTGAAAATGCCTCGAGCTCACGTCTCCGATCACCAGAAGTCCTGAGACTCCGACCACACGTTCCCTAACAATCCATGTTGCCTTTCCCCAAGTTCCGTACCACTCGATCACAGAGAGACGATGCAGCGATCACAAAACTGACCTCAACAAAAACTAGGGTTAAAACCTAGTTTGACCTACCGCCGCTGCCACGGCGAACAGTCGCCACTTCCTCCATTTGCCAAACACCCCAATCGTCCTTCTAGCTCCAGGCAAAATCCCGACCACTCGAGTACCTACGGCCACTAGTAAATGCTCAAAAACCATTTTCCAGACATCACCAAAATGCATACTCAATAAAGCATTAAAAATCGTAATTTCACTTTTAAAATCTTAGTTTTCAAATTTGATTCAGATTATATTCCTGAATCAGCAATTTATGATGATTGATTTTTAACATGTTTAAATTATTTACTGCATTTACCAGATTCTAGCATAGTTTCAATCTTAAGATACTTGAATCTATTTTTAAATCCTAGATTAAGTTTAAACCAAACTATCTTGTTTGAATCTCAAAATCTAACAGAGATCTGATGCAAAGATTTTGAATGTTGATCAAAACCATAGGCATTGAACTAGGAACAAAGGTGTTTTAAAATCAGCAGATATGCATACTTCATATATATATAGAGGCTACTTATATATATACATGCAAAATAATCATCATCACAGAAATTCATATGCAAGAGAAAGTTATCCACTTAAGTTTTTAAATCTAAATGTTTGCTCACCTTTAAAAAGGCAAAGAGCTTGAAAACTGGAATGAACTATGAATTGGCTTTGGTCTTTGAAAACTGAATTGCTTTGATCTTGATGATATATATATATAACTGGAAACTAGAATGCTTAATTAACTTTCTTCAGGTTGCATTGAAACTAAATCTTGTTACAGGCTTTAGTGAAGCTTACAGGTTTTGGTTTTGTTGAAAATTGCTTTGTTTTGATGTTGAGTTGTTAAATGTTTACAGGCTTGAGATAAAATGGTTACAGGGTTTTGCTAAATGGTTTACAGGGTATTGAATCTTGGATTTCTGGTTTGAGAAAAGTTCTCGGGTTTCGTTCTTGTGGATTTTCTGGTTTGAAAATAGTTTACAGGTTTGAGTTTTCTTGAGTTTTAGAAATGAAGATAGAAAAAGAATTGAAGAAGGACGGTGAAAGTTTATATAGAGTTTATTCAAATTAATTTAAAATAAAAGAAAATAAAAAAATCTAGTGACATTTGTTCAATTCAACACCATTTGTCATTAGCATTGTTTATTAGTTTACACATGTTACTTATATAACTTGATTTAATTACACTTGTAATTATGCACTTTTTTAATTATTTAAAAATGATTTAAAATGCTTTTATAATAAATTTCCTAATTACTTAGTATATTCTAAATTAATAATGCTTTTCTAAATTTATATAAATAAAACTTTTAAAAGAAAATAAAATAAAAACCAATTAGATTCTAAATAAAATCATATATACTATTTTTAATCCATTTTTAAATGTTAATGTAAAACTTTTGTATTTATTTACTATTAAATAAATACTTTCAAAAAATTTTATAAATAAATTTCTTTAGGAAAATAATATAAAACAGATCTTATTCTACTAAAAACCTTATTCATATATTTTTATATCCAAAATATTTATAAGATATATATCTTTTAAATTCACGTCTAAATCCAAATTCAAATTCAATTTATAATCCAACTTAAAAATCAACTCAAATATAAACATATATTTAAATAAAAACATTATTAAATTTGTAAATAATTACTCTATTTTAAAACAACTTAAATACATATATATATTCATCTAAACAACACATTATTAAATTTGTTTGAAAATAATAATTTTTCCACTTTTTAAATAGCTTTAAAAAATATATTAAATTGAATTTGATCATAGCTTCAAATCACACTATACACATTCATATATATTACAATTTGAAAACGTTTCTTTATTAATTTAAATCCAGGACTTCATATTTACAATATATATACCAATATATATATACATTATAAATAGAAAACAATTATATTAGCTTTTAAAAGATAAAATTTACGAATTAAATATTTATAAAAGAAGATTATTAAACCAATTTAAATGCTTATTAACAAAGATTATTAAATAAATATTGTCGAAAATTCTGAATCATCACGGACTGAGACGTCGAACACACTTGCGCTGCCATAACATATGCAAAGTAAGTGCAGAGCCGTATGAAAATGAAGATATTACCGAGTAGACTTATAACTTGTGAACAAAGAACAAACAAAGTTCAATGATCAAGCTTTAGCATTAACATTTAATGCCTAACAAACAAAGAAAGGTAATGTCAATAAATAGTTGAGTTAAAATAGATCAGTCAAAGATTCACATACAGTACAGAGGAATTAACAAAACTGGAAGGCCTTAATTGCAAACTTTAAAATAATAGATTAGGGCACATAATAAAAAGCAAATGTCTTTTGTCTTTGAATCTCAAAATGGAAATCGAATTAAAAAAACTAAACTTTAAGCTAATGAACTATCAAACATCACTTTCCAACATTTACAGGGCTTGTGGTCCGTTCACTAGTTTACTGGAATTGTTTCACAGCATTATTATATCTCTAAGATGATGAAATTTATTGAATCGCATAAGCTTCACAGAAAAAACAACATTCTTTTAACCAAGAAAATTAAAGTCGGATCCCTTACTCCAGGTAAGAAAGGTTTAAGCTAGCTAATTAGCAGAATCTTCACCAAAAATTTGGGATACCAATTTAACTTCACCTCCTAGATTAGTCTTGCAATTTGGAAATAACAGTATGTAGCAAAAGCTCTCCCTCGGCCATTCTCCTATTCATTCTCCTCACTACCGCTGGTATATTCATATCTACACATACATGATTTTATTTTATTCTTTCCTTTTTTAATGTCAACTATTAATCTTATTATTATATTACAATGTATACATGACTCCTGCAACAATGGTGGAGGGTTGAACTTACAGTATTATATCAATCAGATGATCCATTGCTATTGCTTCAGACTTTCAGTCATGTACTCAAAGTTTCGAAAATCAGCATGCAGTTTCAAGCACTTGTCAGCTTCGCTTCAGCCAAGTTTTGCTTTACATGCTAGCTCAAATGCAATGCCAGAAAATGCATGCAGTTATTTTAGCTAATGTTATTAAGCATAGAATTAAGCAGTCATGGAATAGTAACATGATTTCTATTTGAAAAAAGTGGAAAAGGATGAGAACTATACTTTGGCATGACAAATTTAGGTAATAGGTATGTAATGAATGTTATAAGTAATATCATTTATGAAGGGATATTTTGTTTCAACTTACCTTGAAAGCCTGCTTATTCTGACAATTATACCTTTTAATATTACCATTAATGAATTGGTTTGACAACCTATAATCACATATCCTTGGTATCATAACAACAGAGTATCCAAGATAGCAAACCCATCAGTTGAACCTAGAGTGAAAACAAATCAAAAGGAGAGAGAGATGTTAGGGACAAAATATTGTTATTACGTGGTGAATGAACTAAATTGCGAAAAGTGAGGTAAAAACATACATTTGCAATCTTTTTATTTCCATCAAGCCAATACTTATAAAATGAAAAATAATTAAGGATCGCCTGAAAACGGTTGCTAGCGTACTGTTTTTTGAAATGCATAAAACCAATACGGTTTATAGTAATGTCAAGAAAAGTAATTAATGTGTGTATCAACTTCTCAAATCTACAAAAAGTTAAATAATTAATATAATTTCTTACGTTCATATTACTTTTACAATTAATAGTAGTAATTAATTACATTCTAATTATGCTTATTAGTTGTATTTCAAGATTGCAGTAACTCTAATCAGTTATACAACCTTAACTTATCAAGTAATGAACCTACAGCTGTACATCGCTTTTTTTTGAAACCTAAGGAAAGCATTAATGTAATACCACTATTAAAGTTTTTTGATCCTTGATTTAAGAGTTCAATCATAAAAGTGAAGAACATAGACCGTGAGCTACAAAATTCATTAACTAATTTTTTTTTAAATTTGAATAAAATGAAGTATTATCGACCTTCAAAATCTAAAAAATCAACATAAAAAATATCTTTAAATCTGTATTAAATTACAGCGATGAAGAAGACTACCGCGTGATAGAAAATTCCACAAACCTAGTCTTGGGGAGGAAGATGGAATAAACTGTAGACTTAAAGAGAGGCATCCATCGATGAATTAAATAACAGAATGCAGGAAGTTAGAATCATGATTTCCAAATCGTGACATTCAAAATCTAAGAAAACAATATCAAAAATATCTCCAACTCGGTAGTAAATTGCAATGATGAATAAGATTAAGCCGCGATAAAAGAAGTCACAAACCTAACTTGTGGAAGGAAGATGGAATAGAATACAGAAGCACGGCGGCGAAGTGTAGGAAGTTAAAGTTAAGATTTCCAAATCGACTTGAGTGAATGTTAACGTTGGCCTCACAGCAAACGAAAGACGGGAGTGCCTCATTTTTTTTCAGTTTCGAAGTTATACTTTTCCTCCATTGATATATTGTTGAAGGAAATATCGGTTGGGAGAGAAACTAATCGTATGTGGCGGAAGAGAACGTGAAAGACAGTTATTTGTGCAATTTATGTAAATAACCCAACGCGTTAATTGTTGTCACGAATTAACTCGGATAATTTTGGAAATGCTAAAAGGCTTCACTTTGACCGGTTGACAAAAGTTTTTGCTTTATAGTATAGATATGCATAAATTAAGATTAAAAGTTAAGGAAACAAGGACAAACCAAACCAATGACCTAGAGACATTGCACGAAACAATGCAAAAACCAAAGGAAAAAAGCATGTGTGTGTACCTGAACGACAAAAATATGCCTGAACGACAAAAATAAAAAAATGATTGCACATAATAAAGTAAGATGATTGTAAAACAACAAGTAAATACACCGGTTAACTTATCATGTAAAGTTTCAAAAATACCGATTGCCGTAAAATACGACAAATAAATTTTTTATTATTTTCTAAATTAATTTTTTTGATAAATCCTATAAATTAAATAAAAATATGTCATCAAAAATAATTCAAAACGTATACTTTATTATATTTTAAATTCAAATTCGAATATTTAAATAAATCAAATATTCCAATTTGAAGACTCCAAAATCTGGGCCGTTACATCCTTCCCTCTCAAAAGAATTTCTTCCCCAAAATTCTATTACTATCAAACTAAGAAAGGAATAAACCAACATAAATAATTTATATTATCTGTAAGCACATGCGATGTATATAAATCATTCGTACGTAGTATCTGATTTGATCACTTATCCAAATACATAACTTCTCTTCGAACTAGTATTGCTTACCCGACTTCTCTAGTGCGAATTCTGATCAGGCCCCTTGATTAGGAACCCTCGATCTCCTTGCATAGCAAAATATTATCATAGAAAACTTTGATTCCATACCAAGAACCCTTACCAAGTGTTCACCTTCAAGAATCGAGTAATAAATCCTTGTTCGGATCAGTGTGAGTCACCTCAAAGTTGTGTACTCGAATTTTGGATCAAAAACAATTATGCGAACAAAAATGATCTATATACAACTTACATACTTATTCTTATTGGTTCTTTCTTATACCGATTTCTTTTTACTTCTAAAATCATTGATGAAAGTTTTTCATAAAATCTTAACTTAACTCTATTAGCATTTTTCTAACTTGAGTTCATTTTCATATAATACTCTTTTAAAGTCTAAGAGTATACATACAATATCATATTTGTTCCACTAAACTAGATGTTCAACATAATTTCAAATCAGATAAATTTTCGGCTGTCCAAAATCATCGAAAATTTTCGCCTGCTATTTCATTTTAACAAATGTAAATACCAAATAGTTTGTCATAAGAAGATGCACAATCAAACTATCCTAATGGATAAGATACTTGAGTTTATCATGTTCTTTAACTGGAAATTTAGTAACTAACATCCAATTTTTATTTCAACTCGATTTGAAATAGAAATATTTATATTTGCAACTTTAAGAAATCAAATCATATCTCATTATTTAACAAAAAAATTGTTTTACTAAATAATTTCAAACAAAACTACTGTGGTAGCAATCCTACTTAGAAACTCAACAATGAACGATGATGCTATAGTCATTGTTATCCCGCTTTTTGGCAAAGCCGTGATATCAAAAGATCGATCGGAAGCCGAAGATAGTTCGTCTCAAAGATTGGTTATATATTGCTTCGCTATGGATATCGATGAATTTTGTCCGAGCCCAGATCAGGCTACAATTGATAGGACATGACAAGAAAAGCCATGAAAGCCAGTGTTTCAAATTTCAGGTTAATCAGAGTTCGTATGAACGAGATATGATCGATGAAAGTTAGCCAAAAAATGTTGTTTGTATCCATCAAAATGTAGAGGAGATGTCCATTTCGAATCCATCAGGCTCCACGTATTTTGAATCGATCGCATTCGAATCGATCACCAGTGATATCGATCGCTTTGAATCGATCGATTTCGAATCGATCAGATGGACATCCACTCAGCACGTTCGTATCCATTGAGTCCGAGCAGTTCAAATCCATCATTCGTATCCATCGGCATACCCTACTTCGAATCGATCGTTCTCGTGCCCAAGCACTGCTTCGTATCAATCGTCCTCGCATCCATCAAGAGTGACGGATCATTATTTCGTATCCATGAAATCTGCCCCGTTCGTATCCACTCGGTTCGTCTCGATCCCCTTCGATCGATCCATGATTCGAATCCATCGATGCAAACTGGGTCGTGGCACATGATACGAACAAGGCAAAATTCATGGATACGAAGCGGTCAACTCGGAGCAAAAGTAGGATCGATACGAGGAGTGCGTGCCACGTCACTACAGAACCACATGCACCCATCGTTTCAAACGCATGGATTCGAAGTGTCGAGTCGAAGTAAACAGCCAACCGAAACATATCAACTCGTATCGATCATATCTCCCAAACCGCTGATCCAAATGCAACGAAATTTTCACAGAAGCTTGCACACATGTTGAAGAATGTCCACACTAAATTTCACCTCGATTGGATGATTTTCTGATCGATTTGAATGGAGTTCGAATCGATCCCAAAGTGGGCCCAAATTTCCTGAGGCCAGGCACGTGTGCCCCCTCACGTGCCAGAAGTAGTCTCCCGAAGTTTGAGCGAGATTTGAGCCTCCTACGCCTATAAATAGAGCCCCAGAGCCTTCAGAAAAGGGGATCTTCCGCCATTGAACGTCCAGACTCTACCGGATTCAATTCGACGTCTTTCTATTACCTTTATAATCAAGTATCAGAGCTACAACTTACTGTAATCCGCTGTAATTGATTGAAATCATCAAGTGAATCAATAAAATCATAAGCTTCAGAGTGGACGTAGGCAAGTTCGCCGAACCACTATAAATCCTGTATTTCTGACTGTTATTGCTGAATTGTTGTGCTTGATATTGCTTAGATCTGATATTATTATTGAATATTGCTGATCTATGTTCATAAACGGGTGCTTTCACGATATCGGGTGTTTGTGACCATTTTCGGTACAAACATTTTGGTGCTTTCACTGAGAATTGAACTCACCAGTGATATCGATCGCTTCGAATCGATCGATTTCGAATCGATCAGATGGACATCCACTCAGCACGTTCGTATCCATTGAGTCCGAGCAGTTCGAATCCATCATTCGTATCCATCGGTATACCCTACTTCGAATCGATCGGTCTCGTGCCCAAGCACTGCTTCGTATCGATCATCCTCGCATCCATCAAGAGTGACAGATCATTATTTCGTATCCATGAAATCTGCCCTGTTCGTATCCACTCGGTTCGTCTCGATCCCCTTCGTATCGATCCATGATTCGAATCCATCGATGCAAACTGGGTCGTGGCACATGATACGAACAAGGCAAAATTCGTGGATACGAAGCGGTCAACTCGGAGAAAAAGTATTATCGATACGAGGAGTGCGCGCCACGTCACTATAGAACCACGTGCACCCATCGATTCGAACGCATGGATTCGAAGTGATCGAGTCGAAGTAAACAGCCAACCGAAACATATTAACTCGTATCGATCATATCTCCCAAACCGTTGATCCAAATGCAACGAAATTTTCACAGAAGCTTGCACACATGTTGAAGAATGTCCACACCACATTTCACCTCGATTGGATGATTTTCTGATTAATTCGAATGGAGTTCGAATCGATCCCAAAGTGGGCCCAAATTTCCTGAGGCCGGGCATGCGGGCCCCCTCACGTGCCAGAAGTAGTCTTCTGAAGTTTGAGCGAGATCTGAGCCTCCTACGCCTACAAATAGAGCCCAGAGCCTTCAAAAAAGGGGATCTTCCGCCATTGAACGTCCAGACTCTGCCGGATTCAATTCGACGTCTTTCTATTACCTTTATAATCAAGTATCAGAGCTACAACTTGCTGTAATCCGTTGTAATTGATTGAAATCATCAAGTGAATCAATAAAATCATAAGCTTCAGAGTGGACGTAGGCAAGATCGCCGAACCACTATAAATCTTGTGTTTCTGACTGTTATTGCTGAATTGTTGTGCTTGATATTGCTTAGATCTGATATTATTACTGAATATTGCTGATCTGTGTTCATAAACGGGTGCTTTCACGATATCGGGTGTTTGTGACCATTTTTGGTACAAACAGTCATCATCGAAATTATTTTCCAATGAATGATGCAAGTTCAGTGCTTTTTATATCCTTTAAAATATTTTTAGAATATTTACATTTATAAATACTATCAAATAATACTATTGTTATTTTCCGAAACCTTAAAAAAACAATTTTCCAAAAGCACTGAGGTTTAAGTTCTCAACTTCTCAATTTAAATCCATTATTAGTTATGAACCATGCTTATATAATTTTACTTCCTTACTTAAAATTATTTCACAATTGTATATACTTGTTTATGTGATGACCCACCTACCTGATTTTTGTAAACGACACTTAATACATCCTCGGTATTCATGTGTCGTTGCCCAAGCATCCAAAAGATAAGTTGTATTGGGGTAAAATAAAGAATGGAACAGGATAGAATAGATAAATCTCACATCAAAATGGTTACATATAATATAAAATGATGTAGTACAAAAGGTTACTCCTTATAAGGAGTTATCGGAGTTATAAAAAGAATACTACATCTAAGCGATTGATAGCTATATATTCTGACTTTTCATTTTTAAGATACATGATACACCTATATAATCATACAGCGGAAATAAATAACTAGATAACTAAGGAGCCACATGCTCGATCACCGTCTTCAAAGAGCTCCAAAGAAAACCTGTTATTATCGGACTACCTAAATATAATTGAGTACCCGAGAGTTTAGGGAAAATAAACAACTTGGGTCAGACAAAATGTCTAGTATGAGTAAAACTTTGAAACAAAAGAAGTGTATTTAACAACAATATGTAGGACCATGCCACTAACGTGGAACGGGTTTTCTCCCACATAAAAAAAACAATCAACATAACAAAAATTAAAATGAACAATAGGGAACAAATCCATACATAAATAATAGGTACAATTAGTATAACATTCAGACTTAAAAGAATGGAAATAGTCTGAACAAAAATCCAAATTGGACGAAATGGATAAAACAAGACAACAGTCCAAACTCGATAGAATGGATAAAACCAATAATCGAACACCGCGAAGAGTGGTTGACTCTACCCATTGTAATTAAAGAAAACAGATTCAATGGTTCAAATCAAATAAGAAAAGGAATTTTTCCAACAAATGGCCAGGAGAGTGCTCCCCCTTACTGAAAGTATACCTCTAAAAATATACTTGAGTACTCCGATGGCTCTCGGACACGTCCAAGCGGGACCCAACCAATGGTTACAGAGAATCCGAGTATTTCGCATCTCAATGCGCAAAACCGACCCTAATCTAGAGTGGATGTGAAACTACCACAATCGGAGCAACCCCACATAGCTTGCTTCCACTTACTCTTTGGGTTTAGTCATTTACGACAAAGGATAACAAATCTCAAGTGAGCAACACATCGTCTTAAAATGATGAAATATGAAGAAGGTTGAGGTATTCGATAGTTGGGAAACGAACTATTGAGGATATAAAATGATCATATATAGAAATTAAGTCTTGTGTACTTATCACCACTCATCGAATTCCAACTTGTATTATTTCTTGATTAATAGAAATAGCGGACAAGTAAAAGTAGTGTTACCTCAAAGTCATATCTCATGAGTATTCTTAACTTTTGAAGTAGCGTCATGTCTACTTCTTCGACGTTTAGTGCTCAGTATACAAATAAAATTTTCCCATATAAGTGAATCGCTTTTCGAAAGTTAATTCATTTCCATAAAGAATCAAACCTTTTCTTTTAAAAACTCGAATTCGTGTTTGGCCTCACATTACAAGAATTAGCTTTAAAACACTTTGTTAAAAGAGTTTACTAACTTCAAAAATTCAATTACAAAAGGATTTGATAACTTAAAACATCCTTATTACATTGATTAATTAACTTTAAATATCATCACACAATTTGATTTTTGAACTTCAAATGTCTTTAAATAATGAAAAGGGTAAACCACTTTTAAACCTAATTAATTCAATTCATTTGTAAAATATAATTAATTAAATTAATAATTAATTATCATTATTTAAATGAATAACAAAGTCAAAACATCTTTGTTACTTCGATAAATTCACATTGAAACTTCATAAATTAAGTTGATTAATTAACTCCAATAACCTTTAATTAATAAGGGCAACTCACCTTTAAAACATCAGTAATTCAATTAATTAATTAATTTAAATATAATTAATTAAATTAAATAAATAATTAATTAATTCTCATTATTTAAAAATGATTTATTGATTATAAACATCAATAAAGGAAAGATTAATTAGAGACAAAAAAGTTGATAAATTTTAAAAATCATTTATCAAAAAGATTTATTAATCTAAAAGCATCATTAGCAAATTGATTAATTAACCTTTATTCATCATTATTGAATGATTAATTACCTTTAACATCATTAAATAAAATGATTAATTAAATTTAAACATCATTAAATAAAATTATTAATTAATTTAAACAATCATTGTAACGACCCGAAATTTTCGACTCCGAAAATTCCATATTGTTAGAGAAAAGAAGAAAGAGATAGAAGAAGAAATAGGAAACAAAACACAGAATCTCACATTCGCAGCGGATCAAAATATAATATTAAATAATAGCTGTTATACAAAGAAAAGCTGAAATTTGTCAATTTTATAACATTTCATTAGAGTACAACCATATACAAATGCTGGACAGTTATATCAACCTGTCCCAAACTATCATCAATACAAACTCCAATACACAGCGGTAAACTCCATACGTTCCTGCCATCCAGCTCGCCTTTTGAGCTCCAGAATGTCCTAACCTGTAAATCTATAATACTCGGTCTGACCTGAGCATTACATCAAAGTAACACCCAGATCAGGCTGGAAACCAACGTGAGTAAACCCATATAACATGAAATTCTAATGCATAAAACTTATTTAAAACCCGGGGTAACTCGTACTTCACTACGAGTTCTTAACTTGTTATAGTCAACACTTATTTCACACATCAATCCCTAAGTACCCATACTTAGTTTCAATGGTCCAACTCACTTAAACAGTTTCATTCCAGCCTATTGATTTCACATATCAAATCCATAAAGAATTATAGTAGATTTCAAATCGAAGTGGTTTCGGATATTTACTTATAGCCGACCCTGGTCTCTTCAAATCAAATGTTATTATTAATCCAATTTGTTTAAGTAAAAACAATTCAATTCATATTCCGAGCAACATATTCACTTAGCGATTCCATTACAGATAGATAATCTATATTCCAACCATCATATCGCAAAGCATCAGAATCAATACCAGAGATAACAAATAATCCAAGGCATTCAATATTTTTCAATCATCCATAAGCAAGATTAATTAGTCACACCATTTCTAATTAATTCAAATAAATTAAATTAATTACTTTACGTTTTTAAATCCTGCTTACTCAACGTTAATTGATTATAACCATGTAATTAGTTAAATTTAAAACACATCGCTAACTAAGTAAACAAAATTATCTCTCGGATCTTGTAAAAGTGGTAAAGAGGAAAATTTTAGAGAATTCATTTTTCTACAATTCCACAAAAAGGATTGTCGATTTTAATTAGGTTTGAAGAATATATAGTCAAAAGAAGAAGAATCGTTTTCGGATGTAACGACCCAAAATTTTGGTTATTTGATTTTAAATGTTTAATTAATTTTATATATTTAAAATAATTGAATTTTGGAATTTAATAATTTGTAATTCAAATATAGGGGATAATTAAATATTTGAATTGTGGATTAAATGTCAATTAAATGGATTTAATAATTTTATTTAACTTCTTTTTAATTAATAAACAATATTGGTGAATCCAATTTGTTCAATTTATTTACAAATATAAAATAGATGGGATAAAAATCGAAAATTAAATGTTTAAATCTATGAAATTAGCCTTTCAAGGCAAAGTCTCGGATTTCGGCAAAACAAGTTTCATTAGATCCGTAATAGGGAATTATATTACGCCGTCGGATTTCGTGGTAATCTGATGCATCATTTGGTCGTGCGAGATAGAAACGCGTAGAAATCTATACCGAAAATTTTATATAATAACAAAGTCCAAAATTCTATCTTCCACATACGATCGGATTATGTCTCGAAACAAGTTCCATTGTGTTCGGAATAGGGGTATAACATATAGAACGCCATGCGGCATGCCTTGGTTGGAGTTCGAGATTTTTAGGTAAGTTTTGTTGAATATTTTAAGTATAAATTATATGCATATATCATATTTTATATGTCCAAACCTCATCTTCTCATGACCATACCATATGTGTGTAGCCCATACCTCCCTCTTCCCTTTGTATGCTTATCTACAAAATAAAACAGAGGTTCACCTCTTTAAAATCAAGAAAAATGAAAGCTTTTTAAATTTAAAAAATTGAATTCAAATTTATCCATTCACTAAAAATTACGAATTTAGATACGTTAGCCTCGTATGGTCATGGGCTTCAATTCTATACCCTTCTTTTTGCGTGCGTTCATCACTGGCCGACATTGTTTTAGAGGCAGTCGAACTAGGGTTTGGGATTCCTAGAGTTTTGGTCGACGATTAATTAAGCAAAGCTTAGATTTGAGTTTCTCATGTCGAAATTCACCTTGTAGCCGAAAATAGGAAGACCCATTCGTGTTTGGGGGATCGCATGCATGTTGGCCTGGGGGTGTATCTTGTCAGGTCGTGATTTTATATGGGGTGGCGGACTTCATTTCATAGGGTGGTTCTAGAGGAGTTCGCGTAGAGAGGAGCATTGGTATTAACGATTCGAAGTTTCATCGAGGAACAAGGAAGTATGGAGGAGAGAGAGGATTAGAGGAAGAGGCGTGCACTAGTTAACATGTACATGTGATATAGGAAGAGGAGGAAGATGAAATTATGGAGAGTGGTATATTTGTAATTTTTTGAAAGTTATGTAATTTTAATTT
Organism: Allium cepa; assembly: GCA_030765085.1. NCBI lineage: Eukaryota > Viridiplantae > Streptophyta > Magnoliopsida > Asparagales > Amaryllidaceae > Allium > Allium cepa. Next base: position 1,001,037,315 of record CM060943.1, on the reverse strand, counting down.
TTAAATTTGTTGATATCTTATAATTTGCGTAACTCCTTCGTACGAGGTCGGATTCAAACGCAGTTTGTTTCGTTGGACTCGTATTGTCAAGGGCTTTGAGAAGGATTTAGTTTGATTGGATTTGGAGCGAGTGAAAATTTAGGCTAAAATCGAACGGTCGTTCGGTTTTAGTCCGAAATCGGGCCGTTTTGGCGGAAACGAAAACCAATATGAGTTTAACTCATATTAAATTTTATTATATCATATCAATGATGTTATAAATGTTTATTGATTATTTGGAAGTTAGTTAAATTGTTTGGTTGAATTTTCGTTAGGAAAATGGATGACCTATTAAATTGATCGCTATAAACACATATGATTATGTATATATTATCCATAACAGTTGTTTTATAGGAAAAATCCGTAGAGAGAACCAAATGGGGTTTCTCGCCAATATGTTATTTATTTACATCCATATGTTGTTATATTAATAGCCGATTCAGATAAATTCCCGATATTCCATTTAATAGTTTCAAATGTCATTATAGCGATTTTTGTTATACCGTCGTTTATTAAGTTTCATCTCCAAAACCCTATAGTTTGAACTTGATCTTGTGTTTTCACTAAAAAATATTGAAAATTTATTAATCATTTTGATTTATTAACTTGAGACTAATTAACCAATTTAATAAATGAAGATTAAAAGTGGTTTATCTTTATATTATACAAATCATATTTGCTAATTATTTTTTATACTTAATTAATCGTTTTCAATTAATGATTATTTGAGTTTAATTAATTATTTCAATTAGTGATATTTAAAAGTAATAAATCATTTTAAATAATGACATTTAAATTTAATTAATAATTTTAATTAACGATTGTTTTTAAATTTAATTAATTTTTTTAACTAATAATATTAGAATTTGTTAAATCATCTTAATTAATGATGTCTTATAATTAAAGAAATCATTTTAAAAAATGATGTTTTAATTAATTTTTTTAGCTAATGGAGTTTGAATTTAACTAATCCAATTAATTTCTGATTATTTGAACTTAAATAATTGTTTAATTAATAGAATTTAAAATTATTTATCATTTTAATTAATGATGTTTGAGACTAATTATTCATTTAATTATTGATTATTTGAATTTTATAAATCCTTTTAACTATTGATTTTTAAGATTGATTACTCCGTTTAATAAAAGTGATTTAAGTACAATATCTAATATAATAAAATTGCTTTAATCAACTAATTTAAGTTAACAAATTGATTTAATAAAAAAAATTAAAGTTAATTTACCATTGTTATAAAAGTGTTTGGAAATAATTATCTATTTTATTCTAGATAATGGATTTGTTTATTTAAAAGAATTTTTAAATTTAATTAATTATCTTTTCGGATAATTAATATTGTTTTAAAGTTATGAAAAGGAATTGGAACTCGATTGTTGGAATGTTAAGTTGGATAACCTTCTGGGTGTTCGGTCTGATGTTGGTTTAAACCTTTGGGTTCGCGCACTTGGAAAAATTATTTTCTTAACGTTTTAACAATCAGAAACTAATTCTAAAGGTGTTTTACCAAGATGGAAATATGAAAATCAAGCACAAGTTCAGTTCGTTTTTAAAAGTATAGTTTGATTCGTTTATGGAAATGAATTATTTCCGTAAAGCGAATCACTTATATGGAAACGATTTACTTGTATAATTAGCACTAAACATCGAAAGTAAACTTGTCGCTATTTCAAAAGTTAAGAGTAATCATTGGATATAACTTTGAGGTAACACTATCTTGACATGTCTAGTATTACTATTAACCAAGAAAAAGTACAAGTTTGAATTCAATGAGTGGTGATAAGTATACAACACTAAATTTCCATATACGATTGTTTTATATCCTTAATAGTTGATATCTCAGCTATCGTTACTTCAGCTTCTTTGTTATTATCATTCTAAGATGATTTATAGCTCCATTGAGCTTTGTTATCCTTTATCGAGAATGACTGACTCCAAGTCATTATTATGCTTCACCATTCTAAGACGATTTATCTGTGATATCCAACATCGAGAAAACTAAAACCAAGGCACGAGTGGGAGTCAAGCTATGTGGGTCGCACCTCCTAGGGTATGTTATGTGAAATATTCAGATGCTCGTGTGAAGCGGGGTCTAGCTTGGAAGTTCCTTAGAGTGACGCGCGTGCTCAAGTATATTTCATAGAGTGGTATACTTTCATGAAAAAGGGAGGAGCACCCTCCTAGTTACATCAGAGAAAATCATTTTACTAATTTGATTCGAACCTTTAAATCAGTTTTTCTGTAATTGCAACAGGAAGAGTCAATCGTCTTTCACGATGTTTTATTATAGTTTTCCAGTCCATTCTATAAAGTTTGGATTTTTACCTTATTCTGTCCATTCTATCAGTTGGACGGCTACCTTGTTCTATCCACTTATCAAGTTTGGATAGTTACCTTATTTAGTGCATTCAATCAAGTTGGATTGTTTTCATTATTCTATCCATTATGTTCAGTTTGGATTTTACTTGGTTTATTTCCAATCTTTCAACTCTGGTTTAATATCAAATGTTCCCATTCTTATTTGGATTTGTTTCCTAATATTTATTTCCGCTCTAGCATGTATGAATGTTATTCTTGTGAGGTGAAAACTCGTTTCGCGTTAGCAGCATGGTCTCATGGACCTTTTATATATGTTTCCCATTATTCGAGAAGTGGGACGCCATGGTATCGGTAGAGCTTTCTAAACACTTGACCAAGGCCAACGGACATGGTATTGAATCTTTTTGAAATTTTGGAAAATTATATATTTTGCCTAGGATTATATTTTACATATATAAAGGAGTAATTATCAAAACTTTATATAGTTATAAAGTATGCTGGTTTAAATGTGACAATATTTATTTATTATCACTATTATTTGTTCGGTTATGCTTAATTTAATAAGTAGTATTAACTGTTGTTTGTTAATTGATAAATTATGCTTGGTCTGACTCGGAGCATTTATAGTTTTGATTTAAAATGAACCCTTTGTGAATTAATTTTCACGATTTGACTGTAAAGGTGCTCGGAGAAATGTTAACTTGAAAATTCGCCATTTAATAATCGTGGGTTAAGAAGTAAAACTTTAATAAAAAGTTGTTATTATAATCTAAATAGTGAGATAAGATATTTAGAGAATAAACATTGGAGATAATTCTATTATAATAAAGAAGGATTATTGTAATATGAAATGATGTTTATATAAATAAAGTTTCATATACACTTAGTTTGTAAAATGTGTTTAAAAAGAACCTTTGAATCTAAATCCTGGAATTTTTGAAAATAATTGCAAAGGAATTTTTGAGAAATGAAATAGCAGTACTTTTGAAAGTATTAAAAGGTAAAAACATATTGGGAAGTAAGGTTTTAAAAAGAATACATTTTCTTTGGGATAATTAAGGGGAAATTGTTTCGATTAGTTTTGTGGTAATCTGAATAATCTTCTAAGTGACGATTAGATGTTTGCTTGGGCGGGCATTGTGGAATGCTTAGTAAATTATTCTCATTATCATTGTGCGATCGAATTGAGTTCAAATCCTAATAAACCCAAAGTGAGTTTTAATAAATAAATTGTTTGAAGTTAATATAAATAAACATATGTGGTATGCTTTCAAAGATAAGTTTGAAAATTTAAAACCCAGGTAAATTGGGTTAAATAAAACAAAAAGGTTTTGATAAACATTATTTTTATTAAAAGCATATAATTATTTGAAACATCTAAGTAGTATAAACTACTTGTTGATTGAGTCAACCCATAAATATTATTTGTTTTAAGACTCTAAATAGAAAGAGATTAATAGGTTGACTCGGTTTTACGAAACCATAATTTGATTTGATCCCCATATAGATCTTTGAAAAAGTAAAATAAAATTTGTATGTATTCTCAGAATATAAAATAATATTATATAAGTAAATAAAATGGAATAAGTTATGATTTCATGTTTTATAAAAAAATAATTTTATAAGATATTTTTTAAAACTTGTGTGAGAAATTATGAGATAATTCATAAATAATTTTAGTATTGAATAAAATAAAAAGTGAAAATATAAGTGAATTAGAAATTATATAATTAAGATACTCATAAAATATAGAGTATAACTTTACATTTTGTCCGAATTAGTTTGAATAACATTCTAAGCAATAACTACAAGTTAATGAGCAATGGTATGCTTAGATAATTATCTATATTTTTGGACAATCAAGAAAGTATTGAACCTAAGTTAAGATTTGTTTAATAGTTATCTGACATTTTAAAACTATGTTAAGTGATTAGTTTTTCCTTATGGAATTTGGTTGACTGTTAGTGTTAGTATATTCCTTCACGGAATTTGATTGATTAGATTTGATTGAATTGAATTAATTGTCTCTGTGATTTCATATACCATAGACAAAGGATTTTAAATTGTTGTTATTAGGACCTCAATTCCAGTGATTTTGGAAAAGGAAATTTTTGAAGATTTTAGAAAAGGAAAAGATATTTATTTACTCTAGTTGATGTTTTTAGAGGAACCGGAATGCCATTGGACGCTCCATGTTGTTTTGAACTAGAGTTTCACTATAATTTATTTGGAGGAATTCCCTCCTTGTCATTTTGATTTTGATCTTTGTTTTTCTCGTCCGATAAATTTGAAATAAAATAAAATATTGAATTGAAAACCCCGGGTATTTAGATCTAAATTTGCCGTCTAAAAATTATTGAATGTGTAACATCTATTATAATATATCCTCTTGTTTGTCGCATAAGATTGAGATATGGTTGTTAGTTGTATGTAGATTTATATCATGCTTGTTTTTGCATATAGAGTTACATCACATTGCTTATGTCGGCCTGATTTTCTTTTAGATTTTTGTAAGTACATCTAACGACCCTGACTTGACCTTTGAAAATCGGCACCGAATATGACACTCGTATTCAAATGCCGCAGATCCAAACGTCGAATCTGGTTCGCCGAAGCTTATAACACATTAAGTACAACACAGCGGAAGAAACAGAATAATACATTGATATATAACATTTGATACAATATCCGATACAATATGATACAACAAATGATACAATAGATGTCAATATACATTAAAGATATGATACAAGATAATAGCAGTGGAAAGAAAAGATAACACCAGCAGCGGAACAATTTCTCCAAGATGGTCTTCAAGAGAGAACTCTGGTATCGGTAATCTCCATCTCTAAGGCACCAATCCAGAAATAGCTCGAACTCCCAAACAAGATGAAGAGAAGCAACTCGATCCAAATGCGATTGCCAAATCCTAAGGCCGAAAGCTATCGAACCTACACCTGCTATTCGATTATCTGAAAAACCCAACTCTAGACTGCCCGTTTGGAAAAATTGTGGGCACCCAGAGTTCAGGAAAGGAACAATAAACTCCAGGTCAGTCATGGGACTGGTATGAGCAAACAAAAACATTTGGTCTTTTAAAACAAACAAAAGAATTTAAATTTGAAATCCGCAATGATTTTTGGAAAATGAAACTACCATAAGGCCTCCCGCCACACACACAATGCAAATGCAGAATTGGAGGAGATTTCTCCATATGATAGTCAAATATGCTTGATATGAGAAAATTTATTTGATATTATTACTAGTGCATAGTGGAAATCCTTTCGAAAGTATAATATTAATCCTAACCAGCATAAGTACCATGATATTATGCCAGCTATAGCTACCACCTGAGGTGATCGGTAATACAATTGCAATCGTAAGGGCTCGTATTGTTTTGATTGGATTTCCAACAAATGGTCAGGCTAAGAAAATTCCTACTGTCCATGGGTATGCCTCTGGCGTGACGTCCCGAGAACCTAACCGGATCTCTGCCAACATAAGGCCGAGTTACCTCTGTAACTAGGTAACTACTACACGAGCGTTCCATCCCCCGGTCCTTTGGGACCTTTATCTGAGTGCTCGACACAACAACCACAAAGCAATCACAAAGTAATAGATCTGCAGTATCCACATGAGTAAGTATCTGGGCTCCATACCATGATACAACCCTTTTCCAGAAGGGAATGACAAACCCTAAAGGGAGCGACCTCATAACCTTGTCGCATCTTTCCTGTTTCGACCATTTTCAGGGTGTGAGGTCCTGATGCAGTCTCGTCCACAAAGCTACGCTTTATACAAAAGCCATGCTTTGATCAACAAATGATACACAGCAGCACTCAGCATTCCATACTACCAAATTTGGGAGTATATCACTGATAAATATCAACCACATAACCTCTGAGCTCGTACGTCTGTTAAGCTAAGAGAATAAATTCTCCTCCACCAAGCAGAAATGTATTTGATAGAGATTAGTTTAATATCTCAAAGTGTAGTATTAGACATACAACCATACAAGTCTGTTCTGGGTTCGAACAGAACCGAAGGCACTTCCGAAGAAGCCCATGCAAATCCAGGCATCCACAATTCCGATCGGACTTCCCATCACATATGGAGAACTCTGTACCGGAGCAACTCAGTGCAGAGTCAATCGACAGGTTATCCTATCGTTCTCGAAGACAACCGGTCTTCAATACCGGTCTTCAAATGCAATCCATAACGTCGTATCACCATTCGGAATGGGTTATATGACACAAGGTCCTCACCCGGCTAAACCAAATATTGAGCGCAATATTTAAAAACATATGGATATGAGATTTCAGTTAAGTCACAACTTAAAAATCCAAAGCTTTTCTTTCAAATGGTTAAACAAATTACCATTTCAAATCCTTTTAACAAAAAGATTTGTTTCACAAAGTTTACCCAGTTTCACAAAGATCTATACATATATTACCATTTCAAATCTTTTAACAAAAAGATTTATTTCACAAAATTCACCTAGTTTCACAAAGATCTATTCATATATTTCAAACAATTCCCATTTCAATTGGATTAACTCATTGAATCTTTAAATTAAACATTTAATTTATAGTTTTAAAAACCCATTTCCAAAGATTTATTCATAACTTGGAAAACTATTTCCGTTTTAGACTTGAAATCCTTTTAACACAAATTGGAAGTGCATTTCTTATGTGAAAGCTATTATTATTTGTAAACAAACAGTTTTCGTTTCAGAAAAATCCAATTATATTTATACAAGTTAAAATCTTGGGTTAAATTTAAATTACCAAAACAACACTTTTAAAATGGTTTAAAAACCCATATAAACACATTTATAAGTTGATTAACCTTTTTTAAACCATAGTTCCCGAATCATAGGATTCAATTTCATATATTGGATTCAAAATTTAAAACAAATTATTTAAATTTCAAAACTCAATCAAGTTATTTAAAATAACTTTTATTTATGATATTCATTTTCAAAAGCTTTCAATTCTAATTCCAAAACTATTTTGGATTCAAAAATTCAATCTTTAAAACTATTTCAAAATCTGTGACTTAACCCATTTCCACGTGCAATTCATATTTGTGTGTGTATAGGTGTGGTCCAGGGGTTTTACCCAATAAAAGTGCAACATCATCAGTTAGCACAGATTCAAATACAGCAATATATTTGATAAGCGGTATAAATCATAACGCTTATATTCGATAAGCGGTATAAACTATAACGCTTATCTTTGATTCACAAATCAAAGATATATATATATATATATATATATCACAGATAATAAATTTAATCAAACAAAGCTCAAATCAAAACAGAACATATCAGGGGTATCAAACAATTAAATCATCCAATAGAATCCAAACATCCATAAGAAAAATCAGTTTATTGTCGGATTAGTTCAAATCAGATTAACTACTCATGAATTACTAATCCTGGTTAATTAACATTACAAATCATTTTTGATTAGTTATTCTTTAACCATGGGTTAATTAACCCTTTATTAATTTTAAATTAGTTACGTTAAGTAATTAACCCTTAATCTCTTGATCGATTTTCTTTGATCATTAATTAATTACTTTAATTAAGAAATTATCTTTAAGCAATCAATTACCTTTAATTGTTTTTCATTAAACCTAATTCTCATTAATTAGTTACGCTAGCTAATTAACCCTTAAATATTAATTCATTAACTCTTAATACTTTTACAAATAAATTGTATCTTAATTAATTGTAATAACAAGATCATCAATTATTTAATTAATTAAGAGATAAATTAATTACATTTCTTAACCTATAGAACTCGTTTAACCAATTATCTTTATCACATTATGTAACAACCCGTAACTTTAACTGGTTTTAATAACGTTATTAATTGAATTAAATTAAAATTTTAAACGATAAAATTTTGAAATATAAATTTGATATTTGGAATACGTCTAGTTAAACATAGCAACTGGTAAATTTTCGTCTGAAAATATGAAAGTTTATTTCGTGCGTAGGCGATGAAAATAAAATATTTTCAGAACCTAAATATTTTTACATAGAAAAATTCTATACCATCATTTGAGCAAACGCCATTTTTCGTTTTTCCAAATTCGGACTTCTTTAGCTCCGTCGATCTTATTTTTCTATGTTTTTAATGCATTTTCCGCCAGTAGAAAATTTCGAATCTTTATAATTCAATCGTACCACTGATATCTATATGCCGTTTTGACCGTCTCGTCGTGCTGATCTTCATGGTATATTTATTTGTGTTTTTCGGTGTCTACTGCGCGTCGAAAAAACTGTGATACGGCTTATTGTATCGATACCCATATTAAACCTTTGGTTTCATCTATACTTTCTTCTACTTACCTGTCCAAAGCCAACGGCCATTTGCATTCAATATTTCTAGAAATTCAAACCGCCTAATTTTTTGTTTTCAACTATTTCAATATTTTTGGTTCGTTTTCATACTTGCAACGAAAACTGTTCACTTTCTATCCTTCTCCCATTTGAAATATTTTTATTTGCTGTAACTTCTTCTTGCTCCCCTATCTATCTTATTCTAATTCACTTTAAAAAACGCAAGCATCTATGGTTCGACCTTCATCACCTCCGCCACCATCTCTCCATCCTTCACCGTGCTACACTCACTCGCCGCCACCAGTCCCCCGCGAAAGAAGCTTCATCCCGTCACAACCACCTACTTCCCAACACATCACCATCGCCTATCTCCGCCTCCATCGCTGACACTTGGCCAGCAGCCACCTCCAAACACCTCAAGCCCCTCTCTCGGCCGAACATATCATGTCGAGCACCACCACGCACTTCATCCTCTTCCTCAAGCTTGCTTCCGCATGAATCTCTTCCAAGCTTGTTTTCGCGTGCATCGTTATCCTCCTCACTCGTTCAACTAGTCGTCCACCTTCCGCCTCCAACATCGGCAACTGCATGACCACACCTCTGCCTCCTCTACCGAGCACCAGGCGACCATATTCCTCACGCCGACTAAGCATGAGCCAGATCTGGCATTTGCCGAGCACAGCTTGCCACCCTCCGCTCACTCGCCACTGCCTTCCACTTCTTCCTGTTACTTGGGCTTGCCTGAAAACCCTGTTATATAGGTAAATTATTTATATTTTAATCTTATACATGATGTATAAAGCATATTGGGCTTGCGTTAGTCTGTTGGTGCTCAACATATGATTTGCTTACAATGTAAATATATGTATATATTTAGTTATATATATTTTGAAGCTGTCGAATATATATATTAGCACCTTTTGTTTTATTTTGTTGCATGAACTCATATACATGGTTACAATATATAATACATAAATGAAGTTGAATTTTTTTATGACAGCATAAATTATTATACATATATTATAGTTTATTTTACGACAGTGGAAAGTTAGTTTATATGTGATGGTATTATATATATGTCAACGAGAGGAGATATATTCAGATTTAGCAGTACTATTTATATCTGTTGTTTTGTTTTATATATATAAATATCTAACTGTGTATATATATAACGATTTTGTTATATTATGTATGTATGTTGAGTTTAACATTGAAGGGGTTGGGTTTGTCATGCGGGTCACTATGCCGATTAGAGAGGATTTTGATGATGTGAAGAAGTCCTGGGTGGAGTATTTTAGTAAGTTCGCCAAAAAAAAAAATTGTTTGCCCAATACCAGTACATAGAACTTGCATCTACATTTCAACAATACTTCAAAGATTCAGCACTTTGATTTAAACTAGACTAACCAATCCTTATTTGCAAGTTCATACTACTGAAATATAAATTCAAAGCATATAGTTGGGTTCGGCTGACAGCATGTGGTTCTTTGGTATATAGCATTGATAATTGTTATATTGTTATAAATTAAGAGATTTATAATAGTTGAGTTTTGTAATCCGCATGATTTTATAAAAGAAATATTATGAACATATTTTAACTTTTCCTCAGAGCCTTTATTTTGGACAACGGTGTATGTTCTCTGGGTGGCACATTTTAATCTATATATTGTATGTATGAGTTTACATTATATGTTAATATCTTGATTTATGTGTAATATATATATACATGTTTAATTTATAAACGTGCGTGTCCAAATGGTTTGTGGAATAATATATATAAGTTATAATATCATACATTGAGTCATATATATACGGTGCACTAGTTTATAATAGTTACGGTTATATACATAGATTTGATTTGAAACGTGTTCTGTAGAGAGTACATATATTGCATGATATTTTTGCCTACTTTATATGGACATAAAGTAACAGCCTATATATATATATATATATATATATATAGGTTTGTATAACCAATACCGTCTGCATATATAACAACCTGAAAGTTGCATATATAGCTGTATATTCATTTTTGTAAGTGTTTGCATTTTTGTGTATAGTATGTTGGTTATAAATATATTATGATTAGATATATTATATACATATTATTTTATTTTAATATTTATCGTAAAATGAAATATTGTTTCAAGAAAATGATAAAATATATATTTCTGTCTCTATCAAGCCGATTCTAATCATCTCGTCGATTTCTGTTATCAGCCTATTCATCAAATTTGCGCCAACCCCGCTTGGCTTTGGGACACGTAACTCATTTCTTCGTCAAATTTCTCGAGTCTCGAAAGGTGAGCAATCACTCACGATTAATGTTCTTTTATTTATTAAATTTGATTTCAATTGGAACGACAATTGAAATGTTGTTGTTGTTAGTTATTTACACTGTTATATATATTATTACCTGTATCGGTTCACCTGTGACATCAGGCACCATTATCTGTTATTTATACGACAATAATCCAGTTTGGTTGGTAATTAATTGATTGATTGGTGTTGACATTGGATGTTAAATTGTAATGTATAAGTGATAAATATTATGCAATTGAATTTGTCGTAGGATAGTTAAAAATTTAAATCGACATATGTGATGAATTTGATTAGTTAAATTTGTATAATATGACCCCCTTAAATGTTTAATTATTTGACACGTAGAAAATAGTTAATTTCCCTTGAACCATTGGATTTATGTTGTATAAATTGATGAAGTATGAAATTGAATAATTGATGTCAAATAAAGCACCGCATAAAATAGTAGTGTAATAATCTTTAATCTACATGAAATGATAGTGTAGATTCTAGAAATAATTATATTAATTTGCACAAACAACAATGTGAGTTAATACGAATATTTTGGGATTGTTTGGATTAATTATTGGATTGTTATTAATGTTGTTATTGCTTGTTTATTTACTTTGACATCATCCCAGTTATCACACTGCAAGTTTCCTTTGCTATGCTTTGATTTTGAATTGGAATGGAATCGGGTTGAAATGATAAATACCCATATAAAACTTGACTTAGGATAGAGAATTAAATAAAAACCGATTGGTCAATAATTTGATTTAAAAATAAAATTAAGTTTTATTTGATAAATAATAAGATTTGAAGCGAAGTTGGAATTTGAATTTTTATGAATGGAAAATCTTAATATTTAATAATTTGAGACAAATATTAACATAGAAGTTGATGAAAGAACGTGGTTTAAAATTTTAATTAATTATTAAGTTTGGAATTATTTAATAATTGAGTCTTGGAATTATTAATAGTTGAGTTTGAAATCATTTAATTAAGGTTTGAAATTATGTAATAATTAAATAAATTTAATATTTGATAATTAAATAACAATTTGAATTCTTTGATAAGAGAAATTGAACTCTTGAATAAGTGAATTTGAACTTCGTTAATAAATGAAATTGGGTTTCTTTATTTATTAAGTTTTAGAAAATTATTTAAGTAAGTTAATAAGTGAAATTGAATTTCTTGAATATGTGAAATTTAGTTTCTTTATTAATTGAGTTTCGAAATTTGTAACTAAGTATATAAATAAGTGAAATTGAATTTCTTTAACAAGAAATAAATTGTGTTTTATTGAAATAAATGTAAGACTTGTAATTTTAAGAATTTGATTTGACGAATCAAACTTAAGTAAATTTGTAAGTTTTGATATAATGAAGTTGAACGTAAGTAATTGATTTAAATAAATTGGAAATTAAATGGAAATTGTTTTGAATGATAAATTAACTTAATGGATATCGAATGAAATCGATCTATGAACTTAAATTGATTTGAACGTTAAAGTAAATTAATTTAAATGTTTTCGGAATGAAATTTATATATATTTGAATCAATATTTGAATTGTTTAAATAAAAGTTGAAAACGAATTATAAGATTTTAAAATGGTAATTTGGAAGTTTTAACGTAATTACGGAAATTGATATAGAAGACGAATGAAATGTAGGTTACGAATTTTAATGGAAATTGAATTTGATTTTGTTTTGAAATATATTAAACGACCAATCGGTGTAATAATTACGAAGGTTATTAAAAAAACCAGAATCGGTTATGGATATGCTCTCTATCTAAACATAAAATCACTTTAATAACTATACGCGGAGTGTGATCCAGAATGAAGTGGTTGGAATGATGTACGTGATGACTGAGGAAAGAGAACGATAATGGATAGCCTTGACACTTGTGTCAAATTGGAAATGACAAAAACAGGAGCCGTGCCGGACCAAATGGGGTTAGCCACCTCGAGCGAACACACTTCTTCGATACTACTCGTTACTTGTTATTGATTACTTTGGGAGTGTTGTTTCACGGTGTTGCGATCGTTGCGGCGATGCGTTTTCACCAGTCCGGATCAAGCAAACGGTAGTTTCACTACCTTGGGTATTGCTTCATGTGCCTTGTCATACTTGTATCCCTATATACGCGACCACTACGAATTTGTTTTGCGTTATACCTATGGAGTACTCCCTGATATCCCACTAGTTTACGGTGGAGTTTACAGTGCTGTATAGACTATAACGCTTATATAAAATGTGTTAAGGGGGATAATGGTAACGCCTTAACACTATTTTGATATTTTATATTACTGATAGACATTATCTATTTAGCGTATATTACTACATAGTAGATAGTTTAACGGATCCTTAAAGGATGGTTATTCCAACGTCCTTTGAGTTACTTGTATTTCAATTGTTATTACACTTGAGTTGGATTTATTGAGATAAAATGTTAAATCCCGACTCGAGTGTTTTGTGTTTTACTTTACGCTCGGGTCAGACTGAGTGGTTCAGCTTTTGAGACTCACCTTTGGAGTTGGAGCTTCGGTTGGAGATCCAGCTATCTATCCAGCTTCAGATATTCAGTTGATTCCAGTGACGTGTTCTGATTCTTGTATTTGACTATTGTATTCGAGACTTCTGTTGTAACTTATTTAACTCTGGTATATATATAGTAGCTTCATGAACTTCTTTTGCTTCCGCTGCATATTATTACTCTGTGCCTGTGATTCTATGATTATTTATTTACTGTATATGTTCAGTTTGCCAAATTTAAATTAACAATTCGGTATTTTGAATTATTCAAATCCGACATGTGCGGATGCGAATAGTCCAAAATAACGGGTCGTTACAGTTGGTATCAGAGCTTTGGTAGCTCTAGGCAAAACTTAGCATATAGGGTAAATATATCTACAGAATCACTCTCATTCGAGTTTCAGTCTCTTCCTTTGACTCAATTCCTTTGAATTTTGGAACGTTCCCTACGGTTCCAAAATTCATTCGTGTCCCTCACTATTCGTCTTCTTTCAAATTTTGGAGCATCCCATAACTCCACTTCGAATGATCTTTATAATAAATCGGCGGTCTCGCCAATCTTCGAATTATTTCTAAATGGGTGAAATTCTTCTTTATAATAGATATCGATTTACCGGAGATTTCTATATCCTCGGTTTACAATGCTATCTATTCCATGCAATACCTGAATTCTATTTCTGGAGGTCGAATGTCGATTTGCCTCAGAATTCTACATCGATCTTATTCTTGAAACGGTCGAATGATTAAGGTTGCCCGCGATTTACATAAACTTATCATCGCCCTATTTTGTTATTTAATTATCTTATCTTTGTTTCAACCTTATCTTTGAATCAAATTTTTCCTTGTTTTGAGTCATAAATTTGAATCTCTATCCTTACTTTGGAATCCATTCCTATATCGTCGAGCGAGAAAGTGTATTGGTAAATTAACATTTAAAATGTATTATATATTGTGTTGTTTGAGTTGTCGATGTTGATTTGGATTTTCGATCGATTCGTCTGATCAACGCTATCGATAGGATTTTCAAAACACTTGAACAGAGCAAACTGATACAATATTGTTTCAAATTTAGTAAATAAAATAATTTTGAATGATTATATATAAGCATAAATTTTTATGAAATTAATATGTTAATAAATCTGTTGTTCGAAACGTGAAATTTTAATTTTCATTTATTGTTTTGTAAGCCATTGACTATTTCATAATACAAATAAATGAATTTATAAAATTTGATTACAATTTGATTTGGAATTTGAAATGTATTTAAATTAGAATTTGAGAATTTAATTTTCGGTGATTTCAGACTTTGATTTGAAAGTTTTAAAGTGTATAATTTTATGATATTTTCAAATAGAAATCATTTCAAAGAATTTTAAAAGTTTAAATCAGTGCTCTTCTCTTTGTCACTAGAAAATAATTTCGGTGATGACGACCGCATCATCGACATTCATTTTCGAGTTTCGAAGTGGAGAGACTATCCTGTAGCCCTGCTACACTTTTGTTGAAAAATTGATTTGAATTTATAAACATGACTTGATTTATATATATTGAAGATCTTAAATTTGATTTGATATTGTGTGTGCGTGTGTGTGTGTGTGTATTATTTATAAAATGGTTGAAATTAATCGAAAATTAATTCTTGAAATTCAGATTTGAAGATGATTTTCAATGAAGCCAAAAAGTTTTGACTAAAATACTTAACTTGAAATAAGCAAATTGTAAAATTTTATTTGGATAACACTCAATTGCATTATATATAACTTACCTAAAATCTTCAAAAGTTAACTATGTAATTGAATATTATACAGTGTAAAATGATGTTAAAGGAATTTATAAATGAATTTGAGTAGTTATAATAAATGCAAATATACTTAATATATATGTGATAGGATACATTCAGTAGAATAAACTTAATAATAATTTGGAACAAGAAGAATTAAATTTGCCGAAAAAAATATGATTAAAATAAATGACTATTCAAATTTATGATCTTTGAAATTGTTAATTTAAGAAAATTGGATAATATATAATATAAATTGTCTTTATAAATAAAATGTGAGTGCATATAATAAATGTTATTCACTTAAATTTTAATTAAAATGTTTATGGAGATAAATAGAATAATAAGTTAAATAAATAATAGGTGATATTAATAGAAGAAAATTTATTTTGAAAGATAATAAATTGAATTAAATCAACTTAAGAGAGTATCTTGAATTAATTGAATTTAAATTGAATTTCATATGAAAGAAACCTTGTACCTAGCATTAATATATGTGAAATCAAATCAATTTAATGGAAAACTTGAATTTAAAAACAAATTGTTGAATATAATTTATGTAAATTGAAATTTGTATGGTTTAAATTAATTGTTCATTATGTAATTCAAATCTATTTCTTCTGGTTGTTTCTATTCTCCTACCTCCTTCCTTTTCGGGGACGAAAAATTTTGAGTGGGGGAGAGTGTAACAACCCGTAAATTTAACTAGTTTTAATAACGTTATTAATTGAATTAAACTAAAATTTTAAATGATAAAATTTTGAAATATAAATTTGATATTTAGAATACGTCTAGTTAAACATAGCAACTGGTAAATTTTCGTCTGGGAATGTGAAAGTTTATTTCGTGTGTAAATTTACTTCAATTTAATCAGTTAAAAAGGCGATGAAAATAAAATGTTTTCAGAACCTAAATATTTTCACATAGAAAAATTCTAAACCATCTTTTGAGCAAACGCCATTTTTCGTTTTTCCAAATTCGGACATCTTTAGCTCCGTCGATTTTATTTTTCTATGTTTGTCATGCATTTTCCGCCAGTAGAAAATTTCGTATCTTTATAATTCAATCGTACCACTGATATCTATATGTCGTTTTGACCGTCTCGTCGTGTTGATCTTCATGGTATATTTATTTGTGTTTTTCGGTGTCTACTACGCGTCGAAAAAACTGTGATACGGTTTGTTGTATCGATACCCATATTAAACTTTTGGTTTCATCTATACTATCTTCTACTTACCTGTCCAAAGCCAACGGCCATTTGCATTCAATATTTCTAGAAATTCAAACCGCCTAATTTTTGGTTTTCAACTATTTCAATATTTTTGGTTCGTTTTCATACTTGCATCGAAAATTATTCACTTTCTATCCTTCTGCCATTTGAAATATTTTTATTTGCTGTAACTTCTTCTTGCTGCTCTCTCTATCTTATTCTAATTCACTTTAAAAAAAAATGCAAGCATCTATGGTTCGACCTTCATCACCTCCGCCACCATTTCTCTATCTTCACCGTGCTACACTCCTTCGCCGCCACCAGTCCCCCGCGAAAGAAGCTTCTTCCCGTCTCAACCACCTACACCCCAACACATCACCATCGCCTATCTCCGCCTCCATCGCTGACACTCGGCCAGTAGCCACCTCCAAACACCGCAAGCCCCTCTCTCGGCCGACATATTACGTCGAGCACCACCACGCACTTCATCCTCTTCCCTAAGCTTGCTTCCGCATGAATCTCCTCCAAGCTTGTTTTCGCGTGCATCATTATCCTCTCACTCGTTCAACTAGCCGTCCACCTTCCGCCTCCAACATCGGTAACCACATGACCACACCTCTATCTCCTCTACCGAGCACCAGGCGACCATATTCCTCACGCCGACTAAGCACGAGCCAGATCTGGCATTCGCCGAGCACAGCTTGCCACCCTCCGCTCACTCGCCACTGCCTTCCACTTCTTCCTGTTACTTGGGCTTGCGTGAAAACCCTGTTATATAGGTAAATTATTTATAATTTAAGCTTATACATGATGTATAAAGCATATTGGGCTTGCGTTGGTCTGTTGGTGCTCAACATATGATTTGCTTACAGTGTAAATATATGTATATATTTAGTTATATATATTTTGAAAGCTGCCGAATATATATATTAGCACCTTTTGTTTTATTTTGTTGCATGAACTCATATACATGGTTACAATATATAATACATAAATGAAGTTGAATTTTTTTATGACAGCATATATTACTATACATATATTATAGTTTATTTTACGATAGTGGAAAGTTAGTTTATATGTGATTGTATTATATATATGTCAGCGAGAGGAGATATATTCAGATTTAGCAGTACTATTTATATTTGTTGTTTTGTTTTATATATATAAATATCTAACTGTGTATATATATAATGATTTTGTTATATTATGTATGTATGTTGAGTTTAACATTGAAGGGGTTGGGTTTTTCATGCGGGTCACTATGCCGATTAGAGAGGATTTTGATGATGTGAAGAAGTCCTGGGTGGAGTATTTTAGTAAGTTCGCCAAAAAAAAATTTGTTTGCCCAATACCAGTACATAGAACTTACATCTACATTTTAACAATACTTCAAAGATTCAGCACTTTGATTTAAACTAGACTAACCAATCCTTATTTGCAAGTTCATACTACTGAAATATAAATTCAAAGCATACAGTTGGGTTCGGCTGACAGCATGTGGTTCTTTGGTATATAGCATTGATAATTGTTATATTGTTATAAATTAAGAGATTTATAATAGTTGAGTTTTGTAATCCGCATGATTTTATAAAAGAAATATTATGAACATATTTTAACTTTTCCTCAGAGCCTTTATTTTGGACAACGGTGTATGTTCTCTGGGTGGCACATTTTAATCTATATATTGTATGTATGAGTTTACATTATATGTTAATATCTTGATTTATGTGTAATATATATATGCATGTTTAATTTATAAACGTGCGTGTCCAAATGGTTTGTGGAATAATATATATAAGTTATAATATCATACATTGAGTCATATATATACGGTGCACTAGTTTATAATAGTTACAGTTATATACATAGATTTGATTTGAAACGTGTTCTGTAGAGAGTACATATATTGCATGATATTTTTGCCTACTTTATATGGACATAAAGTAACAGCCTATATATATATATATATAGGTTTGTATAACCAATACCGTCTGCATATATAACAACCTGAAAGTTGCACATATAGCTGTATATTCATTTTTGTAAGTGTTTGCATTTTTGTGTGTAGTATGTTGGTTATAAATATATTATGATTAGATATATTATATACATATTATTTTATTTTAATATTTATCGTAAAATGAAATATTGTTTCAAGATAATGATAAAATATATATTTCTGTCTCTATCAAGCCGATTCTAATCATCTCGTCGATTTCTGTTATCAGCCTATTCATCAAATTCGCGCCAATCCCGCTTGGCTTTGGGACACGTAACTCATTTCTTCATCAAATTTCTCGAGTCTCGAAAGGTGAGCAATCACTCACGATTAATGTTCTTTTATTTATTAAATTTGATTTCAATTGGAACGACAATTGAAATGTTGTTGTTGTTAGTTATTTACACTGTTATATATGTTATTACCTGTATCAGTTCACCTGTGACATCAGGCACCATTATCTGTTATTTATACGACAATAATCCAGTTTGGTTGGTAATTAATTGATTGATTGGTGTTGACATTGGATGTTAAATTGTAATGTATAAGTGATAAATATTATGCAATTGAATTTGTCGTAGGATAGTTAAAAATTTAAATCGACATATGTGATGAATTTGATTAGTTAAATTTGTATAATATGACCCCCTTAAATGTTTAATTATTTGACACGTAGAAAATAGTTAATTTCCCTTGAACCATTGGATTTATGTTGTTTAAATTGATGAAGTATGAAATTGAATAATTGATGTCAAATAAAGCACCGCATAAAATAGTAGTGTAATAATCTTTAATCTACATGAAATGATAGTGTAGATTCTAGAAATAATTATATTAATTTGCACAAACAACAATGTGAGTTAATACGAATATTTTGGGATTGTTTGGATTAATTATTGGATTGTTATTAATGTTGTTATTGCTTGTTTATTTACTTTGACATCATCCCAGTTATCACACTGCAAGTTTCCTTTGCTATGCTTTGATTTTGAATTGGAATGGAATCGGGTTGAAATGATAAATACCCATATAAAACTTGACTTAGGATAGAGAATTAAATAAAAACCGATTGGTCAATAATTTGATTTAAAAATAAAATTAAGTTTTATTTGATAAATAATAAGATTTGAAGCGAAGTTGGAATTTGAATTTTTATGAATGGAAAATCTTAATATTTAATAATTTGAGACAAATATTAACATAGAAGTTGATGAAAGAACGTGGTTTAAAATTTTAATTAATTATTAAGTTTGGAATTATTTAATAATTGAGTCTTGGAATTATTAATAGTTGAGTTTGAAATCATTTAATTAAGGTTTGAAATTATGTAATAATTAAATAAATTTAATATTTGATAATTAAATAACAATTTGAATTCTTTGATAAGAGAAATTGAACTCTTGAATAAGTGAATTTGAACTTCGTTAATAAATGAAATTGGGTTTCTTTATTTATTAAGTTTTAGAAAATTATTTAAGTAAGTTAATAAGTGAAATTGAATTTCTTGAATATGTGAAATTTAGTTTCTTTATTAATTGAGTTTCGAAATTTGTAACTAAGTATATAAATAAGTGAAATTGAATTTCTTTAACAAGAAATAAATTGTGTTTTATTGAAATAAATGTAAGACTTGTAATTTTAAGAATTTGATTTGACGAATCAAACTTAAGTAAATTTGTAAGTTTTGATATAATGAAGTTGAACGTAAGTAATTGATTTAAATAAATTGGAAATTAAATGGAAATTGTTTTGAATGATAAATTAACTTAATGGATATCGAATGAAATCGATCTATGAACTTAAATTGATTTGAACGTTAAAGTAAATTAATTTAAATGTTTTCGGAATGAAATTTATATATATTTGAATCAATATTTGAATTGTTTAAATAAAAGTTGAAAACGAATTATAAGATTTTAAAATGGTAATTTGGAAGTTTTAACGTAATTACGGAAATTGATATAGAAGACGAATGAAATGTAGGTTACGAATTTTAATGGAAATTGAATTTGATTTTGTTTTGAAATATATTAAACGACCAATCGGTGTAATAATTACGAAGGTTATTAAAAAAACCAGAATCGGTTATGGATATGCTCTCTATCTAAACAGAAAATCACTTTAATAACTATACGCGGAGTGTGATCCAGAATGAAGTGGTTGGAATGATGTACGTGATGACTGAGGAAAGAGAACGATAATGGATAGCCTTGACACTTGTGTCAAATTGGAAATGACAAAAACAGGAGCCGTGCCGGACCAAATGGGGTTAGCCACCTCGAGCGAACACACTTCTTCGATACTACTCGTTACTTGTTATTGATTGGTGCACCCTCGTACTTTGGGAGTGTTGTTACACGGTGTTGCGATCGTTGCGGCGATGCGTTTTCACCAGTCCGGATCAAGCAAACGGTAGTTTCACTACCTTGGGTATTGCTTCATGTGCCTTGTCATACTTGTATCCCTATATACGCGACCACTACGAATTTGTTTTGCGTTATACCTATGGAGTACTCCCTGATATCCCACTAGTTTACGGTGGAGTTTACAGTGCTGTATAGACTATAACGCTTATATAAAATGTGTTAAGGGGGATAATGGTAACGCCTTAACACTATTTTGATATTTTATATTACTGATAGACATTATCTATTTAGCGTATATTACTACATAGTAGATAGTTTAACGGATCCTTAAAGGATGGTTATTCCAACGTCCTTTGAGTTACTTGTATTTCAATTGTTATTACACTTGAGTTGGATTTATTGAGATAAAATGTTAAATCCCGACTCGAGTGTTTTGTGTTTTACTTTACGCTCGGGTCAGACTGAGTGGTTCAGCTTTTGAGACTCACCTTTGGAGTTGGAGCTTCGGCTGGAGATCCAGCTATCTATCCAGCTTCAGATATTCAGTTGATTCCAGTGACGTGTTCTGATTCTTGTATTTGACTATTGTATTCGAGACTTCTGTTGTAACTTATTTAACTCTGGTATATATATAGTAGCTTCATGAACTTCTTTTGCTTCCGCTGCATATTATTACTCTGTGCCTGTGATTCTATGATTATTTATTTACTGTATATGTTCAGTTTGCCAAATTTAAATTAACAATTCGGTATTTTGAATTATTCAAATCCGACATGTGCGGATGCGAATAGTCCAAAATAACGGGTCGTTACAGTTGGTATCAGAGCTTTGGTAGCTCTAGGCAAAACTTAGCATATAGGGTAAATATATCTACAGAATCACTCTCATTCGAGTTTCAGTCTCTTCCTTTGACTCAATTCCTTTGAATTTTGGAACGTTCCCTACGGTTCCAAAATTCATTCGTGTCCCTCATTATTCGTCTTCTTTCAAATTTTGGAGCATCCCATAACTCCACTTCGAATGATCTTTATAATAAATCGGCGGTCTCGCCAATCTTCGAATTATTTCTAAATGGGTGAAATTCTTCTTTATAATAGATATCGATTTACCGGAGATTTCTATATCCTCGGTTTACAATGCTATCTATTCCATGCAATACCTGAATTCTATTTCTGGAGGTCGAATGTCGATTTGCCTCAGAATTCTACATCGATCTTATTCTTGAAGTCACGGTCGAATGATTAAGGTTGCCCGCGATTTACATAAACTTATCATCGCCCTATTTTGTTATTTAATTATCTTATCTTTGTTTCAACCTTATCTTTGAATCAAATTTTTCCTTGTTTTGAGTCATAAATTTGACTCTCTATCCTTACTTTGGAATCCATTCCTATATCGTCGAGCGAGAAAGTGTATTGGTAAATTAACATTTAAAATGTATTATATATTGTGTTGTTTGAGTTGTCGATGTTGATTTGGATTTTCGATCGATTCGTCTGATCAACGCTATCGATAGGATTTCCAAAACACTTGAACAGAGCAAACTGATACAATATTGTTTCAAATTTAGTAAATAAAATAATTTTGAATGATTATATATAAGCATAAATTTTTATGAAATTAATATGTTAATAAATCTGTTGTCCGAAACGTGAAATTTTAATTTTCATTTATTGTTTTGTAAGCCATTGACTATTTCATAATACAAATAAATGAATTTATAAAATTTGATTATAATTTGATTTGGAATTTGAAATGTATTTAAATTAGAATTTGAGAATTTAATTTTCGGTGATTTCAGACTTTGATTTGAAAGTTTTAAAGTGTATAATTTTATGATATTTTCAAATAGAAATCATTTCAAAGAATTTTAAAAGTTTAAATCAGTGCTCTTCTCTTTGTCACTAGAAAATAATTTCGGTGATGACGACCGCATCATCGACATTCATTTTCGAGTTTCGAAGTGGAGAGACTATCTTGTAGCCCTGCTACACTTTTGTTGAAAAATTGATTTGAATTTATAAACATGACTTGATTTATATATATTGAAGATCTTAAATTTGATTTGATATTGTGTGTGCGTGTGTGTGTGTGTGTATTATTTATAAAATGGTTGAAATTAATCGAAAATTAATTCTTGAAATTCAGATTTGAAGATGATTTTCAATGAAGCCAAAAAGTTTTGACTAAAATACTTAACTTGAAATAAGCAAATTGTAAAATTTTATTTGGATAACACTCAATTGCATTATATATAACTTACCTAAAATCTTCAAAAGTTAACTATGTAATTGAATATTATACAGTGTAAAATGATGTTAAAGGAATTTATAAATGAATTTGAGTAGTTATAATAAATGCAAATATACTTAATATATATGTGATAGGATACATTCAGTAGAATAAACTTAATAATAATTTGGAACAAGAAGAATTAAATTTGCCGAAAAAAATATGATTAAAATAAATGACTATTCAAATTTATGATCTTTGAAATTGTTAATTTAAGAAAATTGGATAATATATAATATAAATTGTCTTTATAAATAAAATGTGAGTGCATATAATAAATGTTATTCACTTAAATTTTAATTAAAATGTTTATGGAGATAAATAGAATAATAAGTTAAATAAATAATAGGTGATATTAATAGAAGAAAATTTATTTTGAAAGATAATAAATTGAATTAAATCAACTTAAGAGAGTATCTTGAATTAATTGAATTTAAATTGAATTTCATATGAAAGGAACCTTGTACCTAGCATTAATATATGTGAAATCAAATCAATTTAATGGAAAACTTGAATTTAAAAACAAATTGTTGAATATAATTTATGTAAATTGAAATTTGTATGGTTTAAATTAATTGTTTATTATGTAATTCAAATCTATTTCTTCTGGTTGTTTCTATTCTCCTACCTCCTTCCTTTTCGGGGACGAAAAATTTTGAGTGGAGGAGAGTGTAACAACCCGTAAATTTAACTAGTTTTAATAACGTTATTAATTGAATTAAATTAAAATTTTAAATGATAAAATTTTGAAATATAAATTTGATATTTAGAATACGTCTAGTTAAACATAGCAACTGGTAAATTTTCGTCTGGGAATGTGAAAGTTTATTTCGTGTGTAAATTTACTTCAATTTAATCAGTTAAAAAGGCGATGAAAATAAAATGTTTTCAGAACCTAAATATTTTCACATAGAAAAATTCTAAACCATATTTTGAGCAAACGCCATTTTTCTTTTTTCCAAATTCGGACATCTTTAGCTCCGTCGATTTTATTTTTCTATGTTTGTCATGCATTTTCCGCCAGTAGAAAATTTCGTATCTTTATAATTCAATCGTACCACTGATATCTATATGTCGTTTTGACCGTCTCGTCGTGTTGATCTTCATGGTATATTTATTTGTGTTTTTCGGTGTCTACTACGCGTCGAAAAAACTGTGATACGGTTTGTTGTATCGATACCCATATTAAACTTTTGGTTTCATCTATACTTTCTTCTACTTACCTGTCCAAAGCCAACGGCCATTTGCATTCAATATTTCTAGAAATTCAAACCGCCTAATTTTTGGTTTTCAACTATTTCAATATTTTTGGTTCGTTTTCATACTTGCATCGAAAATTATTCACTTTCTATCCTTATGCCATTTGAAATATTTTTATTTGCTGTAACTTCTTCTTGCTGCTCTCTCTATCTTATTCTAATTCACTTTAAAAAAAAATGCAAGCATCTATGGTTCGACCTTCATCACCTCCGCCACCATTTCTCTATCTTCACCGTGCTACACTCCTTCGCCGCCACCAGTCCCCCGCGAAAGAAGCTTCTTCCCGTCTCAACCACCTACTCCCCAACACATCACCATCGCCTATCTCCGCCTCCATCGCTGACACTCGGCCAGTTGTAACAACCCAGAATTTTTAGAAATTAAAATTTGAATATTTAATTAATTTTAAATATTAATAAGTGAATTTATAAGTCAAATAAATTTTATTTTGATTTATTGGATTTAATTGGATAATTAAATCGATAATTTAATACGTTAAATTATGGAAATAATTGGAAATGGAGTTAAATATGATAGAAAATGATTTGTAAAATTTTATTTTATCATGTTGGAGTTAGAATGATATTTTAGAACTTTTAAAATCGAATTAAAAGTTAATTTGTGAAAATTGAATATTTTAATATTTAATAATCGACTGTAAAATAGCCAATTTTTGAACAGTCTCAGAATTGAACGAAACCAGTTCCATTGGATCCGTAATAGTTATATTGTAACGACCCAAAATTTTTAGAAATTAAAATTTGAATATTTAATTAATTTTAAATATTAATAAGTGAATTTATAAGTCAAATAAATTTTATTTTGATTTATTGGATTTAATTGGATAATTAAATCGATAATTTAATACGTTAAATTATGGAAATAATTGGAAATGGAGTTAAATATGATAGAAAATGATTTGTAAAATTTTATTTTATCATGTTGGAGTTAGAATGATATTTTAGAACTTTTAAAATCGAATTAAAAGTTAATTTGTGAAAATTGAATATTTTAATATTTAATAATCGACTGTAAAATAGCCAATTTTTGAACAGTCTCAGAATTGAACGAAACCAGTTCCATTGGATCCGTAATAGTTAGTTATTACCGGATTTCAATTTTCGTGTCAATCGGAGTTATCGTTTGATCGTGGCAGCTCGAAACGCATCGATTTATTTTTAATTTAAATTTGGCGAGTCAAAATAGCCATTTTTCAAAAAGTCTCGGAATTCGACGAAACCAGTTTCATCGGATCCGTAATGTGATATTATTGTAAGGTTTCAAATTTCAAGTCAATTGGATTTACCGTTTGTCCGGTACGAATTAAAACGCCTAGAAATCGGTTTAAATCGGTTTAATTCAAATTGAGCGTTTTCAGCCATAACTCGCACATACTTCCGAATTAGCTTCCGAAACCTGTTCCATTGTGTCCGGAACGCGGGATAAACCCTAGGTACGCTGGTTACGGCGTCTAAATCGGAGTTCGGAATTTCCGGATGAATAGTGTCGAACGAAACTCTATAAATAGCCCCAATATCTTCATAAATTAAAAAAAATATCAAAACCTAAACCTAATTTTAACCTAGCCGCCACTAACAAGATAGATGGCCAGAATTCAATTTCCTTTCCCCCTCAATCTCTCTCAATCTACAAAGAATTAGAAGAAGTGTTCAACACGAAAAAGGTAGAGCATGAAGAGAGCTTGAAATCCATACGGATATGATCGGAAATGGTGCGACGGAGGGAGAGATAAGTGGGGCCGACTGTCACGGCCTGCGCACGCAACCCTAGGCTAGGGGGGCAGCCGAGCTTTATGATGTTGGTGGTGGTGGACGAGCTCGCGAAGGGCTTCGACATGGTGGGGTTGTGATCGAGTTTCGTCGAGAGATCGCGATGGAAATTAAAACCCTAATCTATGGAGTTGGGTTATGTTGTGCGTGTTTGGAGCTGTAGGGGACGTGAGGAAGATGAAGCAACGTGTGGCCTGATGTTGAGCAGTGCAGATCCAAGGGCCCAGGTTGATTAGGGTGTTAAAATTGTTAATTTAGTTATAAATTGTGTATATAAAACATGTACAATCTTGTAAAAATCATAACTTTTTCATACGAGGTCGAAAAAATGCGAAATCAGTTGCGTTGGAATCGTATGGACGAGCACTACGCGATGGAGTTGGTTTGGAGTCGTTTGGAGTTAGTGAGAATTTCGGGTAAAATTAAACGCGCGTTTAATTTTATTCGAAATAAATCGCTAAAACGGAAATTAAAACCAAGGTGAGAACTTCTCACTCAATCGAATAGATTTCGATTTTATTTTAAATAGTTAGATTTAAAATATTTGAATGCATGTTTGAATGATGAATTGTAAATTATTGATTGTTAAAATAGACATTATGCGCCGTTAGTAAGCGGATGTTATTTATTATAAACATATACCGCGAATATTTCATAAACAGTGAAATTGGTATTATATATAATATCAATATATATATATTGGCATATGTATATATTGCAGTTGTTGATTTCCCGCATTTTTTGTTTAGCGGATGAGACCCTATTACGCCGTTATTAAGCGGATAATATTTATTAAGAACATATACCGCGATAATTTCGTACTGGAGCGAAATTGGTATTGTGCTAATGTTTTTGGATGCAGGAAACAGGTTGGAGGGATCCAACTGGATTCCTCAACAGTTTTTATTTGATTTCAGATATTTTGATATTTGATGGATTATCATATCGATATATGATATCGTTGTAGTCGTGATTGACTATTTGGTGTGTAGCATCATTGGACCCAGATTTTGGGATTTTAAAATGATTTTTAAAGTGATTTTTGAAAATATACTTTATTTTTGGAATTGATCCATTTTAAATAATTAAACGCTATAATTTTTAAAGTTATAAAATTATGGGTTTTGTGAAATATAGTTAAAAAGCTGATTTTTAGAAATACAGTTAAAAGCTAATTTTTGGGAAATATGAATTAATGTTTTTATAAAATAGTTTAAACTGGATTTTTGAATTTATTATAAAGAGTTTAAATATAGGATTTATAAAATTTGATTATTTTATAAATCGAAATGGTGAAATTATAAAGGAAATTAAAGACGTTTCCGAATAATAATATAAATTGATTTATAATAAGAGATTTATAAATAGATATTTATGAATTGAAATATTGGAATTATAAAACGAGTTTTTATAAGTGTTGGAATGAAGTGAAAATGAATTTCATTTATGAATGAAATTTATAGAATTATATAACGGTGAAGCTATAAATGGAATTTTATAAACAATAGGTTTATAAGATTTGTAAAGTTCAAAGGAATGATTTTTTGCAAATAAATAAATTATAAGTGTTTGACTTATAATATGAACTTTTAGTTTATAATTTAGTTATAAACTGGAATAGGTTAATAAAGGATGTATAAAAGGAAGTTGTTATAAATAAATAGAAATGGAATTTATAAATGTTGTTTTATAAATTCACCAACGACTTATTTTGATAAGTAAAACTGTTATAACCTATTTATAGAGCTATATTCACATTTTAGATCGTGAATAATCCTTTGAAATGAAAAGTATAGAATTGATGAAATTTGTAAACATAGTATATTCACGTTTTTGAACAATGAATAATATGTTAAAGAAAATGTTTAGATTTGATGTTTTAAATTGAATTAAAACGATCTAATGATGTTTTAAATGTGTTGAGATTCGAAAGCATAGATTTCAACATTCATTGTTGAAATAGATGTTTCGTGAAATAAAAGGAAATGGTGGACTATAACACTGTTGTTATAGTAAATGATTTCCGAAAGGAAATGTTTTGAATAGTATTGGGATTTATATATCTATTTAATTTCGAATCCCTATACTAGTGATTTTGGGTTGTCGTAACGATGTTTTACGTAACATTCGTTTTGGCCCAAATAAATATGTTAAGAGAATGATTTCCTTAAAAGAATGAAAAATATACTTAATTTCGATTTAAGTATATTGAATATTTTCTAAGTGTTGAAAATAAATAAAAATTTGAGAAATACTTATGAATGAATAAGTATGGAAATGTTTTCCAATATAAAGTGAATATTTTGAGAATTTATCTTTTTGAAGATAAATTGAAATGGATTATTGAAATCGAATATGCATGGATATTTTGAAATATAAATTCATTATGGAATTTATATGTGAAAAGTGAAATTAGTTAAAAATAAATATTGATTTATTTTTGAAGTGTTGAAATTTTATATCTTGTAAAGATATTTTGGAAAATAAATAATTTGGAAAATTATTTGGAATCTGGTGATGTATGCATATCCAGTGATAGTTCAATAACCGACTATCAGTATTTCCCTTTGAATGGGTATTTGATGTGAATTGATTGAATTTGAATGCACACTTATTTTTGAATAAGCGCTCACTATTCGGGTTAACCGGGAAAGGACCATGGGGTCGTATAACCCATTCCGAGTATGTGATACGTCGTTGTGAAATTTCATTGAAGATCGGTGTTGAAGACCGGTATTTGCAAGAGCGATAGGATGAACTATCGATTGACTCTGCACCGAGTTGCTCCGGTATAGAGTTCTCCATATGTGACGGTGAATCTGATCAGGATTGTGAATATCCGGATTGCAAGGACTTCTTTGTAAGTGCCTTCGGTTCTGTTCGATCCCGGAACAGACTTG
Source organism: Allium cepa (assembly GCA_030765085.1). Taxonomy (NCBI): domain Eukaryota; kingdom Viridiplantae; phylum Streptophyta; class Magnoliopsida; order Asparagales; family Amaryllidaceae; genus Allium; species Allium cepa. Next base: position 1,001,008,153 of record CM060943.1, on the reverse strand, counting down.
TATGGATTGTATGCCTGACATTACAAGTTGAGATATAAAGCCGATTTCTTTCAAATATATTTCTGTTGGTGGCGGAGAATTTATTCTTTGCTTAACACCCTTCTTTGAGACGTACGAGCTCAAAGGTTATATAGTTGAAGTTATCAGCGATATATTCCCAATTTGGTAATGTGACATGCTGAGTGATGCTGAAATGATCATTGTGTTGATTATTTGTGATAGGATCATTTATTTGATCGTCTATCTTAGTGATCATTGTGTTGATCATTTGTTGACCCAAAGCATGGCTTTTGTATAAAGTATGTTGTTGTGGACGTGACTTCATCGAGCCTCACATCCCGGAAATGGTCAAAACAGGAAAGATGCGGCAAGGTTATTAGGGGTTGCTGTAGCTCCCCTTAGGGTATGTACATTTCCTTCTGGATAGAGGTGGTATCATGGTATGGAGCCCAGATATTTAACCTATGTGGTTACTGCGAATTTATTACTTTGTGGTTGTTGGTTATCGGGATCCCGAGAGAAAGGTCGTTTACGATCGGGGAATGGCGTGCTCGTGTCAGTAGTTACCCAGTTAGGGGTAACCCGGCCTTGTGTTGGCAGAGTTCCGGTTTGGTTCTCGGGGATGTCTTTCCAGAGGCATTCTCATGTGGCAATGGGAAGTTCCTTGGCCTGACCATTTGTTGGAAATCCAAAGAAACAATACGATCTTGTACGGTTTTAGTTGTAGAACCTGCTTCCTCAGGAGGTAGCTATAGTAGGCATAATATAATGGTACCTATGCTGGCTATGATTTATATCTTTACTTTCGAAAGGATTTGTTCTACACTATGCACTAGTAATAATATCAAATGTTATTTTAAATGCGTATCAAGCATCTTTGACTCACATAAGAAGAAATCTCCTCCAGGTCTGCGTTTGCATTGTGTGTGTGGTGGGAGGTCTTATGGTAGTTACATTTTTAAAAAGCATTGCGAATTGAATTTAAAAATATTCTTCTATTTTGATTTTAAAGTTAAATAAACTGTTTTGAGTTCTCACACCAGTCACATGACTGACTCGGAGTTTATTGTTTTCCTTCCTAAACTCTGGGTGCCCACCAATTTCCACACGGGCAGTTAAGAGTTAGGTTTATCAGGATATTCTGGATATTCTGGAGTTGCTGGAGGCAAGCTGGATGGCATGGCGTATTACTAGTTTATATAGTATTTCTTTTTCCGCTGCATTGTTTGATGTTGTATGATGTTGTATACTCTGATGATATGATGTAATGAAATGTAATGTAATAACTGATATAGTTCTTTGTTTAAAGATTAATCATTTATTATTATATGTTGTTCCGCTGCGAATTGTGAGATTCTGTTGTTGTTCTGTTGTTTCCTTTCCGTCCTGTTCTATTTTCAAATTCTCTGTTTTCTAAAAATTGTCTATCTTCTTTTCCCTCTATTTTCTATCTCTTCTCTATCTTCTCTCTTTTTCTTTTCTTAAATTCTTTTTAAAAACCCATAACATCTCGGTTTTCGGCCTTTGATTTCTCGGCAGTCGATAATAGTGAGTATCGATGTTGAATTTTCGAAGAACGAAAATCCGTACTGTTACACCAGTAGCCACCTCCAAACACCGCAAGCCCCTCTCTCGGCCGACATATTACGTCAAGCACCACCACGCACTTCATCCTCTTCCCTAAGCTTGCTTCCGCATGAATCTCCTCCAAGCTTGTTTTCGCGTGCATCATTATCCTCTCACTCGTTCAACTAGCCGTCCACCTTCCGCCTCCAACATCGGTAACCACATGACCACACCTCTATCTCCTCTACCGAGCACCAGGCGACCATATTCCTCACGCCGACTAAGCACGAGCCAGATCTGGCATTCACCGAGCACAGCTTGCCACCCTCCGCTCACTCGCCACTGCCTTCCACTTCTTCCTGTTACTTGGGCTTGCGTGAAAACCCTGTTATATAGGTAAATTATTTATAATTTAAGCTTATACATGATGTATAAAGCATATTGGGCTTGCGTTGGTCTGTTGGTGCTCAACATATGATTTGCTTACAGTGTAAATATATGTATATATTTAGTTATATATATTTTGAAAGCTGCCGAATATATATATTAGCACCTTTTGTTTTATTTTGTTGCATGAACTCATATACATGGTTACAATATATAATACATAAATGAAGTTGAATTTTTTTATGACAGCATATATTACTATACATATATTATAGTTTATTTTACGATAGTGGAAAGTTAGTTTATATGTGATTGTATTATATATATGTCAGCGAGAGGAAATATATTCAGATTTAGCAGTACTATTTATATTTGTTGTTTTGTTTTATATATATAAATATCTAACTGTGTATATATATAATGATTTTGTTATATTATGTATGTATGTTGAGTTTAACATTGAAGGGGTTGGGTTTTTCATGCGGGTCACTATGCCGATTAGAGAGGATTTTGATGATGTGAAGAAGTCCTGGGTGGAGTATTTTAGTAAGTTCGCCAAAAAAAAAATTGTTTGCCCAATACCAGTACATAGAACTTACATCTACATTTTAACAATACTTCAAAGATTCAGCACTTTGATTTAAACTAGACTAACCAATCCTTATTTGCAAGTTCATACTACTGAAATATAAATTCAAAGCATATAGTCGGGTTCGGCTGACAGCATGTGGTTCTCTGGAATATAGCATTGATAATTGTTATATTGTTATAATTTAAGAGATTTATAATAGTTGAGTTTTGTAATCCGCATGATTTTATAAAAAAAATATTATGAACATATTTTAACTTTTCCTCATAGCCTTTATTTTGGACAACGGTGTATATTCTCTGGGTGGCACATATTAATCTATATATTGTATGTATGAGTTTACATTATATGTTAATATCTTGATTTATGTGTAATATATATACATGTTTAATTATAAACGTGCGTTTCCAAATGGTTTGTGACATAATATATATAAGTTATAATATCATACATTGAGTCATATATATACGGTGCACTAGTTTATAATAGTTACAGTTATATACATAGATTTGATTTGAAACGTGTTCTGTAGAGAGTACATATATTGCATGATATTTTTGTCTACTTTATATGGACATAAAGTAACAGCCTGTATATATATTGGTTTGTATAACCAATACCGTCTGCATATATAACAACCTGAAAGTTGCACATATAGCTGTAAATTCATTTTTGTAAGTGTTTGCATTTTGTGTATAGTATGTTGGTTATAAATATATTATGATTAGATATATATTATATATATTTATTTTATTTTAATATCTATCGTAAAATGAAATATTGTTTCAAGAAAATGATAAAATATATACTGTCTCTATCAAGCCGATCTAATTATCTCGTCGATTTCTGTGATCAGCCTATTCATCGAATTCGCGCCAATCTCGCTTTGCTTTGGGACACGTAACTCATTTCTTCGTCAAATTTCTCGAGTCTCGAAAGGTGAGCAATCACTCACGATTAATGTTCTTTTATTTATTAAATTTGATTTCAATTGGAACGACAATTGAAATGTTGTTGTTGTTAGTTATTTACACTGTTATATATGTTATTACCTGTATCAGTTCACATGTGACATCAGGCACCATTATCTGTTATTTATACGACAATAATCCAGTTTGGTTGATAATTGATTGATTGATTGGTGTTGACATTGGATGTTAAATTGTAATGTATAAGTGATAAATATTATGCAATTGAATTTGTCGTAGGATAGTTAAAAATTTAAATCGACATTTGTGATGAATTTGATTAGTTAAATTTGTATAATATGACCCCCTTAAATGTTTAATTATTTGACACGTAGAGAATGGTTAATTGCCCTTGAACCATTGGATTTATGTTGTATAAATTGATGAGGTATGAAATTGAATAATTGATGTCAAATAAAGCACCGCATAAAATAATAGTGTAATAATCTTTAATCTACATGAAATGATAGTGTAGATTCTAGAAATAATTATATTAATTTGCACAAACAACAATGTGAATTAATACGATTATTTCGGGATTGTTTGAATTAATTATTGGATTGTTATTAATGTTGTTACTGCTTGTTTATTTACTTTGACACCATCCCAGTTATCACACTGCAAGTTCCCTTTTCTATGCTTTGATTTTGAATTGGAATGGAATCGGGTTGAAATGATAAATATCCAAATAAAACTTGACTTAGAATAAAGAATTAAATAAAAACCGATTGGTCAATAATTTGATTTAAAAATAAATTTAAGTTTTATTTGATAAATAATAAGATTTGAAACGAAGTTGGAATTTGAATTTTTATGAAAGGAAAATGTTAATATTTAATATTCTGAGACAAATATTAACATAGAAATTGATGAAAGAACGTGGTTCAAAAATGTAATTAATTATTAAGTTTGGAATTATTTAATAATTAAGTCTTGGAATTATTAATAGTTGAGTTTGAAATCGTTTAATTAAGGTTTGAAATTATGTAATAATTAAATAAATTTAATATTTGATAATTAAATAAAAATTTGAATTCTTTGATAAGAGAAATTGAACTCTTGAATAAGTGAATGTGAACTTCGTCAACAAATGAAATTGGGTTTCTTTATTTATTAAGTTTTAGAAAATTATTTAAGTAAGTTAATAAGTGAAATCAAACTTCTTGAATATGTGAAATTTAGTTTCTTTATTAATTGAGTTTCGAAATTTGTAACTAAGTATATAAATAAGTGAAATTGAATTTATTTAACAAGAAATAAATTGTGTTTTATTGAAATAAATGTAAGACTTGTAATTTTAAGAATTTGATTTGACGAATCAAATTTAAGTAAATTTGTAAGTTTTGATATGATGAAGTTGAACGTAAGTAATTAATTTAATTAAATTGGAAATTAAATGGAAATTGTTTTGAATGATAAATTAACTTAATGGATATCGAATGAAATCGATCTATGAATTTAAATTGATTTGAACGTTAAAGTAAATTAATTTAAATGTTTTCGGAATGAAATTTATATATATTTGAATCAATATTTGAATTGTTTAAATAAAAGTTGAAAACGAATTATAAGATTTTGAAATGGTAATTTGGAAGTTTTAACGTAATTAAGGAAATTGATATAGAAGACGAATGAAATGTTGGTTATGAATTTTAATGGAAATTGAATTTGATTTTGTTTTGAAATATATTAAACGACCAATAGGTGTAATAATTACGAAGGTTAATAAAGAAACCAGAATCGGTTATGGATATACTCTCTATCTAAATCGAAAACCACTTTAATAACTATACGCGGAGTGTGATCCAGAATGAAGTGGTTGGAATGATGTACGTGATGACAGAAGAAAGAGAACGATAATGGATAGCCTTGACACTTGTGTCAAATTGGAAATGACTAAAACAGGAGCTGTGCCGGGCCAAATGGGGTTAGCCACCTCGAGCGAACACACTTCTTCGATACTACTCGTTACTTGTTATTGATTGGTGCACCCTCGTACTTTGGGAGTGCTATTTCGCGGTGTTGCGATCGTTGTGGCGATGCGTTTTCACCAGTCCGGATCATGCAAACGGTAGTTTCACTACCTTGGGTATTGCCTCATGTGCCTTGTCATGCTTGTATCCCTATATACGCGACCACTACGAATTTGTTTTGTGTTATACCTATGGAGTACACCATGATATCCCACTAGTTTACGATGGAGTTTACAGTGCTGTATAGACTATAACGCTTATATAAAATGTGTTAAGGGGGATAATGGTAACGCCTTAACACTATTTTGATATTTTATATTACTGATAAACATTATCTATTTAGCGTATATTACTACATAGTAGATAGTTTAACGGATCCTTAAAGGATGGTTATTCCAACGTCCTTTGAGTTACTTGTATTTCAATTGTTATTACACTTGAGTTGGATTTATTGATATAAGAATGTTAAATCCTGACTCGAGTGTTTTGTGTTTTGCTTTACGCTCGGGTCTGACTGAGTGGTTGAGCTTTTGAGAGTCACCTTTGGAGTTAGAGCTTCGCCTACAGATCTAGCTATCTATCCAGCTTCAGATATTCAGTTGATTCCAGTGATGTATTCTGATTCTTGTATTTGACTATTGTATTCGAGACTTCTGTTGTAACTTATTTAACTCTGGTACATATATAGTAGCTTCATGAACTACTATCTTTTGCTTCCGCTGCATATTATTACTCTGTGCCTGTGATTCTGTGATTATTTATTTACTGTATATGTTCAGTTTTGCCAAATTTAAATTAACAATTCGGTATTTTGAATTATTCAAGTCCGATATGTGCGGATGCGAATAGTCCAAAATAGCGGGTCGTTACACATTATTTATTTTAAAGGTTAGGATTAGTTAAATAACATTTTATCTTAATACCCTTTTTTATTACATTATCTAAATAACTTTATAATATAAAATAACCAATTTAAATAAATTAGGGTTTAATTACCTTGAAAACATCTGCTTAATTCTATGATTAATTCAAACTTTAATCCAAAGACATCATTTGAAAACATGGGTTTAAAAAAGAGTTTAAGGTTGAAATTTGTTAAAGTCAAAATTGTTCTTTCAGCAAACTAGGACGTACTCGAATGCTCCCCTAGACAAAAGCATGTCTACTTCGAGTCTTCCTCAAAACTGACTCGAGTAGAATTATTTTTTTCCAAACTTAAGTTTTTCTTTTCTAACTGTTTACTTGGTGTACCTAAATTTACTCGAGCAATGACCTGAGATAAACTCATGTGTTGTCCCGCCTTTTTAGAAAGGTCGTGATACCGAAAGATTGATCAAGAAACCAAAGATAGTTCGTCTCAAAGATTAGTTATACAATGTGTCAACATCTCTTCTTCACAGCTTAACAACTCAACAACTTAACAAAGCAAGTTCCTGTTAGGTTGCTTTCGACCTACGACTTAACGGCTTCAAAGGCGAGCGACCTAATGAACTAAGCCTCCAGCGAGTTAGTATGGCACGAGAATGACGAGCGAGTTAACATCAAAGTGACCCAGCGACCTAGCAATTCAACGAAAGCAGCGACTTGGCGAGTCAAGGAAGCAACGACCTAGTGGTCAACAGCCTAGAGCGACTCAACAGGCATGCGACCTAAAGCACAAAGCGACTTAACAAGACAAGCGACCTACTGAGTTAGGAGGCAAGCGACCTAATGACCAATAACATCCAACGACCTAACAACTTGATGAACTCAGCGAACTAAGTGGATCAACGGGAGCGACCTAACTACCTAAAAGCTCCAACGATCTAACGAGTAACGACCTAGTAAACTTCAAAGTTAGGTCGCACATTGCCTCTTCAGAGTTAGGTCACACACTGCCTCTTCAGAGTTAGGTCGCACACTACTTCTTTAGAGTTAGGTCGCACACTGCTTCTTTAGAGTTAGGTTGCTCACGACCTAAACAGACCAAGGCTACTCCTTATGCCACAACTCCCTTATACCGTAATTTCTCATGCCGCTACCCTTTAAGTCGCTGGCGACTTACGACCTAACCAGTCCTATGCGACCAACGACCTAAATCCAGTTTTTTCCCTATAAATACCTTGCCTACTCTAACTGAAAAGTGACCTTTGGGGATACCTCAGGGACGGCCAATACTCTGCAGTTTTCTCGATTTCTTCAACACTCCAAACACCGAAGGCGCTTCAACGAACTTGGGGAATAGATCTAATTTATTCAAGAGGGATTCAAAGGGATTTTCTATAGGGAAGTTGTGATTTCTTGCCTCGATTATGTTGTAACTTGAAGTTGAATTGTAGTAAAAGTGTAATCAAAGAATGATGGAAAGAGTTGTAATCAAATCAGCAATAAAGGATGTAAAGTGGACGTAGGCTTGACTTTGAGTCGAACCGCTATAAAAATTGTTGTCTCTTTTACTGTTTTTGCTATTTTCTGCTTACTTTTAGTTCCCGTGCAAACGGGTGGTGCTTTCAATATACGGCAATTTACACTGCGGTGTTAGCGTGCACCTTTAGCGTTAACATTTTTGGTGCTTTCATTGAGAACTGAACTCAGGAGCGCTTTCATAATTGCTTCGCAAAGATTTGTTGAAAGACTCTCTTTAAGAACCAGAAGTCTATCCGAGATTATGGCTCCCGGAAGGAAAACAAGTAGAAGATAGAGACCAGAAAGTAGTCAGCACGAAGGGAGTCAAGGGGCATCCTCAGCATAGAACCAAACTTCAGTCTTCATCACCAGGGATGAGATGGAGACAATGATGAAAAGGCAAGAAGGGTTGATCCAGAATTTGTTTCAGCAGATTGGGCAACTTGGAGCGTAAAATCAAGGAGCGACTGGAGTTCAGAACAGAGCAGGACTATCTGAGGCAGCACCAGAGCTAGGGGCACTCATCTAGTGCACACTGACCCAATACCGAGAAAAACATTTGGTGGATTCGAGCAGCATGGCATTGACAGAGGAACGGGAGCTCAGCCAGGAGAACAGGTTCCGGAATTCCCTTGTGAACTCGGGGGACAGGTCAAAGGAATGGACGAGGACTACAACTAGGAGATAACAACAGATTGGTAGAAATGGTCAAAAGGGCTATGAGAGGTGGCTTGGTAAACAAGGACTTGGAGGATGTGAATAGGAGTCCTTTAACCACAACAATCAGGCGAGCTAAGAACCCACCAGACTTTAAGCTACCCTCGTTGGATATGTATAATGGAAGGACGGACCCTACAGTTCATCTGACAAAATATATGAGGCATATGGAGGTACTGGGGGCATCAGAGGAAGTTATGGCCCGGTGCTTTCCATTGTACTTGACAGATATTGTTGCACTTTGGTTTAAGCAGCTGGAGAGTGGATCTATCGGAACGTGGAATGATTTGACTGAAAGGTTTATGAGGCAATTCAGGGTCCACATTTCGAGACCTAAGAATGTGATGAGCTTGGCTGCATTGAAACAGAAAGCTGGGGAATCTTTAAGAAGTTTTTTAACACGGTTCAATGCAGCTGCGGCATCGGTGGATCGACCAGATCCATCCATGGTCTTGATGGCAGCTGTGTCGGGCATAGCTGACGGTACAGAATTCAAGAATTCGCTGACAAGAGATCCCTCCATGGATCTAGGGGAGTTCTACCATGACGTTGAAAGATTCTTACGGTTGGAGGATGCAAAAGCCGAAAGAGAAGAAGGAGAAGGAATCGACGTTTATGTAGTCAAAGGTGGATATCCTCCTGAGAAAGGTGTAGAATCTAGCAAAGGTAAATGAAAGGCCGAGGATAACAGCGATAGATCAGTATGACCACGAAGGGAACCAAGATTCACCTCATACACGGAGTTGAATGAGACTTTAGAGCGGATCTACCAAGACGCCAAAGGACAGGTTCCTTATCGAAAGCCGATAAGGAGATATCCAACTAACAACGAGAGAAAGTCGGATAAGTATTGCTCATTCCACGAGTTGAATGGTCATAGCACAAATGACTATAGACACTCAAAAGACGAAGTTGAGGGGCACATCCGGGATGGTTTGCTGTCACAGTATGTGAAAAGGAGGATCACAACGGTGGAACAAGAACGACCACCACTGGCGTCAACTGAAGACAGCTCAGGATCAAGGCGTCGGCCTGTTATCGATTGATTGAGATAATGACGAACGAGCAGCAAACTCCACATTGACACAATTAGATTGTTCACACATGTACGGGACCACGATAGGCATGCTCTGATACAACTTTAAATCATATCGATGTAGGTGTTTGCACTCTGACGTCACTGCTTTGCTTTTTTACTTCTGGTGTTTGGATTTGATTTTGTCGGATATTTTTGCTTTGAAAACTCTTCAGTTGGATGAATATTGAAAAGGCTAAGTCACTTACACATGTACAAGGTCGCGAACGGTCCTTAGGCATGCTCTGAGTTGGCTAAGCTTCTTACACATGTACGGGATCACGAACGGTCCTTAGGCATGCTCTAAGATGGCTAAAGCTACTTACACATGTACGGGGTCACGAACGGTCCTTAAGCATGCTTTGGAATGACAGTAAATCACCTTAGCAAACGATCCAGGAACTCACCCGGACGTGAACTTGGCGTCGATAATACTAAGCCCTGGGCACACTTTCTCGCCTCGAACAGGCACCCGACCTCGAACGGTCACAAGTCGCCTCGAACGGCACCCCGACCCCGAACGGTCACAAGTCGCCTCGAACGGCACCCCGACCCCGAACAGTCACATCTCACCTCAAATGACTCGATCACGAACGGTCGTCATTTGAGATCAACCCCCTGACCGTGAACGATCGCACTTTACCACAAATGACTCGATCCCGAATGGTCGTCATTTGAAGTAAGGCGCTTGATCGTGAACGGTCACATCTCACCTCAAATGACTCGATCATGAATGGTCGTCATTTGAGATCAACCCCCTGACCGTGAACGGTCGCACTTTACTACAAATGACTCGATCCCGAACGGTCGTCATTTGAAGTAAGGCGCTTGATCGTGAACGGTCACATCTCACCTCAAATGACTCGATCACGAACGGTCGTCATTTGAGATCAACCCCTTGACCGTGAACGGTCGCACTTTACCACAAATGACTCGATCCTGAACGGTCATCATTTGAAGTAAGGCGCTTGATCGTGAACGGTCAAATCTCACCTCAAATGACTCTATCACAAACGGTCGTCATTTGAGGTCAACCCCCTGACCGTGAACGGTCGCACTTTACCACAAATGACTCGATCACGAACGGTCGTCATTTGAAGTAAGGCGCTTGATCGTGAACGGTCACATCTCACCTCAAATGACTCGATCACGAACGGTCGTCATTTGAGGTCAACCCCCTGACCGTGAACGGTCGCACTTTACCACAAATGACTTGATCACGAACGGTCGTCATTTGAAGTAAGGCGCTTGATCGTGAACAGTCACATTTCACCTCAAATGGCTCGATCTCGAACGGTCGTCATTTGAGGTCATATAGAACTGTCAATTCCTTTGCAGGTCAGCGATAGGATAAGAACATCCAGTTTATGGCATTACAAAATACACCTTCCTACCGCAAGGCATGTTTTGGGGGGCAAGTGTTATCCCGCCTTTTTAGCAAGGCCTTGATACCGAAAGATTGATCAAGAAACCAAAGATAGTTCATCTCAAAGATTAGTTATACAATGTGTCAACATCTCTGTTAACCCGCCTTTTTACCAGGCCATGGACATGCGGGATTAACATAATCGGTTGCACATTCGCCAGGGCTGGTGTACGATGGATTCAGTCGACTGGATGGATGGATGACGCAACGTGCTTAGGAGATGGAAATATGATTGGATAAAGATGAATCAACTATGGTTTGGGTCTAGGAAATATGGTTCGGCATTGGCAATCATTCGGCATTGAAGTACGTCCGGCATTCCTCCACTCGGCATTTGTACTCGGCATTGAAGTACGTCCGGCATTCCTTCACTCGGCATCCTCCACTCGGCATTTGTACTCGGCATTGAAGTACGTCCGGCATTCCTTCACTCGGCATCCTCCACTCGGCATTTGTACTCGGCATTGAAGTACGTCCGGCATTCTTTCACTCGGCATTTTCCACTCGGCATTCGAACTCAGCATTAAAGTGCGCTCGGCACACCTCACCCCAACATCGATCGGCATGCATCACTCAAATGCCTCGTCCGGCATTATTCTATCAGACTTCGTTCGGCATTCTTCCTCCAGACGCTTCGTTCGGCATGGAACGGGTCGGCATTGATGGCTCGGCATTACATGGCTCGGCATATGTGGACCGGCCATAAACTCGGTGGGCCTGAATCACGCAAAGGCCCAACAACTCAGGATTTGCCTATAAGTACAGCATGTGTGGGTTCAGAAAAGGGATCCTGATTCTCTCTCCTACTCTCTAACTTTCTATCCCCTAAGGCTAAGGCTAGCCTATCACTTTGTAACTGTAATCGATTGTTACAGCAATAAAAAAGAAATTACTAGAGTGGACGTAGGCCAGAGTTAGCCGAACCACTATAAATTCCATGTCTTTACCGCTTTCATTTTAATTTCTGTTATTCTTCATATTAAAATCCTCTACATACATCCTACCCATGAACTGTGATTGTTGTTTGGTACTTTCACTTGGATTTGGGTGTTAGTGACCAATTTTGGCGCTAACAATCTCTTCTTCACAGCTTAACAACTCGGCAACTTAACAAAGCAAGTTCCTGTTAAGTTGCTTTCGACCTACGACTTAACAGCTTCAAAGGCGAGCGACCTAATGAACTAAGCCTCCAGCGAGTTAGCATGGCACGAGAATAACGAGCGAGTTAACATCAAAGTGACCCAGCGACCTAGCAATTTAAATTAAGCAGCGACTTGGTGAGTCAAGGAAGCAACGACCTAGTGGTCAACAGTCTAGAGCAACTCAACAGGCATGCGACCTAAAGCATAAAGCGACTTAACAAGGCAAGCGACCTACCGAGTTAGGAGGCAAGCGACCTAATGACCTATAACATCCAACGACCTAACAACTTGATGAACTCAGTGACCTAAGTGGATCAACGGGAGCAACCTAACTACCTAAAAGCTCCAGCGATCTAACGAGTAACGACCTAGTAAACTTCAAAGTTAGGTCGCACACTGCCTCTTCAGAGTTAGGTCGCACACTGCTTCTTCAGAGTTAGGTCGCACACTGCTTCTTCAGAGTTAGGTCGCTCATGACCTAAACAGACCAAGGCTACTCCTTATGCCACAACTCCCTTATGCTGTAACTTCTCATGCCGCTACCCTTTAAGTCGCTGGCGACTTACGACCTAACCACTCCTATGCGACCTACGACCTACGACCTAAATTCAGTTTTTTCCCTATAAATGCCCCGCCTACTCCAACTGAAAAGGGACCTTTGGGGATACCTCGGGGACGGCCAATACTCTGCAGTTTTCTCGACTTCTTCAACACTCCAAACACCGAAGGCGCTTCAAAGAACTTGGGGAATAGATCTAATTCATTCAAGAGGGATTCAAAGGGCTTTTCTATAGGGAAGTTCTGATTTCTTGCCTCGATTATGTTGTAACTTGAAGTTGAATTGTAGTAAAAGTGTAATCAAAGAATGATGGAAAGAGTTGTAATCGAATCAGCAATAAAGGATGTAAAGTGGACGTAGGCTTGACTTTGAGCCGAACCACTATAAAAATTGTTGTCTCTTTTACTGTTTTTTTTATTTTTTGCTTACTTTTAGTTCCCGTGCAAACGGGTGGTGCTTTCAATATACGGCAATTTACACCGGAGTGTTAGCGTGCACCTTTGCGTTAACATCATGTTTCCCCGAGGCAAAACTAGAGATTCCTGAATACGATTTGCTTCTTCCCCAAACTTCAACAACCCAGATACCCAAATGGCACGCGCACATATGCACCACTTCCCCGACCATCTCCGATCGAGTCGCCACCCACCACCAAGTCGACGTTGGCTCCCCTAAGCTTCCCAAACAACCAGAAATTCAAATTTACCCCCATATCAAGATCGAGCATTTCCATCCTTCCTGGAACCCAACCTCAACACCAAAACCTACCCCGTGGAACCACCTTCGGCCATCTTAGTCATCGCCACACATCCACAACTTCGTCACAACGTGATGCCACTAGCCTCCTCGGTCTGATGACCTGAAATCTATGGCGACGACGAAAAGGACTTCGCAAAAACAATTTACAAATATAGGATTAAAACCCTAAATCAATTCAGATCTTCATCATCGATGAAATATAAAATCAGCTTGTATTTTTCTCGTATTCTACAATCATCCCAGCATCTCTGAAAAAAATCCCAAACCTTAATCCATTCGCGAATGCCGATGATCTACAAATTTCCCAAATCTGTTCAACTGTCGGTATCTCAATGAGTACTTCATTTAAAATCATGATTTCTTTGTCAAAATCCATCATTTCCAGATGTAAATCTGGCCAATAAGTTAAAACTAACAATAAAAATATTTTATTTCCTGACTTTAATTTGCTCTTAACTGTAATTCTTATTTTTGATAAAGTTCCTTAATATAAACACATGAGTTTATTTTTTTAAAATAGCATTACAGCCTTGCCTTCATTTTCTATTTGTAAATCAAAATCTGAAATTGATTGCATGAAGTGCTGTGCAATTTTTTCTGGGTAAAACCTAAGTTTGAGCTTCAACAAAACAGTCATGGGTATGTGTATACATACATCCAGTCATGCAAACAAATAACAGTAAACAATTTTTCACAGCATCACCAAGCAATCATCACAACATCAACTTATAGATCTAAGGCTCTGATTTAAAGAGTTGCTCACCTGGATCTTGGATAAAGCAGAGAACAAAGAGCAGAGAGGAAGCAAAGCCTGTATTCTTTTTTTTTCTTTAATTTCTTTTGAAGCTTAGATCTGCAAAAGTTTATTAATACAAAATTTTGCGTAATTTCCTGTTGTAGTTGTTTATTCATTCCATTAATAACAACAATTCTTACTTACTTACTATCAGAATTCTTTTCATACTACAAAGAGCAGATCTGCAGTTGAAACCAGAAGTTGATTTAAGCCTTTAAACTTGCTTTGTTTTCCTGCAACTTAGATTGATAAAATTGTTTAAATCTCTTTGCTTTGCTATTAGTTAACAACTTTAAATTCAAATCTTTAAAGAAAATCACTTGCCTTTATTTTATTTCAGAGAAAACTACACTTGTCTCTGGCCAAACTGCAGATGTGATTGCATTCATAAATCTGCAGTTTTGAATTGTTTTCATATTAAAAACTTGATTTTGAAACCAAAAATTTATTAAACTTTAGTGTTTAAAAACTTACCTAAGATTGATCTTGCTTGAAGTTGGATTAGTTATTTTTCTCTTCATTTTTTTCTTGGTTTCATTCTATTTCCCAAGTTGAAATTTTTGCTTTGAATTCCTTTTGCGGATTATTTTTTCTGTTTCCTTTCTTTTTTTGAACAGATTTGTTTTTCAGGTTTTTGAGAGTAGCCTGGTTTACAAAATGCTTTTCCTTTTTGTTGTTGCCTTGATATTGAGGTTGGTGATCTCAAATCTTTGTTTTATTGTATATTTCAGATTTGGTGAAAAGCTTAATTATTGCATATAGGGGAGCTCAAAAGTTTCCATAATTTAAAATTTCATTTTTTATTCAATTTAAATATAATGAATGCCATTTGTAAAGAGAAATGATTAGGAGATCTATGCATGTTGATTCCTTTACTCATCTCCTTTTTGTATGTTTACTTGTAATTTTCAAAGATAAAGGAAATTTTATATCATATTTACTTTATAAAACATTTCTTTTTTTATATTAACATATATCACAATCTTTATATTATTTTCACATTTAAACGAATATAATTTTTTTTCCTTTTATTTATGTATGTGTTGTGTTTTCTTTTATGTCTATATTTACAATAATAAGATCTTATCTACATTGTTTTTTTTTCTCTTCACATTCAATCTTTAATTTAGTTCATACTTTTATTTAAAATTTATATTTACACAATTTACATTCATACATTTTTATATTATTTATCTTTGTACAATTTTTAAAAGAAAGGAAGGGTTTAAAAACTTTGATTTCATATAAACAATTAACCACTTTTATTCATATATGAAAATTTAACTTAAAAATAATATTTTGAAAATGAGTACACTAATATTTTTTCTTTTTATTACAACCTCTAAATATTAATATATTTAAAATTTAGAAAACAACCTTTTATTGACTTTTTATTAATCTCAAACTTTTAATTTCCTTTTTTTAAATACATTTTATTTTGAAATTCAATATTTGTTTTATAAAATCAAATTTCTATTTATCCTCAATACATTTATTTTTTCCCTAAATCCAATATTTATTTGTAAGCTACTTATACTTAAATTTCTAATTAATTTATGATTAAATTCACAATTTAATTCCATAATTAAATTCAAAATTAAATAAATTGTCAAATTAAACTTGACTAAATTTCCAGGAATGTTACAGATTCCCCCTCTTAAAAAATTTCGTCCCCGAAATTTACAAAGGAGACGAGAAAGAATAGATGATAGATAAAGAAATGATTGATCAGATCAGAATCGAATATTTATTTTGCATTCGCTTTACCAAATCAGAATATCAACAATAGATACAAGAACCAATCTATTTAACACTTCACAAGATACTCGGGTCCATCGGTCTATGAATATGCAAGGGCATTGATTAGTTCGAAAGGATAACTAATCGTTCGTAGAATATATCGGATCCCAGAGAATAGGTAGATGGATTTAATCTTCCACGATTTCTCAAACACTAAATATGGATTCTAAATTCGGGTTGGAATACCCCAAAGTATATATAACTTGTCCCTCTTTGGACTTGGATATACACAAGAAATTATGATAGAATTTCAAATTTGGTTTTAACCGAATCGTTTTATTAACACAATTCAAATTTAGCTTCATATTCTATTAACCAATTTTACTCAATTTAAATTTTCCCATTTATTTAAAATTTTCAATTTCAAATTTCATTAAAGTTTAGAATGAAAAGCTGATAAGAAACTGATGAAGATACGAAGCAAGGATTCTCTATAATGATCCGTAGGGCCACCATCACACCGAAGCTTCTTTCTGGAGCTATCACAAAGCCATCAAAAGAATCTTGGAATCGAATCAAAGGAGATTGATAGAGAAAAGTCGTTTCCGCTATTGCAAGGTATTGACCATTTATAGTGGTACTCCCATGTCCCATATCTCGTTCTCTTCTTGCACTCATACTTACTATCAGTGGATAGTAAGAGAATTTACTAAGGCGTTCGAACGGATATCTTAGGGATATACTCATTCTAGGGTACACTTCACCCTATCTCTAATGAGTTACTTAATGTGTTATACTCCTGAGCTAAAGTTTTAACCCTCGGCTCTGATACCAATTCTAACGACCCTGACTCGACCTTCGAAAATCGGCACCGAATACTACACCGGTATTCAAATGCCACAGATCCAAACGTCGAATCTGGTTCGTCGGAGCTTATAACACATTAAGTACAACACAGCGGAAGAAACAGAATAATACATTGATATATAACATTTGATACAATATCCGATACAATATGATACAACAAATGATACAATAGATATCAATATACATCAGAGATATGATACAAGATAATAGCAGCGGAAAGAAAAGATAACACCAATAGCGGAATAATATCTTCAAGATGATCTTCAAGAGATAACTCTAGTATCGGTAATCTCCATCTCCAAGGCACCAATCCAGAAATAGCTCGAACTCCCAAACAAGATGAAGAGAAGCAACTCAATCCAAATGCGATTGCCAAATCCTAAGGCTGAAAGCTATCGAATCTACACCTACTATTCGATTATCTGAAATACCCAACTCTAGACTGCCCGTGTAAGAAAATTGTGGGCACCCAGAGTTTAGGAAAGGAACAATAAACTCCAGGTCAGTCATGGGACTGGTATGAGCAAAAAAACATTTGGTCTTTTAAAACAAACAAAAGAATTTAAATTTGAATCCGCAATGCTTTTTGGAAAATGAAACTACCATAAGGCCCCCCGCCACACACACAATGCAAATGCAAAATTGGAGGGGATTTCTCCTTATGATAGTCAAATATGCTTTATACGAGAAAATTTCTTTAATATTAGATAGTGGAAAACCTTTCGAAAGTATAATATTAATCCTAACCAGCATAGGTACCATGATATTATGCCAGCTATAGCTACCACCTGAGGTGGCCGGTAATACAATTGCAATCGTAAAGGGCACGTATTGTTTTGGTTGGATTTCCAACAAATGGTCAGGTTAAGGAACTTCCTACTGTCCATGGGTACGCCTCTGGTGGCATGTCCCAAGAACCTAACTGGATCTCTACCAACACAAGGCCGGGTTACCTCTGTAACTAGGTAACTACTACACGAGCGTGTCATCCCCCGGTCCTTTGGGACCTTTATCCGAGCGCTCGACACCAACAACCACAAAGCAATCACAAAGTAATAGATCTGCAATATCCACATGAGTAAGTATTTGGGCTCCAAATCATGATACCATCCTTTTCCAGAAGGGAATGACAAACCCTAAAGGGAGCAACCCTCATAACCTTCCCGCATCTTTCCTGTTTCGACCATTTTCGTGGTGTGAGGTCCTGATGCAGTCTCGTCCACAAAGATATGTTTTATACAAAAGCCATGCTTTGATCAACAAATGATACACAGCAGCACTCAGCATGCCACACTACCAAATTTGGGAGTATATCACTGATAAATATCAACTACATAACCTCTGAGCTCGTACGTCTCAGAGAAGGGTGTTAAGCTAAGAGAATAAATTCTCCGCCTCCAATCAGAAATGTATTTGATAGAGATCAGTTTAATATCTCAAAGTGTAGAGTCAGACATACAACCATACAAGTCTGTTCCGGGTTCAAACAGAACCGAAGGCACTTCCGAAGAAGCCCTTGCAAATCCAGGCATCCACAATTCCGATCAGACTTCCCGTCACATATGGAGAACTCTATACCGGAGCAACTCAGTGCAGATTTAATCGATAGGTTATCCTATCGTTCTCGAAGACACCCGGTCTTCAACACCGGTCTTCAAATGCAATCCATAACGTCGTATCACTATTCAGAATGGGTTATATGACACAAGGTCCTCACCCGGCTAAACCGAATAGTGAGCGCAATATTTAAAAACATATGGATATGGGATTTGAGTTAAGTCACAACTTAAAAATACAAAGCTTTTCTTTCAAATGGTTAAACCAATTACCATTTCAAATCTTTTTAACAAAAAGATTCGTTTCACAAAGTTCACCCAGTTTCACAAAGATCTATTCATATATTACCATTTCAAATCTTTTAACAAAAGATTTATTTCACAAAATTCACCTAGTTTCACAAAGATCTATTCATATATTTCAAAACAATTCCCATTTCAATTGGATTAACTCATTGAATCTTTAAATTAAAGATTTAATTTGTAGTTTTCAAAAACCCATTTCCAAATATTTATTCATAACTTGGGAAACTATTTCCGTTTTAGACTTGAAATCCTTTTAACACAAATTAGAAGTGCATTTCTTATGTGAAAGCTTTTATTATTTGAAAACAAACAGTTTTCGTTTCAGAAAAATCCAATTACATTTATACAAATTAAAATCTTGGGTTAAATTTAAATTCCCAAAATAACACTTTTAAAATGGTTTAAAAACCCATTTAAACACATTTATAAGTTGATTAACCTTTTTTAAACTATAGTTCCCAAATCATAGGATTCAATTTCACATATTGATTCAAAATTTAAAACAAATTATTTAAATTTCAAAACTCAATCAAGTTATTTAAAATAACTTTTATTTTTGAAATTCATTTTCAAAAGCTTTCAATTCTATTCCAAAACTATTTTGGATTCAAAAATTCAATCTTTAAAACTATTTCAAAATCTGTGACTTAACCCATTTCCACGTGCAATCCATATTTGTGTGTGTATAGGTGTGGTCCAGGGGCTTTACCAAATAAAAGTGCAACATCATCAGTCAGCACAGATTCAAATACAGCAATATATTTGATAAGCGATATAAACCATAACGCTTGTATTCGATAAGCGGTATAAACTATAACGCTTATCTTTGATTCACAAATCACAGATATATATATAAATATATATATATATATATGTATATATATATATATATATCACAGATCATAAATTTCATCAAACACAGCTCAAATCAAGATAGAATGTATCAGGGGTATCAAACAATTAAATCATCCAATAGAATCAAAACATCCATAAGTAAAATCAGTTAATTGTCTGATTAATTCAAATCAGATTAACTACTCATGAATTACTAATCCTAGTTAATTAACATTACAAATCATTTTTGATTAATTATTCTTTAATCATGGGATAATTAACCCTTTATTAATTTTAAATTAGTTGCGTTAAGTAATTAACCCTTAATCTCTTGATTGATTTTCTTTGATCATTAATTAATTACTTTAATTAAGAAATTATCTTTAAGCAATCAATTACCCTTAAAAAAAATCATTGAATCTAATTCTCATTAATTAGTTACGCTAGCTAATTAACCCTTAAATATTAATTCATTAACTCTTAATTACTTTTACTAATAAATTGTATCTTAATTAATTGTAATAACAAGATCATCAATTGTTTAATTAATCAAGAGATAAATTAATTACTTTTCTTAACCTTTAGAACTCGTTTAACCAATTATCTTTATCACATTATTTATTTTAAAGGTTAGGATTAGTTAAATAACATTTTATCTTAATTACCCTTTTTATTACATTATCTAAATAACTTTATCACATAAAATAACCAATTTAAATAAATTAGGGTTTAATTACCTTGAAAACATCTACTTAATTCTTTGATTAATTCAAACTTTAATCCAAAGACATCATTTGAAAACATAGGTTTAAAAAAGAGTTTAAGGTTGAAATTTGTTAAAGTCAAAACTGTTCTTTCAGCAAACTGGGACGTACTTGAATGCTTCCCAAGACAAAAGCACGTCTACTTCGAGTCTTCCACAAAACTGACCCGAGAGGAATTATTTTTTTCAAAACTTAAGTTTTTCTTTTCTAACTATTTACTTGGTGTACCTAAATTTACTCGAGCAATGACCCGAGTTAAACTCATGTTTCCCCGAGGCAAAACTAGAGATTCCTGAATACGATTTGCTTCTTCCCCAAACTTCAACCCAGATACCCAAATGGCATGCGTGCACATGCACCACTTCCCCGACCCTCTCCGATCGAGTCGCCACCCAACACCAAGTCGACGTTGGCCCCCCTGAGCTTCCCAAACACCCAGAAATTCAAAATTGCCCCCAAATCAAATTCGAGCATTTCCATCCTTCCTAGAACCTAACCTCAACACTAAAACCTGCCCCGTGGAACCACCTCTAGCCATCTGAGTCGTCGCCACTACGTCCACAACTTCGTCACAACGTGATGTAACCCCCTCGGTCTGATGACCTGAATCTCTATGGCGACGACGAAAAGGAATTCGCGAAAACAATTTACAAATACAGGGTTAAAACCCTAAGTCAATTCAGATCTTCATCAACGGTGAAATATAAAATCAACTTGTATTTTTCTCGTATTCTACAATCATCCCAGCATCTCTAAAACAAATCCCAATCCTTAATCCATTCGCGAATGCCGATGATCTACAAATTTCCCAAATCTGTTCAACTGTGGGTATCTCAATGAATACTTCATTTAAATCATGATTTCTTTGTCAAAATTCATCATTTCCAGATGTAAATCTGGCCATACAGTTAAAACTAACAATAAAAATCTTTTATGTCCTGACTTTAATTTGCTCTTAACTGTAATTCTTATTTTTGATAAAGTTCCTTAATATAAACACATGAGTTTATTTTTTAAAAATAGCATTATAGCCTTGCCTTCATTTTCTATTTGTGAATCAAAATCTAAAATTGATTGCATGAAGTGTAGTTCAATTTTTTTTGGGTGAAACCTACGTTTGAGCTTCAACAAAACAGTCGCATGTATGTGTATACATACATCCAGTCATGAAAACAAATAACAGTAAACAATTTTTCACAGCATCACCAAGCAATCATCACAGCATCAAATTATAGATCTAAGGCTCTGATTTAAAGAGTTGCTCACCTGGATCTTGGATAAGGCAGAGAACAAAGAGCAGAGAGGAAGCAAAGCTTGTATTCTTTTTTTTCCTTCAATTTCTTTTGAAGCTTAGATCTGCAAAAGTTTATTGATACAAAATTTTGCTTAATTTCCTGTTGTAGTTGTTTATTCATTCCATTAATAACAACAATTCTTACTTACTTACTGTCAAAATTCTTTTCATACTACAGAGAGCAGATCTGCAGTTGAAACCAGAAGTTGATTTAAGCCTTTAAACTTACTGTGTTTTCCTGCAACTTAGATTGATAAAATCGTTTAAATCTCTTTGCTTTGCTATTAGTTAACAACTTTAAATTCAATCTTTAAAGAAAATCACTTGCCTTTATTTTATTTCAAAGAAAACTGCACTTGTCTCTGGCCAAACTGCAGCTGTGATTACATTCATAAATCTACAGTTTTGAATTGTTTTCATGTTAAAAAATTGATTTTTAAACCAAAAATTTATTAAACTTTAGAGTTTAAAAACTTACTTGAGATTGATCTTGCTTGAAGTTGGATTAGTTATTTTACTCTTTATTTTTTTCTTGGTTTCATTCTGTTTTCTAGGTTGAAAACTTTTTCTTTGAATTCCTTTTACTGATTATTTTTTTCTATTTCCTTTCTTTTTTTGAACAGATTTTTTTTCTTCAGGTTTTTGAGAGTAGCCTGGTTTACAAAATGCTTTTCCTTTTTATTGTTGCCTTGATATTGAGGTTGGTGGTCTCAAATCTTTGTTTTGCTGTATATTTCAGATTTGGTGAGAAGCTTAATTATTGCATATGGGGGAGCTCAAAAGTTTCCATAATTTTAAATTTCATTTTTTATTCAATTTAAATATAATGAATGCCATTTGTAAAGAGAAATGATTAGGAGATCTATGCATGTTGATTCCTTTACTCATCTCCTTTTTGTGTGTTTACATTTGTAATTTTCAAAGATAAAGGAAATTTTTATATAAAATTTTATATCATATGTACTTTATAAAACATTTCTTTTTTTTATTAACATGTATCACAATCTTTATATTATTTTCACATTTAAACGAATACAATTTTTTCCTTTTATTTATGTATGTGCTGTGTTTTCTTTTATGTCTATATTTACAATAATAAGATCTTATCTTCATTGTTTTCTTTCTTTTTTCTCTTCACGTTCAATCTTTAATTTAGTTCATACTTTTATTTAAAATTTATATTTACACAATTTACATTCATACATTTTTATATTATTTATCTTTGTACAATTTTTAAAAGAAAGGAAGGACTTAAAAACTTTGATTTCATATTAACAATTAACCACTTTTATTCATATATGAAAATTAACTTAAAAATAATATTTTGAAAATGAGTACACTAATTTTTTTCTTTTTATTACAACCTCCAAATATAAATATATTTAAAATTTAGAAAACAACCTTTTATTAACTTTTTATTAATCTCAAACTTTTAATTTCTATTTTTTTTAAACATCTTATTTTGAAATTCAATATTTGTTTTATAAAATCAAATTTCTATTTATCCTCAATACATTTATTTTTTCCCTAAATCCAATATTATTTGTAAGCTACTTATACTTAAATTTCTAATTAATTTATGATTAAATTCACAATTTGATTCCATAATTAAATTCAAAATTAAATAAATTGTCAAATTAAACTTGACTAAATTTCTAGGAATGTTACAGTACAGGTATGTAAGAGAGCCATTTGAATCCTGTGCACTTGCATTTACATAGAAAATAATAAATTACCCGCCGAAATATAAATCAAATGCAAAAAGGTACGTAATAAATTTAGAAAATTTGGTTTGGTTAACGATTTTTTGCCCTAGATATGGGAAGCCACTTGGCTTGTTTTCTTGATTGGTTTGGTGCCCGTAGAGGCAATCAGTAGTTGTTCTGATTGAGTCGCGCAAAGGAGACGCTGTCGAAATTTTACGAAAATTTAAGAGTTAGAATTTTTTTGAGAATTTTGGGAAATTTTTGATAGCTAAAATTTGAACTTTCAAGTTATATCTTGGAATGAATAAATAGAAGAGAATTATTTGGTATGGGTAAATGAATTTAAAAGACTTGGAAATTTTGGAAATCTGTTCCAACTAATAGGTTTTGAAAATAAGTTTAATAACTCACTTTAATTAATAATTTTAAACATAAGGGTTTGGAAACATTTTCTTCCCTAGGAATTTCAGGGACGAAATTCATTTAAGGGGGGAGAATGTAACGATGCAAAATTTTGGTTATTTGATTTTAAATGTTTAATTAATTTTAAATATTTAAAATAATTGAATTTTGAAATTTAGTAATTTATAATTCAAATATAGGGGATAATTAAATATTTGAATTGTGAAAAATGCCAATTAAATGGATTTAATAATTTTATTTAACTTCTTTTAGTTAATAAATAATATTGGTGAATCCAATTTGTACAATTTATTTACAAATATAAAATAGATGGAATAAAAATCGATAATTAAATGTTTAAATCTGTGAAATTAACCTTTCGGGACACAGTCTTGGATTTTGATGAAACCAGTTTCATTGGATCCATAATAGAGAATTATATTACACCGTCGAATTTCATGGCTATCCGACGTATCGTTTGGTCGTACAAGATCGAAACACGTAGAAATTTATATCGAAAATTTAATGTAATAACTAGGTCCGAAAACCTATCTTCTGCATACGATCGAATTTGGTATCGAACCAAGTTCCATTGTGTACAGAATAGGGGTATAACATATAAAACGGCAGACGGCACGTCTTGTTTGGAGTTCGAGATTTTTAGATATGTTTTGTTGAATATTTTAAATATAAAATATATTATATTTTATATGTCCAAACCTCATCTTTTCATGACCATACCCTATGCGTGTAGCCCACACCCCCCTCTTCCTTTATATGCTTCTGTATAAAATAAAACAGAGATTCTCCTCTTTAAAAACAAGAAAAATGTAGGCTTTTTAAATTTTAAAAATTGAATTCTAATTTATCCCTCCACTAAATATTACGAATTTAAATTCGTTAGCCTCATATAGCCATGGGCTTCAACTCTATACCCTTCTTTTTTGCATGTGTTCACACTGGCCGACTTTCTTTTAGAGGCAGCTGAACTAGGGTTTGGGATTCCTAGAGTTTCGGTCAACGATCGTTGAAACGGAGCTTGGATTTGAGTTTCTCATGTCGAAATGCACCTTGTAGCCGAAAATGGGAAGCTCCGTTCATGTTTGGAGGATCGCATGCACGTCAGCCTAAGGATGTATTTTGTCAGGTGGCGATTTTATATGTGGTGGCGGGCTTCATTTTGTGGGGTGGTTTGGGAGGAGCTCGCGTAGAGACGAGCGTTAGTCTTGACGGTTCAAAGTTTCGTCGAGAAACAAGGAAGTATGGAGGGGAGAGAGGATTGGAGGAAGGGGCTTGCACTGTTAAACATGTACAGGTGACATAGGAGGAGGAAGAAGATGAAATTGTCGTGAGGGGTATATCTGTAATTGTTTTAAAGTTATGTAATTTTAATTTTTAAATTTGTCGATGTTTTATAATTTGCATAACTCCTTCGTACGAGGTCGGATTCGAACGCCATTTGTTGCGTTGGACTCGTGTCGTCGAGGCTTCACGATGGAGTTGGTTTGGATTTGAAGCAAGTGAAAATTTAGGCTAAAATCGAATGGCAGTTCGGTTTTAGTCCAAAATCGGGCCATTTCGGCGGAAATGAAAACCAATGTGAGTTTAACTCACATTACTATATCATATCAATGATGTATAAATGTTTATTGATTTTTGAATGTTAGTTAAAAATTTGGATTGTAGTTTGGTTGAATATCCGTTTGGAAAATGGATGACCTATTAAATTGATTATTATAAACCCGTATGATTATCTCTATATTATCCATAACCATTGTTTTGCAAGAAAAATCTATAGAGAGACCCAAAAGGAGTTTCTCACCAATATATTATTTATTTACATCCATATATTGTTATATTAATACTAATTCAGATAAATTCTCGATATTCTATTTAATAGTTTTAAACGTCGTTATAGTTATTTTTGCTATACCGTCGTTTATTAAATTTCATCCCCAAAACCTTATCGTACAAACTTGAGCTTGTGTTTCCACTAAAAAGAATATTGAAAATTTATTATCCATCTTGATTAATGATAATTTAAATTAATTAATCATTTTGATTATTAATTTGAGACTAATAACCAATTAAATAAATGATGATTAAAAATTGGTTTATCTTTAGATTATTCAAATCATATTTGCTAATGATGTTTTATACTTAATTAATCATTTTTAATTATTGATTATTTGAGTTTAATTAATTCATTTAATTAATGATATTTAAAAGTAATAAATCATGTGAAATAATGACATTTAAATTCAATTAATCATTTTACCAATGATTGTTTTCAAATTTAATTAATATTTGGAATTTAGTTAAATCATTTTAATTAATGAAGTTTTATAATTAAATAAATCATTTTAGCAAACGATATTTGAATTAATTGTTTTAGGTAATGGAGTTTGAATTAATTAATCCAATTAATTTCTGATTATTTGAACTTAATTAATTATTTTAATTAGTAGAATTTAAAATTATTTATCATTTTAATTAATGATGTTTGAGATTAATTATTCATTTAATTAATGATTATTTGAATTTTATAAATCCTTTTAACTATTGATATTTAAAATTAATTAATCAGTTTAATAAAAGTGATTTAAGTATATTATCTAATATAATAAAATTGCTTTAATCAACTGATTTAAAGTTAACAAACTGATTTAATAAAGAATTTTAAAGTTGATTTACCATTGTTATAAAAGTGTTTTGAAATAATTATCTATTTTATTCTAGATAATGGATTTGTTTATTTGAAAGAAATTTTAAATTTGATTAATTATCTTTCCGGATAATTAATATTGTTTTAAAGTTATGAAAAGGAATTGGAACTCGACTATTGAAATGTTAAGTTGGATAACCTTCTGGGTGTTCGGTCTGATGTTGGTTTAAGCCTTCGGCTTCGTGCATTTGGAAAAATTATTCTCTTAACGTTTTAACGTTCCTAAACTAATTCTAAAGATGTTTTGCCAAGATGGAAATATGGAAACCAAGCACAAGTTCAGTTCATTTTTAGAAGTAAAATGTAACGATCCATATTTTTAGCTATTTTTATTTATTAAATTTAAGGTGATTATTGAATGAAAATGGTTATTAATGTAATTTGTTAAATAATTTACTAAGGGAAATTATTTGAATAATTAAATTCTGAATTTTGATATGATAGAAAATGATGTCTTAAGTTGATTTAAATTTATATAAACAACAATTAAGATTGTTAATATTTAAAATTGGAATTAGATGTGAATAATTAAAATTGAAATTTTATATTGTAATTAACGAGTAAAAATAGCCATTTTGGCAACTATCTTGGATTTTGATGAAACAAGTTTCATCGGATCCGTAATAGTAAATTATTATAAGATTTCAAGTTTCGTAACGATCGGATTTGTCGTTTGGCCGTGCGAGCTTGAAACGCATAGAAATCAATTCAAAAAAATTCAATAAAATAAATTGACTTTGAAAAGCTATCTTCCACATACAATCGAATAAGGCCTCTAAACTAGTTCCATTGCGTTCGGAATGGGGGTAAAACATTATAAATGCCTGGCGACACATCTCGATTGGAAGTCAGACGGTTTTGGGCCTAACTATACAAATACGCACGCAAATCGAGACGGTTTTATTATTATTTTAATTTCTGAAACCTTAGCCGTCACTTTCTTTTAATGGCTGAAAATTTACCAACTTCCCTCCTCAATGTCTCTCAATCCGTTCAACAAAATAGAAAAATTCCAAAAGCAAAGTGTAGATCTCGGCGAGCTCTTCCAATCCATACAGTCGATCTATGCTATTATGCCATAGATTCGCCAGAATCTGGCTTGGAAGAGTTGACGTGTTTTCTTGGATTTTGGGCAAACGGCGGCAAATGACACGATGAAACTTGGCGCGTAGGTGGCTCTCGAGCTGGCGGTCGACGTGGTGGAGGCTGATCGTATTCCGGTGTCTTGATTTTGGCGCGCGCATAGGTTTCTTCTCGCGTGTTGTTGGGTTAGGGGAATGAGCTACTCGAGGACGTGAGCAAGAAGCCTGGCATACGTTATTTTTATTAATTATTTAATTTTTTAAATGTTCGGTCATTCTAACGTATATAACTTTTGCATACAAACTCGGATCGACGCGCGGTTTTCGCCATTTAAATCGTATTGAAATTTCGGACAACATGAAGTAGGTTTGGTTGGATTCTAAGACTGTAACGACCCGTAAATTTCCGATAAAAAAAATAGCTAATTTGATAAGACTTCGTGATTTAGTGTTAGAAAAAAAAATGTAATTCGTTTGGAATAATAATAACTGGAATGAATTGCAACAATAATTATCCAAGTAATGAAATTAAACGCTACTTAGTGAATGTCGTTGAAATCAATAGTTGGATAGGATAATAAATGTTGAATTCATTGGGCATAATAGTGTAATTGATTGATAAGTAAAATCTATTTAAATCAAATATTGAATATTGATAAATTGTTTAAATTAAATATTTGAAACTTATTGAATAATTGAATAATTGTAAAATGAAAATAGTGTTCTAAACTGGGAATTGGTTTAAAGGTTGAATCGTATAAGTTCAATTTCAATATTTCAAAAGATAATGGATTATTGGGTAAACGAAATTGTTTAAATTTAACATTTGGAATTTATTGAATAAATTTAATAATGGGAATTGAATAACCGTAAAATGAAAATGGTTGTTCTATAATTTTAATTCGTTTCAAAAGTTAAATTTTTAAGTTCGTTTTGTATATCTCAAAGGATAGCGATTCAAGAATAATAAAAATTGTTTAAATTTAATATTACCAATGTTTGAATAATTAAATTCCGAATTTGATATGATTAATTTGATATTGAAATTTAATATATGAAAATAGAGTGAATAATTGAAATTTGATTTAATATGATTCAAATTGGTTTCCAAAGTGAACGTAAAGTCATATTGGGATTATAATAGAGTTAATAAGATTTTAAAATTTGAATTTATTGGATAATTGAATAACGGGTTTAATATGATTAAAAATGATTGGTAAAATTTTATTTTATCATATTAAAGTTAGAATGATGTTGTAGAACTTTTAAAATCGAATTAAAAGTAAATTTGTGAAAATTGAATATTTAATATTTAATTATCGACTGGAAAATAGCCAAATTTTGAACAGTCTCAGAATGGGACGAAACTAGTTCCATTGGATCCGTAATAGTTTGTTATTATCGGATTTCAATTTTCGTAGCAATCGGAGTTGTCGTTTGACCGTGGCAGCTCGAAACGCGTTGAAATTGTTTTAATATTAATTTGGCGAGTTAAAATAGTCATTTTTCAAACGGTCTCGGATTTCGACGAAACCAGTTTCATCGGATCCGTAATGTGATATTATTGTAAGGTTTCAAATTTCAAGTCAAACGGATTTACCGTTTGTCCGGGACGAGCCAAAACGCATAGAAATCGGTTTAATCGATTTAACTTTAAATTGATCGTTTATTGTCGTAACTCGCACAGATGATCGAATTAGCTTTCGAAACCTATTCCATCGTGTCCGAAACGCGGGGTAAACCCTAGAAACGCCGGTCACCGTGCGTAAATCGGAGTTCGAAAAATTGGGAATGAATAGGGTTCGTCGGTTTTCTATAAAAGGACCCTTAATTCATTTCATTTGTCCAGAACCCTAATCTATCATCAGCCGCCGTCTCCTACAGTTCTAAGGCCTGAAAACACCCTTCTTTCTCCCTTGTTTTCTTCAAATCCATGCGTTAATTCAAAAACTTATCAACACGAAAGTTGTAGAGCACATCGAGTACTCCGCATCCAACGGCTATGATATGAATCGGGGCCACGGATCGTCTGCAATCCTCGTTTGAATGGCCGAGTTTCGCACGCATTTCTAGGGTGGTGGAGTTGACCGAGCTCGCCATGGCTCTGGGCGAAGGTGGAGTTGGTGATGGTCTTCAGTGTGGTGGTGGAGTGATGGGGTTTCGTGCGACGTGGAAGGCGCGACCTTAAGCCCTAGGTTTTGGAAGATGGGTTCTTCGTGCGTGATGGGTTCTGGAGACGAACGTAAAACGGAAGAGAGGAGGAAGCAAGGTGCGGCCCTGGTTAGTTGGGTTTAAAGTTAGAAAAAAAATTGTAAATAAAATTATATTATAAATCATGAAAACTTTAAAATATCGTATCTTTGTCATACGAGGTCGAAAACTGATGAGACGAAGTGTGTTGGGTTCGTATTGACGAATACTACGCAATGCAACTGGATTGGAATCATTTGGAGCTAGAGAAAATTTTGAGTTAAATCGAACGTTGTTCGATTTGATTTAAAATCGAAAAATCAAGGTGAGTGTTTTATAACGCTCACAAAGTACTAAATATCTTTATGCTAGTTAAATTTGATATTATGAAGTGTTATGATTTTATTTGTCGTTGTTTGATAAAAATTTAATTGTCATATAGCTTGTCATTTGAATTAACCATTGAAAATTTAATTGACAGTTAAATTGGAGTTAAAATTGAATTGCGATTAAATTACCTGACATTGATAACCATGAAACCGCCATGAATTGTATTGTTTATTGGATGATGTATTTTGATGGATGCTATTGGTTGATAATTGAATGTTTGGATGTTTATTTGCTTATATATATCCGGTTATGCATACATATGATACTGTGATTTAATTTAAGTAATATATGCTCATCCCTGACATTTAAATTGAAATAAATAACTACTTGGCCATAGGATAGAAAATTATATACGGACACCAAATTGGCTAAATTAATAAATTTTGAAATCGTCGATTTGAAATTTGTTTAAATGTTTTGATTTAAAAGTATAAATAGAAATCAATTTATAGAAATCGAATTTATTGAAAAATTGAGTTTGGAATGTTGAAATAAATTTTGGTAAAGGAATTTTGTTAAATAATTAAGTTGAGACTTTGAAATTTGAAATTGGACATGATTAAAGGTCGAAAATTGATTGGTTTAGAGATTTAACCTCAATTCGAGCTTCGAATATTACTAAGTAAAAGCGATATAAAATGATATTTTGGAATTGAGCTTGAAATTGAATCATATTTGTAATTGGGATCTAAATTTGAATATTGAAGGATAATTTTGTTAAGTGTTAAAAATTGATATTTTGAAAAATCAAGCTAAAAATCGATATAAATTGAAATTGAATAAATTGGAGGGGAATGTAAAATTGAATTAATTTGGAGTCAAAGCTGACATTGATTTGAATTGAAATCGAAACTGAATCGGTAGAATGGAAATTGAAATTGTTTGAATTGGGAAGTTATAATTGAAATGATTTGGTTTTGAAGCTGTTTTATTTTGTCTTCCAAAGTTCTCGGTTATATAAACCATTTTTGAATACTTAAACTATTTTAATCTATTTTAAATCTACTTAACCCAATTTAAATTATTTTAATCAAATTTATCTATTTTAAATCCATTTTAAGACTTTAAGTATTTTAAGTATTTCAATTATTTAAAACTACTTTTAAACTACTTAAACTATTTTCTAAAATTTTCAAGCTGGTTAATAAGGAGAAATGTTTATATTTAAATCTTGAATTTAAATACGAATTGGGTTAAATGAAGTTGCAACCTAAATTGAAATTCGAAATGATTTTGAAATCGAAATGAGATATTGATGCGAAAATTGATTTTTGAAACGAAACCTTACATTTGAATAGATACGATGATATTTGAAATGGATTTGATTTTTGAAGCGAACATGATATTTTGATATCAATTATGAATCGATTTGAAATGTAAAAGAGCCAACGGTGTAATAATACGTAGTTATTAAAGAGACCGGGATCGGATATGGACATACTCTCTGTCGATACCGAAAACCACTTTAATAACTATTACGCGTGGAGTGTTGATCCAGAATGAAGTGGATGGTTTGGTGAACGCGTTGACTGAAGAAAGAGAACGATATTGGATGACCCCTGACACGACTAAAACAGGAGCCGCGCCGGGCCATTGAGGTTCGCCACCTCTAGCGGACACGCTTCTTCGATACCATTTCTATTACATTTGTGATTCGATTTGGGTGCACCCCTTGATTTGGGAGTGTTGTTTCGCGGTGTTGGGGTAGCTGCTGGCTATGCTCAACATCAGTCCGGATCACGCAACTACTAGTATCCTAGTTGGTATCGCCTCATGTACCTTGTCATACTGATTATCCTATTCGCGACCACTACGTTTTGATTTGTACCTTGAGTATATGGATTGCCCTCTGGTGACTTCCGGTTTTGGGGAAACTACGGTCTTGTATATGCTTTTGGGAATATAAAATGTGTTAAGGGGGATTATGGTAATGCCTTAACGCTATTTTGATACTTTATATTTCTGATAGGCATTATCTACTTAGCGTATATTACTACATAGTAGATAGTTTCATGGATCCTTGAGAGATGGAAAATCCCGTAACATCTTTTGAGTTATTGCACGCACGTTGACACTGGATATGAGATGTCAAACCCCGTAAACATCTTTGACGCCGTTACACTCATATTTATTTACGATTGATTTAACTTTCATAAGGATATTTTAGTCCTGACTCGAGTGTTTTGTCTTTTCATTACGCTCGGGTCAGTCCTGAGTTTTTCAGATTTTTGAAGATCTAATCTGGAGGACGAAGACGAGGATTCGGTATACTATTGCTATTATTACCCTTGCATCATGCTATCTACTGCATTATTGTATTATTCTATTGTGTATGTATAACTCTGATAAATGTTGTATAAATAATTGTCAAAGTATAGTAAACAGCTTCATGAACTGTTTATTTGACTATTATATTTTATCGTTCCGCTGCGAGATTCTGTGTTGTTTTATTTCCTTTATTTCTCTTTCTTTTCTTTTCTTATTTACCCCAATAACTATCTGCCCTTTTGAATGGTTTGGAATCGACATGTGTATTTGATCGTCGATTTAAATTGTCCAAAAAGGCAGGTCGTTACAGTTGGTATCAGAGCTTTGGTTTAGCGATAACCTTAGCTCTGTGGGGTCTGACTCTTTATAAGTAGGGTAGTAATACCCTATGATGAGTCGCTGAGTGAATATATATATATATATGAGAGAGCGTATTTGTTAGTGATATAAAATGTTTTATATTGTGTATGTTGATTTGTTGAGTGGCTTATGGATTCGGGTCAATACGAATAATTAACGTCATTGACAGGGATCTCTAAACACTTAAACAGAACAACTCGACATAGTATTGTTTTGAAATTAGGTAAATGAAATAATTTTTCGCTAATTATATTTTGTATATAAAGAATTTATTTCAAAAATTTATTGTGATCAATCTAGCTTATTTGGTTGTTGGAAATGAAATATTGGCTATTAACATTAATCGGATATTGTAATTTAAATAAATAAGGTGAATTACAAAATGAACAATGATAAAACACTTGTGGGATGTTTTAAGAAAGAAAATCCTATAAGAATATTTTATAAAGGTGACTTATGAATTAAAATAGAATTAGATTGAAAAAAATTTGAATTTAAGACCCGGAGATTTTGAAAATGGTTCTCAACGTTTTGAAGAAATATATGGTAATATTAGTTGGAAATTGGTTATGGAAATATTTTGAAGGGATTTTTAAGAAGGAATGAATATAGTACTCCTCTCTTATGTCGCTGGAAAATAATTTCCGTGATGACTGCGCAGCATCATCGACGTTCATTTTCGAGTCTCAAAGTGGGGGAGACTTCTAAGAAGCTTTGCTTTTCTTCGAAATTATTTTGGGTAAATGGGTTTTGGTTTAAACTTCAAAGGTATGATTGGATGTATTAAAGATATAAGTGTATATGTTTATTTCAAACGCTTTGAAAAGAACCGGGCATTTAAAATTCTAAGATATGTTAATTAGAAATTTTCAAATTATTTGAATGAAATGTGAATAACCAGAATTTATAAAACAAGAGGGTTAAGATATCTAAGCTTATTGTTTGGGAAAACTTTAAAGTTGAAAGGTAAAGAGGATTTAAATAAATCAAATTTGTGTACATCCTAATCAACAAAAATGAAATTCTATAAATTTGTATAATACCGAATTTGCATTCTATTAACATATAATATGACTTACCAAATATTAAGAAGTTGAAATAATGTTTTGGATATGTAATGAGATATTGTACAAATAAACAGAACCTGAAAGTAATTGAAGTATACAAGTAAGTGAACTTAAGAAAGAAGATAAATGAATCATAATATATTTTTGTAAATTGGTTATATAAAATAAAGATAAATTGCATAGGAAAAATTGAATTTGTAACCTTTAAGATAACGGTAAACTAAGAAAAGTCATTTAGGTGAGGTTAGACTTTTATAGGATGATTAATAAACCAAAGTGCCGGTTAATAAAATGTTTCACAAATGAATTCGTTATTAACTGAAATTATGAAAATGCAATAAATGTAAAAAAAGGAATTTCTTATAGCTAAGAATCGATTGGAAAATGAAATTGAATTTAATTAAATTATATAGAATGTTTAAAATGAACTTGAGTAAACAAATTCTATGATATGATGTTTAAGAAAAGATAATGTTAAAGAATATGCTATGTAAAGAAATGAATATACTAACTGAATAATGGATTGTGAATAATTAATTGTAAATAAAATGAAAGTCAATAAAATAATTTAGTATAGATAAATTGGATAGAAATCTATTGTAAGGAAATACGTGAGATTGTACGTATATTATTTTATTCGCATAACGATTTGATCCAAATTCGAGCACAAAATTTCGAGATGATTTATATCGATCCAAGTTAGGATTTTTCACTTGATTTTCGACGGCGAACCCTAGATATGGATTTTTAATTTGATTCTGGAATTCTCTATCATAGTATATGGCTATGCAAGGAGAGTAACAGTTTCCAATCAAAGAACCAAATCTGAGTCCGCACTAGAGAGTCGGGTGAACGATACTAGTTGGAAGTGAAATTGTGTGGTCGAATAAACAATTAGATTGATATTGCTCACGTATGATATATGTACAGCTTACGGACTTAACTAAAGTTAATATTGGAAATTTAAGATGCCAAATATAAAATGATTCTTTTAAAGTTATATAACAGGATATATATATATAAAAGAGATAAACCAAATTGAATGTGAAATTTATAATTTGGTTATGTTGGATATGATTTTGGTTGTTATATGATTGATAGTTGATTGTATATAATTCATTAAGTGTTAATGAAATTGAAAGCTATAAATTATTGAAATCAAATTGGAAGCTAAATGAATTTAAAAGAATTTAATTTGATTCAAATTGGAAGTGAACTAATGTAAATATATAAATTAGTAAATGTTAGCAAATTGAATCGAGAATGAATGTTGGTAAAATCCAACGTTAATGAATCAACTGTGATTAAATTTTAAAACCAAGTGAATAAATATTAATGAGAAGTGAATTTATATTGATTGATTATGGATTTGTTGGATGATAGTTGGATGATAACTGATTGTTGGATGCATTTGTTGTTTGTTGCATTTGCTATGTTGGCACATGTAGTTGTTATGTTCTATATGATGTATATTGATATTATTTTCATATATGCATATTTCTCATAGTTTGTTGAGTGTTTAGTAGGTGCGGATTGCGCTTGCTTCGCATTTGGAGCTCGCTTTCGCGCTATATTATTCGTATATGCTCGCTAATAAAAATATAAGGTACATGTTTATTTTATCATTGGATTTGGTGATTTTTGATGAGCCACTTGGCTTTTGGATTTTCTTTTGTTGGTTTGGGACCCGTAGAGGCGTTTTGTAGTTGTACCGATCGAGCCGCGCAAAGGAGACTCTGCCGAAATTTTCCGTAAAATCCGGGTGTTAGAAAATTTTTCAAGTTTTAAAATTTTTATAACTTGTTTTGATAACTAACTTTTAAAGTTAGAAAGCCGTTTGGAATAACTTAGGGAAAGCGTAGTTATGACTTTATAAATGGTATTTCATCTTTTTTATGAGTTGGTAACTTTGAAATAAATATATCTAATGTTGAATTCTAAACTTAGTTCCTTTTCTCTTCTTTTTTTTCCTTTTCGGGGACGAAAAGTTTTGAGTGGGGGAGCGTGTAACGACCCGTAAATTTCCGATAAAAAAATAGCTAATTTGATAAGACTTCGTGATTTAGTGTTAGAAAAAAAAATGTAATTCGTTTGGAATAATAATAACTGGAATGAATTGCAACAATAATTATCCAAGTAATGAAATTAAATGCTACTTAGTGAATGTCGTTGAAATCAATAGTTGGATAGGATAATAAATGTTGAATTCATTGGGTATAATAGTGTAATTGATTGATAAGTAAAATCTATTTAAATCAAATATTGAATATTGAACAGGTAAATTGTTTAAATTAAATATTTGAAACTTATTGAATAATTGAATAATTGTAAAATGAAAATAGTGTTCTAAACTGGGAATTGGTTTAAAGGTTGAATCGTATAAGTCAATTTCAATATTTCAAAAGATAATGGATTATTGGGTAAACGAAATTGTTTAAATTTAATATATGGAATTTATTGAATAAATTTAGTAATGGGAATTGAATAACCGTAAAATGGAAATAGTTGTTCTATAATTTTAATTCGTTTCAAAAGTTAAATTTTTAAGTTCGTTTTGTATATCTCAAAGGATAGCGATTCAAGAATAATAAAAATTGTTTAAATTTAATATTACGAATGTTTGAATAATTAAATTCTGAATTTGATATGATTAATTTGATATTGAAATTTAATATATGAAAATAGAGTGAATAATTGAAATTTGATTTAATATGATCCAAATTGGTTTCCAAAGTGAATGTAAAGTTATATTGGGATTATAATAGAGTTAATAAGATTTTAAAATTTGAATTTATTGGATAATTGAATAACGGGTTTAATATGATTAAAAATGATTGGTAAAATTTTATTTTATCATATTAAAGTTAGAATGATGTTGTAGAACTTTTAAAATCAAATTAAAAGTAAATTTGTGAAAATTGAATATTTTAATATTTAATTATCGACTGGAAAATAGCCAAATTTTGAACAGTCTCAGAATTGGACGAAACTAGTTCCATTGGATCCGTAATAGTTTGTTATTATCGAATTTCAATTTTCGTAGCAATCGGAGTTGTCGTTTGACCGTGGCAGCTCGAAACGCGTTGAAATTGTTTTAATATTAATTTGGCGAGTTAAAATAGTCATTTTTCAAACGGTATCGGATTTCGACGAAACTAGTTTCATCGGATCCGTAATGTGATATTGTTGTAAGGTTTCAAATTTCAAGTCAAACGGATTTACCGTTTGTCCGGGGCGAGCCAAAACGCATAGAAATCGGTTTAATCGATTTAACTTTAAATTGATCGTTTATTGCCGTAACTCGCACAGATGATCGAATTAGCTTTTGAAACCTATTCCATCGTGTCCGGAACGCGGGGTAAACCCTAGAAACGCCGGTCACCGTGCGTAAATCGGAGTTTGAAAATTTGGGAATGAATAGGGTTCGTCGGTTTTCTATAAAAGGACCCTTAATTCGTTTCATTTGTCCAGAACCCTAATCGATCATCAGCCGCCGTCTCCTACAGTTCTAAGGCCTGAAAACACCCTTCTTTCTCCCTCGTTTTCTTCAAATCCATGCGTTAATTCAAAAACTTATCAACACGAAAGTTGTAGAGCACATCGAGTACTCCGCATCCAACGGCTATGATCTGAATCGGGGCTACGGATCGTCTGCAATCCTCGTTTGAATGGCCGAGTTTCGCTCGCATTTCTAGGGTAGTGGAGTTGACCGAGCTCGCCATGGCTCTGGGCGAAGGTGGAATTGGTGATGGTCTTCAGTGTGGTGGTGGAGTGATGGAGTTTCGTGCGACGTGGAAGGCGCGGCCTTACGCCCTAGGTTTTGGAAGATGGGTTCTTCGTGCGTGATGGGTTCTGGAGACGAACGTAAAACGGGAGAGAGGAGGAAGCAAGGTGCGGCCCTGGTTAGTTGGGTTTAAAGTTAGAAAAAAAAAATTGTAAATAAAATTATATTATAAATCATGAAAACTTTAAAATATCGTATCTTTGTCATACGAGGTCGAAAACTGATGAGACGAAGTGCGTTGGGTTCGTATTGACGAATACTACGCAATGCAACTGGATTGGAATCATTTGGAGCTAGAGAAAATTTTGATTTAAATCAAGCGTCATTCGATTTGATTTAAAATCGAAAAATCAAGGTGAGTGTTTTATAACGCTCACAAAGTACTAAATATCTTTATGCTAGTTAAATTTGATATTATGAAGTGTTATGATTTTATTTGTCGTTGTTTGATAAAAATTTAATTGTCATATAGCTTGTCATTTGAATTAACCATTGAAAATTTAATTGACAGTTAAATTGGAGTTAAAATTGAATTGCGATTAAATTACCTGACATTGATAACTATGAAACCGCCATGAATTATATTGTTTATTGGATGATGTATTTTGATGGATGCTATTGGTTAATAATTGAATGTTTGGATGTTTATTTGCTTATATATATCCTGTTATGCATACATATGATACTGTGATTTAATTTAAGTAATATATGCTCATCCCTGACATTTAAATTGAAATAAATAACTACTTGGCCATAGGATAGAAAATTATATACGGACACCGAATTGGCTAAATTAATAAATTTTGAAATCGTCGATTTGAAATTTGTTTAAATGTTTTGATTTAAAAGTATAAATAGAAATCAATTTATAGAAATCAAATTTATCGAAAAATTGAGTTTGGAATGTTGAAATAAATTTTGGTTAAAGGAATTTTGTTAAATAATTAAGTTGAGACTTTGAAATTTGAAATTGGATATGATTGAAGGTCGAAAATTGATTGGTTTAGAGATTTAACCTCAATTCGAGCTTTGAATATTACTAAGTAAAAGCGATATAAAATGATATTTTGGAATTGAGCTTGAAATTGAATCATATTTGTAATTGGGATCTAAATTTGAATACTGAAGGATAATTTTGTTAAGTGTTAAAAATTGATATTTTGAAAAATCAAGCTAAAAATCGATATAAATTGAAATTGAATAAATTGGAGGGGAATGTAAAATTGAATTAATTTGGAGTCGAAGTTGACATTGATTTGAATTGAAATCGAAACTGAATCGGTAGAATGGAAATTGAAATTGTTTGAATTGGGAAGTTATAATTGAAATGATTTGGTTTTGAAGCTGTTTTATTTTGTCTTCCAAAGTTCTCAGTTATACAAACCATTTTTGAATACTTAAACTATTTTAATCTATTTTAAATCTACTTAACCCAATTTAAATTATTTTAAACAAATTTATCTATTTTAAATCCATTTTAAGACTTTAAGTATTTTAAGTATTTCAATTATTTAAAACTACTTTTAAACTACTTAAACTATTTTCTAAAATTTTCAAGCTGGTTAATAAGGAGAAATGTTTATATTTAAATCTTGAATTTAAATACGAATTGGGTTAAATGAAGTTGCAACCTAAATTGAAATTCGAAATGATTTTGAAATCGAAATGAGATATTGATACGAAAATTGATTTTTGAAACGAAACCTTACATTTGAATAGATACGATGATATTTGAAATGGATTTGATTTTTGAAGCGAACATGATATTTTGATATCAATTATGAATCGATTTGAAATGTAAAAGAGCCAACGGTGTAATAATACGTAGTTATTAAAGAGACCGGGATCGGATATGGACATACTCTCTGTCGATACCGAAAACCACTTTAATAACTATTACACGCGGAGTGTTGATCCAGAATGAAGTGGATGGTTTGGTGAACGCGTTGACTGAAGAAAGAGAACGATATTGGATGACCCCTGACACGACTAAAACAGAAGCCGCGCCGGGCCATTGAGGTTCGCCACCTCTAGCGGACACGCTTCTTCGATACCATTTCTATTACATTTGTGATTCGATTTGGGTGCACCCCTTGATTTGGGAGTGTTGTTTCGCGGTGTTGGGGTAGCTGCTGGCTATGCTCAACATCAGTCCGGATCACGCAACTACTAGTATCGTAGTTGGTATCGCCTCATGTACCTTGTCATACTGATTATCCTATTCGCGACCACTACGTTTTGATTTGTACCTTGAGTATATGGATTGCCCTCTGGTGACTTCCGGTTTTGGGGAAACTACGGCCTTGTATATGCTTTTGGGAATATAAAATGTGTTAAGGGGGATTATGGTAACGCCTTAACGCTATTTTGATACTTTATATTACTGATAGGCGTTATCTACTTAGCGTATATTACTACATAGTTGATAGTTTCACGGATCCTTGAGAGATGGAAAATCCCGTAACATCTTTTGAGTTATTACACGCACGTTGACACTGGATATGAGATGTCAAACCCCGTAAACATCTTTGACGCCGTTACACTCATATTTATTTACGACTGATTTAACTTTCATAAGGATATTTTAGTCCTGACTCGAGTGTTTTGTCTTTTCATTACGCTCGGGTCAGTCCTGAGTTTTTCAGATTTTTGAACATCTATTCTGGAGGACGAAGACGAGGATTCGGTATACTATTGCTATTATTACCCTTGCATCATGCTATCTACTGCATTATTGTAATATTCTGTTGTGTATGTATAACTATGATAAATGTTGTATAAATAATTGTCAAAGTATAGTAAACAGCTTCATGAACTGTTTATTTGACTATTATATTTTATCGTTCCGCTGCGAGATTCTGTGTTGTTTTATTTCCTTTATTTCTCTTTCTTTTCTTTTCTTATTTACCCCAATAACTATCTGCCCTTTTGAATGGTTTGGAATCGACATGTGTATTTGATCGTCGATTTAAATTGTCCAAAAAGGCGGTTCGTTACAAAGACTGTTCAAATTTGAGCCTTTATCTTGATTTTAAATCGTCGATAAATCAAAGGTGAGTGTTTATACACTCATAATTGATTGAAATAATTTTTATGTTAGTTAAATTATATTGTGAAGTGATTTGAAATTTATTGGTTGATGTTTGATGAGTTTAATTGACACTTAAGTTGACTCCCGAATTAATTGATAGAATATGAATTGACAGTTAAATTGAATTAGAATTTAGTTGCCGTAAAATCCCTGAAATTGATAATTATGAAATTGTTGTGAATTTTATTGATTGTTAGATGATGGTTGTGACGGATGCTATTAGTTGATATTTGGATGTTTATTTATGTTTAATGTATCCTGTTATCATCCCGTATATTACTTATAGTATATAAAACTGTAAATCGAATTTTTTCGAATAAATTAAAAAATATGTTGAAATTATATACACCTATGGTATTTATTTTGGATTGAAATGATATATATCCATCCCTGCAATTAAATTAAAATAATTGATTCACTTGCCATAGGATAGAGAATTATATACGGACACTGAGTTGGTTAAATTAAATGATTTTACAATTTTCGTTTGACATTATTTAAAGGATTTGTTTTAAAGGAATAAAAATCGAATTTAAGGAAATCAATTTTTTTTTCGAACTTGAGCTCGAAATTTTGAAATTTAAATTTGTAATTTTTTTTTAAATAATCAAATTTGAGATTTTGAAGTTATAATCCAAATATGATTTGAATTTCAGAAATCGATTGTTTTAAAGATTGGATTTTTTTATTCGAACTTTGAATATTACTAAGTAAAAGTGATAAAATGATATTTTGAAATTTAGCTTGGATTTGAATCATTTTAAAAAAAATGGATTTTTAAATTAGATATTGAAGAAAATTTGATTTAAGTGTTTTGAATTGATAATTGAAAATGGACTCGTAATTGATATAAATCGAAATGGTTTAAAATTTTAGAATTGGAGTTGAAATTAATTTGCAATTGGAATTTGAATTAATCTGAAATTGGAAGTGAAACTAATTTGGATTTGGAATTTAAATTCGATTTGAACTCGGAATTTAATCGAGTAAATCAAAATGGAAATTGATTTGGATTGGAAATTTTGGAATTGAATCAGTTTGGCTTGGAAACTATTTGGAAATAAATTATTTTAGTATAAACCTTTTCAAATCTATTTTCCTTAAATATTCAAACTATTTTAAATTTTCCAAACTATTTTACTATATAACCAATTTTATTTCTCAAACTACATTCTATTAAACTATTTTAACTATTTTAGTATTATTTTCTAAATCCAAACTGGTTAAAGAGTGTGTAAAGGCCCGCAAATCCGCACCCCTTTTTAGCTGGGAAAATTCCATAACAATTCAGCCCAAAGAGGAACAAATGTACGAGTCTTTAGGGTTAAAGAAGAAAGAGGTAGAAGAAGAAGAAAATAGAAACAATAAAAAAATCTCACATATCGCAACGGAACAAATATAATAGATAAATGAATATCTTTAAAACAAAGAACTAGATAAGTTATTACATTACATCACATTACATTATCAGAGTGTTACCACAACAAACAGCGGAAAAGAATATAACATATACTAGTGATACGCTTCGCCATCCAGCTTGCTCCTGATCTCCACAGCATCTCTTTTTTTCGACTTCGCTCCAGAATCATAATAACCTGACTCTAGGCTGCCCGTATGGAAAAATTGTGGGCATCCAGAGTTTAGAAAGGGAACAATAAACTCCAAGTCAGTCATGGGACTGTGTGAGATCTTAAAAACTGTTATTTTCATAAAGAAAATTAAAAGAAATTCACTAGGCTTTTTGGAAAATGAAACTACCATAAGGCCTCCCGCCACACACATAATGCAAATGCAGAATTGGAGGAGATTTCTCCTTATGATAGTCAAACATGCTTAATACGCAAAATATTTTGATATTATTATTAGTGCATAGTTCAGAAAACATTTCGAAAGTATAATATTAATCTTAGCCAGCATACAACCATTATTGTATGCCTACTATAGCTACCATGTTCAATAGCAGGTTACCGCCACATTCCATGGCAGGTTATACAACTAAAACCGTACAGGGCGCGTATTGTTTCTTTGGATTTCCAACAAATGGTCAGGCTAAGGAACTTCCTACTGCCACATGGGTACGCCTCTGGAGGGACGTCCCGAGAACCTACCCGGGTCTCTGCCAACACAAGGCCGGTTACCCCCTTCTCGGGAAGTAAAACCTAAGATATGCCACCCTCGGTCGTTTGCGACATATATAGAAGGATCCTCTACACCAACAACCACAAAGAAAAGTATTTGCAGTAACCACATAGGTTAAATATCAGGCCTCCATACCTGATACCACCCTTTTCCAGAAGGAATGGTCATACCCTAGAGGAGCTACCCCTGAAACCTTGCCGCATCTTTTCTGTTTCGACCATTTCCGGTTTGTGAGGCTCGATGAGGTCTCGTTCACAAAGCTAACTTTTCACAAAGTGATGCTTTGATCAACAAATGATCAGCATCACTTCGTGTGCCACATTACCAAATTCGGAATATATCACTAGTAACCATCAACTACATAACCTCTGAGCTCGTACGTCTCAGAGAAGGGCGTTAAGCTAAGAGAATAAATTCTCCACCACCAACAAAAATGTATTTGATAGAAACCAGCTTTACATCTCATAGTGTAACGTCAGACACACATCCATACAAGTCCGTTCCGGGATCAAACGGAACCGAAGGCACTTCGAAGAAGCCCTTGCAAATCCGATATTCACTAATCACGTCCGGAATCCCCGTCACAAAGAGTGATAAATCTCTATACCGGAGCAACCCGGTGCAGAGACATTCGACCGGTAATCCTTTCGCTTTCGAAAATACCCGGTCTTCAACACTGTCTTCAAATACAATCCCATTTCGTCGTCTCGTTATTCAGAATGGGATTTATGACACAAGGTCCTCTCCCGGCTAATCCGAATAACGAGCGCTTATTTTTAAAAATAAGTGTTACGTTCAGATTTCAACAAATCACAATTATTTTCACTTTGATCTTTTAAACAAAAGGTGTGTCACAATCACAAATGTTCGATGTGGTTTTCGGATATCCACTTGGAATCCGACCCTAGTCGCATCGAAATTCAAATGCCGTTTAAAAGGCAAATATTGGTAGTCGGTTATTTAACTATCAATCAACATTCACAACAATCACCAAGATTTAAATAATTTTTCCCAATTATTTATTTTCGAAATAGCTTCGT
The DNA here is from genome assembly GCA_030765085.1 of Allium cepa. Classification (NCBI taxonomy): domain Eukaryota; kingdom Viridiplantae; phylum Streptophyta; class Magnoliopsida; order Asparagales; family Amaryllidaceae; genus Allium; species Allium cepa. The sequence goes on along the minus strand of CM060943.1, from coordinate 1,000,964,206 downwards.
AAGATATATTTTTTTAACACTTCAATACTTCGAAAACAAATTTCAAATCACTTTTTGCAGTTCAATACTTTGAAAACAATTTCAAATCATTTTTCCTTACGCGGAAAATATTTCCAAATATTTATTCATTTCCACCGAAAATCTGCCGAGTTCACATATTTTAAATTAATTTAAAATGCTTATCAAAATATACTTAGAGATATTTAAAATAAAACTATTTTGAAACACTTTCTTAAATATTAGTTATGAAAATATTATACTAATATCTCATACAAAAATTCAGGTCCAAAACTAATTTTAAAATAAAATTAATAGATAGGATATAACTATTTAAATATCCAATTTCTAAAATAAATATCAATTTAAAACTTTAAATAATCACTTCTTTAATGGTTTAAAATATATTTTTACTTTAAATATTTTCAAAATAACCTAAGCAAATAATTTGTTTTCCAAACATTCTTTCCCTTCAACCATCTTTACAACTTCAATTTATATTTATGAACTATATTGAAAACATTGTCGGCTTTCAGGGGAAAATACACATTTCATTCCAAAATGGTTCATTCAAATCAATTTATAAATCTTTCTGGATTTATTTTAAATTTACGTCCCAAATCTGTAAATTCCTTTCCAACTTTTAAAAATAAAACAATATTTATTTTTCAAACAAATTTCTCTTTCTTTTATAAAATTCCCATTTTGAATTTAAATTCCCAAATATTTACTAACATATGATTTTTAAATTGATTTCAAAAAATCGTACGCAAACACCAAATCAATTTCTAATTTGATTTCTAAATTTATTTCAACACCAAATCGATTTTCATTCAAACACCAAGTAAATTTTCGTATCGATTCCCCAAAGATTTATTCTTTTAACACCAAATCTATTTTTCGAATTTATTTTAGACTAAATTCCTTTATCCTTTTCCAAATTATTTAAAATTCATATTTTTTAAAATAAATTCTTCATCTTTTGAATATTATTACTTGAAATCCATTTATTAAACCTTTTTCCCATATTTTGGAATTTTATTCCATAGGATTTCACTATAGATTTTCTACTTAAATTTAAAAATCCAATTTTATTTATTTCTGGTATCTTACGATACCAAAAATATATTCGGCTAAATTTTAGCCTACAATGATTTCAATTACAATATAATCACACAGAGACTATCAACACACAACATATGAAACAAATTCAATATTTGAGGAATCCAGTTAGATCCCTCCAACCTGTTTCCCTGCATCCACATACGTTAGCATAACAATTAAATACCAATTTCACTTCGAGGTGGAATATCGCGGTATATGGGATTTATAAAATATCATCCGCTATTATGCGGCGCATAAGGTCTCATCTGCTATATAATGCGGGAAATCAACAACTCCAACATATACTATATACTACAATATATATAATATCATCTAGTGAATAATTATTATAAATCAATCATCCAAACACACAGTCAATCAATTTTAAATCTAACTATTTAAAATTTCAATTAGAACAATATTGATTGAGTGAGAAGATCTCGTCTTTTCTTTTATTTTGCAATCCATTTCCATTCTGACTTGTCTTTTCACAGTTTTAGACCTTGTACAACAATTATATGCTTTTCATTAATGTTTGAACAAATCGAACAATCACTTATTAAATTATTAAATCGACTAATAATTTTATTCAAACTGATAATTTCAAATTTTAAACTAATAAAATTTCCTGTATATATAAATTCTCATATATATATTCAATCAAAGAAAATGCCTTACAGTTTTAAATAAGCCTCAGCATGTTCGAACACCCCTGCCAAAAACCCCAAATTGAACCACCGTTTTTGCTCGCCTACACATTCAACCGTCGACGATGCTTACTGATTTGCGTGCGAACATCAGGCGACATAGATGCCGATGCAGCCTCGCGTGACTCGAGATCGCTGGCCATCACGACTGGAACTCGCCGAACCACCCACCCTGCCGCGACCCAACTCCTCATCGAACATGCGATAGCGGCCCCGTCCATGCTTTCCAAAAATCGAAACCCTGCCGGAAAACCCAATTGACTTTGCCTGCGAACTCGAGTTCCTCCCGCAATTGAACGCCTCATCGCGACCTCGTATGAACTCGACGTTCCCTTCGAGCTTGAACGAGATGAACCGCACTGGAACGAGGATCTCGTTTTGATTCAATATGGATCAATTCGGTCAACATGATTTGATTCGCAGTCGCCACTTTATTATGATGCTTTCTTTTATTTTTATTTTTTTCGTACGAACGAATTCGTATGAAGAAGGGAAAAGGGGAGTAGGGTTTTCGATTTTGTGGAATCGGAAGGGGGAAAGAATATGATTTCGATTTTTTTAGGCTTCGGCTATAACCTTGGATTTGAGCGAGGAGAGAGAGGTTTCGGTTTTTCTCTGAACGAAGAAAAATATCTGCTTTTTATTTTATTTATTAAACGAAGAAGCGTATTAAAGAAGGTAAAACGAGTTTTTAAATCCCTATACGTGATGTTAGCTACAGTATTCAATGCAATTTTATTATCCATCTTTAAATTTAAATTCAAATTTAAATTGTTGAGAAAACGAAGCCAAGAATCCCGATCACCAATCGAGGCGTGCCGTTAGGCGTTTATAATGTTATACCCCTATTACGAACGCAAAGGAAAACATTTCGAGTCCTAATTCGATCGTATGGAGAAGATAGCTTTTTTTTGAACCAGTTATTAAATTAAATTTCGATTTAATTTTCAATGTGTTTACTTATCGTACGGCCAAACGACAACTCCGAATGCTACGAAAATTAGAATCTGATAATAATACAATATTACGGATCCAACGGAGCTGGTTTCGTCGAATTCCGAGACCGTGACTCGGAAGGCTATTTTTAAATATCGATTAGACGATAAAATTAAAACTAAACAAAACATTTCCGAATTAAATTCTGAAGCTTCTATTATCTCCAGTATTATCAATATGGATTTTCTAAGCCTTTAAATTATTTTTAACATGCTAAAAATAGAAAATTCAATATTTTATCCAACTTCAATAAATTAAATTCAATAATTAAATTGCCAAAATCATAGTAAATTTTTGAAATTCAAGTTAAATTAACTTCCAAATATTTAAAATCAATTAAATATTTCGATTTTAAATGTTTAAAATTCTGGGTCGTCACATTCTTCCCCCTTAAAAGAATTTCGTCCCGAAATTACTAGTTAAGAAGAACGATCCTCAACCTGTTTAATATTTTCAAAACCAAACAGATTTATCAACTTTTCAAACAAATCTTTTATTAATGACTCATTATCATTTCATCTAATTTTCCAAATTCAATCATTAGTTTCCAAACCACAGTGTTTTCAATAATTCAAGTTTAAATTTTAAATTCAAATTTCAAATTATCCAAAAAAAATTAAAAATTTTCTAACACCCTAAATTTTCGAAAAATTTCATCAGCGTCTCCTTTGCGCGGCTAGCTCGGTACGACTACAAAATGGCACCACATGCCCCCAGATTCAAAAAGAAAACGAAAAGCCAAGTGGCTAGACAAGAAAATCGCCAAATTCCATACTGAAATTTAAATACATGCCTTTTTGTCGAGCAATTCAATTTTATCTTCAGAATCAAAATCCAATTTATCCTTTGTCTTTAACACACCTGTATATCTTGCTAGCCATAATATCCAATTACAACATTCAAATTTATTCTGCACATTCCTTTACAAAATTTTCAATATATACTTCTAATACCATCTTTACTTCACTATTGAAGTTATACATCCATTTTATTTCAATCTTACATTTTCAATTTCATTTGTGTTCAATTTACGATTTCAACTTATTTTGGATTCAATTTAACTTCCGAATATTGAATTTATCAATTATCTTTCATTCACAATTGATTCATATCACTATTTTTAAATTAGTTTCATTTACTAATCCATTACAAATTCCAATTCATTTTATCTCAAACCATTTCTTTATTTCACCCTTTATTATTTTTAGTTCACTTTGAACCAATTTTACAACTTGTTTAATTTCACACAATTCAAATTGATTTTCAATATTCAGTTTCAATCCCAGTTTTATTCTTTTGTTCATTCCCAAAAATTTATTTTCAATTCACTATTACCATTTCACGATTTTCAATTTAACCTTCGCTTAATTATTAACCTGGTATATTCCCAATACAAAATTTACTTAAGAATTTCACACTTCATTTCTTAAGTTCAATACAAATATTCTATATACTTCTTATATTTATTCTAAATTCATCACTTTGGTTTATTTTCACTTATATTAAACTGGATTTCAAATTTCATATGAATGTAATTTACCTTTCGTTTACGATTATTGAATTTCATTTCAAATCATATTCAATTTTGTCATTCCTTTAATTAGTTTTATTTACTAATTTTATTTTAATTTTTCACTTTGTTTAATACAAACCAAATTCAATTCCAGTTCTATTTACTTACAAATTCAAAATGAATGTCAACATTCAATTCACTTTCATGTACTTGCAATTGCAAATTTATTTATTCATTCACAATTTATTTTTCATCTTAATAATTTTATTCCAATCATTTTACTCTATTAGACTTCTAAAATTCACCTTTATTCAAATTAACTCAAGTCAATTTCAGTTTAAATCTGAATTTCCTACGTTTTCAAACTTATTATTCCATAACTATTTTTAATAAAATTCCAGAGTCTTTTCGCCTTTTCCAAAACCATTATTGAAAACAATTCAAATTATCCCTTTAAATTTCTAACACTAAACCCAGTTTGCAAATAACTTCCATTTAAAACGATTTAGTAGGAATTCCTCTTTTGGAAAGCCGAAAATGAACACCGATGATGCCGCGATCATCACCGGAATTATTTTCCAGTGACCGAAAAGAGTTTAGAGCTTTTATCCCTCCAAAAACATTTTTTTCAAACCCTTTGAAAATCATCTTCAACATCAAAAGGGATTTAAACTTCCCAAATCTCCAAAATTTTCAAATTCTTTTCAAAACATTCCCTTGGAATTCCATTTCAAATTACAAATTACATTTACAATTCATGTTTATAAATTTCATTTATATGTGAATTTATTTCCTTAGCTTTAAGTTATGATTTCAACTTCTTATTCAATAATCAATGATAATAAATTAATATTATCACTTCCTAACAACCTAGCAACCATATACTATAATAATTTACAAAGACTATTTCCTTTATCTACGAAAATAGTTTGGGTAAAATTATTTCATTTAGCCTATTTTAAAACAATATCGTGTCGAATTGTTCTGTACGAGTGTTTAAAGATCCCTATTGATAGAGTTGTACAGACTATACCGACCAGAATCCATATACCACTCAACAAACCAATCATCACAATATAAAACAATTTTGTATTCACTAACAAATACGTGCTCATATCTATTAATACACTCAACTCATTCTAGAGTACTACTGAGTCTATCTCTAATGAGTAACACCCAACAGAGCCAGGGTAGTCACTTAACCAAATGCACTGATACCACTGTAAAGGCCCGCAAATCCGCACCCTTTTTAGCGGGGAAAATTCCACAACAATTCAGCCTAAAGAGGAACAAATGTACAAGTCTTTAGGGTTAAAGAAGAAAGAGGTAGAAGAAGAAAATAGAAACAATAACAGAATCTCACATATCACAATGGAACAAATATAATAGATAAATGAATATCTTTAAAACAAAGAACTATATCAGTTATTACATTACATCACATTACATTATCAGAGTGTTACCACAACAAACAGCGGAAAAGAATATAACATATACTAGTGATAGGCTTCACCATCCAGCTTGCTCCTGATCTCCACAGCATCCCTTTTTTCGACTTTGCTCCAGAATAATAATAACCTGACTTTAGGCTGCCCGTGTGGAAAAATTGTGGGCATCCAGAGATTAGAAAGGGAACAATAAACTCCAGTTCAGTCAAGGGACTAGTGTGAGATCTTAAAAATAGTTATTTTCACAAAGGAAATAAAAACAAATTCGCTATGCTTTTTAGAAAATGAAACTACCATAAGGCCTCCCGCCACACACACAATGCAAATGCAGATTGGAGGAGATTTCTCCAACATGCTTAATACGCAAAATCTTTTGATATTATTATTAGTGCATAGTGCAGAAAACATTTCGAAAGTATAATTATTAATCTTAGCCAGCATACAACCATTATTGTATGCCTACTATAGCTACCGTGTTCAATAGCAGGTTACCGCCACATTCCATGGCAGGTTATACAACTAAAACCGTACAGGGCGCGTATTGTTTCTTTGGGTTTCCAACAAATGGTCAGGCTAAGGAACTTCCTACTGCCACGTGGGTACGCCTCTGGTGGGACGTCCCGAGAACCTACCTAGCTCTCTGCCAACACAAGGCCCGTTACCCCCTTCCCGGGAAGTAAAACCTAAGATATGCCACCCTCGGTCGTTTGCGACCTTTATACGAGGATCCACTACACCAACAACCACCAAGAGAAGTATTTGCAGTAACCAGATACGTTAAATATCAGGGCTCCATACCTGATACCACCCTTTTCCAGAAGGAATGGACATACCCTAGGGGAGCTACCCCTGAAACCTTGCCACATCTTTCCTGTTTCGACCATTTCCGGTTTGTGAGGCTCGATGAGGTCTCGTTCACAAAGTTAGCTTTTCACAAAGTCGTGCTTTGATCAACAAATGATCACCAGCACTTCGTGTGCCACATTACCAAATTAGGAATATATCACTAGTAACCATCAACTACATAACCTGCGAGCTCGTACGTCTCAGAGAAGGGTGTTAAGCTAAGAGAATAAATTCTCCGCCACCAACAGAAATGTATTCGATAGAAACAAGCTTTACATCTCAAAGTGTAACTTCAGAAACACATGCATACAAGTCCATTCCGGGATCGAACGAAACCGAAGGCACTTCGAAGAAGCCCTTGCAAATCCGGATATTCACTAATCATGTCCGGGAATCCCCATCACAAAGAGTGATAAAATCTCTGTACCAGAGCAGCCCGGTGTAGAGACATTTGACAGGTAATCCTTTCGCTTTCGAAAACACCCGGTCTTCAACACCGTCTTCAAATACAACCCCATTTCGTCGTATCGTTATTCGGAATGGGTTTTACGACACAAGGTCCTCTCCTGGCTAATCCGAATAACGAGCGCTTATTTTTAAAAATAAGTGTTACATTCAGATTTCAAAAAATCACAACAATTTTCACTTTGATCTTTTAAACAGAAGGTCTATCACAATCACAAAGGTTCGATGTGGTTTTCGGATATCCATTTGGAATCTGACCCCGGTCGCATCGAAATTTAAATGTCGTTTAAAGGCAAATATTGATAGTCGGTTATTTAACTATCAATCAACATTCACAACAATCACCAACATTTAAATAATTTTTCCAATTATTTATTTTCGAAATATCTTCGCAGGATATATATTTTTAACACTTCAACACTTCGAAAACAAATTTAAAATCACTTTTCGCAGTTCAATACTTTGAAAACAATTTCAAATCATTTTTCCTTGCGCGGAAAATATTTTCAAATATTTATTCATTTCCACTGAAAATCTGCCAAGTTCACATATTTTAAAATAATTTAAATGCTTATCAAAATATACTTAGAGATATTTAAAATAAAACTATTTTGAAACACTTGCATAAATATTAGTTATGAAAATATTAGACTAATATCTCATATAAAAATTCAGGTCCAAAACTAATTTTAAAATAAAATTAATAGATAGGATATAACTATTTAAATATCCAATTTCTAAAATAAATATCAATTTAAAACTTTAAATAATCACTTCTATAATGGTTTAAATTATATTTTTACTTTAAATATTTTCAAAATAACCTAAGCAAATAATTTTTTTCCAAACATTCTTTCCCTTAAACCATCTTTACAACTTCAATTTATATTTATGAACTATATTGAAAACATTCTCTGCTTTCAGGGGAAAATACACATTTCATTCTAAAATGTTTCATTCAAATTAATTTATAAATCTTTCTGGATTTATTTTAAATTTACGTCCCAAATCTGTAAATTCCTTTCCAACTTTTAAAAATAAAACGTATTTATTTTTAAAACAAAATTCTCTTTCTTTTATAAAATTCCCATTGTGAATTTAAATGCCCAAATATCCGCTGATATATGATTTTTAAATTGATTTCAAAAAATCGTACACAAACACCAAATCAATCTCTAATTTTCTTTTATACTAATATCTTTTATACTAATATCTTTTATACATTTTTCCAAATTCAATCTTTAATTTACCCAAATTCACTATAATTATTTTACTTAAAAATTTCCCTTTTTATTTCCTTTTAAAAAAAATCTAAACTTTATTTTTTTTTTCATTTTCTCAAAATACAAATATATATACAACCATGCCATAACATTCAATAATCTTAATTCCCAATATAACCTATCACAGATTATAAATAAATCATATCATGAATATGAAATAAATTCAAATATTTGAGGAATACAATTGGATCCCTCCAACCTTTTTCCCTGCATCCACAAATGTTAGTCAACAAATAACATACCAATCCCGCTTTAAGGTGGGATATCGCGGTATATAGGGTCATCCGCTATTATGTGGGGGCATAGGATCTCATCCGCTATATAATATGGGAAATCAATCACTCCAATATGTATACTACTATATATAATATCACAACATCAATCCAAGCAATCAACCGATAATTTAAATTTAAACGGTAATCCAAATGAGTGAGATTAACTCACCCTTATTTTTGTTTGCAATCCATTTCCATCTCTACTTGTTGCCTTCGTAATTTTGACCTTGTATAAACAATTCACGATTTTTTACTACTTGAATTAATCAAACAATTTATCACTATTACTTATTTAATTTTTAACTTATAATTTGATTTAAACTAATTATTTCTCTTTTGAAAATCTTTTAGTAACTATAATAAATTAGTTAAGTTAATTGAACAATTTTATCACTAATTCATTATTTTAAAAACATAAACTAGCAAATTAAAATATGTAAATGTATATTTATTTTTGAAACTACATATATATACATTTACTCTTATTTTTGAAACTTCATATTTACTTATAAAATAGTCCATATAGATCTTAAAAATCTATTTATATAAAATCTAAAAAAAATCCCCTTTTCCCAAAATCTTAACTATATACATAATTAAATTAAATAAGTCTGCGTATGCATATATATTTATATAAATCTTTAAACTGAAAAAAAAATCATTTTATATCTTACTGTAAAAATATTAATTTTCTGCATGCATATATATATATATTGAAAAATTGCATAAATATATATGTGTGTGTGCTAAAATATGTGTATTTATATTAAAAAAATCCTCCTTTTCTTTTCTGCAAAAAAATCAATAACTAACTTCACCGTTAAATTTTTAAAACAGATTTTCCCTTTTCAACCTTACTGCTAAAATCACAAAATATGTTAAAAAAAAAATGTATACCTAACAGAGATCGCCACTAACCCAGAGATGAACAGCTTCAATGCTCCTCATCGCTCACTATCGCTCGGCCTCATGACTCCCACCATCACGGCCACTAAGCTCCCCCTCCATGACGACTTCCTAAAGCTACACGTCGCTGCCGCCGCTCGTTCAAGTCCAGATGCCCATGCCCTAGCCGTCACTGCGTCGAATTCGCCTGAGAAAACGAACCAACGGCTACGCCACATCACCTCCAGACCACCACTCTGCCTCGACGTCGTTGCCTCGGCTACTCGCGTGCACTCGAGAATGGCCTCGCGACAGAGTCGCGACTTCCCCCCTTCAGCTCGTCGATGCCAGGATAATGGAATGTGTTCAAATTGATTTTCGAATTCCCTTGAGCGAAGCCCCTCTTTTATTTAAAATCATGGCCACCATTTTAAGCAGTGAACGAATTGTTCAAATAGAGAAAGATAAGAGGGAAGGAATTTTCTTTTTGATGATGTCGATCGGTTTGAGTTTGATTTCATCTCGAACGAAGAAGACTGGTTCCTTTTCTTTTGATTTACAGTTTTGCATTTTATTATTTTTTTAAAGAATATGCGTGTCCTCAGAGGAGACACATGCTTAAAATTTTATACGTGTCTGCAAAGACTACAGTGTTTCAAATGCAATAATATTATTTATGTTTAAATTTAAACTCAAATTCAAATCATCTCGGTTTTCGCAACTCACAGTCTCGATCTCCAATCGAGGCGTGCCGCTAGGCGTTTATAATGTTAAACCCCTATTCTGAATGCAAGGGAAAAGGTTTCGAGTCTTAATTCGATCGTATGGAGAATATAGCTTTTTGGACCCAATTATATAGTAAATTTTCGATATAGATTTTAGCATATTTATCTACCGTATGGCCAAACGAGCATTTCAAACACTACGAAATTTAAAATCCGATAATAATACACTATTACGGACCCAACGGAACTGGTTTCGTCAATTTCCGAGACTATGCCTTAGAAGGCTATTTTTAAATATCAATTTACACGTTAAAATTTTAAAACTAAACCAACCACCTTTTAATTCAATTTTAACATATTAACTATCTTCAGCTTTATCAATATCAGTTTTATAAGCCTTAGAAATATTTTTAACAAGCTTAAAATTCAAGAATCAATATTTTACCCAACTTCCAATTATTTAATTCAGTAATTAAATTATCCAATCAATGGTGATATTTGAAATTCAAGCTAGCTAAAATCTAATTTTTAAATATCTAAAACCAATTAAATATTAAAATTTCAAATATTCAAAATTCTGGGTCGTCACATTCCTCCTCCCCTTAAAATAATTTCATCCCCGAAATTACTAGTTAAGAGGAATGGTCCATAATCCGTTAACTATTTTCTAAAGCCAAATAGTTTCTAGCAATTTCCCTACACGAACTTTTATTAAAGACACGCTACTACTCTTACTAACTTCGCGAACTCTTCCATGGTTTCCAACCAACATTACCTACTTAACCATTTCATACTTTAATTTAAATTATCAAAATTTTCTCAAATTTTTTCTAACTCTCTAAATTTTCGAAAAATTTCACCAGCGTCACCTTTGCGCGGCGAGCTCGGAACAACTACAAAATGCCTCTACGGGCCCCCAGATTTCAAAAGAAAACAAAACGCCAAGTGGCTAGACCAGAAAATCATCAAATTTCATACAGAAATTTAAATACACACCTTTTGTTGGGCAATTCAATTTATCTTCTGAATTTGAAAACATCATCAATTTATCCTTTGCTATTAATTACCTGCACCCTACTCAGTAATAATATCCAATCACAGAACTAAAATCATTTTACTCATCTCTTTACGAAATTTCAATATTCATTTCATTCAAGCCCGTACGATGTACACATATCATTCGTACGCAATATCAAATCCGATCACTCACTCGATCACACAATTTCACTTCTGAACTAGTATCGTCCACCCGACTTCCTAGTGCGGACTCGGATCTGGTTTCTTCATCAGAAACCGTCATTCTCCTTGCATAGCCATTTACTATGATAGAGAATTTCTAGAATCAATCAAAAATCCATATACAGGGTTCGTCGTCGAAAATCGAGTGAAAATCCTAACTCAGATCGAAATAACTATCATGAAATTCCATGCTCGAATCTGATCAAATTGTTATGCGAATAAAATAACATACATACGTCCCACGTATTTATCTCAATTGATTATTAACTGTATCAACCCTCTTTTTATTCACATTTATTTTGGTTTCTATTCACTTATCCATCTCTAACATTTCACACACCTTTATTAAACCTTCATTCAAATTTTAACTTAGAATATTTTTCCCAATACCACTTTTACTCAAGAATTTCACCATTAACCTTCCTTAAGTTTATTATAAATATTATATATACTTTGTTATTTATTTTTTCTTCACTACTTAAACTTTTATATCTATTTCATTTAACTTAAATTTCAATTCCATTTCGAATTCAATTTACCTTCAATTTTTAATTTATTTCCAAATTAAATTTAATACTGAATTCTATTCACCTTAACTCAATCCATATTTAATAAATCATTTAATTAGTTTCACTTAATAATTTATTTTAAATATCAATAAAAAGTTTACTTCCAACCTTTACCTTTTTTTAGTTCCCTCAAACAAATTCTATGATTTCAATTTACTTAACACAATTTAAATTGATTCCAATCTTCAATTTCAATTCCAGTTCTATCTACTTACAAATTTAAATTAATTTGTTCATTCACAAATTTATTTCCAACTTAATAAATTTTATTTCAATAACTATTCCATTTAGCTTACTTAGATTCATTTCCTCAAGATTTACTTTATTTAACTTAATTCAATTATCTTCTAATTAAATTCAAATTTTAAATTTCTATAAGTTTCCCAACTTATTTACATTTCACTCTTATTTTAATTTAACTCTTCTTCAAGTTAAATTTTATCCCAAAAAGTTTTTTTCAAATTTTTATAAGTTATCAAACCCATTAGTATCCTATAAACATTTTTAATTAAACTTCCAGAGTTTTAAACAATTGCTTAAACATTCAAAACATTTTTGAAATCATACATACCCAAACCTAATTATTCCTTGCATTCCAAAGTCACATCCAATTTTTGCAAACAAACACCAAATTCAAAATATTTTGCCAGCAACTCCTCACTTGGAAACTCGAAAATGAACACCGATGATGTCACGGTCATCATCGGAATGATTTTCCAGCGACCGAAAAGAGTTCAATGCTTTTATCTCTTTAAAACCCTTTAAATATTTTTAAATTCCAAATCTCACCAGATTTCAAACCCAATTCAAAAATATTTTTCAAATTATATCACCATTATTCCTCCAAAACCTTTGAAAATCATTTCAAATCAAAGGAATTTAATCTTTTAAAATTTCAATTCCAAACCCTTTCAATTCATATTCAAATATTACTCTGGAATTTTCATTTCATTTCAATTATAATTCACATTATAAACTCCATTTTGTCATAATAATTTATTTCTTAACCTTTGGTTACAACTTCAATTTCTTATCTAATTTCCATACAACAATGATAATACCTTAATATTATTACTGCCCAACAACCAAGCAACCATATACTATAATAATTTACAGAAAATTATTTCTTTTATATACAAAAATAATTTGGGTAAAACTATTTCATTTACCCTATTTTAAAACAATACTATGTGGGATTATCTTGTTTAAGAGTTTAAAAACACCTATCGATGATGTGACGTCCCACGTATCGACTAGAATCCGTAAACACTCAACCGATAAGTCAACACAATATAAAAACAATTTTGAATTCACTAATAAATACGCGCTTATATCTATTAATATACTCAAACTCATTCTTAGAGTAGCACTGACTCTATTTCTAATGAGAAATCCCCACCATAGCCAAGGTTCTCGCTTAACCTTCTACTCTGATACCAAAATGTAACGACCCGATTTTTCGACGCCCGAAAATCGACATCAATACGTTCACTGTATCTAATGCCGAACAATCAAATGCCAGAAAACCAAACCATTAGGGGCTAAAGAAGAAGGAGGTATAAGAAGAAACAGAAACAATATCAGAATCTCACAATCGTGGCGGATCAATATATAATAGATAAATGACTAATCTTTAAACAAAGAACTATATCTGTTTATACATTACATCATCAGTACAACAAAATCTATAGCACTCAATTGGACAGTTATATTAACTTGTCCTCACAAAACTGACTATGCAGTTAAACAGTCATAGCGGAGTATGCACCAAATGCGTGCGATACGTCTCGTCATCCAGCTCATCTCCTGAGCTCCACGGCATCCTTTCCTACATTCTATAATACTCGGTCTGACCCGAGCATTATAGTTAAATAATATCCGAGTCAGTGTAGAAAACCAGCGTGAGAAAACACACTCAATTGGATTATTAAAGTTTTCAAAATCCTTTGAAATCAAAGGTATCTCGTAAAACCACGCCACAATAAACATGTCGAGTTTTTACCTTATGATAACCAAAACGTTTCTTATCAAATCCTTTGATATTATAATAGTGCCTGTATACAAATACATATTCAAATAGCCGAAATTGTTACATACATCAAATTCCAGCAATACCTTAAAGGCACATGGGGAGAATGGATTTCTATCAATGGCAGGGCTATTGGGCCATCATAGTATGTGGTCTAGATCACCATACCGAGGATCCACCCTGATCCCCTGCATCACAAGACCGGAGCTACCCCTTACTGGATAGTCCGAATAAGTTCACCCCGTGGTTGGGATCAATAACCGCCCACAAAGCCGAAATAAAGAGACATCTAGACAGGGGTGACCTTACCCTAATTGGTTGCTTGACACTTAGCCTTGTGTGCACCTCCCATGTTTTAGTCATTCCCGGTTGATGAGGCTTGAGGCTATGCGTTACCTTTTTAGCACACATACACTTTGAATGCTCACCGTCCTCCTGACGATGTTCTGAAAGCATTCGTCCATACAAGTCCATTCCGGGTCCAAACCGGGACCGAAGGCACTACTCCTACTACATCCATTTTGGAATCACCCTCAGGATTAGTGGCGATTAGCTCTTGCACTTCACTGCTCTATCTTCAACTCCAAGCTCTTGTCTTCCTCACGAAAACGTTCAAACCGGATCGAAGTGGTTTTCGGGAAATTAATCCCGATCCCGGTCTCTTCGAAACGATCAGCGCATTGGCCAATATGATAGTCGGTTATTTAACTATCAAATAACATCCACAACAACCATCAGCCTTAATTTCCGAATTATTTATTTCAAAATATCTTCGCAAGATATTCTCCTACACTTCAACCCTTGGAAAATAGTTTCAAATCACTTTTCTCTCGCTGAATAAATTTCCACCCAATTTTTATTTCCACTGAATTTGCCAAGTCTTGATACTTAGATTTTTTTTAAATAATTTAAGTCACTTTATCCCAAAATATATACTTTAAAACACTTAAAATAAAAACTATTTTAAACACTTTATTTGAAATAGTAGTTATTAAATTTATAATAATTTCTCATGTAAAATTTAAGCCAAAACAAATCTTAAAATAAAAGTTATGAAATTCTATACAAGTTTTTCAAATAAAAACTTTAGCCGGACTATCTTTAAAATAAAACTACTTTATAAAATATAAATATTAATAATTATCTTTTTAAATCATAATACCAATTAACCTTTTAAAATAATTACTACTATAACTAATTAATAAATATTTGCCTTTAAAATTTTAAACAACTTAAATAATAATTTCTCATAAACATTTTTTTAAAACAACTTTAAAACTTTTAACTATACTTAAAAATCTGCTTTGAAAACGTACTTGGCTTTTCAGGGAAATACACTTTCCTTTCACACCTTTAAAAATAAACCGCTTTTTATTTTCAAAACAAATTACCCATTCCTTTATAAAATCCCACCCTGAATTTATACTTCCAAATTATCCTTTGATAAATATTTCACTTTATTTATAAACTCCTTTTATAAATTCCATAATCTCATTCTCCTTAAATCCCAGTTTCACACACTTAATCAGTTTTCAAATCGATTTTCAAAACAACTCCATTTTAAAATAAATTCCTTTACTTATCCAAATTTATTTTAAAACCCATTAATTCCATATTTACTTTTATATTTATGATTTAAAATCTTAATTTAAACTGAAATATCCACTTTATACTTCATTCAAAATTTTCCCCTTTTTATTTCTTGCAAACATTTTAAATCTTTAAACTTTGAAAAATAAAATCCTTTAATTTTAGACAATATCACTAAATCTCCAAAACTCTTTTATTTCCATTTACTTAAAATTTCTATCCTCATTTCCGTACTCAGAATTTATTTAACAGAATTTAAAAAAACAACTTTTATACATTTTTCCAAATTTAATCTTTAATTCACCTAAATTCCTATAATTATTTTACTTAAAAATTTCCCTTTTTAAGAAAATCCAAACTTTATATTTTTTTCATTTTCTCAAAATACCAATATATATATATATATATAACCATGTCATAGCATTCAATAATTTTAATTCCCAATATAACCTATCATAGATTATCAATAAATCATATCACAGAATATGAAATAAATTCAAAATTTTGAAGCATCCAGTTGGATCCCTCCAACCTGTTTCCCTGCATCCACAGATGTAAGTCAATAAATAACATACCTCTCCCGCTTCAAGGCGGGATATCGGGGTATAAAGGGTCATCCGCTATTATGCGGGGTGCATAGGGTCTCATCCGCTATATAATGCGGGAAATCAATCACTCCAATATATATATACTACTATATATAATATCACATCATCAATCCAAGCAATCAACCAATAAGTTAAATTTAATTAATTTAAATTTAAACGGTAATCTAAATGAGTGAGATTAACTAACCTTTATTTTTGTTTGCAATCCATTTCCATCTCGACTTGTTTCCTTCATAATTTTGACCTTGTATAAACAATTCACAATTTGTTACTATTTGAATTAATCAAACAATTTGTCACCATAACTTATTTAATTTTTAACTTATAATTTGATTTAAACTAATTATTTCCCTTCTAAAAATCTATTGGTGACTATAATAAATTAATTAAGTTAATTAAACAATTTTATCACCAATACATTATTTAAAAAAAATAAACTAGCAAATTAAAATATGTAAATGTATATTTATTTTTGAAACTACATATATATATATATATATATATATATATATATATATATATATATATTTACTCTTATTTTTGAAACTTCATATTTACTTATAAAATAGTCCATATAAATATTAAAAATCTATTTATATAAACTCTAAAAAAATCTCCTTTTCCCAAAATCTTAACTATATACATAATTAAATTAAATAAGTCTGTGTACACGTATATATTTATATAAATCTTTAAACTGCAAAAAAAATCGTTTTATATCTTACTGTGAAAATATAATTTTTCTGCATGCATATATACATACATATATATATATATATATAAATTAAAAAACTGCATATATATAGATGTTAAAATTTGTGTATTTACATTTAAAAAATCCTCCTTTTCTTTTCTGTAAAAAAATAAATCGTAACTAACTACACCGTTAAATTTAAAAAAAGATTTTTCCTTTTCAACCTTACTGCTAAAATCAAAAAATATGTTAAAATAAAAAAAATTATACCTAACAGAGATCGCCACTGACCCAGAGATGAACAGTGTCAATGCTCCTCCATCGCTCACTATCGCTCTGCCTCGTGACTTCTACCATCACGGCTACTAAGCTCCCCCTCCACCACGACTTCCTCACGCAACACGTCGCTGCCGCCGCTCGACCAAGTCCAGATGACCATGCCCTAGTCGTCACCGTGTCGAATTCGCCTGAGAAAACGAACCAATGGCTACGCCACCTCACCTCCAGACCACCGCTCTGCCTCGACGTCATTGCCACGGCCACTCGCTGTGCTCGAGAATGGCCTCGCAACAGGGTCGCGGCTTCCCCCTTCAGCTCGTCGACGCTAGGATAATGGAATGGTTCAAATTGATTTTCGAATTCCCTTGAACGAAATCCCTATTTTATTTAAAATCGCGGCCACCATTTTCAAGCAATGAACGAATCATTCGAATAGGGAAAGATCAGAAGGAAGGGAAAAAATTTGATGATATCGATCGATTTAAGTTTGATTCCATTTCAAACGAAGAAGAATGATTCCTTTGCTTTTTGATTTATAGTTTTGCATTTTTTTTAAAGAATACGCGTGTCTTCAGAGAAGACATGTGCTTAAAATTCTATACGTGTCTGCAAAGACTATAGTGTTTCAAATGCAATAATATTATTTATGTTTAAATTTAAATTCAAATTCAAATCGTCTCGATTTTCGCAACTCACAATCTCGATTTCAATCGATGCGTGCCTCTAGGCGTTTATAATGTTAAACCTCCAAACGCAATGGAAAAGGTTTCCGAGTCCTAATTTGATCGTATGTAGAAGGTAGCTTTTTGGACCGGGTTATATATTAAACTTTCGATATAGATTTCAACGTGTTTATCTACCGTATGGCCAAACGTTCATGCCAAACACTATGAACTTTGAAATTCGATAATAATACACTATTACATATCCAATGGAACTAGTTTCATCAAATTCCAAGACTATGCCTCGAAAGGCTATTTTTAAATATCAATTTAAACGTTAAAACATTAAAACTAAACCAATCACCTTTTAATTCAATTTTAACAAATTAACTATCTTCATCACTATCAATACAAATTTTATAAGCCTTAGAAATATTTTTAACAAGATTAAAATTCAAGAATCAATATTTTACCCAACTTTCAATTATTTAGTTCCGTAATTAAATTATCCACTAAATGGTGAAATTGAAAGTTAAAGCTAACTTTTTTAAATATTTAGAACTAATTAAATATTTCAATTTCAAATATCCAAAATTTCGGGTCATTACACCTGGTATTGGTATAACCGATCTTCAAAACAAATTATCACTGGTTTCTATCAAGTTCTTAGTGTCACGACCTTACCAAAAGGTGGGATAACAATACCCCAGTAGCCACAAGTAATATAGTACCCAATATTTGGGTAATTTTACGTGCTCTAGTCTCAATGGATATCTCCATGTTCTATCATCTTGAATTCTCAATGGTCGCCTCAACGAGATAGTTATTTTCCCTTTCATGCTCTCGTGATGTATGCATGCAAATAGAAACAAAGAAAGGCATGGAAAAAAGATAATTATCGATCATATATTTTATATCATGTTGCTATAGAAATTTTAGCCGATGAAACAATTAAACCTCTTTCTCTGAATGAGTGTTGATAAAGAGATAATTAACCAAAATGGAAAGAAGCAATTTTAAATGAGTTATATTATGTTAAGTCTTTGGATTTGTAGTTCAAACATAAAAAAGTGTTGAATATGTTTGCTGCAAGGGTTTTTTCTAAGAAAACAAAGAGAAAAGGGTGAGACTATTCAGTATTAACTCGACTTGGAGCTCAAGGTTAGAGGAAGACCTCGAACTGGTTTTTTTGAAAAATATGCACATAATAAGTTTGGATGTATCAGAAGGGCTTAAAATGCATATAATAAATTTGGTAACTGCATATTTTATGTAACTTTATATATTAAAAGTCATAAGGAAGTCTACAAAGGGGTTTAAATACCGGAAGGAAAATATTGTACCATGTACTTTATTAAACTTAGATAATCTTATACAAATTGAAACAATCTAATGAACGTGATGTAGTCTTTTAAGTGAATATCTTATTAAGGAAGGATATACCGATGATCATATATGTCTATGTATGTTCATATATAAAAAGAACCAAAATATGTTATTATCGCAAAATATGTCAACAATATAGATCTAACTGGAACCCCAAAAAAGTTGACCAAAGCCATGAATATTTAGAGAAAATTTTTAGGATGAAAGATCAAGAAAAAATAAAATATTGCATTGGGCTGCAGATCGAGGCTCTAATGGAATTGTTATCCATCAAACAAAGTATATAAATTCAATTATAAAACATTTTAATATGGATAAGTGAGATCTATTACATAGGCCCATTGTTGGATCACTTAATGTGAGAAAGGGCCCATTAAGGCAATGAGACTATTTAGTTCTAGAAGTAACTGACCTTAGTGTTATTGGTAATATATTTCACCTAGCACAATATACCAGACCTTGTATTATTTGTGGTTAATTTATTAGCCATGTATAGTTTTGAGTCAACCAAATGATATTAGATTAGAGTTAAATATGTATTGCATTATCTTCACGATACTTACTTCTTAAAGTACTTAAATCCTAGAATGGGTTGATGATGTGGAGATTGAAGTTTGATTTTTTGAGTGGTTGGAGATAACCAAATTTTCAAACATAAATACATATCATATTTGTGAATGAGCTTTGTGGCGGTCAGAGATATATCCAACTTCTGCATAGCTTAAAAGTTGGGAGAAATAAGGTGGATATTTTGAGTGAAATAAGATATATCCATTACTTGTGCCATATTAGAAGCACTTAATAAAGGAAGCGCAATTTGTAAATATATATGTATATAGTATGTTTTTTCCATCATTAGGTTTTATAGAATTTGTTTCCCTATCAAGTTTTCAATAGGATCACTGTTAACACATATAATTATTATTACGAATTGTATTTCTCCTTTTCATTAAATTTTTTATCCCATTGGATTTTTTGTCAAGCTTCTAATGAGATAATTATCAGTATGTTGCCTTAATGTTTTGATAACCGGACCGGGGGGCAAACCATGGCAACTAAAGGTTCAAGGTTCGAATGTTTTGACCGGTCAAAACCGTACATGTTTTTTGTTTGAAAAATTATATTGTAAATGTAACTTAACAGAGCATAAAACACAACATATCATAGTCATGCTAATTAATGCACAATAATATCTCATATCATTTTCAAAGAAGTGAATCTCATTAGTATGAAAACAAGTTATGGTTCTTACTTACTACTAATACTTTGAGTTAAACAATTTGAGTTAGAAAATTAGTTATATATTCTCATTTTCAATTATAGTTAAATAGTTAAATTCAACTGAAACAACTATGATTTCTTACTATAAACCAGTGTGAGAAGTGGCATTAATTACAAGGAAAACCACTACTTGCAGTATTCTAAAAAAAGATCTTTTAGAGCGAAAACTAAAAATAACCACTACTTCAAAATCATTTAATTTATTAATAACTAAAAATAGAAGCTAAAGATTCACATAAAAATTCAATAGTACATAAAAAAAACAAACAAACAGTTGAATTATTAACAACTAAAAAAATAAAGAAAGAATGTCAAAACTACTAGGCTATAGTTGTCTGCACCCTCTAGTTAGCTTATAGTGGTGCTCTACTGGTTGGTGGTAGCAGTTGTGGCAATAACGACGCGCTGGTTGGTGGTAGCAATTGTGGCAACAACGATGGTGTTTTAAGGATTAGGGTTTGGATTTTCAGAACGAACGGGAAATTGATATGGGAGGAGATGAGGATTCAACAATTAAGGCTTGAACGGTTGATGGTGCGGCTCAATCACCGATTTGGGGGTTTGAACTCAGTTCTTGCATAAAGGAGGTTGGATTAAATTCCCGACCGTCGTGCTCCATGGCATGGCTTTTCACGACCGGACCACGATCGGGTCCGGTTATGAAAACACTGTGTTGTTCATCAGAAGTGTTTAAGTCAATTCCATATAATGGACAATGATGCCCCATGTCGTACATCAAGGGTCTATGCATCTACAACTTAGGAATTCACTATATAAGTAGATTTTAAAGCTTTTATACTTGAGAAATGATGCTATTTTCCAACCTAGTCTTCTTTGTCATGTTCTGTTGTTTCACCATTGAGTTTATATTTTAAATTATTTTATCACACTCTCTCTTCCTACTCTACCTTCCTCATTTACTTAAATGTGTACCACTTAATTATGAATAAAATCATATGCGCATACCAATTCCATGCTATATTATTTATGGTAATATTAGTGTTATATGTACTACCTATAATCCACGATAACTGTTGATGTTGTATTTCCAAACATTAATGATAAGTTTTTACCTCTGAAAATAAAGAAAATGCATAAGTTAGGAAGCGTTTGTAAATAAAATTGAAGTAGCCATGCATATTTGCTCCATCAAATTAATAAAATAAGATGATTAGAAGAAATTAATATAAAAGAGAATAGACATTAGGGAGACAGAGAGAAATTTTATTCATTCTCATAAATGTGACTATCCACCTTTCTGACCCTTGGGAACCACAGTTAATATATCCACGGTATTCATTTGTCGTTGCTCAGCACCTGAAAAATCAATTGTCGTGGGGTAAAAATAAAAAGCAGAACTGAAAATCTCACAGCGAAATTGTTAAATGGTACATAACAATAATATAATACATAAGGTTACTCCCTAACTTGGAGTTATCAGAGTTGCACAAATGTACTACAATCAGCTTAAGCGATTATAACAACTTGCCTTTACACATGCTAAAAAAATACATATACACAAACTAAATAAACAACTGAATAGATAGCTAACTAGATAAAGCCTCCCGCGCGAACATCGTCTTCAAAAGAGCCCATAAAAGATCTCCTACTCTTGGACTACTCAAATATAAACGAGTACCCGAGAGTTTAGGGAAATCGAACAACTCGGGTTAGATAATATGTTTGGTATGATTAAAATCCTAAAAAATAAATGTAATTAAACAAAACAAAAGAAAGACCACATCACTAAACGTGGAACGGGTTTCCTCTCACAAAAACAATATCCAAATGTAAAGAATGGGTACAAATAATTAAACTTCGCAAAGAGTGTTATACTCTTCCCGATGCAATTAAGGAAAACAAATTCGAAGATTTGAATCAACAGGAGAAAGGGGATTTTTCAATAATGACTGGAAGGGTGCACCCCTCTTGCCGAAAGTATACCTCTAAAAATATACTTGAGAACTCTGATGGCTCTCGTACACATCCAAGCTGGACCCCGCCAACATTTACCAAGTATTAGAGTATTTATGCACAAAACCGAATCTAATCTAGAGTGGATGTGAAAATACTCTAATGGGAGCAACACTACATAGTTTGACTTCCACTCGCTCTTTGAGTTTAGTCATTTTCGAAAAAAGATAACAAAGCTCAAATGAGCAACACGTCATCTTAGAGTGACAAAGTGCATAGAAGGTTGAGGAAATTGATAATCAACAAACCAACTATCAAAGATAACAAAATGATCGTATATGAAAATTAAATCTTGTATATCCATCACCACACGTCGATTTCAAACTTGTATTGTCCCTTGGGTAACAATGATACTGGACAAGTAAAGGTGGTATTACCTCAAACTCATGTCTCGGCGTACATTCTTAACTTTCGGGATAGAGATGAATCTCTCTCTTCTATGTTTGGTGTTAAATATACAACAAAATCCTTTCTATGTAAGTAATATCGGTTTACAAAAATTAATTCATTTCCATAAATGAATTAAACTTTTACTTTTAAGACCGAATTCGTGTTTGGGTTTCACTTCAAAAGTTTTAACCATAAACAGCTTTGCTAAAAACGATTCATTAACTTAAACCAGCTTTATTTAAAAGATTTAATAACTTAAAACATCCTTATTAAATTGGTTAATTATCTTTAACTATCATTAATAAGAATGATTAATTATCTTTAAACTTTGTTGATTTATTTGATTAATTAACTTTAAATATCCTTAATTAGAAAGGGTTAATTACTTTTAAAAGCATCCTCAAATAAACTAATTAATAAATTTTAAATGTAATTAATTAATAAAAATTAAAATCATCAATTAAAAATGATTAATTTAAAAATTATTAAATAAAATATTAATTAAATTTAAACTAATTAGTTAAACGTAAAAGTCATTAATTAAAAAGGGTTAATTAATTATAAACACCACTAAACTTTAATCCATCATTATTAAATGATTAATTAACCTTTAACATCATTAGATAAAATGATTAATTAATTTTAGATTTCATTAACAAAGTGATCAATTAAATTTAAACTCATCGTTATTAAGTTAATCAATTAACCTTAATCCTTGTTAATTAAAATGATTAATTAAATTTAAAAGTCAATATTAAAATGGTTGATTAATTTTAAACTCATCATTATTCAAAAACTTAATTAACAACAAAACCCAGGCTCGAGAATAAACCAAAAGGTTGAAGAGAGTATTTCCAAAAGTGTCGATACAATGATAGTCGCTATGCAAACACTTCCATAACTACTTTCATGTCATTTAATTTACATCCAAACATCATATCATGTGATATAAGCATGGCATATACGCATATTCATGAACATAAAGAAGGTGTCATGTAAACAACTTACTTCCACTTTACAACTAGTTTAAGCTACTAAGTAATTACTAAAAACGTCTACTTTTTCGAGCACAAATCAACGTGCCAACATAACACTCAAATATTATCAACCAAGCAATTAATATAGTGACAAGATTATAAAGAAAATAATGTTCAAACTTTTAGTTTGAAAGGCGAGCTCTACTCGCCGAAATGTCCGCTAAATCAAACAGAACTTTCACTAAATCTCAGATCAGCCTAAGATCTTATTTTTGCTTTTGGAAAGACTTGATTTTTGTGGGCTAGGGGGCAATATGGTTCAGCCTAGGGCATAGGATAGTTGGGCCTTGGATGGTTTGGATGAGATAGATCTTGTTTTGATAAGGAGGAGGGGTAGTTGAAAAGAGAAGTGAATTTTAGTGGTTTTTATTTAAGGAAGAAATGTAAAAGAGTGGATATTTGTAACTTTTTAAACTTAGGAAGCCATGAAAGCTTAAGTAGAACTTGAATGAAGGTTTAGAAAATGAAAATAGAAATGATAAAATGATAAAAAGTATTAGGTTATTTGCTTATATACAAAGGGATAAATTAAATTACCAATTTACCCTTAAAGAACATAACCGCCAAGTCACCTCATCAAGCTTGTCTCCTTCCCTTTAAATTCGAAATTCGTTGTCCCCCCTTATTTTCCAACATGCCAACATGTATTTAATAACCTCTTATACTAAGTGTTCATATAATGTGACACTTGCCTTTTCGTTTAATTTTTATTTTAAATTTTTTCATATAATATTATGACATTTTTATAAACTAAAGTAAACACATATATACATATGTATTATCATTTTGTTTACAATTTTTTTTTATTTGTGAACTAAAGCGTTCACAATATTTTAGACAATTTTTAGATGATGAAAAGTCGAAAATTCGAAAAACAATTTCTGACCACATTTTTTATTTTTCTTCGAACTAAATATTTTTATAAACAAATTTTGAAAACTATTTCACCTTCACTAATTATTATTTTAAAGAGTCTTATTTGAACTATAAAATCCATTAATTAATTATATAAAAATATATTAAATATCCATTATTTTTAGTGATTAATTTACTGGTCATTACACTCTCCTCTTGAAAGAATTTCATCCTCGAAAGTAAAACTTAGGGAGATAACTCAAATAAATCAAAAAGGGCATATATTATACTAGGAAACCCATATAACAGATACAAACTAAGCAACCATATCACAATAGCCCATACATAATACAAATGTATAGACAAACAACTATCCTAACATCAACTTGGGGTAAGAATCCCTAATATAGTCCTCGGTTTCCTATATGCAATCCCTATCATCCATACTCCACTAAACGTTAACAAGTTTTGCAACATTCATCCTCAATCGCTTTATATCTCGATCGATGATCCAAATAGGTCACCCAAGAATGGTTAGGTTAAGCCGATCTTCCAAATCCTCCTATTGGGCTGGTTCCATTATTGTTGAAGGGTCATGTACATGCTTACGTAAATGAGATATGTGAAATACATTGTGCATATATGATAGTCTATTTAGTAACTTTACTCTATAAGAAAGTCTACTAACCCAATCTAGAATGGTAAAAGGGCTAATAAATGGAGTGGCTAGCTTGCTTGATATCCCAAATCTCGTAATACTCTTCAATAAAGAAACCTTCACAAACACTGAATCTCCCACTAAGAACCCAAGGTCCTGCACCTTTCATCCGTATAACACTTCAGCAGATCTTGTGCCTCTTCATCTTCCTTTGAATATCAGCTACCTTCTTAGTTTCTTCTAAGATTATGTTAGGCCCAAAAACAATTCTATAACCAGGCTCAATCCAACACGAGGAAAATGGCATGGATGACCTATAGAGCTTCAAATGGGGCCATGTCGATACTTGTTTGATAGCTATTATCGTAAATGAATTAGACTAAGGGTAAACGGTCTTCCCAAGAACCTCTAAAGTCGAGCATGCACGCAATAAATCCTCCAAGATCCGGTTCATTTTCTCCATCTACCCATCTGTCTAAAATGGTAAGATGTACTCGAACACAGCTAGATTCCTAAGGCAGTTTATAGTTGCTTCCAGATCCTGCTAGTGAATATTGAGTCTCAGTCACTATAAGGGATACCATGAAGCCTCACAATCCCCTTCATATACAAACTAGCCAGGCTCTCAGCAGTCCTGGTTGGCTTAACAGGAATGAAATGAGCACTCTTGGTCAGCCAATCGGTTATAACCCAAATACCTTCGTTACCTTTTCTTGACCTAGGAAGTCCATTAATAAAGTACATAGAGATCTACTCCCACTTTCATTTCGGGATCTCGAGTGGTTGAAGCAATCCAGCTGACTTCTGTTGGTCACTCTTAATTTGCTGGTAGTTTGAACATTGACTCACAAAGATCGAAAGATATTACTTCATCCCCTTCCACCAAAACACTCTCTTCATATTCTTGAACACCTTGGTAACTCCTGAATGAAATAACTTTGAATAGTAACATTCAGCTAACATTTCACCTCTAAGACCAGTAGCATTCGGAACACACATACGCCCATTCATTCTCAATACACCTCGAGGATCAGTCTCAAAACTAGAAACAATACCATCTTGGACATCCTTCTAGAGTCGAGCCAAAATAGGATCTTCTTCTGGACTAGCTGCAATCCTCTCCATCAACACTGCATAACTTCTAATTTGGCAACCATCACAAAATTCCTACTCAATGCTTCTACAACGGCATTCACATATAACTCGAACTTTTCACCCAAAAGATAACGCCTCCGCATCTTCAATGCGGAGACAACAGCCAAGAGCTCCAATTCATGTGTAGCATAATTTTTTTTCATGTGGCTTCACAATTGACTTGCGTACGCAATAAATCTCCTATTCTACATTAGCATTTCTCCCAATCTAGTTTACGAGCATCTGTGTATACGTTTAACCCTTCGCTCCCATTTTGAATAATTAAAATAGGAGAACTGGTCAATTTCTCCTTCAATTCCTTGAATGCTTGATTGCAATTATGTATCCATACGAACTTGGCATCTTTCTTCGTCAATTTCGTTAGATGAGAAGCACTCTTCGAGAAATATTTAATGAACCTTCGGTAAAAACCTGCTAGTCCAAGGAAACTTCTGACCTCTTTGCGTTTTTCAGGCTTCTTCCAGTCATGAACCGCAACTACTATTCCTGGGTCCTTTGATATGCCTTCTCCTGAAACTATATGCCCCAAAAACCTAACTTTGGATCTCCATAAATGACACATAGAGAACTCCACTTTCAACACATTACTTGTTTAAGTATTTAGAACGACTCGAAGATGATATTTGTGTTCTTCCTCCATCTTAGAATAAACAAGAATATCATCAATGAAGGCGAGAACAAACTTATTAAGAAAATCCTGGAACACTATATCCATTAAGTTCACAAAATAAATGGGCGCATTAATCAATCCAAATGACATGACTAACCACTCTAAAAAATGTTAGGGGTACGAAAATTTGTAAAGTGCACACTCTTTTATGCTACCCTTAATTGGTCGAAAGATCCAGTTAAGAAAATACCCAAGTGTTGTGGAGCTAGTCAAACATATCGTTGATCCTTGATAATGGGTATTTATTCTAAATAGTCCTTCTATTCAACTCCCGGTAGTTTGCACATAATCTTAAAAAACCATCCGCCTTAGTAAGAAAGACTACTGGCGATCCCCAACTCGTTATACTATGCTAGATCAAACCCTTCTGCAATAAGTCAAACGTCCGCTTCTCTAATTCCCTTCTCTCTTTCGGTGTCAACCTTCGAGAAGGTTGTAAAATATGGCCGGTTACCAAAATCAAATCAATATGAAACTCCACTTTACAGTGAGGAGGCAATCCTTAGACTTCAGCGAAAATATCCTTAAAATCCTGAGTAATCGATATATCTCCTCTTTAGCCACTTCAAATGAATAAAGAAAACTGCTCATTAACTAATTAGGTCGTGCATAACATATATCAATGCTTCTTCCTACTAAATCCTTTACTACGAACACACAGCTTCAAACTTAGATAACCAATCCATAACCAACAATACCCCAAAACCAATGAACCTGAGAATAAACAAGTCAAAAGAGAAGTGCCGATGTTGATAAGAAATAGGTACATTAGAAACATAGTATCAAGATTCATCGGACCCCTAATTGGGTTTGTCACACAAAGAGGGTTATTTAGGATAACATACTAAAGGTTTAACTGGTTCATTAGGCCATACGAAATAAAAATGAAAAGCACTGGTATCAAACAACACTCTTACAGGAATATCAGAAAGGATAATTTACTTTGCAATGCCTGCTTTCCCTTTCGATTCGTAGAAGTAGATGGTATTTTCTTGGTAGCAAAAGCTTGTCCTTGTGGCATCTTCTTTGGAAAGTGGCATTATTTCTTCATGTGTCAAAGCTTACTGCGGTTGTAATAGGAGGCACTTGGACACTGATTTGCAAAGTGGCACATCTTGTTGCACTTAAAACAAAGAACATTGGCCAAGTTGCACTTCTTCTTCTGAGTTGGAGTTCCATCTTTGGGTTTCTTTCCCGACCATTGCTTCTTTCTTTGCTTTTGAAATTCAGCTTGTTTACAGCTAGGATAATTGATAAAGTTTGGACTCTAACTACTGGCACTACACCTTTTTAAACTCCTTACTTAATATCCAAAGCTTCAAACCTCAAGGCCATGTTGATCAGATTGGTAACGGTACCGCTTACATGATTGGTCATCTCATGATGGAATTACGGCCACAATCCTTCCACAAACATCACGTTCTTTTTGAGTGGCATGCCTATTAATCCCAATCCAAACTGAGACAATGCATTGAATCGATGCTTATACTACACCACTATCATATCTCCCCACTTCAAATCGATGAAACTCCTGAACAACAGCATCCTCCCCGCCTCTGGAATAAACTGAGCTTTGAAGACTTTCTAAAACTGATCCCAAGAAAAATCTTCCTTTAAGGTATTAACTGTAACCAAATCCCAACAATCCATTGCTGACTTTAGAGCTGCCACGATGCCAATAATCGCTTTCTTGAATCCTACAACTGAAGATCCCTAAATATCCCTTCAAAAGAGCGAAGACATGTCTAAACTCCCAGAAGGTCTTCAGTTTCGAAGAATGGTTTACCACCCAAAGCAGTATAATTTTTGCATAGAGTGGCAAAGTTCTAAGGCGGTTGAACTTGTACTACTGCTTCTTTTACCAGCTCTACAATTGGCATATTTCTAGTAGCTCTGCCATTTGTAGTCGTGCTGGTTCCATATCCTCTCCCACTTCTTCATGTACTCATTTTCAATTACTTAAACAATGATAGGTATTATTAGAATACAAAGATAGGACCAACATTATTTAAGGGAATCAAAACCAAAGGATCTACACGAGACTTAAGGATGGGTGATAAAAACACTCTCTCAAGATTAACTCATTCTAGCGCTCTATCAACCTATCTCTAATGAGTTACACCCCGATCAGGCTAAGGTGTTCGCTCAAACGAAGCTCTGCTATCAACTGAGATGATCCACCTTTTTTACCCCTGGAAATAACACTTAATACATCCATGGTATTCATGTGTCGTTGCACAAGCACCCGAAAGATGAATTATCGTAGGGTAAAAATAAAGAACAGAATAGAAAATCTCACAATGAAACCGTTAAATAAAATATAACAGTATTATAGCACATAAGGTTACTTCCTACTTGGAGTTATCAGAGTTACATACTAAGAGGTTATAACAACTTGCCTTTACACATGCTAAAACAACATACACATACATAAACTAAAGAAACAGAAAATAGATATCTAAGTAGATAAAAGACTCCTGCTCGGATGTTGTCTTCAAAAGAGCCCATAAACGACCTGCTACTCTCGGACTACTCGAATATAAATGAGTACCCGAGAGTTTAGGAAAAACCAAAATGTAAGGTGATACATCAAAGGTATAAGTAGAACTCTAAACAATAAGTGTAATTAAACCACATATGAGACCATGCAGCCAAATGTAGAATGGGTTTCCTCTCACAAGAACAATATCCAAATGTAATGAATGAGTACAAATAATTAAACTGTGCAAAGGGTGTTATGCTCTTCCCGATGCAATTAAGAAAAACACATTTGAAGGTTTGAATCAACAAAGGAAAGAGAATTGTTCAACAATAGCTAGGAGGGTGCACCCCCCATCAAAAGTATCGTCTAGAAATATACTTAAGAACTTCAATGGCTCTCAGACACGTCCATGCTGGACTCCACCAACGGTTACTGAGTATCCGAGTACTACACATCTTGATGCGGCAAACCAATTCCAATCTAGAGTGGATGTGAGAATACCCTAATGTAGGCAACCTCACATAGCTTGGCTTCCACTTTCTCTTTGTGTTTAGTCACTTCCGACAAAAGATAACAAAGCTTAAATGAGCAATACATCTTCTTAGAGTGACAAAATACAAAGAAGGCCGAGGAAATCGATAGTCGACAAACCAACTATTGAAGATAACAAAATGATCGTATATGGAAATTAAATCTTGTACACCCATCACCACTCGTTGATTTTAAACTTGTACTATCTCTTGGGTAATAATGACATCGACAAGTTAAGTTCGTGTTTCCCCAAAGTCATGTCTCCGCGTACATTCTTAACTTTTAGGATAGATAGGAGTCTCCCTCTTCGACGTTTAGTGTTAAGTATCCAGCTAAATCATTACCATATAAGTGATATCGCTTTACTAAAATTAATTCATTTCCATAAATGAATCAAACCTTTACTTGTAAAACCAAATTCCTGCTTGGGCTTCACTTAACAAATTTTAACCTTAAATAGCTTTGTTAAAAAGGGTTCATTAACTTAAAACCAACATTATTAAAAGGATTTAATAACTTAAAATATCCTTATTAGATTGGTTAATTATCTTTAACTATCATTAATAAGAACGATTAATTATCTTTAAACTTCGTTAATTAATTTAATTAATTAACTTTAAATATCCTTAATTAAAAAGGGTTAATTACTTTTAAAATCATCTTAATTAAACTAACTAATAAATTTGAAATTTTAAAAATTAAATTAATTAATAAAAATTAAACATCATTAATAAAAAATGATTAGTTAATTTAAAACATTATTGAAGAAAAGATTAATTAAATTTAAACTAATTAATTAACTGCAAAAGTCATTAATTAAAAAGGGTTAATTAATTTTAAACACCATTAATTAGAATGGGTAATTAACTTTAATCCATCATTATTAAATGATTAATTAACCTTAAACATCATTATATAAAATAATTAATTAATTTTAAATTTCATTAACAAAGTAATTAATTAAATTTAAACTCATCGTTATTAAGTCAATTAATTAACCTTAATCCTCGTTAATTAAAATGATTAATTAAATTTAAAATTCATTATTAAAATGGTTAATTAATTTTAACTCGTCATTATTCAAAAACATACTAACATTGTAAAACAAAACCCAAGCTCGAGAATAAACCAAAAGGTTGCAAAGAGAGTGTTTATCAAAAGTGTCGATATAGCGACAGACGCTATACAGACACTTCCATAACTACTTTCATGTCATTTAATTTGCATCCAAACATCACATCATGTAACTTAAGCATGGCATATACAAAAAGTAAACCATATTCATGAACATAAAGAAGATATCATATTAACAATTTACTTCCACTTTACAACTAGTTTAAGCTACTAACTAATTACTAAAAATGTCTACTTTTTCGAGCACAAATCAAGGTAACAACATAATGTTAAAATATTATCAACCAAGCAACTAATATAGTGACAAGATTACGAAGAAAATGAGTTTCAAACTTCTAGTTCAAAGATGAGCTTTACTCACCGAATTGTCCACTAAATCAAACCGAACTTTCACTAAATCTCAGATCCGTCTAAGTTCTTATTTTTTCTTTTGGAAAGAGTTGATTTTCGTGGGCTAGGAGGCAGTATGGTTCGGCCTAAGGTGTAGAATAGCTTGGGTTTAGGTGGATATGGATCTTGTTTTGGTAAGGAGGAGGGGTAGTTGAAATGAGAAGTGAATTTTAGTGGTTTTTTGTTTAAGGAAGAAATGTAAAAAGTGGATATTTCTCACTTATTAAACTTAAAAGCGATGAAAGCTCAAGTAGAACTTGAATTAAGGTTTAGAAAATGGGAATTTTCTTATATACAAAGGGATAAATTAAATTACCAATTTATCCTTTAAGTGCTAACCTCATTTCCTTTGTCGCTACCTCATTAAGCTTGCCTCCTTCACTTTAAATTCTAAATTTCCTTGCCCCCCTTCTTTTCCCACATGCAAACGTGTGTTTAATAACCTATTGTACTAATTGTTTCATATAATGTGACTCGTACATTTTCCTTTAATTTTTATATTAAAGTTTTTCATAAAATGTCATGTCGCATTTTTATAAACTTAAGTAAACACACATATACATATGTATTATCACTTTTAATCCTAGTTTGTTTACAAATATTTGTTTATATATAAATTAAAGTGTTCGCAACATTTCGAACAATTTTTAGACGACGAAATTCAAAAAACAATTTTAGGCCACATTTTTTTATTTTTCTTTAAACTAAATATTTTGTAAGCAAATTTTGAAAACCATTCCACCATCACTAATTGTTTTATTTTAAAAGGGTTGTTTGAGTTATAAATTATATTAAATAATTATTTAAAAACATATTAAATATCCATTATTTTAAAGTGATTAATTTACTGGTAGCTACAATAAATGTACCAAATATATTGGTTTTAGCTTTATTATAAGCTAAAGTTGAAAGTAATTTTACTGTATAGTCCTTATTAATGCATTTAAGCATATTTACCCTTACATCATACATACTTTATAATACTTCCCTTGAATATGCATCTTCGAAAATCACGCCCTTATAGTAACTTGTTAACTTTTTTTTCCTTTTGAAATGTATATGATGATGCCCCTCCCTTACCATCCCTTAATATTATATTGCTTACATGTATCAATTTTGTTGATACAAATATTGAACGTTTCATATTAAAAACCCACATCTACAAAACCTAGTGGGAAAAACAATGAACAAGGAAAAGAGTGAAAATGATACATGTTTTGAGACGTTATTTCTTTAAAAGAAATTCAATACATCTAGATCAAGATAATGCTTTGTTAAAATCTTACTAAGGAAAAACGTGGTGGGGAATAAACTTAGTCAAAGATCAAGAGTACGTTAGGATATACTTCGTAATGCTATCATGAGGGTTGATACACCTGGACAAGGGTAATGTCTCATTAAAACATTACCAATAAAAACCTAATGGGGAAAAAATATTAGTGATGGAAAAAAAATTCATTATAACATATTTTATACTGTTATTAAGAGGGTTGGTATTTTATGTTCAAGATAATGTCTAATTAAAACCATACTAATAAAAAAACATGGAAAAATTACCAATAAAGGAAAAGAGTATATTATAGCATACATATGGATGCTCCCTCCAATTTAACATTTTTCTTCTTATTGGGATACATTTCTTGCTACTTCAGATCGGTTATGGATACTTCTAAAACCATAAATATGTATCTCATTAATATTTCTTAGGCCAACCTTCTAAGAAACGTAAAAGAAAAATATTTCCATTTTAGTGCACCTTCTATAGATGATAATCATTTATTAATAATTTCCCTTCAAATAAGTTTTGCTTATTATATGTGTATAATAATTTTCAAATAACAATACTAGAAAGTAGATTATACCTACTTCTCATGACACTATAAAGGGAAAGCCATTTTCCGACAGCAGAAAACCGTCGGCGGCCGTCGGAAGCCGTCGGAATTTGCCGTTGGAAAATAAGGCATCGGGGATTAGTGTTTCTTACGGCTTTCGACGAATCTCGCCGTTCGTTTTTCCAACGGATTTCGATGGATTCTGGATGCTATCGGTAGCCATCGGAATCCGTTGGAAAAAATGACCCGAATGCTGTCGGAAGCCATCAGAAAAAACCTGAAAGCCGTCGTAAATCTGCTGAATTTTTTTTACAATTCTACTACAATACAGCCTTCCATCCACATTTTCCATACAAACACTGTTCCACCAATACTGCAGAATCCAATATATAATATTCCAACCAAATATCAAGAACCAAACTATACACAAATCACCAAACAAAAAAATACATAAAATTAAGTCAAAACACATAATCATCACCCAAACTAATGTACAATACATAATAATATCTACAACACCAAATGTTCTATCAGCACATACATCCACAACATCCCCAACATCCACATAATTATACAGCAAAACAGGTAAATGTATTATAACATAGTACATAAACCAACAAGTACCTCTACCATCTACCAAATCGTATAAAACAGAAGAAAAAAACTTACCGACCAAAGCAATCAATCGATCTCCTTCACAACCTAAGCCAACAGAGGAAGGGAAGCGGCCATCATACTGCTGCATGTACCGGGCGATACGCTGGTCTAGCAACTGTGTAGTCTCTATGGCCTGTCGACGGCTCTGCTCCTCCAGCTGCGCCACTCTAGCCCACAAATCTTTGATCTTTGCTAGATCAATCTGAGTTCTAGTCTGCATACCCCGTCTCTGACTGCTGGCCTGTAATAAATATTTAATTTAGATGTGTGATCTCTATAAGTGTATGTCCAGGTATGTGAATGATTAGCTGTAATAATGTTATTTAATTTAGTTTATGATGTTTATGTAAGTATATGTGCATGTTGATAACATCTTAGATTGTGGTAACACCAAATAACTATAGTGACAAGATTGTTGATTTATATTTTGAATTACTATAACTTTGGAAAATTTTAGCATAAGTAAAGTAACTAGAGGAAAGGATGAGAGCAATAAATTTAAAATTACTCATTGATTGCCAATATATTATTTACTTACCACTTGATTGCCAAATCCGTATCGTCTACCATACTTTGATGGATCCATAACTGACTCAAAAATAGCATCCTCCTCATCCGTCGTCAGCTGATCTCGACCCATATCAGCAAGGAGTTTCTGGCGCTGTTCCATAAACTTTTTCTGCATAAATACATTAATATTATCATATCTTATTTCATTATATTTTAACAAGTAGAACAATTACTAATACTGCATAAAATGAAATATTCTTACATGGCTCTTGCTGGATTTATCGTCGTGCCATGTATACGAAACTATCCCCTCCGGATTTACATGCACGACAGCATGCGTACGAGTAAACACGTCCATATAGCCCACGGGACCATGCGCCTCGGCTTCCTGAAATTGAATTTTACATACGATTATTGTACATTTAAAATTATATAGCACAAACTATTTACAATTTGCATTCAGTAAATTTACCAACTCCTGCCGATACTGCTGAAATGACTTCGACCCTCCGCGATGAGTGACGGGATTTTTATTTCTATTTGTAGAGTTTCTTTTCGATTCTGCCTGTACATTCAAAAGTTGATACATTATTTATCGATCATGTATTTTTTGATATTTACTACCAGTCAAATAATTTAAAAAAATTAGTATACTTGCCATCGTTGTATCAGTTTCCCAATATCCCAACCATGCTTGCCACACGCTCTCCCCCATCCAACGAGGTTTCTTACCTGATTTTTTGATTTCGGATATCGAGTCCCTATAGTTTTTACGCATCTTCTCCATCCAATATTCTCGTGCCAATATCATATCGTCTGTCTGAATGTTTATCTCAGCCTGTGTTTGATGATAAAAAGCAAAAAGAATATTAAACTGTAGGCGATAAATAGTAAAAAATGACAAAAACGAATTAAAAATGGAAAATAGAAAAATATACTTACTAGGACATCCTGCCAAATACACTCTACTATGTGGGGAGTGATGTTATCCCACTTGGCCAATAAGCACTCATCCTACTCCGGTAAGAAGCTCTAGAAACATCCAACACAACCTTCAAGGGAAGTAGGTCGAACCCTCTGTTTTTAAATATGATACAGATAAGTACGTACGTATATCAAAAAAAATAAGATACTGAATAAAATTTAGTTCTTACCCCTCTGCTCTAGATACTAAAGAAACAAAAGGACGTTGTGATGCTTGAGATGGACTACTGTCATCGCCTCCTAAAGATCGGGAAGAGTTCCTACCTCTAGATGACATTACGATAAACTTGTGATATATATACACATCATTTCAAAATAAAATAATAACATGATAATGAAATATATTTCATACGTAAAGTACTCAACGGTATAAATTGCTAAATTAATGACTGAAATGGAAATAAAAATGGAAGTGTATTATACCTAATTCATAATGGGTCTCATGTTCCGACGATAAGCAAATTACATTGCATTTTTAATAAAAATTGCTAAATAAATGATAAATGGAAATGACATAAAACATGTAAAAAATGGTAAACGTATAGATTTGGTTTCATAGTTACATCAATTTCGTAATACATCAAGAATTCAACATAGTTACATCAACTGCAAAAAAAATCAGATTCAGAGTTCTATCAATCATCATTGTCTTTTGATTCGGATTCGGTCTTGTTTTCTATGATATTTTCCTCTGCACTATCAAACGCTTCTACCAAAACATTTGATTCATTGATCAAAGACCAAAATCTGTATGATCGTCTGTAATTATTATTTCGTTATTTTCTTCAAGATCTGCCTGATAAGCTTTTTCATTTGGAATATTCTTCCCATCGAATGTAAATCTGACCTTTGTTTTAAAAACTGCAGACTAATCTGCTTTATCTCTTTTCAAAGACGGATAAGAAGCGTAATACACTTTCAGTGCTTGTTTGGCTAGTACAAAAGGATCGTACTTGTGATAGTGTGACGTATGCTTTATTTCGATAAGATAATAATCCTTGTGCACATTAATTCCAAAATCTGAAACATTGCTAAACCAATTGCATCTAAATAGAAACACCTCCTCCGCGGGTCGTGAGAAATATTTCGGTTGCAAAATTTGTGTTAGAATGCCATAAAAATCATTTATGTGATTTTCTGGATCGTCGCTACCTTTAACAAACACACCAGTATTATTCGTTAATTTTTCTGCACCATATTCTTTGGTGTTAAATTTATATCCATTGACGAAATATATTGGATATGTCATGACCACTCTTTTTGGTCCCATCGCAAGATGTTTCAACCCTTCGTCAATAACACAACTTCTCGGCTCATAAACGTAATTTGAAAACCAACTGGAAAATTCTTTACTGAGATCTCCGTTCGGATGTTCATGTTCATAAACACTGTATATATAAACAAATCATTACATTAGGTTATACACACGCATGCATTATAGAAAAGAATAAAGCACAAATTATTATTTCAGATTACCTAACAAATGGTGCAACCTCAGCATAATTTAGAAGAATATAAGTGTGTACTACATGAAGATCTCCATCGTCTATCTATATTTCTACACATTTTTCAGAAGGCCGACCATGTTGTCTAAAAATAGATAACATTGCTTGAGAGGACTCTTGTTCGTTGCCTTCGTCATTAGGAGGAACGCTTTCAAATGATATATTCACATGGTCACTGAAATAGAAAGAGAAAAAGAATGAAGCTTCTTCTTCGATGTAACATTTACATATCGAACCTTCAACTCGTGCTTTTTGCCTCACTTTTTTCTTCAGATGATTTAGATATCAGTGCAAAATTAGTTTACATTAACTTCATCTTTCAAATGAAATTAAATTACGTAATAACATATTACATACGTCTCAAATGGATACATCCATCCATATTGGACACGACCTCGAAGTCGTCCTTTGTTCCACAGTATTTTTAACTCCTCAATCAACGGTTGTAAATATATATCGATTCCTTGTGTCGGATCATCGGGGCCAGGAACGACAACAGTAAGAAACATATATTGCGTTTTCATACACATCCATGGAGGTAAATTATATGGTGTGACGATAATGGGCCAGGATGAATATTTAGAACCAAATTGAGAAAATGACGGAAAATCATCCGTACATAATCCTAATATAACATTTCACTCTCCACTGCAAAATTTGGATACGTTTTATCGAAATGCTTCCATGCATCTCCATCGGTCGGATGTGTCAACGTACCATCTTCCTCCGTTCTCACACTATGTCATCTCATATTAGATACGGTTACAAAAGATGCATATAATATTTGAAGCCTTGGAGTGATGGGTAAGTAATGCATACGCTTGTATGGAACTTTCTTCCCCTTCTTTTTTCTAGGTTTGTATCTCTCCTGATTACAAATTTTACAATTTCTAAGATCTGCATCTTCTTTCCAAAACAACATGCAGCCTTTTAAACATGTGTCTATTTTCTGATAAGGTAAGCTAAAAGCCGACATAAGTTTTTTAACTTCATAGTGATTTTCACACATTAGATTAACGGGCGGCGTATGTCTTTTTGCAGCTTGTACAACAGCCGTAAACCCAGCTTCAGTGATGTTGTATGTTGACTTCATTGCAATGTATTCTGCGATTACTAATAGCTGAGTGCTGCTTTCACAACCATCCCAAATATGTTTCTTAGCAGCACCTAGTAAATCATAATTTTTTTTTGCTTCAATATTTGGTTTTTCAACATTTCCATCGTCGTCGTCAACTTCAACTATAGAAAATATTGATCGTGCTGCATCTTCGATCATATTTTATATACGGATCGTCGTAATTACTTCGTTAATGACACTTTCAGACTCTACAGAAGTATTTGCTACAACTTCTCCATGCTGATCC
The DNA here is from genome assembly GCA_030765085.1 of Allium cepa. Taxonomy (NCBI): domain Eukaryota; kingdom Viridiplantae; phylum Streptophyta; class Magnoliopsida; order Asparagales; family Amaryllidaceae; genus Allium; species Allium cepa. Next base: position 1,000,925,497 of record CM060943.1, on the reverse strand, counting down.
CAAACATAATACTCGGATATGAAACCGTTTTGGCGCAAATGCACTTTTACAATATCTGGTAACAAATCTTCAAATGTCTACACCTACTACACGGACAACGAATTTCTAGATCGTTTCTGTTATTACTTAAAGCGAATTCAACAAATACGTTTATACCATTAGTCCTTTTCTTTGGTACGTCCATCTCCTCCGATCAACAAAAAATCAATCATTTTTCCTATTTGAGAAAATGAGTCACAAGTTCAAAATTTAATATTTATTTTCAAGAATACAAATTCGAAAAATATTATTTTCATGGTCGTATAATATTTAAATTTAAAGAACTATTTCACAAATTAAAAAATATTTTCAAATATGACACTTGAAATGCAATAATATACTTTAATGCTATTACTCTTTCATGTAGCAAGGTGTGTAAGGTATTTTCATCATTTACAGAGGTCTGTGTTTAAATACTTAACTTTGTCATTACTGTGATTTGCATACTAATTATCTGCTTCGTGTAGTTACTTGTGTGCTTTAGAAACTTCTAGAATTTGTCATTTAGTACAACTTTAAAAATATTTATACTTTCGATATTTTAGGTATTTCAAACACTTTGACTACTTTAAATACTTTGAGTGCTTTATAGGACTATAATGCTTCAGGAATTTGAAATTTCTGGCACTGTATGTGCCTAAGTTACTTGAGTGTGCTTTTGCCACATTGTATGCTTTTGGTTACTTTAAGAACTATCGGTCCATGTGTCTCATTTAGAAAAAGATACAAGATGAACAATCATGTTTCTCTTTAAATTCAAGATCCTCCTTTTTAATTTATAATAATAAGCACTATATTATTTGCAAATTTATCATCAATTTCATTTCTTGTCAATTCTAAACATAATATGCGTTATCTCTATATTATTATTTTTGGGTATCAAAACCACTTCCAGAATTAATTGATAATTATGTCATGGATCTCTTGTAGAGCATCCTTTACTGTTTCTTCATGAACACTCTCCTTTTTAATCTAGTATCTTCATTACTTGCTTCAAATGTATTTTAAACCGAATTGCTCTACAATGCTTCTGATGTAGCATGAAATTTTTTAAATTTACGGTCCTTTTAGGGATTTCAATTTATATTAGAGCGTGTTTGCTAGGGATATTTTTTCAATAAGTTATTTGAGTTCCTTAATATTCTACATTATTATTAATGTTCTTACATAATTTTTAAAGGATCGAAATAGCATTAGTCCTTTTATACAACTTATATTCCTTTAATTTTCCCCTCAATGTTGAAAAATATTGTCACTTTAAGGATAATTTCTATTTGGATTCTCATTTTGATCCATTATAATATTGCTACTAACAAACACATAATATTTCAAAATATTATGCATAACCAACTATAGGGGGTTATTTCTTTTTTACTTTTACATTAATTACTGCGATGCATTAAGGCATAAGTGCCTAGTTTCGAAATTTGTTCTAATGCATTATGATCTATTTTGGAGGCATTTATTTATGCATAGATCATTTGAGTACACATATAACTTCAGCTTTAGGTTATTGAACATTTATGCTGATTGTTTTGTAAACCAATAAGAAATGATATTGTTACATAATCTATACGATGAGCTCATATTTGTTTGATCAAACAATCTTCTAATTGCAAGTCAAATATCTACATATACGGATATGTACATGTGTTCACATATTATGTATTTATCAAAGATTTGCATAACTATTTCAAACCGAGTCAATAATGGGAAAATATTTAATAAGAACAAATTATTACGAGGATATCATAATAGAAAGACATACACACACACACACACACACACACACACACACACACACACACACATATATATATATATATATATATATATATATATATATATATATATATATATACGAGTACAATGACACGTGTGATGCAGCCCAGGCCAAGGTCGAAGAAGGACAAGCCACAAATTCGCAAGGGTTAGGTCGGTCACGACCTAAGGAGGAAGGATTAACCCGTCCACGACCTAACAAAGTTCGGGGGAAAGAACTACGACCTAACAAAGAAGATGAAAAGGAGTTACGACTTAACGGGGGCTTAAGTCGTTTGGGATTGATAAGTCGTACACGATCTAACGGTGGGATTTAGGTCGTCCACGACTTAACAAGAAGCAGGAAGAGATTCCAGTGACTGAAGTCCTTAAGTCGGAAGCGGGTTACGACCTAAATACGTTAACTCGTGAGTCGCCAGGTCATAAGTTGTGATGTTTGTATTTTCGTAAGTCGTCTATCCTTAAGTCTGAGTAGTTAGGACGCCTACGACCTAAGTGTTGTGATGAGTCTGTATTTCTTTAAGTTGTGTGTTTTTAGGACGTGTACGACCTATGCTCGGTCGGTATGTTGTGTTGTCAACATTACGTCGTGTGTTTTAAGTCGTATACGACCTAAGTGTTGGGTCGCTGCTGTGATAAGTCGTTGCCGACTTAGTGAGTCGTAAGTCATATACGACTTAAGGGTCAGCGTGGAAATTACTATAAATAGGCGTGTGTTGTAACTTGAAAGGGTGGTTCTTTTGAATAAAATTTCCTCTTTTGTTAGCTTTTTGCTTTCATTAAATTGGTAGTTGAGTGTAATCTCCTATCTCCACTTTCAACATTCGAGTGCGCTCGAATCTTCGATCGTTGAAGCCAATTCGCGGAATCAAGTGCGCTTGATCAACGCTCGAAGAATTGTAGATCTCTTTTCACAGTATCGTGCGCGATCAGTGTGTCAGAGATAGCTAGAATTCGGTATCTTCGGATCAACAAATTTGGGCCTTTCTGTATTTCTCAATCCACTGATTGCCACTTTCACAGATTCATTCGTTTTCGTAATATCCGCTGCGTCAACGTGCATGTGAGAAATGGACATTAAATTGAGTCGTCTGTAAGATTTTTTGGACCTTATAAAATTGACTTTATCATTTGCCATTTGTGCGTGCAAAGTAATTTACATTGCCTATTACTGGTTGAATGGGCTTTATAGATGTGAATTGTGGGTAAGAAAACGTGGGTAGCCGATCCATTAATTGGTAATGTATAGGGCTATTAGTTTTTTTAGTAAAAAAACATGTAAGCCAGATATTTAGTAGTCCTCATAGGTGCAACATTTAAGAACGTGGTACAACACTCATAATGGGTACAAACACACACACACTACTACTACTACTACTACTACATTAATTATAGGAATATTATTGACTGTATGATTATAATTCATTATCTTTTGGATGACAAAACTACCGAAGGATAAGGAATAACAAAATTGTTGCAGATCAGGCTATAAATAAGATGTAAATGTGTGTATGTCTATATATATTGAAGGTGCTTGAGTGTAAAGATTATCGAATGTTAAACATATAAAAAAATATAAAACTTAGTTTTATCCCCTATTCCATCAAGTACGGTTGATATTTTTACCAAGCTGGGTTGCTCCATTCGGATAAATTCATATTTAAATTTTCACTTGCCAAAACACACACACACACACACACACAAGCTCCATGTTGATGCTTTATAATACTAAAAAAGATATACACTTAAATTGATTGAAATAAATAAATCAGATGGTTCAAAAATAGATATTTTCAATTACAGTGTTCTTAGAAGGAGTGGTGCATTGCATGCTTGATCAACTTACTATAATAACCCTCTATTTTCAAGCACCGCTAGAGCTCCTTTGATTTCCTTTGAACCATTTGCAATAGAGAGATAAAACCTTGCCATGTCAAGGCATATCAGATAACAATATGCTAGAATGGTGCCACATTATTTGAACAATCTACAATCCTGACTTCCGGAAGTCTAGAGGACTTGGCAAGTCTATCATATAGAGAAGAAAAACTCCATCTTGTAAAAGAAAAGACATTGCCTAAGGCTTTTTCTCATCTTCTTTAAAGCTTCCTCCATCAGTTGGTATATCAATATGACATCACATTCCTATTATTATTAAAACTCCTAAAATAGTTACTCTGGCCAGCAGGTTGCAACAAAATGTGCTCGTTGTTCAGTATCTGTAGTAAATATAATGCCTAGTATAGAAAATATAAAAATGATAAAATGTATAAATGGATATATCAACTTACATAAATGACTTAAATATAAAGTCATTTCATGTGTGCATTGCTTACCTCTGACTTCTCAGGCATATATGTCCATGTAAATTAGCACTATTCCAATAAGTCCAAAGAGATATGCATTGTTTAGACTAATAAGTTCTGCAAGTGAAAATAAATAATATGTTATAACGTTAAGTCAACATGAAGTCCAAATTTTCAGAAATTAAACCATATGCATACAGCAATTTAAAATTCCTATTGAAAATCAAAGTAATCATACAATAAACAGCATGCTCTTCTATTTCTTTTAACATGATCGAATTACAACTTTCATAAATGAAGAAATAAGTGGAATAAGTAATATGATACGATGCATTGAGATGTTGTGAGGCTGCATATACACTCGAACATGATGTCATGAAAACAAAACTTTGGCATTTGGAAACAACCGTCTAAAGAGTAACTAACATTTGGAGACTATATGATATAAAAATAAACCATTGTAGAGTCAATACTTTGTACATACACTAAATCTTCATACTTTCCTATTACTGCATTATGTCCAAATTTTTCTTTATCAGTTTATGGTATTGGAACAAATAATATAGGATAAATTAGCTGCAAATCTTACAAACTAAACTGGTGATATTCAATGCACGTAATGTGGGTATAACATGTGAATGTCATTTTTCTAACTTATTAAGTATGAACTATTCTAATCAACAAAAATTTATAAACTATGTTTCTTGTTATAATAATCTTCCTTTTCAAATTTCATATTTTTGAAGTATCTATGTGCATTTATTCACATTTACTGGAATTCGTTATGTATATACGCAATTACTATTGAAAACTTGAATATGTGTACTCTATTTGAAATCATGTATGATGTTCAGATCTTTAAAAAATAGTAGCTTTTTATACTTTGCACAATATAGTTGAAAAAGGTTGCTCACTCTGCTTTTATTCCAGTGAATCTTCAAGCAATGAATGATAACATAGACCACGGTATACTCTACAACCGTAATTGTAGCTTTGAAGTTCCTTGACTTTATGTTGAACTAATAATGCAGTTTATATAAAATTAGAAAAAGTAAGCAATGAATCCGAAAACATATTTAACTAAATTTTCATATTCAACCCTTGCATTTAAAAAACTACAACTCCTATCAAAATTTCATACTAAATGCCAAAACCATTTTCCATAGAAAGTGAAAAAGTGAGGCAAAAAGCAAGAGCAATATGGTTCATAACAAATCCACAAACCTTAAACCATCACAGTAGTCAATCAAAATTGTATACTATTAAGCTTCTTATATTATAGCAAACATGTCATTCCAGTTCCAATCTACCACTGAAATATTGATAATATACTATAGTAAATTAATGAATAAAAATTATGGTCTTTAGCAGCATCAATTTATTCAAGTTAACATGCCCGTGTAATAGATACAAAGAGAAAAATGAATAATACTTACAGCGAACAATTCATAAATGTCAAACTTAATTGATTTGCTCTTCCTTTTAGAAAATCGCAGAAAGTAAGAAGAATAGCACACCATCTTCGCAATAGGAAATAAGTCCACCAAGTTGTCCATCTTGTTGATACTCTGTAATCTTTTGCGCAGATTGAGCATAAATAGAAAATTGCAAAGACCAAATAATTTCATCTAGTTGAAAAATAATTGCACCTTGGATTGTGAGAAAATCAAAGTAAAATAGCAATTCCATTGCTCGGAGAAGGGGATTGGTTGAAATATAAGGAGGGACGACGGAGGAAAGAGTGAAGTTCCATTGTCTGAAAAAGGGGGTCGAAATAGAAGGAGGGAGGTTAGGGAAAAGAGTGAAGTTAGAAGTAAGATCAAGAAGATTGGAGAATGGAGACATCACATTTTTATTTGAAGTAGGTAGGAATTTTTATCATTATTAAGAAGAATATGAATAATGGCGAATCAATGGAAAAATAGAAAAAAAGTAGAAGCTGAGAAACTTCACAGCGCATTGGGAATGCGGGTAGCTGTAGTGTGGGCGAAGAGAATTACAAATCTGTCCTCCACATAGACCTAGTTAACTAAGTATTTACTTTATATATAAGATATATATTTGTGTGTGTATGTATGCATGTATATAGAATAATATTATCTAACTATACAAACTTTTTCAAGAGACAGTATTAGAAACATCTTCGAAGAATATCTATATCCGAAGATCGATGAAAGATCACTAGAAGAAAACATGTTTTTACAGCGTGTCTATACTAAATGTTATTAACATAAATGGAATATAAAATAATTAAATATTAAATGCTATGTTGTATAATAATAAAATAATAAATGGTGGGATATTTCACATCCCCGCGCGAGATAAATGAAAGAGACCCAATGTTTCTCTCTTCGCTCGGACTCCTCTCCTACTCTTCTTCTCGTTTTAGTAAACAAAAATGAAACCTAGAACTTCGAATTTTGCATCAAACTTGAAAACCTCCATCCAATCCAGATAAATTATTCTACCACATCAGATTGGAACTCTAGATCCGTGAATTGAGGTAATATTTTTGCTTCATATCTTGTTTGCATTGATTTACCAGAATATAGGTTCTTTTTTCATTCTTCGGTTTATTTGGTCAGTAAAAGAAAACCTTAGCGAATAACTTCATCGCGGTACCTAATAACCTCGATCGCAGCTACAGTAGCCCTTATCAGGGTAAGACCATACATTAGGTTATTCATATTCAAAGGAAGTCATTCAAATTTGATTTTCAGATTTCGAAGCGTTTAAATTTCAAACAAAGTTCCGATTTCAAAATTTGAATCCTTGCTTTTCTTATCGATCGGATTTTGTTTCCTACTGCCTGCATTTTTTGATATATTTCAATTTGCTAATTGAATAATGCCTTTTTATTTGCATGGTGAACTTATATGAAAATGAATACGTCTTTTTATTCTAGTTCATACTATTACTACGATTGGATCCCTTGTTTGGTTGCAGGTACGCGCTACATTTGTTTGTTGTTTTGCCTAAAAAGAAATGTTCACTTTACTAGCAATTCGCTTTTCCTGATCCTTGTTGGTATTATTAATCTTTTATAGCTGTTTGAATACTAAATATAATTTTATTATAAAGCTGTTGCTGGGGGCCATTTTTTCTAAAACATTCTGTAAAGATGTAATAAAATTTATATTAAATGGCTTTGTTATTTGTTACTTCTTTGTAGCATTAAGTAATAGTTACTTTTCATGCAACCAGTAGTATTTCTGAACCAATTACTAATTTTAGTGGTCTGTATTTTTTCAAATCACTAATATACATTAACTTTATCCGTCTCCATGATTATTTCTATTATGCTCTTTTGATAGCCTATATAGATTTTTAATTTTATATCTTATTAATTCATGACGATGTGATCTCATTATAATAATTGTAATTGCAATCAGTTTGCTTTGTCAAAATGTCATAGTCAACTAATTATTCTTGGTTTTGGTAGATTTCCTATGATGTATTAAAAGAATAGGGAAAATGTAACGACCCGCAAATCCGTACCACTTGATTCAACACTATTCTCCATCAATCAACTCAAGATGAACGGAAATGCGAACCATTTGGGGTTAAAGAAGAAGAGGTAGAAGAAGATAGGAAACAACATCAGAATCTAACCATCGCAGCGGAATAAAATATAATAGGTAATCACAGATCTTTACATCAAAAACAAATACTATATCTGTTTATACATACATCATCAGAGTACATCATCAGAGTTCAACATTTATAACATACAACTGGATACACAGCGGAACAATAATCAAATACGGAAGTACGTATCGTCATCCAGCTCGTCTCCTGAGCTCTACAGCATTCTTTCCTGTATTCTATAATACTCGGTCTGAGCCGAGCATTATAGTTAAATAACACCCGAGTCAGTCTGGAATACCAGCGTGAGAAAATCACACTCAAATTGATTATTAAAGTTTTAAAATCTTTTTGAAAACAAAAGCATCTCGTAAGACCATGCCACAAATAAACATGCTGGGTTTTTACTTTACGATAGCTAAAACATTTTTATATTAAAATTATCTGATATTATAATAGGGCTATATACAAATACTTATTAAAATTGCTGAAATTGTTACATTATTAAATTTCAGCTACTAGCCACAGAGTGGGTAATACAACCAAAACTCGTAAAAGGCACATAGGGATAATGGATTTCCAACTAATGACTAGGCATTGGGGTACCACCTGTCACGGTACGTGGCCTAGATCACTGACCCCCTGCAACACAAGACCGGGACTACCCCTTACTGGATAATCCCGAGTAAGATCACCCCACGGTTGTGATCAGCAACCGCACCACTAAGCCGAAATAAAAGGAACATCTAGACAGGGATGACCTCACCCTGAAGTGGGTGCTTCTCACCTAGCCTTGCTGCATAACCCCTGATTTTCAGTCATTCCCGGTTGATGAGGCTTGAGGCCAAGCCTTACCTTTTAGAACGTTTCACTTAGAATGCTAATCATCCACCTGATGATGTTTTGAAAGCATTCATCCATACAAGTTCGTTCCGGGTTCGAACGGAACCGAAGGCACTATTCCTACTACATCCATTTTGGAATAATCCTCAGGATTAGTAGCGACTAGCTCTTGCACTTCACTGCTCCATCAAATTCAAACTCGTTTTTCCACGAAAACGTACAAACCGGATCGAAGTGGTTTTCGAGAAATTAATCCCGATCCCGGTCTCTTCGAAACGATCGGCGCATTGGTCAATATTGATAGTCGGTTATTTAACTATCAATTAACATTCACAACAACCATCAAACAATAAATAATTTTTCAAATTATTTATTTATCTCAAAATATCTTCGCAAGATATATTTCCATTTTCAACCCTTTTGAAAACAGTTTCAAACTACCTTCCTTTTACAGAATAAATTTCTCAAATATTTTCTATTTCCACTGAAATCACCAAGCACAAAACTTTAGATTTTTAAAATAATTTAAAAACACGTTATTGTAAAATATGCTTTAACATTTAAATTTAGAAAAACTACTTTAATATTTTATTAAAAATAGTACTTTAGAAATATTTAAAATATGGTTACTTTATAAAATGTAAAACTAGATTTTCTCCCTTAAAACAAAATACTAAGTGACCTTTAAATAATTACTACGATAATAGATTTGAAAAATACTTACTTTAGAATTTAAACATTTAGCAATAATAAATTTTCTAAAACATGCTTTTTAAAATAACATTAAAACTTTTATCTTATATTTAAAAATTTACTTTGAAAACGTACTTGGCTATCCAGGGAAATATACTTCTCTTCACATTATTTAAAAATGAATCACTATTTATTTTAAACAAATGTTCCCATTCCTTTAATAAATTCCCATCGTGAATTTTTTTCTTCCAAATATCCACAAGTATATTACTTTGCTTTTATAAACCCAGTTTATAAATTTTATAGCTACATTCTCCTTTAAAAATTCCGTTTTTACACACTTAAAATCAATTCCCAAATTGGTTTCCAATTTACCCCATTTATTCCAAAATACATTAACTTCAGATTTTATTCCTTAATTATGATTTAAAATACTTTTAACTGAAAATACCAATTTTAGATTTCCCAAATTACTTCTTTATCCTTTTAAATAAATTTAAACCTTGAATTTTAAAATAATTCTTTATTCCTTTAAATGATATCGCTTAAGTTTACTATTCATTAATTTCTGTTTATTCAAAATCCTTTTTTTTCATACTCGAAATTATTTATTAGTATTTTAATATCGCTTCCATTTCTTTTCAATTCATTCTTAATTTATTCAAATTCGTTATAATATTTTACTTAAAACTCCACTCTTTTATTGTCTTTCCAAAAATTCAATTTATATATTTTGATAATTCATTGTACCGAAATATATTCAAGCAAACCATAGCATTCAATATTTTAATATAATTCATCATAGAATATCAAATAATCACAACAGAGAATATTAAATAATTTAAATAAATGTTGAGGAATCCAGTTGGATTCCCCAACCTGTTTTCCCTACATCCACGAATGTTAGCACAACGTAAAATACCAATTCCCTTCGAGGTGGAATATCGCGGTATATGAGATTAAATATAATATCATCCGCTATTATGCGGCCCATAGGGTCTCATCCGCTATATAATGCGGGAAATCAATCATTCCAAGATATATTATATATTATAATATAGTACATCAAATCAATTCAAACATTCAACCAATTATTAAATTTAAACATTTAAATTTAAATTATTACCAGATGAGTGAGATTAACTCACCTTTATTTTGCTGTTTGCAATCCATTTCAAACTGGCTTGTTCCATGATTTTAAAACCTTGTATAGACATTATTCAATTTATTAATATTTGAACCAATCAAACGATTATTCACCATTTATTTATTCAATTAAACTCGTTATTTGATTTAAATTTTTTAAACCAATAGTTTCTTTTAACAAATTATTTTTAGCAACCCAATAATTAAACAAGTTAATTACAACAGCTTAATTATCAAACTCATTCCTTTATAAAAATTCATTTATACAGATTTAAAATCTAATTTTATATAAACTTATAATCATTTCAATTTTTTTATATTTATTACATATATATATATATATATATATATATTAAAAATCTGCAATAAGTAAAACATGTATACATATATTTAAACTTTCCTGTAAAATTCCTAATTTCCTTTGTCTAATATGTATATACAAATATCAGTAAGAAAAAAACAAAGAAAAATGAAAATACCTCACCGACCAAATCGAACAAACCCTAGCCGTCGACACGCCATACGCACGCCTCCCTAAGTCCACACGCTTGCCCCATACCGCTGTCGCGACCCTTCCGCATCGTCGATCTACCCAGTACCCATGCTCGCGACTAGTTCGCTTGCCGCAACCCCTCTGTATCAATCGAAACTCGAGATGTAGACCGCCGCCTCCTTCCTCGGTGTCCACGCGCCTTCCTTGAGACTCACCCTGAATTCCCTCAATGCTTCGACCCCCAACTTCTATGCGCATGCAATAACTAGATGACACTGCGAAGATCTCGGCTTGACGAACAAGTCGCGCTCGATTTCCCTTCGACGTCGAGTCGATTTTGATTCGAAATCGTATTCGATTTCAAACCCCCCCTTTTTTTACGAGAGGATCAAATTCGAAAGGATTCGAATCCGCAAATTCCATTCTCTCGGTTTATTTGATAATGGTTCTGGAGGAATGTAAAAGAACAGCGTGCAATTTTATAAGTGAAGAAGGTGGTCTCGAGTGTTCTTATATTCTTGCTTTAAGAAAGGAATTCAGAAGATTTGATATTGATAGGGGACAAGGAGCCGCGATTTAAGGGTGACGGTAGTATATGGAAAGGACTGGAAAAGGGTTGATGTGAAATAATTTCAACTGCAGTTGACTAGTATGAATATTCAATTTAAATTCAAATTCAAACCGTTCCGATAAATGCAACTTAAAAACCGTACCTCCTAGCCGTTAGGCGTTTATAATGTTATATCCATATTCCGAACGCAATGGAAAAGGTTTCGAGTCCAAATTCGATCGTATGGAGAAGATAGCCTTTGAACTCGGTTATTATATTAAATTTTCGATATAAATTTCAGCACGTTTATATATCGTACGCTCACACAACAACTTCAATTATTACAAAAATTGAAATCCGATAATAATACACTATTACGGATCCAATGGAACTGGTTTCGTCGAATTCCGAGACTGTGCCTCGGAAGACTATTTTTAAATTCAATTTAAACTATATATTTTTAAAACCGAACGAATCACTTTCAATTTCAATTTAAAAGCATTTATTATCTTCAAGACTATCAATATAAAATTTACAAGCCTTCAAATTATTTTTAACAAACTTAAAACTGAAGATTCAACATTTTACCCAACTTTAAATTATTTAATTTAATAATTAAATTACTGAATAAATGGTGATATTTGAATTCAAGTTAAAAATTAACTTTTAAATATTTAAAATCAATTAAATATTCCAATTTCAAATGCTCAAAAATTCCGGGTCGTTTCATTCCTCTTCCCTTAAAAGAATTTCGTCTCCGAAATTACTAGTTAGGAAGAATGGTCCAATACCCGTTTACTTTTTCCAAAACCAACAATTCAACATCCTACCAACTATCTTTTTATAAAAGACCCATTATCATTCATACTAACTTTCCAAACTCTCCCATAGTTTTCAAGCAATATTATTTACTTCACTTATTCAAATTTTAATTTAAATCCAAATTTTGAATTATCAACATTTTCTCAAAAATTTTCTAATTCCCTAAATTTCCGAAAAATTTCGTCAGCGTCTTCTTTGCACGACTAGCTCGGTACAACTACAAAATGCCTCTACGGTCTCCCAAATTCGAAAAGAAAACAAAAGGCCAAGTGGCTAGATCAAAAACCTAATCAAATTTCATACAGAAATTTAAACACATACCTTTTTTTCAAGCAATTCAAATTTATCTTCTGAAATCAAAACCAATTTTCCTTTTCTTTATAATACCCGTGAATCCTATTTAGCAATAATATCCGATCACAACATTCAAAATTATTTACTTGACTCCTTTACAAAATATCAATATTCATTCCATTTAAGCTCGTATGATGTACCTATATCATTCGTACGCAATACCGAATCCGATCACTTACTCGACCACACAATTTTATTTCCGAACTAGTATCGTCCACCCGACTTCCTAGTGCGGACTTAGATCTGGTTTTTTGATCAGAAACCGTCATTCTCCTTGCATAGTCATAACTATGATAGAGAATTTACAGAATCAATCAAAATCCTTATTCAGGGTTTCGCCGTCAAAAATCGAGTGAAAAATCCTAACTCGGATCGATATAACTATCTCGAAATTCTGTGCTCAAATCTGGATTAAATTGCTATGCGAATGAAATAATATATGTACATCCTACGTATTTATATCCATTCTCTTTTATTCACATTCATTTTGATTTCTATTCACTTATTCCAATTATTACTTTTATTAAATCTTCATTCAAATATTAACTTAGAATATTTCCAATACCAAACTTACTTAAGAATTTCACCTTTCATTTCTTAAGTTCAATATAAATATTTATACACCTCTTAAATTTATTTTCACTTCACTATTGGAGTTTATATCCATTTCTATTCACTATGCCTTTACAATCCCATTTGAATTCCATTTGCCTTCAAACTTTGAATATTGAATTTTATTCACCTTATCTCAACCCATATTTAATTAACCATTTTCTTTTATTATTTCTACTTACTAATTTATTTAAATCTCAACAAAAGTTTATTTGCATACTTTTTCTTCCTTTAGTCTCTTCAAACAATTTCTTCAATTTCACCTTACTTTACATACACAATTTTAAATTAGATATCAATATTCAGTTTTAAATCTATTTACTTACTAATTTTAAATCCTTTGCCGTTAGTGAAAATTTTAAAAAAAAATTAACACCCAAAATTTTTGGAAAATTTTGGCAGAGTCTCCTTTGTACGGAGGAGCTTTTGCAATTTGACAAGAGATATAAATATATATACATCGACCATCCGGTTGGAAAAACAAAAACAGTTCATATTTTCTATTTTTATTGCGTAGGCATACCTTTATTTAGCATTTTTAAGCAAGCGGCTTATTATTTTAGCATTTAGCGCGATCAAATCCTGCCAAACGGCCTTCATGTACATGTACTTACTCAATTTAAACATATAAGTACTAAATATATGCAATTTATTAACATTTCACTTACTTTCAATAACTAACACATAAATTTCACATATAATGCACGTTATATAATTTCCATAAGCATATATAAGATTCCGACACTTACTACAATTGCTTACAACCAATTCTCAAACCATTCCATTCAGTTTAAGTGATTTACAACTTACTCGCTTATATTTAATTCATTCTACGCAAAACAAACTCATATTCATTCCAATTGATTTCAAAATCATCTTATTTCACTTCTAATAACTCATAGAATTTTATCTAATCCCGTTTACATCGAACGATCCATTTTCTTATGCAATTCGACAATATTAATATGAATAAATAATTTCTTAAGCTTTATAACCATATAATTTGATTCCAACTCAATTTACACTTGATTCCATCCCATTTAATTTATTCACAATCTTTTCATTGCATTTTCTTTCATATCCAAAAAGTTTGATTCCAAACCATTTTATTAAACTTGACAACCAATATATTAAATAACCATCTCACAATTTACTTAAGTTATTTATTTTCTTCAAACTATTCCACCCAATAACTTAAGTCTATTTTATTCAACCAACTTCCTTTTAAATCTTTAATTTGATTTTCCTTTGATCAACTCCCACCATTTTACTAATTTATTCTATTAGTTTATTCTTTTATCCATTTTTAAATTTTAATTCACATTAACAATTCCTTATTGAATTTATTCATAATAAGGTCATTCAATTTATGCTTGAATTGGATTTGTTTACAATTCACACCAAATCTATTCTAATCCAATTCAATTTTATTCGACCACACTTTCAATTTATAATCCCATACTTGATTTTTTTTATATATGTTTCCAAACTTATTTACCATTCTATAATCATTTTAAATAAAGCTTCTAGAGTTACATCCAAACATTTCAACTTAAGTTCAACATTCAGTTTCAATTTCCTTTTGCTTACACGTTTAAACTTATTACTAAAAATGTTCCACATTCAATTTTGAAAACATATATACCTAAACCAAACTATTCCTTTGCATTTTCAAAAAAAAAAATCAAACCAAATTTCAAAAACAAACATTAATCCAAAACATCCAGGTAATAATCCCCCTCTTGGAAACTCGAAAATGAACACCGATGATGTCGCGATCATCATCAAAATTATTTTCCAGCGATCGAAAAGAGTTCATTGCTTTTATCACTTTAAAATCCCTTCAAATATTTTTAAATTCCAAATCTCTCTAGATTTCAAATCCGATTCAAAAATATTTTTCAAATATATATTATTTTTTTCAACTTTTTGAGAATCATTTTCAAATTCAAAGGAATTTAAATTTTCAAATTTTCAAATTCCAACTCCTTTAAATTTATATTCAAACATTACTTTGAAATCTTATCTTATTTTAATTATTAATCATACTATAATTCACATTTATAGTTTATATTTACAATTTCATTTGTATATGAATTTGTTTCTAGTTTTTTTTATGATTTCAATTCCTTATTAAATTATAAATCACATTTACAAATCCCATTTATTTATTAGTTTATTCCTTAATCTTTGGTTATTATCTCAATTTCTTATCAAAATTTTCACATTAATGATAATAATTTAATATTATCATCGCTAACAACCAAGCATCCATGTATAACTATAATAATTCACAAAAAATTATTCCCTTTATATGTGAAAATAATTTGGGTAAAATTATTTCATTTATCCTATTTAAAACAATACCGTGTCGGTTTATCTTGTTTAAGAGTTTAGAAATTCCTATCGATAACATGGCGTCCCACATATCGACCAGAATCCATAAACACTCAACCGATAAATCAACACAATATAAAAACAATTTTATATTCACTAACAAATACGCGCTCATATCTATTAATACTCTCAAACCCATTCTAGAGTACTACGGACTCTATTCAAATGAGTAATTCCCACCAGAGCCAAGGTTATCACCAACCTAAGCTCTGATACCAACTGTAACGATCCGCAAATCTGTACCCCTTGAGTCAACACTATTCTCCATCAATCAACTCAAGATGAACGGAAATGCGAACCATTTGGGGTTAAAGAAGAAGAGTTAGAAGAAGAAGATAGGAAACAACATCAGAATCTAACCATCGCAGCGGAATAAAATATAATAGGTAATCACAGATCTTTACACCAAAAACAAATACTATATCTGTTTATACATACATCATCAGAGTACATCATTAAAGTTCAACATTTATAACATACAACTGGATACACAGCGGAACAATAATCAAATACAAAAGTACGTATCGTCATCCAGCTCGTCTTCTGAGCTCCACACATTCATTCCTGTATTCTATACTACTCGGTCTGACCCGAGCATTATAGTTAAATAACACCCGAGTCAGTCTGAATACCAGCGTGAGAAAATCACACACAAATTGATTATTAAAGTTTCAATCTTTTTAAAAACAAAAGCATCTCGTAAGACCACGCCACAAATAAACATGCATTGTTTTTACTTTACGATAGCTAAAACATTTTTATATTAAAATCCTCTAATATTATAATATGGTCTATATACAAATTCTTATTAAAATAGCCGAAATTGTTACATTATTAAATTCCATCTACTAGCCAAAGAGTGGGTGGTAATACAAACAAAAATCGTAAAAGGCGCGTAGGGAGAATAGATTTCCAACTAATGACTAGGCACTGGGTACCACCTGTCATGGTACGTGGCCTAGATCACTGTACCGAGGATCACTCCCGACCCCCTGCAACACAAGACCGGGACTACCCTTTACTGGATAATCCCGAGTAAGATCATCCCACGGTTGTGATCAGCAACCGCACCATTAAGCCAAAATAAAAGAGACATCTAGAGAGGGATGACCTCACTCTCAAGTGGGTGCTACCCACCTAGCCTTGCTGCATAACCCTTGATTTTCAGTCATTCCCGATTGATGAGGCTAAGCGTTACCTTTTAGAACGTTTCACTTAGAATGCTCATCGTCCACCTGACGATGTTCTGAAAGCATTCATCCATACAAGTCTGTTCCGGGTTCGAACGGAACCGAAGGCACTATTCCTACTACATCCATTTTGGAATAATCCTTAGGATTAGTAGCGATTAGCCCTTGCACTTCACTTCTCTATCTTCGAATCCAAACTCGTTTTTCCACGAAAACGTACAAACCGGATCGAAGTGGTTTTCGAGAAATTAATCCCGATCCCGGTCTGTTCGAAACGATCAGCGCATTGGCTAATATTGATAGTCGGTTATTTAACTATCAATTAACATTCACAACAACCATCAAACAATCAATAATTTCCCAATTTATTTATTTATCTTAAAATATCTTCGCAAGGTATATTTCCATTTTCAACCATTTTGAAAACAGTTTCAAACTATGTTCCTTTTACAGAATAAATTTCCCAAATATTTTCTATTTCCGCTGAAATCACCAAGCACAAAACTTTAGATTTTTAAAATAATTTAAAAACACTTTATTGTAATACTTTATTAAAAATAACACTTCAAAAATATTTAAAATAAGGTTACTTTATAAAACATAAAACTAGATTTTCTCTCTTGAAACAAAATACTAAATCACCTTTAAATAATTACTACGATAATGATTTGAACAATACTTACTTTAGAATTTAAACATTTAGCAATAATAAATTTTCTAAAACATCCTTTTTAAAACAACATTAAAACTTTTACCTTATATTTAAAAATTTACTTTGAAAATGTACTTGGCTATCCAGGAAAATATACTTCTCTTCACGTTCTTTAAAAATGAATCACTATTTATTTTAAATAAATGTTCCCATTCCTTTAATAAATTCCCATCGTGAATTTTTTTTTTCAAATATCCATTGATATATCACTTTGTTTTTATAAACCCAGTTTATAAATTTCATAGCCACATTCTCCTTTAACAATCCCGGTTTTACACACTTAAATTAATTCTCAAATTGATTTCCAATTTACTCCATTTATTCCAAAATACATTAACTTCAGATTTTATTCCTTAATTATGATTTAAAATACTTTTAACTGAAAATACCAATTTTAGATTTCCCAAATTACTTCTTTATCCTTTTAAATAAATTTAAACCTTGAATTTTAAAATAATTCTTTATTCCTTTAAATGATATCGCTTAAGTTTACAATTCATTAATTTCTGTTTATTTAAAATCTTTTTTTTCATACTCGAAATTATTTATTAGTATTTTAATATCGCTTCCATTTCTTTTCAATTCATTCTTAATTTATTCAAATTCGTTATAATTATTTTACATATAACTCCACTCTTTTATTGTCTTTCCAAAATTCCAATTTATATATTTTGATAATTCAGTGTACCGAAATATATTCAAGCAAACCATAGCATTCAATATTCCAATATAATTCATCATAAAATATCAAATAATCACAACAGAGAATATTAAATAATTTAAATAAATGTTGAGGAATCCAGTTGGATTTCCCCAACCTGTTTTCCCTGCATCCACAGATGTTAGCACAACATAAAATACCAATTCCACTTCGAGGTAGAATATCGCGGTATATGGGATTAAAGATAATATCATCCGCTATTATGCGGTGCATAGGGTCTCATCCGCTATATAATGCGGGAAATCAATCATTCCAAGATATATTATATACTATAATATAGAACATCAAATCAATTCAACCAGTCAACCAATTATTTAAATTTAAATATTTAAATTTAAATTATTACCAGATGAGAGATTAACTCACCTTTATTTTGCTGTTTGCAATCCATTACAAACTGGCTTATTCCATGATTTTAAAACCTTGTATAAACATTATTCAATTTATTAATATTTGAACCAATCAAACGATTATTCACCATTTATTTATTCAGTTAAACTCATTATTTGATTTAAATTGTTTAAACTAATAGCTTCTTTTAACAAATTATTTTTAGCAACCCAATAATTAAACAAGTTAATTACAACATCTTAATTATCAAACTCATTCCTTTATAAAAATTCATTTATACAGATTTAAAATCTAATTTTATATAAACATCTAATCATTTCAAAATTTCTATATTTATTATATATATATATTTTTTAAAAATCTACAATAAGTAAAACATGTATGCATATATTTAAACTTTCCTGTAAAATTCCTAATTTCCTTTGTCTAATATGTATATATAAATATCAGTAAGGAAAAAACAAAGAAAAACAAAAATACCTCACTGACCAAATCGAACAAACCCTACCTGCCGACACGCCATACGCACGCCTCCCTAAGTCTACGCGCTTGCCCCATACCGCTGTCGCGACCCATCCGCATCGTCGATCTACCCAGTACCTATGCTCGCGACCAGTTCGCTTGCCGCAGCCCCACTGCACTATTCCTACTACATCCATTTTGGAATAATCCTCAGGATTAGTAGCGACTAGCCCTTGCACTTCACTGCTCCATCTTCGAATCCAAACTCGTTTTTCCACGAAAATGTACAAACCGGATCGAAGTGGTTTTCGAGAAATTAATTCCGATCCCGGTCTGTTTGAAACGATCAGCGCATTGGCCAATATTGACAGTCGGTTATTTAACTATCAATTAACATTCACAACAACCATCAAACAATAAATAATTTCCCAAATTATTTATTTATCTTAAAATATCTTCGCAAGATATATTTCCATTTTCAACCATTTTGAAAACAGTTTCAAACTACCTTCCTTTTACAGAATAAATTTCCCAAATATTTTCTATTTCCGCTGAAATCACCAAGCACAAAACTTTAGATTTTTAAAATAATTTAAAAACACTTTATTGTAATACTTTATTAAAAATAATACTTTAGAAATATTTAAAATAAGGTTACTTTATAAAATATAAAACTAGATTTTCTCTCTTGAAACGAAATACTAAGTCACCTTTACATAATTACTACGATAATAGATTTGAAAAATACTTACTTTAGAATTTAAATATTTAGCAATAGTAAATTTTCTAAAACATCCTTTTTAAAACAACATTAAAACTTTTACCTTATATTTAAAAATTTACTTTGAAAATGTACTTGGCTATCCAGGAAAATATACTTCTCTTCACATTCTTTAAAAATGAATCACTATTTATTTTAAATAAATGTTCCCATTCCTTTAATAAATTCCCATCGTGAATTTTTTTCTTCAAATATCCATTGATATATTACTTTGTTTTTATAAACCCAGTTTATAAATTTCATAGCCACATTCTCCTTTAAAAATACCGGTTTTACACACTTAAATTAATTCCCAAATTGATTTCCAATTTACTCCATTTATTCCAAAATACATTAACTTCAGATTTTATTCCTTAATTATGATTTAAAATACTTTTAACTGAAAATACCAATTTTAGATTTCCCAAATTACTTCTTTATCCTTTTAAATAAATTTAAACCTTAAATTTTAAAATAATTCTTTATTCCTTTAAATGATATCGCTTAAGTTTACAATTCATTAATTTCTGTTTATTCAAAATCCTTTTTTTTCATAGTTGAAATTATTTATTAGTATTTTAATATCACTTCCATTTCTTTTCAATTCATTCTTAATTTATTCAAATTCGTTATAATTATTTTACTTATAACTCCACTCTTTTATTGTCTTTCCAAAATTCCAATTTGTATATTTTGATAATTCAGTGTACCGAAATATATTCAAGCAAACCATAGCATTCAATATTCCAATATAATTCATCATAGAATATCAAATAATTACAACAGAGAATATTAAATAATTTAAATAAATGTTGAGGAATCCAGTTGGATTCCCCCAACCTGTTTTCCCTGCATCCACAGATGTTAGCACAACATAAAATACCAATTCCACTTCGAGGTAGAATATCGCGGTATATGGGATTAAAGATAATATCATCCGCTATTATGCGGCGCATAGGGTCTCATCCGCTATATAATGCGGGAAATCAATCATTCCAAGATATATTATATACTATAATATAGCACATCAAATCAATTCAACCATTCAACCAATTATTTAAATTTAAACATTTAAATTTAAATTATTACCAGATGAGAGATTAACTCACCTTTATTTTGCTGTTTGCAATCCATTACAAACTGGCTTGTTCCATGATTTTATAACCTTGTATAAACATTATTCAATTTATTAATATTTGAACCAATTAAACGATTATTGTAATAATCCGCTTTTCCGTACCCCTTGAAGTGACACTAATCTCCATCGATTAACTCAAGATGAACGGAAATACGAACCATTAAGGTTTAAGAAAAAGAAAAAGATAGAAGAAGAGATAAGAAGATAGAAAATAGAACAGAAAGAAATAACAGAACAATATCAGAATCTCACAATCCGCATCGGAACAACATATAATAGATAAATGAATAATCTTTAAACAAAGAACTATATCAGTTATTACATTACGTCACATTACATTACATCATCATCATAGTGTACAACAAACAACAAACAGCGGAAAAAGAAATACTATATACTAGTGATACGCCATGCCATCCAGCTTGCCTCCAGCAACTCCTGAATTCCAGAATATCCTGATAAAGCTTAACTCTTGACTGCCCGTGTGGAAATTGGTGGGCACCTAGAGTTTAGGAAGGAAAACAATAAACTCCGAGTCAGTCATGTGACTGGTGTGAGAACTCAAAACAGTTTATTTATCTTTAAAATCAAAATAGAGGAATATTTTTAAAGTCAATTCGCAATGCTTTTAAAAATGAGACTACCATAAGGCCTCCCGCACACACACACAATGCAAACGCAGAATCGGAGGAGATTTCTCCTTATGATAATCAAAGATGCTTGATACGCATTAAAAAGAACATTTGATATTATTACTAGTGCATAGTGTAGGAAAAATTCATTTCGAAAATAAAGATATAAATCTTAGCCAGCATAGGCATTCCGCACTTATGCCTACTATAGCTACCATGTTTAATAGCAGATTACCGCCATATTCCATGGCAGGTTATACAACTAAAACCGTACAAGATCGTATTGTTTTATTTGGATTTTCAACAAATGGTCAGGCCAAGGAACTTCCCATTGCCACATGAGAACGCCTCTGAAAGGACGTCCTCGAGAACCAAACCGGATCTCTGTCAACACAAGGTCGGGTTACCCTAATTGGGTAACTACTGACACGATTATGCCATCCCCCGGTCCTTTGGGACCTTTATCCGAGCGCTCGTAACCAACATCACACAATGATAAATAAAGTGTTTCAACATGAGTAAGTATCTGGGCTCCATACCATGATACTACCCTTTTCCAGAAGGAAATGCACATACCCTAAGGGGCGCTATCCCCAATAACCTTGCTGCATCTTTCCTGTTTTGACCATTCCGGGGTGTGAGGTTCGACGAAGTTTCGTCCACAAAGCCACGCTTTATACAAAAGCTGTGCTTTGGGTCAACAAATGATCATTGAAATGATCATAAAGATAAGTGATCAAACAAATGCTCATATCACAAATGATCAAACAATGATCATTTCACAGCAACACTCAGCATGTCACATTACCAAATTGGGAATATATCGCCGATAACCATCAACTACATAACCTCTGAGCTCGTACGTCTCAGAGAAGGGTGTTAAGCTAAGAGTAAATTCTCCGCCACCAACAGAAATATATTTGAAAGAAATCAGCTTTATATCTCAATTTGTAATGTCAGACATACTATCAATACAAGTCTGTTCCGGGATCGAACAGAACCGAAGGCACCCACAAAGAAGTCCTTGCAATCCGGATATTCACTAATCACGACCGGACTTCCCATCACATATGGACATTCGACGAGTTGTCCTTTCGCTTTCAAAAATATCCGGTCTTCAACACCGGTCATCAATGTTATCCATTACGTCGTATCACTATTCGGAATGGGTAATCCGAATAACGAGCGCAATAATTTAAAAAATAAGTGTGGCATTCAAATTCAGCAAATCACAACAAATACCTATTCAAAGGTAAATATTAATAGTCGGTTATTGAACTATCAATGGATATACACACATCACCAGATTCCAAATAATTTTCCCAAATTATTTATTTTCCAAAAATATCTTTACAAGATATATAATTTTCATACTTCAACCATTTTGAAAACAATTTTCAAAATCACTTTTCACCTTTACCACTTTTGAAAACATGTTTCAAACATTTCCTTATGCGAAAATACTTTCATTTCAACATGGTTCATTTAAACCAATTAAATAAATCCTTAACGATTTACTTTATATTTACGTTCTAAATCCGTAAATTAATTTCCATATTTCAAAAATAAATCAACGTTTATTTTTAAAAAATTCCCCTTTTCATTTATAAATTCCATAGTGAATTTATATTCCAAAATATTTATGAATATACAATTTCAATTATTCATTTTCAATTTATCTTCAAAAAGATAAATTCTCAAAATGTTTCATTTCACATTGGAAAACGTTTCCATATTTACTTATTCATAAGTAATTAACAAGTCTATTTATTTTCAACACTTGAAAAATATTCAATATACTTATATCGAAATTAAGTATATATTTCATTCTTTAAGGAAATCATTCTCTTAAACATATTTATTTGGGTCAAAACGAATGTTACGTAAAACATCGTTACGACAACCCAAAATCACTAGTATAGGGATTCGAATTTAAGATAGATATATAAATCCCAATATTATACAAAACATTTCCTTTCGAAAATCATTTACTATAACAATAGTGTTATAGTCTACCATTTCCTTCTATTTCTCGAAAACGTCTATTTCAATAATGAATGTTGAAATCTATGGTTTCGAATCTTAACACCTTTTAAAAACATCATTAGATCGTTTTAATTTTATTTAAAACATCACATCCAAAACATTTTCTTTAACATATTATTCACTATTCAAAAACGTGAATATACTACGTTAACCAATTTCATCATTTCTATTCATTTTATTTTAAAGGATTATTCACTATCTAAAACGTGAATATAACTCCATTAATAAGTTACAACAATTTACTTATCAAAATAAGTCGTTTGCGGATTTATAAAACAATGTTTATAATTTCCATTTCTATTTATTTTATAACAACTTCCTTTATAAATCTCCTTTATTAACCTATTCAATTTATAACTCAATTATATACCAAAAGTTCCTATTATAAGTTAAATACTTATAATTTATTTGTTTGCAAAATCATTCCTTTAAACTTCATAATTATAAATCTTATAACTTATAAGATTCAATTATTTATCCAAAACCATTCTTTTAATAACTTTATAAATTTTATAAACCTACTGCTTATAAAATTCCATTTATAATTTCACCGTTTATAATCCTATAAATTTCATTTCTATTTATGGAATTCATTTACAATTCATTTCAACACTTATAAAAACTCATTTTATAATTCCAATATTTTAATTATAAATTATCAATTTATAAATCTTTTATATAAATCAATTTATATTATTATTTCAAAACGTCTTTAAAGTCCTTTATAATTTCACCATTCTCTTTGATTTATAAAACAATCAAATTTCATAAATCCTATTTTTAAACTTCTTATAATAAATTCAAAAATCCCAATTTAAGCTATTTTATAAAATCATTAACCCATATTTTCAAAAATCAACTTTTAACTATATTTCTCAAAATCATAATTTTATAACATTAAAATTTATACGTTTATTTATTTAAAATGAGTCGATTCCAAAATTATTTCATAAAACGTATACTTTCAAAAATCACTTTAAAAATCCTTTTAAAATTCCAAAATTTGGCCCAATGATGCTACACACCAAATAGTCAATCACGACAACAACGACATCATATATCGATATGATAATCCATCAAATATCAAAATATCTGAAACCAAATAAATACTGTTGAGGAATCCAGTTGGATCCCTCCAACATGTTTCCCTGCATCCAAAGATGTTAGCACAATACCAATTCCGTTCCAGTACGAAATTATCGCGGTATATGGGATTTATAATATTATCGCTTAATAGACGGCGTAATAGGGTCTCATCCGCTATATACTGCGGGAAGTCAACTCCAAGTACATAAATAATACCAATTTCACTGTTTATGAAATATTCGCGGTATATGTTTTTAATAAATAGCATCCGCTTACTAACGGCGCATAATGTCTATTTTAACAATCAATAGATAACAATCATCATTCAAACATGCATTCAAGAATTTTAAATCTAACTATTTAAAATTAAAATCGAAACCGATTCGATTGAGTGAGAAGTTCTCACCTTGATTTCAATTTCGTTTTAGCGATTTATTTCGAATAAAATTAAACGGACGTTTAATTTTACCCGAAATTCTCACTAATTCCAAACGACTCCAATCTAATTTCATAGCGTAGTGCTCGTCCATACGATTCCAACGCAACTGGTTTCGCGCGTTTTCGACCTCGTATGAAAAAGATATTAATATTTAAAGCTACACGAAATTTTAATATAAAATTTTTACAACATTTATTTTCTTTTTTATAACCTAATAGAATCAAGGCCGTTCCTTTTGCTTGCACAGATCTCGGCCACTTGATTTCTTCTTCCATTATCAAGTACGCACCCGAGCCCTACCTATAGCCGCCTCCATTTCCTTCGATTGTTTCCACCTCCACGTTGAACTCTACGACGATCAACTACTGCCATTAGCAAGCTCGTGACAAGAGCTACCCACGGCCCAAGCATCAGAGAGCTCGGCCCTCCCCCCTTCTCGTATTTCTTGCACGAAAAGTAGCCGAACGCGGCTAATTATCTCACGATCTATTGCTCACCGTTGATCTTGTAGTTCTCATTACGCTCTACAAGTTTGCTTTAGAAAGTTTTTGCTATTAATTGATGGATTTGAAGAAATTAGAGAAAGAAAATGGGAAAACGTCGGCCATTGATACTATAGAAGGTGGCCTGAAGGTTTTGAAACCCTAGGGTTTATTTTGCTTGCAAATGTGAACATTTAAAGGCTTTTATAGAAAATTTCACTAATTACTATTCATCCCGGAATTTCCGAACTCCAAACGAAGCGTGCCGGTTGGTGTTCCTAAGGTTTACCCCGCGTTCTGAACACAATGGAACGTGTTTCGGGAGCTAATTCGGTCATCTGTGCGAGTTATGGTATTAAACGTTCGATTTAAAATTAAACCGATTAAACGATTTTCTAGGCGTTTTGGCTTGCACCGGACAAACGGTAAATCCGATTGAAATGAAATTTGAAACCATACAATAATATCACATTACGGATCCAATGAAACTGGTTTCGTCGAAATCCGAGACTGTTTGAAAAATGGCTATTTTAACTCGCCAAATTAATATTAAAAACAATTTCGATGTGTTTCGAGCTGCCACGGTCAAACGAAAACTCCGATTGACACGAAAATTGAAATCCGATAATAACAAACTATTACGGATCCAATGGAACTAGTTTCGTCCAATTCTGGGACTGTTTGAAAATTGACTAATTTCACTAGTCGATTAAATATTAAAATATTCAATTTTCACAAATTAACCTTTAATTCGATTTTAAAAGTTCTATAACATCATTCTAACTTCAATATGATAAAATAAAATTTTACAAATCATTTTCAATCATATCTAACCCAATTTTAAATTATTTCTGTATTTTCACATATTAAATTATCGATTTAATTATCCAATTAAATCCAATTATTCGAAATAAAATTTATTCGACTTATAAATTTCACTTATTAATATTTAAAATTTAAATTAAATATCAAATTTTAATTAATTAAAATTCTGGGTCGTTACAATTATTCACCATTTATTTATACAATTAAACTCATTATTTGATTTAAATTTTTTAAACTAATAGTTTCTTTTAACAAATTATTTTTAGCAACCCAATAATTAAACAAGTTAATTACAACAACTTAATTATCAAACCCATTCCTTTATAAAAATTCATTTATACAGATTTAAAATCTAATTTTATATAAACTTCTAATCATTTTAAAATTTCTATATTTATTATATATATATATATATTTTTTAAAAATCTACAATAAGTAAAACATGTATACATATATTTAAACTTTCCTGTAAAATTCCTAATTTCCTTTGTCTAATATGTATATACAAATATCAGTAAGGAAAAAACAAAGAAAAACGAAAATACCTCACTGACCAAATCGAACAAACCCTAGCTGCCGACACGCCATACGCACGCCTCCCTAAGTCCACGCGCTTGCCCCATACCGTTGTCGCAACCCATCCGCATCGTCAATCTACCCAGTACCTATGCTCGCGACCAGTTCGCTTGCCGCAACCCCACTGCACTATTCCTACTACATCCATTTTGGAATAATCCTCAGGATTAGTAGCGACTAGCCCTTGCACTTCACTGCTCCATCTTCGAATCCAAACTCGTTTTTCCACGAAAACGTACAAACCGGATCGAAGTGGTTTTCGAGAAATTAATCCCGATCCCAGTCTATTCGAAACGATCAGCGCATTGGTCAATATTGATAGTCGGTTATTTAACTATCAATTAACATTCACAACAACCATCAAACAATAAATAATTTCCTAAATTATTTATTTATCTTAAAATATCTTCGCAATATATATTTCCATTTTCAACCATTTTGAAAACAGTTTCAAACTACCTTCCTTTTACAGAATAAATTTCCCAAATATTTTCTATTTCCGCTGAAATCACCAAACACAAAACTTTGGATTTTTAAAATAATTTAAAAACACTTTATTGTAATACTTTATTAAAAATAATACTTTAGAAATATTTAAAATAAGGTTACTTTATAAAATATAAAACTAAATTTTCTCTCTTGAAACAAAATACTAAGTCACCTTTAAATAATTACTACGATAATAGATTTGAACAATACTTACTTTAGAATTTAAACATTTAACAATAATAAATTTTCTAAAACATCCTTTTTAAAACAACGTTAAAACTTTTACCTTATATTTAAAAATTTACTTTGAAAATGTACTTGGCTATCCAGGAAAATATACTTCTCTTCACATTCTTTAAAAATGAATCACTATTTATTTTAAATACATGTTCCCATTCCTTTAATAAATTCCCATCGTGAATTTTTTTTCTTCCAAATATCCACTGATATATTACTTTGCTTTTATAAACCCAGTTTATAAATTTCATAACCAAATTCTCCTTTAAAAATCCCGGTTTTACACACTTAAATCAATTCCCAAATTGATTTCCAATTTACTCCATTTATTCCAAAATACATTAACTTCATATTTTATTCCTTAATTATGATTTAAAATACTTTTAACTGAAAATACCAATTTTAGATTTCCCAAATTACTTCTTTATCCTTTTAAATAAATTTAAACCTTAAATTTTAAAATAATTCTTTATTCCTTTAAATGATATCGCTTAAGTTTACAATTCATTAATTTCTGTTTATTCAAAAAAAAAATTCATACTCGAAATTATTTATTAGTATTTTAATATCACTTTCATTTCTTTTCAATTCATTCTTAGTTTATTCAAATTCGTTATAATTATTTTACTTAAAACTCCACTCTTTTATTGTCTTTCCAAAAATCCAATTTATATATTTTGATAATTCAGTGTACCGAAATATATTCAAGCAAACCGTAGCATTCAATATTCCAATATAATTCATCATAGAATATCAAATAACCACAACAGAGAATATTAAATAATTTAAATAAATGTTGAGGAATCCAGTTGTATTCCCCTAACCTGTTTTTCCTGCATCCACAGATGTTAGCATAACATAAAATACCAATTCCACTTCGAGGTGGAATATCACGGTATATGGGATTAAAGATAATATCATCCGCTATTATGCGGCGCATAGGGTCTCATCCGTTATATAATGCGGGAAATCAATCATTCCAAGATATATTATATACTATAATATAACACATCAAATCAATTCAAACATTCAACCAATTATTTAAATTTAAACATTTAAATTTAAATTATTACCGGATGAGTGAGATTAACTCACCTTTATTTTGCTGTTTGCAATCCATTCCAAACTGGCTTGTTCCATTATTTTAAAACCTTGTATAAACATTATTCAATTTATTAATATTTGAACCAATCAAACGATTATTCACCATTTATTTATTCAATTAAACTCATTATTTGATTTAAAAAATTTAAACTAATAGTTTCTTTTAACAAATTATTTTTAGCAACCCAATAATTAAACAAGTTAATTACAACAGCTTAATTATCAGACCCATTCCTTTATAAAAATTCATTTATACAAATTTAAAATCTAATTTTATATAAACTTCTAATCATTTTAAAATTTCTATATTTATTATATATATATATATATATATATATTTTAAAAATCTGCAATAAGTAAAACATGTATACATATATTTAAACTTTCCTGTAAAATTCCTAATTTCCTTTGTCTAATCTGTATATACAAATATCAGTAAGGAAAAAACAAAGAAAAACGAAAATACCTCACCGACCAAATTGAACAAACCCTAGTCGTCGACACGCCATACGCATGCCTCCCTAAGTCTACGCGCTTGCCCCATACCGCTGCCGCGACCCTTCCGCATCGTCGATCTACCCAGTACCCATGCTCGCGACCAGTTCGCTTGCCGCAACCCCACTGTATCAATCGAAACTCGAGATGTAGACCGCCGCCTCCCTCCTCGGTGTCCACGTGCCTTTCTCGAGACTCAGCCCTGAATTCTCTCGATGCTTCGACCCCTAACTTCTATGAGCATGCGATGACTAGACGACACTGCGAAGATCTCGGCTTGACGAACGAGTCGCGCTCGATTTCTCTTTGACATCGAGTCGATTTCGATTCGAAATCGTATTCGATTTCAAGCCCCCCTTTTCTTCTTCTCTTTTTTTTGTTTTTACGAGAGGGTCGAATTTGAAAGCATTCGAATCCACAAATTCCATTCTCTCGGTTTATTTGATAATGGTTCTGGAGGAATGTAAAAGAATTATAAGTGAAGAAGGTGGTCTCGAGTATTCTTATATTCTTGCTTTAAGAGAAAGGAATTCAGAAGATTTGATATTGATAGGAGACAAGGAGCCGCGATTTAAGGGTGACGGTAGTATATGGAAAGGACTGGAAAAGGGTTGATGTGAAATAATTTCAACCGCAGTTGACTAGTATGAATATTCAATTTAAATTCAAATCAAACCATTCTGATAAATGCAACTTAAAAACTTGACCTCCTATCGAGGCGTGCCGCTAGGCGTTTATAATGTTATACCCCTATTCCAAAAGCAATGGAAAATGTTTCGAGTCCAAATTCGATCGTATGGAGAAGATAGCCTTTGAACTCAGTTATTATATTAAATTTTCGATATAAATTTTAGCGTGTTTATATATCGTACGCTCACACAACTTCAATCATTACAAAAATCGAAATCCGATAATAATACACTATTACGGATCCAATGGAACTGGTTTCGCCGAATTCTGAGACTGTGCCTCGGAAGGCTATTTTTAAATTCAATTTAAACTATATATTTTTAAAACCGAACGAATCACTTCCAATTTCAATTTAAAAGCTTTTATTATCATCAAAACTATCAATATAAAATTTACAAGCCTTCAAATTATTTTTAACAAGCTTAAAACTGAAGATTCAACATTTTACCCAACTTTAAATTATTTAATTTAATAATTAAATTACCGAATAAATGGTGATATTTGAATTCAAGTTAAAAATTAACTTTTAAATATTTAAAATCAATTAAATATTCCAATTTCAAATGCTTAAAAATTCCGGGTCGTCATAGAAAATCTGATATTATATGAATTAGTTCGAATGGAAAATGCCTCCTCTGATAAGACATTTTAGTTGGATTGCACTGTTTTAACCTCTATACTTCTATATTTCACAACTGTTAATCTATTTGGTTTTTATTACTAAATGCAAGTTTATAGACACCTGACTAGATTGCAAAGGATATGTAGTATTGTATCTAAGTTTTTCGTAATTTGACTTCTTTTGTTGTTGTTAGACGGGCTTCATTGAATAGTTATTTGTCACTTGCCTAATCTTTTTCCATATTTTTATATTTCGAATGCATATATGCAGTTTTTGTTAGAACTAGAAGTCATGAACATCCTCACACACTCTTGGAAATTTCTCATTATGTAGTGAGATTGTACCACCCTAACATATTTGGTCTCAAATTTGCAAATGTTAACGCTAAGCATGGCATGAAATATGAATAGGAATACCCATATCTTACCAAATCAAAGCCTTAAAATATTTGCCTATATGGAAAGAGTGGCTATGATGTTTATGATTTAGTTAATTACGTAATGATACATTGATATGCTTTAAGGGTAAGTGAGTGTGAAGTGTGCACTAGTTGCTGACTACGTACATAAAGCTAGAGTATATCATGTATATCTAGTCTAGCCAAACTACGACATGGAGATGATCAATAGTTTATTGCCTTGCAAAACTATGACATGAGGATCATCAATGCATTGCCTCAACAAATTAAGACATGTATTAGCAATTATTGAACTGCATTAAACACTTGATAAAAAGTTGTCACTGTTGAAACATTAACATTTACTTTGGTAATCACTATAATATACATATTGGTGAATTTAATGTGAATAATATCATATTAAATTACATGATATCATACATAATGGCATATATCATTCATGATCAATACATGATATCATATTGTTTATGTATAAGTATATGTATTATGTCATTATTTATAAGATCTTAACAATCATGATAAGATCAATATGTAGTGACATAAATCACTATTATTAAATGTATAGGTTCTTAAAATATGGCATACGCAATTATTTTTATTAGTTATATTGTATTGGACAAATGCATGAAACTTTCTAGTCTACCTTTTTATCATTTTTTTGTCCAACACAGCTTATTTTATTTGTTCAATGTTAGGCATAAGTTAAATATTAGAGGTTGTATCCATGGTATTCTAATAGTTCATCTCTATCAAACAAAACCCTTACGACATAATTATCTCAATAATAACTTAAAATATTTGTGCATATGAATAAAATTAATGTTTTAAACAAATATATGATTTCCAATGGTCAGGTATATCCTGACTAGGTTTCTAATTTGAAAATAATTTGATTTTGATTATTGTGTATTACCATTAGCTTCTATGAGTAGTTTCATAATGAGAACTACAATGCATGCCCTAAAAAGATATTTTATCTGTTAATTGTGTTTTCCTTGTCCTGTCAAAAGAACAATGTAGCAAGCCATCCCTCGCCAATGTTATTACTATTGTCCGTTGATCACTCACATAATTGTGATTTGTTGTAGGTAAATGCCGGTCGAGCTACTCTTGGATGAATCATAGATGTTATTGGAGAGCAGATTGATGAAGGGGTGAAATCAGTAAGTTATTTAATAATGTAAATGCAAGTCATTGTTTACATGATGTGAAAATCAATGTAATTATTTTTTATCCTGACAGAAACAAACCACTTCCTTCCCATCCCTGGGGAAGCCCCCACTTTTCTTGAGCAGGCTACCGAACAACAGATCCTTGTCATTGGAATTAAGGTATTATTTCTTATACAATGTATGTTACTTATTTGTTGATTAATTTCACGTCGTGTAGTATTTTATCTATGATTTCATATGATGTCAATGGTTTTTGCTGCATTCATCATGACATCAGTTTACATAGACTGAAAAAGGTTATATATCTTTAATGTTCATAATAGGTTAATATGTTTTTAATTGATTTGACCTAAACCCGTATATTTATATAAAAAAATAGTGCTTAAGTTCTCTATTTAATCATTTGATTCCGCTGGCAGATTATACATTTTGAATATTCAAACACAAAATTTGTTTAATTGTTTTAATGTCTCGAATGTATTATTCATTGGTCACCAAAATTAATTTTTTTTGAAATTTTTGAAATTACCTAAACGACCAAATTTCTTAAATCATGGAGGAGACTGTCTATTTACCCAGTGTATACAACTGTTTAGAGTTATGAGGGTGTACATACATTATTTGTTATCTCTAGTAATCACAGTTTACTAAATTGTTTGCAGATTCATGCTCTCCAGGTTATAGATCTTCTTGCCCCTTAGCAGAGAGGTGGAAAGAGTGGGTTGTTTGGTGGTGCGGGAAAACTATGCTTATGATGGAACTTATTAACAATGTTGTTAAAGCTCATGGTAGGTTACAATAAGTACTCATTCATTGTTGCTTTATTACATCAAACCATTTGCTTTGTTAACTGAAGATGTTATTTCATAGGTGGTTTCTTTGTCTTTAATCATTAATAGCTCTTGGCAACAATTGATGGCTCTTGGCTCGAACCAATTTCCTTAATGTAACAAAGAGTCATCAACTATATGTACCAAATTAATGGTTCTTGGCTATAATTGATGTTATAATTGTTTCCCATTTAAATGATTTAAACTGGACCATGGTTTCTTTAGTAAAAGGTAAAGGCATACTGTGCGTGTATTTATGTGTGGTATATGCACATGCCACTACACTTCTAACCAATCTTTTTATTTATTTTTATATATACGCTTATGTCATTATCTTCTATAAATCAATTATGTATTGTTGGAGGTGCTAGATAAGATCGGATCAAAACTTTTCAGCAGCAAAAAGTTAGAGCTTTGAGGATTGCAAATGTCTTACCAAATATAAATATATATATATATATATATATATATATATATATATATATATATATATATATATATATTAAATCAAATACTCCATTTACGACATTTTATCTTATATCTAAAAGATTGTATAAATGTGTAAGAAATCAGCAAAGTTTATCAATTTTTATTAATAATTAATTACGTGCTTATAACAGACCTTCATCACATAGTCTTCAAGAGTTGTAATTTTTTTTAAACTTAATTTTTCGTTAATGACATTTAAAACCCCAATAAAGTGTTAACATTTAAGAAAGATAATCCTCAATAAAAAATAGATTCGTAGGCTGCTTAATAATCAAAACCATACAATATACACTATAAAAAGAATTAATTGTTATGAATATTCAATTCAGTTTCTCCAAATCCCGAAAGAACAGCCAAAGGAAAAGAGGAAAAAGAAAAAAGAAAAGGTGTAACCGAAATTAGCTTATGTTTTGTTTATTCTAATAACCTGGGTTTGAATTTTCATGTTGGTGTAAGTTTATTAGTCATATGTATATTTATTTCAAAACTATTAGCTAGAATCTATTACCGTTTAGGTTGTCAAAAATTTAACCGCTTATGTCGATGTGGCATCTCTGTGATGTCTATCTAGTACTCTTCCATAATTTGATTAATTTAATAAAGATTCCCTACTAAGATTTCAAGGTCATCTAAAGAGTTCAATGGTAAATGAGTACTTAGTTTATAGACTTTCTAACTTAAAACAACTTTTCACAAAAATGTAAGCAAAAATGTGACAAAGTTCGAAGAATCCAAGATATTGATTCAATGGGAAAATCATTTATTCTTCCATTTTACAATTGGTGGAATCCACTTTTGACTTGAATTCTAACCAAGTATTGCACAGTTTTCTATATTAATTTTTCGTATTTCTTTAGTTTCTTATGAATTCAGATTTTATGTGTGGATTTATATGTTTTTGAATCTTCATTGAAATGATAAATTTATTATAACCAAATTTTAACTAAAAATAAGATTAAAAAAAGGTTGATGATATGTTATGTAACTACCCATATCTAGATACCGGTGTGCTTTCTTATCTACTGAGTGCAAAACTCCGTTATAAAATAAATTGAATTGGTGCATACCCATTTTGTTTCCTATGTTAGGGATAACTAGCATGGATGTGATTCTTGATCTCAAACGTAGCATGACTTAACTTGCTTCTCTGTATGTTGAGTAATCATTCAGGATGATGTTGTATCATGTTGTAATTACACAAAATGAACTGGCTGACATTATTAAATTAATATTATAGTATGAACTTTTTATTTAGTAGGGATGGAAGCTCTGTAATTTGGGTTGGAAGCTGAAGATAATCTTGTCGATGAAGCTAGAAGAGCAACAAAATTTGTTATACAGGTTATTTGGGTATTTTGTTAATTTTAATCTTATAAATTCAGCTGTCACTTTGCGTATCATTCCTTCGATATTTCTTATACAACAATATATAATAGTTTTGTGCAAAGCACGAGTTCAAATTAGGTATATCCTATTTTTAAATATGTTTTTATGTATATTTATGAATTTCTTTTGCAATTTGGTCGAGCTAAGATGTGATTCCAGTTGCTTATCATTTTCTTCACTCATACCTTGGCCTTTTTAGTTGTTCAAATAATTGCTATATACTGACCCTTGTTATATTGCATTGCTTTTTTATTGATTATTATCTCAGTGGCTGACACCTTGGTTGTGTAGACTACTTAAATCTTGAATGATCTAACAAACCTGTCATTCTTGCATCAGCTGATTTGGTTCTTCATGATAATTCAAAGAGACATGGAGCAGTTGTTCATGAAAGGAAGGTATAATTAATTGATTTTTGGTCTATTTTATTACTCAGATTAGCTTTATATCTGAAACTTTTCACGTAATCATACAAGGTAACCTGATTGTCATTATACATTGTAACCTGGCACCCTTGCTTAGATTAGCTTAGACTATACATGTTAACATGGTTATCTTTTTTGTCTATGTATTTTTATTACTTTTATTAGCTTATACATGGTATCCTGCCACGCTTGTTCTTAGCTTGCATCCTCTTAAGTTCGTATATATTGTATCTAACTTCATTTATCTTTGTTAAAATGCAGGAACATTTTTAAGCATGGCTATCTATGTTGTTGTTGGCTTAAAATTTTTATGATTGTCATGTTGATTTGGGCAATTATATTTTTTTTTCCTAAATGTACTCTTAAAACAGCCTATGTAGTATCATGCACAAAAATTTACATGTACGGGTAATGCATGATTATTACTTAAATATTTTATAATTCTTCGTGCTTAACCTTTTATTATTATTATTTCTTTAATGTAGCTGATAATATTGTCATTTATTAAGATTTTATATGTAAAATGTTGTGTGCAATAAAAAAGAAACAGGTCATAAAACAAAACAGGAGGGGAACAATATTAGAAAAATGCAATAAAAAAGGGAACAATAGCATAAAAAAGAAACAGATTGTAAAACAAACCTAGAGGGAAACAATACTAAAAAATGCTATAAAAAAGGGAACAAAGGCCTTCTATAAACGCCATTAAAAACTATGTGTAAAATCCTAAATAAGACATGGTGTATATAAATGCTATAATAACCATAAAATTTTATAGCGTTTCATTTTCTGTGGCATTGTAGAAACGCATGAAAATATGTACATTTATAGCGTTTATTTTTAATTACGTTTTGTAAACGCTATGGAATGCTTATTATCGATAGCGTTTATTTTCATGCTATAACAGGTTTTGGAGCTTTTGTAGCATGTCGATAGACAGCGTTCTCTACAACGTTATTAAAAGTTTTCATAGCTTTTTTAAATTATTAAAAGTCCAGTATGTTGTAGTGGATATTTCTGAAAATAAATTAGACATTTGAATAGTTTGATAATACTTCAAATTTACTAATTTTCCTAGTATTCAAACTTAAGCTTTGAACCATATCTGGCAGCGAGATCTAAAAATTGTCGTAATCAAATAAATACACACACATAATATATATCGATGCACGCGTGCATGTTTGTGTTTGTTTATGCTATTGGTTTTCCAAATAATTTAAATTGCTTATTATAAACTAGGCTAACGAGAATTGCATCTCAACTTTATGATGCCATAGTTATATAAGTATTCAATAATTACATCATAAAATTTCAAAACGAGATATATGATTCTTTATGTCTACATATTAATGAAACTTTCAGTCACTTTTAATATGTATTTATCTCTTACAATAATACAATGTTAATTTAGCATAAAAAATCAATTTGATATTATCAAATCAAACAAGGAAATATTACACATCTCTTCGGGAGATCATTTTGATTTTTCTTTCCACCGTTCTAATTTCTTATCTTTAGCAGATAAATTTTCTGCATAAGCTAAATAAATATAAAAATCTAGGTTCCAATAAGAGGTGTTGTGAAATTTGGAAACAATCAAAATATATTTACTAGATATACAAGTAATTATATTGTTGGATGTGGAAGCAACAAAAATTATAATATCTTCAACATACTTTAAAATTAAATACTTTCAATAATATGAACTCATAGTCCTATAATACAATCAAAGATCTTGTTCGACTTTGGTGTATATAAATGTAGAATTAGATATAGAACTTCAAGTTCAAACAATTAATTAGAACTTAAATCACTTAAAGCATATCTAATGGACCTGGGTATAGTCTAAGTAGGTTTCTAACATCTTGAAATGGGAGTATCAAATCAAATCTATTGGATCTAAATGCATAGTATCTTCAAAATACTACAAAATTATAATGTTCGCAAGATTAACTTCACATTTTGATTTGTTGATGGCTTAATTAATAATATTTATGCTATTTTATTTGCTGGTTTTAAAAAAACTATAGCGGACTCGTTGATAAAATTAGCAAACTAGCTTTTACGTGTTTGATTGACTGTGAAATTTGACATAGACCACGAAACTAACAAAAGAAATCTTAGTAAAAATTTCAAAATTTTATATCCATCGGATCCAAAGTTATGATTTTACTAATCAAAAATCATACTAACACCTATAAAAATCATAATAAATTCATTTTAAGTCCAAAATGATTTGTAATACATCAAAATTCATCAGCTTAAAAAAAATCTAAATAAATTTCTTTTAAAGATAAAAATTAAAAATTTAACATATTTAAAATGGAAAAAACAAAAAGAAAATTATATATTATTATTTTTTAGCAAAAGCATATGATATATTTTAGTAAAAACAATAACAAAACTTAACATATTTAACATTAAAGCTCTTTCTTTTTTCTGTCATGTTTAAATCTTAGGGAGCAATCATTTGATCATAATTAGATCAACATAATCAAAATTGGGGATCCAAAATAAGATTAAACTAAAATTTTAAAACAAAGAAAATCATAACTTAGGGATGTACAAATTGAAGTATATAAGATTAGTCCTATAAAAATAATAAGATTAGATTTACGTAATTAGATCAACATAACGAGATGTATAACATGAGATCTAGAATATCTAAACGATTATAAGATATAAACATAAATAATGAGAAGCACAATTTTTCAATACTCACGAAATATGTGTAATGAAAATGGAAAAGAAAAGAACAAGTGGAAATTTGGTTCCATCCTTTATTTTCAAATTTAGCACGTGAAAAACCATTCTCATAAACTAGTTTTAAATTACACCCTTTTTTATTTTGATAAGAAAATCTCTATTTCTTAGAAATTAAATCTAAATATTAATTGCATGTTTTTATAATCAAAACAAGTTTTTCTAAATTTTTTTGAATAAATGCAAATATTTGCATATTTCTCTGTAAATATTTGGAGAGTTCTTTGTAAATATTCTAAAACTTAAAAATAAAGATTTTTTTTTAAATCTATTTTTAAGAAGTAGAAATTTAGGCAGTGTTTGGTTTAAAAATGAATTTTATGTTTTCTATGTTCTAATATGTATGTCAAGAAGAGTGAACCGATGACGTAACGTCCTGCCTTTTTGCACGATTTAAACAGACACACGTGCCAATTCAAACCATACGTAAGGGCGGATTGTTATGAGATAAATAAGAAAACAGAGAAATAAACAGAATTTCACAGCAGAAGGATAAAATATAATAATCAAATATACAGTTCATAAATCTGTTTACAAAAACCTTTGATTTATTTATACAATACATATCAGAGTACACATACGATATAACAATGCAGCGGAACAATATGAGTGTAGTGAAACCATATTATCTATAGTAATAATAATAAAATCTTCGTCTTCTTCCTTCGGAAATAAAATCTTCAATCCTGAAACGCTCGGACTGACCCGAGCGAATTTGGAAAGACAAAAACACTCGAGTCAGAACTAAAAGATCTTATGTGAGTTACATTAACAGAAATAAATATGAGTGCAGTAACTCAAGAGATGCTCGGGATTTACATCTCCTAAGGATCCGTTAAACTATTTACTATGTAGTATATTGCGCTATTATAATAGTGTCTAATTGTAAAATAAACTTACTTTTAAATAGCGTTAAGGTTTTACATTTTCCACCTTAACACATTTATATATTCCCATAGTCTATACAGTACCGTAATCTCCCCCGTACCGGGCGTCGTCAGAGGGCACTCCATAGGTATGGTACAAAACAAAATCGTATAAGGAGCGCTAGGGTAGGTGACACAGCACAACTAGGCAATGCCAGGGTAGATATACCAATTACGCTTCCAGGCCGATGGAAACGCGCAGCGCGCAGCTGCCGCCCACCTCGGACAAACTCCCCACATCAAAGAAATCAAAAGTGAAGGTGGCCACCGAAAATCCAAAGTCTGAGTATAGTATCGAAGGGAAGTGTCCGATCAGAGGTGCTACCTCATTAACCCGTCGATCGCTTCTGTTTTAGCCACCTTATGCCAACTCACGAGAGTTGGGTCCTCGTATTTACCTTTAAAGGAAACGCCGCCGCCAACCTACTTCATTCTGGAATCTCCACTGCGTACACGGTTGTTAAAGTGGTTTTCGGAGTTGGCAGAGAGTATGACAACTTCCGATCCCGGTCTCTTCAACAACCAATCGTTATATAACACCGCGGTCTTTTCAAAATAGTTTATACTTTAAAACCAGAATAAAATATCCATTTTAAACCCATATAAATACGATATCATTTATATTTTTAAAACCCCAAATCAATACGATATCATTTATTTTCCAATATAAATTCCTTCCAAAATCATAGGGTTTCCAAAGTAAAATATTTAGAAATCAAACTCTTGAACATAATATTTCCAAATTATACTACCTTGAAAAACATAGTTTTGAAACAAATTTCCATCTCTTAAATGGTTAAATATTAAACTACTTTTATAAAACAAAATAGCTTCTTTAGATTTCACATGTACGGGTAATGCATGATTATTAGTTAAATATTTTATAATTCTTCGTGCTTAACCTTTTATTATTATTATTTCTTTAATGTAGCTGATAATATTGTCATTTATTAAGATTTTATATGTAAAATGTTGTGTGCAATAAAAAAGAAACAGGTCATAAAACAAAACAGGAGGGGAACAATATTAGAAAAATGCAATAAAAAAGGGAACAATAGCATAAAAAAGAAACAGATTGTAAAACAAACCTAGAGGGAAACAATACTAAAAAATGCTATAAAAAAGGGAACAAAGGCCTTCTATAAACGCCATTAAAAACTATGTATAAAATCCTAAATAAGACATGGTGTATATAAATGCTATAATAGCCATAAAATTTTATAGCGTTTCATTTTCTGTGGCATTGTAGAAACGCATGAAAATATGTACATTTATAGCGTTTATTTTTAATTACGTTTTGTAAACGCTATGGAATGCTTATTATTGATAGCGTTTATTTTCATGCTATAACAGGTTTTGGAGCTTTTATAGCATGTCGATAGACAGCGTTCTCTACAACGTTATTAAAAGTTTTCATAGCTTTTTTAAATGGTATTAAAAGTCCAGTATGTTGTAGTGGATATTTCTGAAAATAAGTTAGACATTTGAATAGTTTGATAATACTTCAAATTTACTAATTTTCCTAGTATTCAAACTTTAGCTTTGAACCATATCTGGCAGCGAGATCTAAAAATTGTCGTAATCAAATAAATACACACACATAATATATATCGATGCACGCGTGCATGTTTGTGTTTGTTTATGCTTTTGGTTTTCCAAATAATTTAAATTGCTTATTATAAACTAGGCTAACGAGAATTGCATCTCAACTTTATGATGCCATAGTTATATAAGTATTTAATAATTACATCATAAAATTTCAAAACGAGATATATGATTCTTTATGTCTACATATTAATGAAACTTTCAGTTACTTTTAGTATGTATTTATCTCTTACAATAATATAGTGTTAATTTAGCATAAAAAATCAATTTAATATTATCAAATCAAACAAGGAAATATTACACATCTCTTCGGGAGATCATTTTGATTTGTTTTTTTCCACCGTTCTAATTTCTTATCTTTAATAGATAGATTTTCTGTGTAAGCTAAATAAATATAAAAATCTAGGTTCCAATAAGAGGTGTGATGAAATTTGGAAACAATCAAAATATATTTACTAGATATACAAGTAATTATATTGTTGGATGTGGAAGCAACAAAAATTATAATATCTTCAACATACTTTAAAGTTAAATATTTTCAATAATATGAACTCATATTCCTGTAAAACAATCAAAGATCTTGTTCGACTTTGGTGTATATAAATCTAGAATTAGATATAAAACTTCAAGTTCAAACAATTAATTAGAAGTTAAATCACTTAAAGCATATCTAATGGACCTGGGTATAGTCCAAGTAGGTTTATAACATCTTGAAATGGGAGTATCAAATCAAATCTATTTGTAACGACCCGCTATTTTGGACCATTCGCATCCGCACATGTTGGACTTGAATAATTCAAAATACCGAATTGTTAATTTTAATTTGGCAAAAGTGAACATATGCAGTAAATAAATAATCACAAAACCACAGACACAGAATAATAATATGTAGCGGAAGCAAAAGATAGTAGTTCATGAAGCTACTATAGATATAACAGAGTTAAATAAGTTACAACAACAATCTCGAATACAATAGACAATACAAGAGTCAGAATACATCACTGAAATCAACTGAATATCTGAAAGCTGGATAGATAGCTGGATCTCTAAGTGAAGCTCCAACTCCAAAGGCGAGTCTCAAAAGCTGAACCACTCGTCTGACCCGAGCATAAAGCAAAACACAAAACACTCGAGTCAGGATTAATATTCTTATATCAATAAATCCAACTCAAGTGAAATAACAATTGAAATACAAGTAACTCAAAGGATGTGAAATAACCATCCTCTAAGGATCCGTTAAACTATATGTTATGTAGTAGTGTACGCTAAATAGATAATGTCTATCAGTAATATAAATATCAAAATAGTGTTAAGGCGTTACCATTATCTCCTTAACACATTTTATATAAATGTCATAGTCTATACAACACTGAACTCCACTTTAAACTAGTGGGATATCAGGGAGTACTCCATAGGTATAACACAAAACAAATTCGTAGTGGTCGGGTATATAGGGATACAAGTATGACAAGGCACATGAAGCAATACCCAAGGTAGTGAAACTACCGTTTGCCTGATCCGGACTGGTGAAAACGCATCGCCGC
This sequence comes from Allium cepa, assembly GCA_030765085.1. NCBI lineage: Eukaryota > Viridiplantae > Streptophyta > Magnoliopsida > Asparagales > Amaryllidaceae > Allium > Allium cepa. The sequence continues at coordinate 1,000,883,260 of CM060943.1, read as the reverse complement.
AACGATCGCAACACCGCGAAACAACACTCCCAAAATTAAGAGGGTGCACCAATCAGTAACAAGTAATGAGTAGTTTACGAAGAAATGTGTTCGCTCGAGGTGGCTAACCCCATTTGGCCCGGCACGGCTCCTGTTTTAGTCATTTACAATTTGACACAAGTGTCAAGGCTATCCATTATCGTTCTCTTTCTTCAGTCATCACATACATCATTCCAACCACTTCATTCTGGATCACACTCCGCGTATAGTTATTAAAGTGGTTTTTGGTTTAGACAGAGAGTATGCCCATAACCGATTCCGGTTTCTTTAATAACTTTCGTAATTATTACACTGATTGGTCATTTAATGTATTTCAAAACCAAATCAAATTCAATTTCAATTATAATTTGTAAACCGACATTTCATTTGTCTTTCAAAAACAATTTCCCAAAATTTACGTTTCATAACTTCCAAATTTATCATTCAAAACTCTATAATTCAATTTCAATTTTTATTTAAACGATTCAAATATTGATTTAAATTCGTTTATAAGTTTCATTCCGAAACCATATAAATAAATTGAATCTAACGTTCCAATCAATTTAAATTCATTTATCGATTTCATTCAATATTCGTTAAGTTAATTTATCATTTAAAACAATCTCCATTAAATTTCTAATTCATTAAAATCAATTACTTAAGTTCAACTTCATTATCAAAACTTACAAATTTAATTAATTTAAATTCATCAAATCAAATTCCTTAAATCACAAGTCTTTCATTTGTTTCACTGAGTCACCTTTTATTTCTTGTTAAAGAAATCCAGTTTTACTTATTTATTCACTTAGTTATAAATTTCAAAACTCAATTTATAAAGAATCTTAATTTCACTTATTCAATAAGTTCAATTTCAATTATTAAGGAATTCAATTTATTTAATTATTAAATAATTCAATCTCATTAAATTATCAAATAATCTCAAATCTTAATTATTACTAATTTCAAAACTTAATTATTAATAATTCCAAATTAATTATTACTAATTTCAGACTTAATTATTTATAATTTCAAACTTAATTATTAATAATTTCAAAACTTAATGTAACGAACGAGATTTTCGACTTCCGAAAATCGACATTAATACGTCCACTGTATCAACTGCCGAGCAATCGAAGGCCGGCAAACCGAATTGTTATGGTTAAAGAAGAAAGAAGAAGCAACAGAACAATATCAGAATCTCACAATCACAGCGAAACAACATATAATAGATAAATGAATAATCTTTAAATCAAAAGAACTGTACATTTTATACATTACATCATCAGAGTCAATATACGACACAACACAAGAATGGACAATTGTATAAACCTGTCCTCACAAGTGGATACACAACGGAAAAGATAATATCATATACAAGTGATACGCTTCGTCATCCAGCTCCTGATCTCCACAACATCTCCTGAATTCCAGAATGATCTGATAACTTGACTTTAGACTGCCCGTGTGGAAATTGGGGTGGGCGCGCCCCCTTACCCTTTTTATTTCCGGGATGGAAGCGTGTATGTTACCCGATCTCAACGCGCCGAGGGGGATACGGGATGGAGATAAGCGGACTCGAACCGCCGACATCCGCCACGGCGGATTCTCATACAGATATTGTTCCACATAGGGAATGGGCATCCAGAGTTTAGAAAGGGAACAATAAACTCCAGGTCAGTCATGGGACTGGTGTGAGAACTTAAAGCAGTTTATCTTTATAAAAAAAAAACAAAGAAATATTTTAAAATAGATCCGCAATGCTTTTAGAAAATGTAACTACCATAAGGCCTCCCGCCACACACACCATGCAAACGCAGAATTGGAGGAGATTTCTCCTTATGATAGTCAAACATGCTTGATACGCAAATTTCTTTGATATTATTACTATAAGTGCAAAGTGCAGCAAAACATTTCGAACATATAATATAAATCTTAGCCAGCATAGACATTCTGAACGATGCCTACTATAGCTACCATGTTCAATAGCAGGTTACAGCCACATTCCATGGCATGTTATACAACTAAAACCGTACAGGACTCGTATTGTTTCTTTGGATTTTCAAACAAATGGTCAGGCCAAGGAACTTCTCATTGCCACATGAGTACGCCTCTGGAAGGACGCCCCGAGAACCTAACCGGATCTCTGCCAACACAAGGCCGGATTACCTCTGCAAAAATAAGTAACTACTGACACGAGTATGTCATCCCCCGGTTGTAAACAACCTTTATCCGAGGATCATCAATACCAACAACAATCACAAAGTCATATACATTTGCGATATCCACATAAGTTAAGTATTTGGGCTCCATACCATGATACCACTTCTATCCAGAAGGAAATGCACATACCCTAAGGGGCGCTACTCCCTATAACTTGGTGCATCTTTCCTGTTTTGACCATTCCCGGGTTGTGAGGTCCGATGAAGTCTCGTCCATAAAGCTACGCTTTTCACAAAAGCTATGCTTTGATCAACAAATGATCAGCAGCACTTCGTATGCCACATTACCAAATTGGGAACGTATCACTAGTAACCATCAACTACATAACCTTTGGGCTCGTACGTCTCAGAGAAGGGTGTTAAACTAAGAGAATAAATTCTCCGCCACCAACAAAAATGTATTTGATAGAAACCAGCTTTACATCTCAAACTGTAACGTCAGACAAACATCCATACAAGTCCGTTCCGGGATCGAACGGAACCGAAGGCACTTCCAAGGAAGCCCTTGCAATCTGGATATTCACTAATCACGTCAAGAATTCCCATCACAAATGGCGATAAAATCTCTATATCGGAGATCAGCCGATGCAGAGACATTCGATGGTAATCCTTCCGTTTTCGAAAATATCTGGTCTTCAACACCGGTCTTCAAATGCTATCCATTACGACGTATCACTATTCGGAATGTGGTTTATGACCCAAAGGTCCTCTCCCGGCTAAACCGAATAACGAGCGCTTATTTCAAAATAAGTGTAGCGTTTAAATTCAAGCAAATCACAAGAAATACCCATTTAAAGGTAAATATTGATAGTCGGTTATTTAACTATCAATAGATATGCACAACATCACCAGATTCCAAATAATTTCCCAAATTATTTATTTTCCAAAAATATCTTTACAAGATATATTTTTCCACACTTCAACCATTTGAAAACAAATTTCAAATCACTTTTCACCTTTACAACTTTTGAAAACAAATTTCAAATCATTTTCCTTACGCGGAAACACTTTCAAATATTTATTCATTTTCACTGGAAATCTGCCGAGTTCAAATACTTTAAAATAATTTATAACACTTACCCAAAATATATCTGGAAAGCACTTTGAAATAAAACTATTTTTCTTTAAACACTTTACTTAATATATTAGTCATAAAAATATTATACCAATATTACATATCACTTAAGTCCAAACTAATTTTCAAAATAAAAATTAGTAGATAGAGTATAACTATTTAAATAACTACTTTCTAAACAATTATTGATTAAATCTTAGAAATAATCATTTCTATATCAACTTAATAAATCTTTACTTAAAGGATTTAAAACAATTTAAGAAGTTAATTTCTCCAATGTATCCCTTTTCAAAACCAATTCTAGAATTTTATATATATATATATATATATATATTTCAACGCTATTCAGAAATTTTATTCGGTTTTCCAGGGAGAATACACTTTCATTTCAAAATGGTTCATTTAAACCAATTAAATAAATCATTACCGATTTATCTTAAATTTACGCTCCAAATCCGTAAATTTATTTCCACACTTCAAAAATAAATCAATGTTTATTTTTAAACAATTTCCTTTTCCTTTATAAATTCCATGGTGAATTCACATTTTCAAAATATCTATTGATATACGATTTTCAAATCGATTTCAAATATTCACTTTCAACAACAATTAAAATATTCAATCGATTTCAAAAACAACCAAATCAAATTCCATATTGATTTCCCAAGAAATTAAATACCAAGTGAATTTCATTCAAATCTCAAATTGAAATCAATTTCTACTAAACCCCAAATCAATTTTCAAATTGATTCTAAATTCTTTTCAAAACACCTAATAAATTTCCAAATGGATTTTCAAAAGATTTAAACTCAATCATCAAAAATCAATTCCCAAATGGATTTCAAATTTTATTTCTTTTCAAAAATAAATTCCTTTTAAAGAGAACCAATTCTTTTCAAACTCTTTAAAATCTGTATTTTGAATAAATTCTTCAACTTTTGAATAATATTACCCGAAATCCATTTATTAAAGCTTTTCCCATATTTTGAAATTTTTATTCAATAAGATTAAAAATAAAACTTTATTATTTTAGAATTCTTTCTTTTCAATTTATCCAATTCTCAAAAATAAATTTTAATATAAACTCTCAACCTAAATTTTCAAAAATTGAATTTTTATTTATTTTCGGTATGTAACGATACCAAAATTATATTCGGCTAAATTTTAGCCTTCAACGATTTCAATCAAAAAGATAATCACACGGAGATTATAAAAACTCAACACACGACATTGAAACAAATTCAATTATTTGAGGAATCCAGTTGGATCCCTCCAACCTGTTTCCCTGCATCCACAGATGTTAGCACAATACCAATCCCGTTTCAAGACGGGATATTGGAGTACATGGGTTTATATAAAATATTATCCGCTATTACACGGCGCAATAGAGTCTCATCCGCTATATAATGCGGGAAATCAACTTCAAGTACATATATAATACCAGTTCCACTTCAAGGTGGAATATCGCGGTATATGTGTTTAATAGAATAACCTCCGCTTAATATGCGGCGTATAGGGTCTATTTCAATACAACAAATAGCAACCATCATTCAATCACACAATCAAGAAATTTTAAACTTAACTGTTTAAAATTTAAATCGAAACAAATTCGATTGAGTGATAAGTTCTCACCTTGCTTCAAATACAGTTGTAGTGTTTCGTTCCGAATAAAATTAAACACGCGTTTAATTTTATCCAAAATTCTCACTAGCTCCAATCAATCTCAATCTAGCTCCATTGCGTAGTATTCGTCCATACGAATCCAACGCAACTCATTTCGTCAATTTTCGACCTCGTATGAACAAGTTACAGAGTTTTAAAGATTATACGAATTATATAATATAATAATTTCAACTTTTTTTTTAACCTAACTGCATCGTGGCCGTTGATTTTGTTTGAATGAGATCTCGGCCGCACTTGCTATCTTCTTCCCAAACGTCGCTCCCAGCTAAACAAAATCGAACCCAACACCATAACTAGGGTTTCGAATCGCTCTCCCCTCGCTCGACTACGCGACGATCGGTAAGCTCCACCTCGAAGCTCATGGCCAGCTCCACCACCGCTCCAAGTCTTGTCGAACTCGAGCATCTCTATGCCGAGATTTTTGCGTGCAAACGAGCAACTATCGGGCCCCATAACTTCGCCATCGCCATGCCATAAGTCATCACAACCGTTGGATCTGAAGATCTTCTCGCGCTCTACGATGTACACGTTGGACGTATTTGCTATCGACTCACGGATTTGTAGAAAAATAGAGAAGAAGGCAAGTCGATTTCGGCCATTGATACTGTTGGTGGTGGCTGAAGAATAGGGTTAGGGTTAACTAGGGTTTTGTAGAAAATTCTACGAAACACTATTCACCCGAGATTTTCCGAACTCCAAACGAAGCGTGCCGATCCTGCCGTTTATAATGTTTTACCCCTATTCCGAACGCAAAGGAATATATATATAGGGAGCCAATTCTGGAAGATAGGTTTCCGAATCGAATATTTAAATTTAAAATTCACTTAAACGACTTTCTACGCGTTTTAGCTTGCTCCGGACAAACCGTAAATCCAATTGACACGAAATTTGAAATCTTATAATAATTTAACATTATGGATCCAATGAAACTAGTTTCGTCGAAATCCGAGACTGTTTGAAAAATGACTATTTTTACTCGTCAATTAAATATTAAAATATTCAATTTCCACAAATTAACTTTTAATTCAATTTTAAAAGTTCTATAACATCATTCTAACTCCAATATCATTTAATACTACTTTACAAATAAATTTTAATCACATTAAACCCAATTTCCAATTATTTATGTAATTTCAAATATTAAATTATCGATTTAATTATCCAATTAAATCTAGATATTCGAAATAAAATTTATTCGACTTACAAATTTTACTTGTTAATATTAAAAATCAATTAAATATACGAATTTCAAATGACAGAAATTCTGGGTCGTTACACTTAATTATTAACAATTTCAGCTTAATTATTAATAATTTCAAAACTTAACTATTTATAATTTCAAACTTAATTATTAATAATTTCAAAACTTAATTATTAACAATTTCAACTTAATTATTAATAATTTCAAAACTTAATTATTAAGAATTTAAATTTTAAACAATGTTCTTTCGTCAATTACTGCATTAATATTTTGTTCAAATTTCAAATATTCACATTTCCTTTCATTAATGTTAAATTCAAATTTTATTTCAAACCTTATTATTATTCCAATAAAATCTTTATTTTAATTTAAATCAAAATTATTGACCAATCGGTTTTAATTTAATTCTCTATCCTAAGTCAAAGTTTATTTGGGTATTTATCATTTCAACCCGATTCCATTTCAATTCAAGATCAAAACATAGCAAAGGGAACTTGCAGTGTGATAACTGGGATGGTGTCAAAATAAATAAACAAGCAACAACAACAGTCAATAACAATCCAATAATTAATTGAAATAATCCCGAAATAATCGTATTAATTCACATTGTTGTTTATGCAAATTAGTATAATTATTTCTAGAATCTATACTATCATTTCATGTAGATTAAATATTATTACACTATTATTTTATGCGGTTCTACACTTGACATTTATTATTCGATTTCATACTACATCAATTTATTCAACATACATTTAAATGGTTCAAGGTGTAATTAACCATATTTATACGTGTCAAATAATTTTAACATTTAAAGGGGTCATAATATACAAATTTTTATTTAGTCAAATTCATCACATATATCAAATTAAATTATTAACTATCCTATATCAAATTCAATTGCATATTATTTATCACTTCAAACAATTATCAATTTAACATCCAATGTCAATATCAAACAATCAATCATTTATCAACCAAACTGGATTATCATTACACAAATAACAGATAATGGTATCAGATGTCACAGGTGAACTGATACAGGTAATAGCATATATATAACAGTGTAAATAACTAACAGCAGCATATTTCAATTGTTGTTTCAATTGAAATTAAATTTAATAAATAAAAGAACATTAATCGTGAGTGATTGCTCACCTTTCGAGGCTAGATAGATTAGAAGATAACCCGGACACAGGTACGCATTCCAAAGCAAAGCAAAATTGGCACGAAATTGGATGGACAAAGCTGATAAATAAGGAATTTACAAAGTCAAATCAGAACGGAGTCGATAAAGAAAATTAGAATCCGTTAAATAAACGCTGAAACAAAATATAAAATATACTATATCCCCTTAAATTCAATATTCCAATAAACTCAATAAGTTTCCATATTTTTTTATTTTTTTATTAAAACACATATAAAATTAAAATATCTATATTAAAATTTAAAAACCCATATATATATCTTAAAATCAAAGTGTCCAAGTATATATTCTATTCACTGCAAAATTTTCACCACAACATTATTCAGTTGGACAACAATACTTATCATCATAACATAAAATTTTATAAAACCGTATACACACACATACACACATTTTACTATTATAACTATATGTCAAAATATATATACATACAACTAATCCTATAAAAATTATAAACAAATAAAATATATTGAACGGTAAACATATCTTGCACCGTTCTATAATATATATATATATATATATATATACACACACACACACACACTATATCAAAAATATAAAAGTATGGCCCTTTTCTCTTTTGCATTATAACCATAGTTCAACAATAACAGTGCGTGCACTAATAGCTTGCAGAAATACTAACAGAACATATATTTGTATTGGAAATATATCTATATATTATAACAACAGTATATATACATTTTCTTTTAAACAAATCCCATTTTAACAGCTAAACACAAAATATACACCTCAGTGTATCATGTAGACAGAAGTATAGGTTTAGTTTAAATCTACATACAATATATAATCCTAAGTCTCTCTTATACTATATAACATATATTACATGCATAGATAACATATAGATAGCCATTTTAAAATATTTAGGCATACTTATTTTTAAACCTACTTTCCAGTTTAAATATATAAAACTGACCTTTTTATATATAACTCGCACATAAGAATTTAAGGGGACAAGGAGGCACGGCTGAACGAAGCAAAGGTCGGTCTTGGTGGCGAAGGCAGAGGGTCGATGAGCTGCTATGGTAAGCGACATGGTACACGTGAGGTGGTGGTAGGGCCGTGGGAAGGCGGAGATGGAAGGCTTAAGGTTGCGGTCAGGAACGAGTGGCTGTTATGATGGAAGCTCGGCCATTTGGGTGAAGGCATGAGAGGGGTAGGGAGAGATCTGGTGTGCGCTTTGAAGATGTGGCAGAGATGAGCGGTGAGGCAATGTGAAGCAGCCATGGGTGCTTGGCGTGGGTGAGAGAGGGGATGGGAGGCGGTTGCAAGCGGAGCGGCGGAGGCAGAGGGTTGTTTGAATGCTGCCCAAAGGTTGCGGAGTAGATCGTCGATGGTGGCAGTTGGCTGTGCTCGGCAAATAAAGCTTTCGGTCTTCTGATTTAATTGCTTGTTTTTTTTTTTTTTTCTAAAGCAGAGAGCCATTGCTCTTCTTTTACTTTTTGTAACTTGCATACTAAATTTAATATTTATAGTAGCAGATAGAACGAACAAAATGGCAACTATTAGAATTCAAAAGATATAGGAAGCCAGCTGGCTACAGGGAGAAGTGGAAAAACTTAAATTGTAAATGTCAGACAACTAAATGAAGGAGTAACAAACAATGGAAGTGGAGACGTGCAGAAAATATTATATAAAGAAGATAGAAATTTCAACGGTCCATCCCTTGAATTGAGCCGGATAATTTATAGTTTGAATTTGAAAACGTAAAAGAGTAGAAAGACTTAAATTTTTGCACTGTTACGACGAGTTGTTATCATCGCTTCCGACGCGCACCGGACGTCAAAACGCAGAATTGAATATACCGCATATATCAACACGATAGGATGATCAAAACGGTATACAGATATTAGCAGTACGATTGAGTTATAAAAATTCGAATTTACTACTAGCGGTAAATGCAGCAAAACGCAGAAAATAAGATCGACGGAGCTAAAAAAGTCCGAATTTGGAAAAACGAAAAATGACGTCTTGCTCAGAAGATGATTTAAAAATTTTATATGTAAAATATTTAGGTTTCAAAAACATTTTGTTTTCATCGATTTTTAACTGATTAAATTGAAATATTACGCACGAAAATAAACTTCATATTTTCGGACGAAAATTTACCAGTTGCTATGTTTAACTAGACGCATTCCAAATATCAAATTTATATTTCAAAATTTATTGTTTAAAATTTCACAAATTTTCGATTAAATATATAAATAAAACAAATAAAAATATTAAAAATTTACGGGTCGTTACACTATTGGATCTAAATGCATAGTATCTTCAAAATACTACAAAATTATAATGTTCGCAAGATTAACTTCACATTTTGATTTGATGATGGCTTAATTAATAATATTTATGCTATTTTATCTGCTGGTTTTAAAAAACCTATAGCGGACTGATTGATAAAATTAGCAAACTAGCTTTTACGTGTTTGATTGACTGTGAAATTTGGCATGGACCACGAAACTAACAAAAGAAATCTCAGTAAAAATTTCAAAATTTTATAACCATCGGATCCAAAGTTATGATTTTACTAATCAAAAATCATACTAACACCTATGAAAATCATAATAAATTCATTTTAAGTCCAAAAGGATTTGTAATATATCAAAATTCATCAGCTTAAAAAAATTCTAAATAAATTTGTTTTAAAATAAAATTTTAACATATTTAAAATGGAAAAAACAAAAACAAAATTATATATTATTATTTTTTAGCAAAAGCATATGATATATTTTAGTAAAAACAAAAACAAAAGTTAACATATTTAACATTAAAGCTCTTTCTTTTCTCTATCATGTTTAAATCTTAGGGAGCAATCATTTGATCATAATTAGATCAACATGATCAAAATTGGGGATCCAAAATAAGATTAAACTAAAATTTTAAAACAAAGAAAATCATAACTTAGGGATGTACAAATTGAAGTATATAAAATTGGTCCTATAAAAATAATAAGATTAGATTTACGTAATTAGATCAACATAACGAGATGTATAACATGAGATCTAGAATATCTAAACGATTATAAGATATAAACATAAATAATGAGCAGCACAATTTTTCAGTACTCATAAAATATGTGTAATGAAAATGAAAAAGAAAAGAACAAGTGGAAATTTGGTTCCATCCTTTATTTTCAAATTTAGCACGTGAAAAACCATTCTCATAAACTAGTTTTAAATTACACCCTCTTTTATTTTGATAAAAATATCTTTATTTCTTAGGAATTAAATCTAAATATTAATCGCATGTTTTTATAATCAAAACAAGTTTTTCTAATTTTTTTTTGAATAAATGCAAATATTTGCATATTTCTCTGTAAATATTTGGAGAGTTCTTTGTAAATATTCTAAAACTTAAAAATAAGGATTTTTTTTAAAAATCTATTTCTAAGAAGTAGAAATTTAGGCAGTGTTTGGTTTAAAAATGAATTTTATGTTTTCTGTGTTCTAATATGTATGTGAAGAAGAGTGAAGTGATGACGGAGGTGATGGAAAGAAAACGAAGAGACGACGAAGGGGATGAAAAGACCAAAGAATGGATTTTCTCGTGTTTCTATTATTTTTAAAAGATGAAAAATAAAAAAAAAAGTTGTTTTCTATTTTGTATTTTAGTTTCGTTTTCTAAATCGATCGTTTTCGATAATATACATGCGCCTTACGCATTTTTGTATGGAAAAAAAATCCAAAACTAAAAATAGCAAACCAAATACAACCTTAGTTTCATCCCTTATTTTCAAATTTAGCATATGTAAAACCATTCTCATAAACTAATTTTGAATTACATACATATTTTTAATTTTGATTAAAAAAATCTTTTCTTTCATAGAAATTAAATCTAAATATTAATTGCATGTTTGTATGATTAAAACAATCTTCTATAATTTTTTCTAAATAAATGTAAATATTTGTAGATTTCTCTATGAATATTTACATATTTCTCCACAAATATCCCAAAACTTTAAAATATGAAGTTTTTTAAAAACATGTTTTTAAGGAGGAATAGATATGTATTTTTAAACTAATGGAAGGATTTTTACGAAAGTTCCCAAAGAAAAATATGGTCAACGATACAGTCAGTGCTAATAACATGTTATGAAAAGATTACATTAGCTTACAAACCCAAGTTGAATGCAGTTTTACGATACAATCCTTATTATAACACACTTAAACATATTCACCCTTGAGGAAATTATGCAGAAGGACAAACTTTGAAGAAGAAAATTAGATTGAAAAAAAAATTAGACTGAAGGATATCAAGTTTCGTTTTTGAACTAAAGAGCAAACTTTGAAGAAGAAGAAATAGACTGAAAGACGGTGCTGGTCGTTATATTCAGTTTTTACACTATACAAAATGCTAGTTACATAACTAGCATTATATTCAGTTTTACACTATACAAAATGCTAGTCATATTTAGCATCGTCCTTCGGTTTAATTTTTTTCAAAGTTTGTCATTCAATCCAAAAATGAAATTTGTTATCTTTCAGCTTAAATTTTTTTCAAAATTTGACATTGCGCCTATTTACCACTTCACCCTTTACATCGCATATTTTATAATATTTAGTTTAATTAAAGTTAGTGAATGGTTGATACATAAAAAAGACTATCTCCATTATAACTGATTTCCAAACCAATTGCATTATCCATGGAAACATGCAGTATTTTCAAACCAGTCCAGGCAAAATCAATTTCTAGGAATACGATTAGTAAACGATTTATTATTGAGATATTGCACAAGAATACAGAAAAGAACTTGATAACTTATTCGATCTACACATACAGACTGCAACAAATGCAATGGTATTGCAACTGTAACCAGAAAATCGTTAAATGAGATTTTTCCCAGTAACATACAATACCCATGCATGCCTCTTCAGCTACCCGCTACAAAATATCTTCTACTCCAGAATATTAAGAGTGCTGCAGAAAATCATCAGTACATGGAAAGGGTAAAAGTCAGTATCAATAGTATAAACACTGAAAACAGTTGAAAATCTGGTATGTGTGCGTATATGAGCTAGGATCCGTGACCCCTCTTATTTAGAACCATCACTTAGCCCTCCGATATCCACCATATGTTTATATTTAAATATGGCATGTGTTATAATATACATACATACATACATACACACACACACACACACACACACACACACATATATATATATATTATAGGGGGGCGGTTATTTAGACACAATTGGTGGCACAAGAGATGTGCATCATTGGATTTTTTGTCCTTATATGAAAGGTGAAAATCAGGGGACAATTTAATGGTGTAGATGCATTATGTCACCAATTGTGACTATATCCTACGTTCAAATTAACATTGTCCTTATATAGGAGGTGAAAATCAGAGGACAATCTAATGTTGGAGATGCATTATGTCACCAATTGTGTCTGTATTCTGCGTTCAAATAAACACACACACGATTCAGGATTTATTTATAAATATCTTGTTTTATATATTTGTGCATGTTGAGTTTGGAAACTCCTTGTAAAAAGATAGCACAAGTATATAGCTAAAATGGCTAAAGTACCTTAGAAGAAGCAACTACTTATTACTTATTACTTGTAATTTATGATCAAATTTCACAAGCAAATTTGATCGAGTATATGGCCAAAATAGCCTTTTGTCATTTCAAAGCGATTTAGAAACAAAATACCACCTTCTAATAACATTCACCGTCCTATTACATGAATGTCTCCAGTTGTATAGTAAGAACTTTTGTAAAACACTCGATTCAAGTTTCAAAATACACGGCCACTCCTCAAAAACATGTTTTTAAAAAACACTTATGTTTTTAGTTTCAGTCGCAAAGTGCAAATATTTGCAGCGAACTACAAATATTAACGGAAAAGGCTGCAAATATTTGAACTTTTTGAAAGTGCAAACATTTAACAGTAAAAAATTGCAAATATTTGCACTTTTTTTATAAAAAAAATAGTATCGGTAATAAAAACATGCAATTAAGTTAAGATTTAATTTTTCGGAAAAAAAATAGGGCTGTAATTTAAAACTTGTTTTTGAAGAAGGCTTTTCGCTTGTGAAACTTGAAAATAGGGGCAGATTCAAATTTCCACTCGTAATAAACTATGCATTCATTGATTATAAGTTGCAGTAATCAAACACCAAAATCAGCTCTTTAAATTAAAAGTCGAATTATTATGTGATTCCATTCAATCAGAACTACTTAACAGTTACTGTTCTAAACTTCTTTAAATGCAATTTAAAGTTAGTAGTTTGCAAACGAGCTCTAAGAAATCAAACAAATCACTAATATTGGAGAACAATAGTCTTGCATCGTTACGTTTAATATTTAAGATGTGGAGTTTGGACTTTTAGGAAAACACAACGTATCAATTATTATAGTTTAACAAGAAATTAATCTTAGATTGGACGACTTAAAGCGCACATATGTTTAATCAATTTGTAGAAATGTTTAGAGTCCACAAGAACTAGTTAAAAATGGACCCTAACCCTATAGCTAAATCCGCATCTATAATTAAGCAAGGTGTCATTACGCATTGTTCAAGTAAGCTTAACATCCGAGTCATTTTAGATGCTCAAAATGTAAAGAAAAATGAAGCGCCAAAGGTGTGGTATCGATTGATACATCTATAAGCATAAATAATACACCGCTATTTTCATTTCTCTCATTACAACCTTGAATGTTCATACTATGATTGTTATTTTTCAGCGTGTTTATAGAAGTACCTCAATGCATCATTATTATTACGTAAGAATTTGATAATTAGGGAGAAAGAGATAAGAATAGTGGGGTCAAATGTTTTTTTAATATATAAACATTTCAAAGAAATAGATAACATGCATTTTACGATAGATCCGGTAATTCTGTAAGTAAATTCAATGTTCTCCAAATAAAATCCTTATGTTTTGACAAATCCTAATAGACTTAAGATCATAATTTAACCTTGAGATCGAACCCAATGACTAATCTTTCAGTCAGAAAGAAAGGTATATGCATATGACATGCAAAAATGAGCAGTAGGAAAAAAAGTCATGATTTAAATTTAAACATGCACAATAAACCTTTTGATGGGAAGACGATTAGCATTAGAATAAAGATTAAGTGGTTATATGGATGTGTGTGAGATATACATACATGTGTGTAATATATAATAAGCGATAAAAAAGATATCATGGTTTTGGTTTAAATTATAATTATACATCTACCAATGTATTTTTCAGTTACAACACAACAAATATTGAAATTACTATTAGGTGGTTAAAATTGACATAGAAATCTAAGTTTGTAATCAAAGAAAGACACGTGATCTTTGAAATAAAAAAATAAGATATGCATAGATCATATATAGGTACAAAATAGACAGTCATGATTCAATTTCAAAAGTATAACTATCGAATATCTTTCGAATGCAAGATGACTGGGACTAAAATTAGAATTATATGTTTAGAGTGAAAACCGACTATAAAGTTTGTAGCATATAAAAGTTACCGGTCAATTTCCTACATATATAGCAATAACAATAGTTAATTCAAAAATCCAGATTATATTACTATAACATCTTCCACAATATCATGGAAACTATATAATGAAAATCTGAGTACTTATAACGTGAGAACTATCTTCGATGACACTTGTTGACAAATTCATATGCTAAGCAGAAGCATGTACACTGTTGTACTGCAAGTTTTGCAAATATCTTTGTGACCTTGACTACTATGGATATACTACAAAAGGTAATCGTCAGCAGTATTCAATCGTACTGAAACAAATAAGATCAACAATAATGAAGAACTTACAACAAGAGCTGACAAGGTTTTAACTTGACTTTAAAGCACATTAACCATGCTTAAATCCTAAGCATAGCCAACTCAAAACCATGATAAATAAAGATTTACAAACTTCCTAGGTTGTGACTGTTCAAAAAAGAAATAATGACACATTTCCTACATGACCAAAAGATTAATGGGTTAATAGTAAAAGATCAGTTTAATTATTTATCCTGTTACGTCTGAAGAGCTGGCGGTGTGTAGATATCACGGTAAACATGCGGCAAAAATAACCGACCATGCGAATCACCTTTTCATATTCACTGTTAAGATGTACGAAAACATAAACATAACTCTCCTTTAATGAAACACCATTTACAAGGATTGGTTAATAGACTTTTACGGGTGGAAACCTTTTGAATCTCTGCATTTATAAAACTATAAGTGTCTCGTGTGTTTCACACAAATATATTGCCAAAAAACAAAATACCACTAAAACTATAAATTATTTGTAGTAAATTAGTGAGAGAGAAAAATATGAACATAATTTATGAAAATTTGGCGTTTCTACGCATAATAATAGAGTATGTAAAAGTTGAGTAAAAGTTTAATCTCTAAGAACAAATCAAGTTACACTATACTTAATAAACAGAGCTAGAAAAGAAAAATTAAAGCTCTCAAGAAATGACAAGTACTTTCATTTTATTTTACAAATCAGAAAAAGAAATTAAGTCAATGAGTCTCAAAACTGAATACATTCTAAATTGAGTATTACACTTGAAAAAAAAAAAATTAAAGCTCTCAGACCGAGTGAGGTTATCTAAATTTATATTTTACATGTAAAATATATAAAACAAGTAGAGAAAATGAAATGAAAATAAAATTTCATTGGAATAATTAAGTCAAGTCGTTCTACATTAAAATTCTCATATTAAATAAGTACAAGACTTGAAATGAATATTAAATCTCTTAGAATAAATTAGTTTACTCTATATTTGACATAGTTAAGAGCTAAAAATGAAAATTAAAGCTCATAAGACGAACTGATTGAGTTAACTTCATATTTGAATCTGCATGCATCTTTCTATTAAATAGAATAGATAGAATTAAGATAGCTTAAAGTGAAAACTAAAGCCCTCGAAACTAATAGATTCATCAATTTCTCGATCATTATATTGTCATATTAATATTTATTACTAGTTATGTTATAAAATACTTATTAGTTTTACTTTTCTCCACGCATATGAATGTTACTCTCCGTATTTGAAAATATGTTTACTTTTATCAGTAAGTTATAATTTCAAAAACTAAAACCACTAAAACTCAAACCTGTATCAAACTTACTTATTTGATATTTACGAAAAATAAGATCATAGTATTCGAGCTTGGATCTTGACAAAGATTGTAAATTATGAAGTTTAAATCAAAAACCAGAGTTTTCTAAACGCATCATGTGATCCAAAATTATATTTGATAAAATAAGATTAATAAGATTCAATTTGGATCTTGCTTAAGAGTATATCAAATAAAAAGAGTTTTCTAATTCTAAAAGTAAGAAAAAAACGAAGGAAGTTGACAGAAAACCATTACAAAATGCATACACGGATACATACATATACATAAATACATACATATACATACATACACATATATAATGAGATTGTAATATGATTCTCATAAACGATGCAGTACAATGTCTCAATATTTGATGTATCCGCTTATATAGACTTTTATGTAACTGTGTGAAAGTATTGTCATCTGGGTAATTAAATATCAAATACATCGAAATAATATCGTGGATATATCGCATGCAAATGAATAAGCAATGTTTTTTGCAAAATATTGATGTAACGATCTACATTTACCGATATACCGGACTGTTAATTGTGGCAAAATGTCGGTGGTGAATCCATAATGTCAATCCTCAAATAAATTATGTTCAGAATTGTTGGATTGGAAAAAACCTTTTGCCACAATCTTAGGATCAAATTTGCATACTTTTAGTTAGATAGACAACATCCAGAAGACTCATAAATTCATATTTTAACAATTACATAAAACTACGATGCTACATCAGCAACATTTGAGGTAATCATCATCATCCTTGCCTTTTTCCCAACTGCTTTTGGACGACAACATGACTTCTCAATTTTCATAATATTCCATCTTGAGTCGTATTACTAGCTAGATTTAAGAATTTTAAATTATTTTGATATTTTCTTCCCATGTTAATTTAGGTATGTCCTTTTATCTTTTTTCTTCAATGTAAATAGCATACCCTCCTTTTGCAGCTACGACTTTGAAGTAATAAATAAAGAAAAACCTGATCAAATGCAATACAATGAAAACATAAATAGCTAAATGTCTTCCACCAAGTAAAACCTTGGGATAGAAAGGCTTGATACAAAGTTGAGTAATTTGGTTCGATTTTGGACTTTCTACAATGTTAATATTGGATATTTTGGCTTCCTTTGATACTATCTAAAAAAATTAACTTAAATTTTACAATCCTTAAAAAAAAAAATCATCTGACGAGCTTTCAAAATAGGAAATATGGAACAGATTGTTTTAATAATATATATAGATAATGCAAACTTTTCTATGGTAAAAGAAACAGCTATTAATATTTAATTTGTTACATCTAATATGTAATTTACTGCATGTAATATTAAATATTAAATAAAAATCATATTTGGCACGCTAACCAAAGTATTAACTAAATTAATCCTACATTTAGCTATCCTATTGTTTCAAACTCTCACTTGAAAAAGGAAAGAAAAATACCCAGCTCAACTTATCTTTCTATCGTAATTAATGCAAACTAGCCAACCGACAATGAATAGAGAAACTTCATCACCAAGTTCATTCGTATTTCTACGTCTTTTAATTACTACCCATTCTTCTTTGTATTTTTAATGATTTTATTTAGGGTTTTTTTCGCTTTCCAGATTTTGACATGGCATCAGAATGAGTTTCAAGGTTTCGATTAACACCATGAGCTCTGACTTGACAGTATAATATAAAAGGCAGCGGCTATATGGAGTTTTCATACTGTTCCACTGATTTGATATTATAATTCAAAAGATAGCAGATATATTATCTCACTCGTTAAAAAACAGCTCAACTAATCTTTCTATTGTAATTAATAGAAACTCCAAAAACAAAAAACAAAATTAAATTATTTAGTATCTTCTAGACAACCGGCAATGAATAGAGCAACTTTGTCACTAAGTTCTTTCATATTTTTACGTCTCTTTATCACTAGCCAATTTTCTTTGTATTTTTTAATGATTTTATTTAGGCTCGAAATAGTTTTGTTTTTTTCCCCTTTTTTCCTTTCAGATTTTGACTTGGCATCAGAGCTGACGAGTTTTAAGGTTTCCATTATCACCTTGAGCTCTGATTTGACAATATAATTTAAAAGCAGCGGCTATATGGAGATCTCGTACGTTTTCAAACAGTACATGAGCAAAAAATGAAAACAGTTCCCATATCAAGAAAGTTGATGAAGTCTGCATGCACACATCATACGGTTACGGTTTATTTTGTTTGTTATTACTATTTGATTTGTATGACAATTCAAATGGTTTTGTATGATAAATAATAGGCGCCTCTTTTAATGCAGTAAATTTTCTGCAATGCTACTTTTTATGAAATATGAAGTTAATTTATGTTACCGCTATTTTATTTCAACATTATCACATAATACATATTGACATTGAAGAACAAAACATGAAGCCAAAATTTTTAATAGAAAAAAAATTAAGACAAGCAAAATAATCCAAAATATTCAAAATAAAAGAGGTCTGAAACTGATGACAAAACTAAATTCTCAAAAAATAGTTAGGGAAAGTAGGGTTAGACATAGTGGATACAGTCAATTCATACCCTTCAACAAAGTTTAGCAAATTATGTGCAACTAAAGAAACTGTGCAACATGATGTCTTCATGTACCTACAAAAGGGTATATCCTAAAAGATAACTAAATTTCGACCGATAGGTCAACTAATAGATAGAGTGAAATATTTCCTTTTCATGTCCATTCAAACTTTCAATCATTGTATGAAAATTGTCATCACGGTGTACTTTCTTTTTAACAACTTTGAAAGAAAATCACATCCATTGTTACTCGCTTCCAGACGTAAATGTGTCCATTAGAATAACAAGATGTACCCAATGTTTCATGCATTGTTTCAAATCTCATTTATCTCATAGCTAGAATCTCGCTTTCGAACTTGAACAAGACGAGAGTTAACAAAACGAGACTTTAAATTTTGTTATGTTTAATTTGATACTCATCCCGCCCAAGATATTAAAATCTCGAACGAAATTTGAGGTAAGATCTCAATAAAAGTTCTCAAACGAAGTTATGTTTTTTCATTACATGTTTCTTTTACTTCTTATGTGAGTTCAAAAGAAATTGCACTCTGACGACATTTTAGTAACCCGGGTGTTGGCGTCAAAATTGAACACCTACACCCAGTTGTATGAATGCATCAAAATACAATCCAACCGCGGAAGTATGACGAGAAATAAACGAATAACAAAATTAAAACAATCAGAAAGCAAATAAATAGAGACACGGATTTATAGTGGTTCAGCAAACTCCGGCCTACGCCCATTTCAAAGATTTTCTTTTTATTAGTTTATATTGTTGATTACAGTTACAAATCCGTGAAATTCAAAAATAAAACTGGCAAAGTATATCCATGAAGAGAAGCGGAATGAAGATCTCCTTTTCTGAGACCATGTCTATTGTACTTATAGGTGAAGACGACCGTCAATCTCTCTAGAACTTCGTCTAAATAACCTTCTTACCATATGGGCACACCATATGGGTCGCTAGACCCAAATCACAATGGAGAGGGATTGGTACTGATCTCTTCCTTAGTCGATTTTTGGACAGCAATTCCTATTGTGACTTCTTCATGATAAAATCATCAAGTTTCATGTCATTTGAAATAGGGAAGCTCATGTTTTTTATTGATATTTGATTCAAATCCACTTGAAAGCTATTTTCTGCCGAACCCTTTTAAGGGTTGCATGCCGAACTCCATTCATCGAAGTGTGACGACCCAAAATAGAACGTCGATCCCTCTCTTTCATATGATATGCCGAACTTGAACCGAACCCTTCAAGTAGGCACATGTTAATCCCTCCTTAGTAAAATGTCAACACATCTGCTCTCACCTACACTAATCCCTCTTTAGCTTCGACCATGCCGATCCATTGCACATCCAATCAAGCTGATCCCTTGTCTGTGAGCTGGTGTATGTCGAGCCATCCTAACCAACTACACCAAGCTTTCTACTATGGAATGAGGTATGTCGAACCCTCTTAATTGAGTATGTCGATCTCTCTTCAATGAAGCCAGCTCATACCGACCCTCTATATTGAGGCATGCCGATTCACTCTCCCAAATCAATAATACATGTCGATCACTCTGCCTTCATCTATGCCGAGCTATATGATACTTCCATTCCATATCGACCCCTTGTTTGTCCAAGCTAACATCTTGATTTCAAGCATCATGCATCGTTTATCTACCAACTTCATCCAACTCTGGCTTCGTATAACCATTTGTACTTTACCTTCGGGTCCTACAACCGTCACTCTGCAGTCATCGACCTTAATAATTGTAAAGTCTATTGGGTTAAATCTGCATGCACACTGCTTTACCAAAAGGTGGGTTAACACTTTGCCCCCAAAAACATGTCTTGCGATAGGAATGTGAGTTTAGAATTGCCGTAAATCCAAAATCTGAAGTACATAATCTATTGATTGACATATTATCTAATCCAGAATCCAATGCTTTGTCAATCTCATTCCTTGATCTCTCTGCATCATTAGCAAAATTCATGACTGTTCTAGGTCGATATCCAATTCCGAATCCATTCCAAATTCATTAGCCAAATCCACAATCTCTCTCGATCGTTTTATCTAAATCTAGGACTGTTCCGAGTCCATATCCAAATCCATAAACATCTCCGGGTCGTTTTATCCAAATCTGAGACCGCTCCGGTTCATATCCAAATTTGTAGACCTCTCCAGATCGTTAGTCTAATACAAATCCTTATCTCACGGTGCCGAGCACAATCCATACTCGATGACTTGAGTAGGTCGATCCTATCGCTTTCCGGCGAAGCGGCTTACCCTTGCCAGGCATAGTCCATATCCGACGACCTTCATCTCTCTGGATCCTTGCCTAGCACGATCCATACTCGACGACATGTTGGGTTTTATTCTTCGACCTCGACTCTCCGGTCACGGGCTTAATCCGTGGGGTATTTTTCTCTAACCTCGTTCCCCAGTCGAGGACTTAATCCGTGGGGTATCCTTCTCCAACCTCGTTCCCCAGTCGAGGACTTAATCCGTGCACGAATCCATGATGTCGCTCTCCGACGAAGGGACTCGTGACTCGCGGTTATTGCCCCGTCTCTCGGGCCAAGGCCATAACCGTGATCTATTTTATTTATTACATTAATCCAACCTTAAGCATCCATAAGTCCATAAAATAAGATTACATACCACCAATAAACCAATGTTTGAAGCAAATAAGGAGAAACAAAACGAATTTCAAAATCCCAAGCACAACGGTTTATCGTCATCTCAGAGCATGCCTGGAGACCGTCCTCGATTCCTTACATGTGTAGGTGATTTAGCTGTATTACTACGGAGTTTATTACTTATTTCGTGCTACCCCGATCAATTGATAACAAGTTGATGATGATGCTTAATCCAGTGTCATTTCGTTCGAGGTAGACGGTGGCTGCTCCTGTTACACCGCCGCAGCCCGAGTCCTTACGTATTGTTGTAACTAACCATCATGCGGTCATTTGTATTGTGCACATCCAGCTCATGAAATAGGCAATGCTTTCTTGATACCCGCTCATATTCGGAGGGTTCCCTTCTTATCGGCCTTCGATACTAAAGACCTCCTTAAGTATTCAAATAAATCCTTTCTGGAGATTCAGTCAAATCTGTATAAGAAGAGAATTTTGGTTCCCCCCGTTGCCTCTTCGACACATTAATGTCATGATTCAAATTCTGTTTACCTTTATCATTTTATTTTACATCTCCTCCTGATGATCCTCCACTTTGCACAGCGTTCACCTCTGGTTTGTTTGCTCGTGCGTCATCCTGTCGCAAGAACTTTTCTGCTTCAAGATAAAATTCCCCAAGATCCATAGGTGAATCACGCACCACTGAATCCTTGAACTCCGTGCCATCAACAATTCCAGATACAACTGCCATCAAAACCATGGATGGATCTGGACGATCCACCGATGCCGCCGCGGCATTAAACCGTGTTAGGAAACTCCTCAGGGACTCTCCAGTCCTCTGTTTCAGTGTTGCCAAACTCATCACATTTTTTGGTGTCGAGATGTGAACTCTTAACTGCCTACTAAACATTTCGATCAACTCCGTCTATGTGCTAATAGAGTCGTTTTCCAATTGTTTGAATCATAGTGCAGCTATATTTGTTAGGTATAAGGGGAAGCACTGTATCATGACTTCCTCCAATGCCCCCAATACTTCCATTTCTCATGTATCTCGTCATATGAATAGCGGGATTCATCGTATGCCTCAAGCGTTGGTAGTTTGAACTCCAATGGATTCCTAGCTTGCCTGATATTTGAAGCAAATAGACTTCTATTTACATCCTCCAAATCCATGTTCACTAATCCTCCACGCATAGCTCGCCTTATCATCTCTGCAAACCTATCATTGTCTTCCAATGGTAGTCACATCTCATCATGCCCAAGCTGTCCTCCGAGTCTACGAAGGAATTCCAAACATACTTCACCGGACGAGCATCCAAATTCTAATTCACCTCAAGCTCCATAGGATCGATCGCGGGTCTTCCAGCACCATGACCAATAAGACGCGGGGGCATACCTCCTAGTCTTTGGGGATCGGTACTGATCCCTCCAGCGGGATTGGTGTCGATCCCTCTATGATGGCAGAAGACTGCCCCTGGTTGCTCTGTTCTATTTCTTTGTCTATTGGCTCCATTTTCATGTTTTCGATTTTGATTTCCAACGATTCTTGTTGCATTAACTCCTTGATTCTGTGCTCCAGCTTGTCTAACCTGTTGGAGTAAATTCTACATCATCTCCTCCCGCCTTTTCAGCATCTTCTCACACATAGCATCCATCATTATTTCTATTTCATCCCTGATGATGTAGATTGATGCTTGATTAGCTACAGCTCCTAAGAAAGCCTCCTGACTCCCTCCGTGGTAGCTCCTTTCTGGTAGCGCTTCCTTGTTGATTGTCTAGCTGTTACTTCCTATCTCTAAGTATCCAAACTTCAAAATCTGAGCTCCTAGCTTCCAAATCCGCTTATGCAAGTCATTCTCGGTGAAAGCACCAAAATATTGGTGTCAAAATAGACTACCAACGCCTACTTATGTGAAAGCACCAATATCCAATCCAATCACAAAGAGAAATAAAGAACAAAATTAAAACAATTAGAAAGCAAATAAATAGAGACACAGATTTATAGCGGTTGACAAACTCCGGCCTACGTCCACTCCAATGATTTTCTTTTTTTAGTTTATACTACTGATTACAGTTACAAATCCGTGAAATTCAAGAATAAAACTGGCAGAGTCTCCTAGGTAGAAGATGAAGAGAGGCAGAATGAAAATCTCATTTTTTGAAACAATGTATGTTGTATTTATAAGTGAAGACGACCGCCAATCTCTCTGAAACTTCGGCTAAAAGACCTTCTTATCCATATAGGTCCACCATAAAGGTCGCTGGGCCCAAATCCTAATGAAGATGGATCAGTATCGATCCCTTCATTGGTTGATTTTTGGACAGCGATTCGTATGGTGGATTCTTCATGATAAAATATGCTTAATCCCAAAATTGCATAGGGGCTCCTATTTTTTATTAATCTTTGGTTCAAATCCACTTGGAAGCTATTTCTTACCGAACCCTTCTGAGGGTTGCATGTCGAACCTTATTCATCGAAGTGTTGCGACCCATAAAAGAATGTCAGATCCCTCTCTTTCATATGATATGTCGAACCCTTCAAGTAGGCACATGTTGGTCCCTCCTTAGTAAAATTCCGACTCATCTTGCTCTCACCTACATCGATCCCTCATTTGCTTGGACCATGCTGACCCCTTGCCTATCAATCATGTCGATCCCTCATCTGTGAGTGGATGTATACCCAGCCATCCTAACCAACTACGCCAAGCCTTCTTCTTTGGAATGAGGCATGTTGAACCCTCTTAATCGTGTATGTCGATCTCTCTTCAATGAAGTCAACTCATACCGACCCTCTATATTGTAGCATGCTAATCCATTCTTCGTAACTTTCCAAACTAATAAAACATGTCGATCCCTCTGCTTTCATCTACGCCGATCCCTATGATACTTCCATTCCATGTCGATCCCTTGCTTGTCCAAGCTAACATCCGTATTTCAAGCATCCTACACTACCAACTTCATCCAACTCTGGTTTGGTATAACCATTTGTACTTTACTGTCAAGTCCTACAACCGTCGCTCTGCACTCATCGGCCTTGATAATTGTGAAGTCTTTTGGCTTTAATCCGCATGTGCACTGCCTTGCCAAAAGGCGGGTTAACATCGGTTTTTTAATTTGTAATGAGTAAGCAAAAACAAAAGACTTTATATATATATATATACACATACATATATGATATATGTATATGTATATATAATGTTCAGATGAGTAGAACTCATTCAATCTCGAATACCAAATCAATCGTATTACCACTCTTCTCTAAAAAGAAAAACCAATATTATCGTTTTACATAAATTACGTAGGTTAAAAAATTGTATTTAGATAACTATTATTGTAAATATCTTTAAAATGAAAACGTTAAACGCTTAAGTCCAAGAAAGTCTGGAGATAGATTTTAAAATTCGAGATGTACATTCAAGATATACTCAGTCTTGCCTAAGATCTCATCCGATACGAGATATTACATGTAAAATTCCCGTGAGAAGATGCGATTGAAATCATAGACTTAAAACGTTCGTCTTATGCATGCCTATCCATTTATCAATACAATTTTCAATTAAATTACCGAACTTTCCACTACAACGTGATTTATTTTATCTGCATTAGAATAAATATATCATCATTTTATAGGCTTTGGTATTGCACTGTAATATTATGCAACACACGATAAAAAGAATTGCATGGGCACAATAGTCTTTTTGTTCAAGGTATCTAAAAATGGTTCGTAAAACCAATGCAGTTAATATCGAAAATTATCGATGGTTTAATCATGTTAAAGCATTCAATCAAAGTACAAATTGATATATTTGTGATACATCAGCGATTTATGCAAATATTAGTGAAAAGTCAAGTATCATCATTTTGTAAAAAAAGTATAAATATATTATATTTCAACAAAGATCTAAGATAAACATGCAAATTATTTACATTGTATCGTCACAAAATAATCTTAACATTGTTCAAAATGCTAAAAGTATAAAATATTGTTATTACCACATTATTTTAATAACTTTCAAACAAACAAAACCAATATTATATTAATATTTCAAAACATCGCATATCAAACAATTAAAAAACCAATATTTTATCAATATATTTCAAAATATTGCATATTAATACTTAGATCAGTATTTTACCGACATCATTTTAATTACTCGATGTAAGTAAGTTGAAAAAACAATGTTTTATTACAAAATATTTGACTAACTTTAAAAGCAAAAGATTTATTCATTTTTAATCAACTTAAGACATATGGGCATATCATGAAATGAGAACATAATACTACTTTTCTCACATGTTTGTTTGCCCATCCTTTTATTGAGGGTATATCATTCTTTCAATTTTAATTTATTCAAAACATACATGCGATTATGCATACGTCCCAATGGAAAGAAAAAAAGATGAACACAAAACCTTTATGTTTGGTGAACAATCCAATCAAAACTAGGTCTTTGAAACTCTTGAAAAAGGAGTTCTTTTCAAAATGGGGATTTCGACCTGCTTTATGAAAAAATATAAACATATAAAACTCGATTCGTTATGAGTAGGGATCCTTTTAAAACTATCCGTAGAGTTGTCAAATTTATTTCTTAAAAGTGATTATGCGTCAACTATGTAAACAACTTTTTTCTTCATTTTTAATTTATGTGAGACATGTAACTATTTGGTAGCTCCGAATAAAAAGGATGAAATAAATTAATGAACATACATGTTTGGTTTATGAATATAATGTATTGATATAGTCCAAATTGATTTCGTAGAAGTATCAAT
The DNA here is from genome assembly GCA_030765085.1 of Allium cepa. Lineage (NCBI taxonomy): Eukaryota > Viridiplantae > Streptophyta > Magnoliopsida > Asparagales > Amaryllidaceae > Allium > Allium cepa. The sequence continues at coordinate 1,000,856,813 of CM060943.1, read as the reverse complement.
CAATCTCAACATTCATGGTAATATTGGTAATTCTCATTAGTATATTTACTCATATTATGGCATCCAAGGGCGACCCAACTTGATCCGAAGTTCCAAACTATAATAGACAAGCCTCGAGTCTATCAATTTCGAATCTTGTCGAGTTTTCGGTTCTTTGGATCAGGGATTCTCAGATGCGAGCAACGAATTTCAAAACCTAAACTGGCATGGCTCTAGGTCAAAATCAATTTGTATTGGTTCGAATGATAATACTGTAATGCTAATTAATGTTAACATTTTCCATTTTTTGTTATAGGGTCCGTTGAGTAGGTTGGATCTTTCGGATTTGACTGAGTCTTTATGTTATTATGTGTTACCCATACTTGATCCAAGAACTTACAGGTCCAGACTCAAGAGTTCACACTTTGTGAGTAAAAGTCAAATTGGGCCTTAATTTTTCGAAGTGACCTAAAGATGTCATTTATATACCAGCATAACTGGAAGGCCAAGGATACCATCTTGCTGTTTATAGGATAAAAAGCATCTCAGCGCAGTTGCATCATTTATATGTCAACTTTGACGAATCATAATTCCCATCAATACCAGACATAAAGTAATGCAAGTATTGCATATCTACTTTTCTTACAAACCCTCATTAACTTGTCTACAAGAATGATATATTGAAAACTCGTCCAAAAATCCCCTCTTCAAGTTTTACCAAAACCTAAGAGAAAAAAACAAACCATGCAAGTATCCAGGTGTCGTATTGGGTTTATCTTTAGTTTATAGAGTGATCATACTATCAAATTTCTCCCAAAAAAAAAAAATACCAATATCAGTCAGCTCTATTTTATTGGTTGAAACACGAGCACAGACCTACATTTAGTATCCAATGGCTACCTAATAGCAAGCTCCATGAACCACCACCCCCCCCCCCCCCTCTAAACCTCATCCACCACCACCACAACCCATAAAAGCATTTTCTTAAGCCAGCACAAACAGTTTTTTTTTTTCTAAACTATAAATGCACAAATCATGGACGAATTTATCGAAAAGCAATCAGTATCGGACAAACAAGATACATAATAAGTACTATATCCAAAAGTTCAGTAGCATTAATAAATCACTTAAAAAAAATTAAACACTGATAAATTTGAAGGGTTTGAAATTCATACCTTCTCAGCTAACTAGACGAAAGCATCCCACAGTGAAACCCATCCTCCACAAACTTGTTAATTATATCTCTAAACCTATAGTATTCATCCTCCACGTTATAAACTTGATGAGAAATCCTAGCGTACGCTGTAACCAAAGAACTAACCCCATTCATTCCTTTCACATTCACGTCTCTTAAAGAGTTAAACCATACTGGAACCTCAATTTTCAACTTGTTTCTTAAGTAAGTCCTAAACTTTAAAGCATCCACATCGCTCTCTATCCTCAAACAACTTGGCAGACCAACCATAATCATACCACAACACATACTTTCAGGTGTTCCCAAACAGGTGCCCCAAGACTCCGCTAGCATTCTTCCCATTTCGACGACTTTTTCATGATTCCTCTTCCTTATTCCTGCCAACCCTCCCTCAAACCTATTGACAAATTCAAAAACAGCAGGAACAACCAGCATTGTGCTATAATCTCTGGTTCCAACTGCACCACTTTCTATCGCCAAACCTTTCCCATACTGTGAAGAAACAATGGGATGGTGCAAACCATCCGACACAGCACTCTTCCTGGCATACAAAAATGCAGCAGTAGGCGGGAAAAAGAACCACTTGTGCAAATTACTCACATAAAAATCTGCCCCGATATCCTTCACATCAATATCAATACTCCCAATCGCATGTGCTGCGTCAACAAATACCTGATCAACTCCTTCATCCCTGCACATCCTAATCAACTCTTTAACTGGAATGATCATGTGCGGCATCGATGTAGTATGATCAATAACAGCCAATCTCACCCTCCTCCCTCCCTCCCTCCCTAAATCCAACGCCTTTCTAAACTCGGCAACAATCTCCTCATTGGACGAAACTGGAAAAGGCAAATGCACCTCGATAATGTGCCCACCTGCCCGACCCACATAAGCCTCCATTGATTTCTTAACATTACCATATGCATAGTGAAGAATCAAAACAGCATCGCCTTTATTGAAGACATTTTCCGTAAACATCCACGCAACCTTCTGCAAGACGATGGCTGCGGCAGTGGTAGCATTGTCCACGATTGAAATCTCGTCCACGTGGTCGGCGTTTACCAGGTCTTTGATCAGGCATCTCGATTTGAGGAGCGACGGCTGTAGGTGGTTGATGTAGTAATCGTCCGGCTGTGACAGGAAGTGGAGCTGGATCTGCGACTGTACGGCGAGGATTGATTTGGGGCAACAACCAAAGCTGCCGTTGTTTATCCGAGTGAAGCTACGGTCATGGTGCGAGAATTCGGCGGCGATTTCGGATTGTGTTATGTAAGTAGGTTTTGGTTTCTTGGGTTTGCGGGAGTTCAATTCGGGTTCGGCTTCATTGGTTGATCCATTTTTGGAATCGGGATCCATCGATTATATTTTACTTCTAATTGTTTAGGGTTTTGAACGGGGAAGGAAGGAGGAGGAGATGAATACCATGGATTAAGGCCTCTGAAACTGTTACTTTGAATTTGGATGATTATGCAAATTACGGTAATTTTTGGGTGAGAAATGGAAAAGGAGGTTGTTTCATGGGAATATGGGTGGAGGTGACTGTATCTGATACTGATATGTCACGTGTGTTTCTATGTTCTTGGTAGAAAAATGTGCTTATTTTTTTTCGTCAAATAAGTACTTAATTTATACTACACTATTACTATTGAGTTAGATTTTAAGAACATGCCTCTTTCATATTTTGAGAAATGAACAGTCACATTTTTAATTTCTTTCTATTTCAAACTTTAAAATGTGATAGCTTTTTCTACATTAATTGGATTTAAGAATCGTTTTCACTCTAAAATCTCAAATTTAATATGTTTTCCAATGATATTCATTGTTGATAGCTAAAAAAAAATTTAAAAATCATAATTTTATATAACAGTTTTAACTGCATTTATATAATCCAATTATTTTGTGCCACCGCTGTGTACCGCGTTTTTGTAACAGCATTATTATGATGATCATAAACATTACATAGTAGTTTTACCTGGATTATTATAATGTATTTATTATCTTTTAAAATATTTGAAAGGAATATTTTTTTGAATTATACAATTATGGTTGCCTTTGAATATTGTAACCACGTTATGTAATAAAGTAATAATTTTGATTGTGTTTGATAGTTTACTCAAACTTAGTGCGGCTATAATTTAACCCCATCAAAAAATGGTGTAATAATTTATAGGCATTTTTTGAATTAATTTAACTACATTAGCATTTTTTTATTGCATTTACTATTGATGTTTTTGACTATATTTGATAATTTTATTCAATTTTAAAATAGTTATAAATTAGTGATATTAAGAAAATGCAATTATAACTTACCAGCAAGTTTTAGGTAAATTTAAATATATTTGAAGATTTTTAACCACATTTCTGTGATGTAGTAATAAATTTGGCTACATTTCAGAAATTTATTCAATCTTAATACAATTAAAATTTAACTACATTAATAAAATGCAGTTATAATTTAAAGAGAATTTTGAATTATGCATGGTAGAAATTGAATATTTCAACTATATTTATGTGATGCAGTAATAATTTTGGTTGTACACGATGATTTATTTAAGCTTACTGTAGTAAAAATTTAAATGCATTAAGCAAAAGCGGTTATTATTTTGCAGTATTTTCAGAATTAAGCAATTATTTTTGCATCTGAATATTTTAACTGCATTTGTGTGATGCAATACTAATTTAGCTGTAGTAATGATTTTGTTTGATGTTAACGATATTAATTTAACCGCATTATGAAAATATAATTGAAAAATGAATTTTGTTTTTTGATAATTTGAGATGATTAAATGGTGACTTCACATAATTAATGCTTGATTCAACCGTGCAGCTCAGCGGTTAATACATTGCTTTCGGATTTGATGACATAATTTGGCTAAGTTTACTCAATTTCGTTTACATTTACGATGATCAATAATACGATAAGCATATAAGTTATTGTATTCGAGCTTAAGATAGATGCACAGTTTAAGTGCTGGGTCAAAACATGTACTGTAGTGAGAATAATGTTGACAACCACCTAAATGAGTTTATTTTTTGTTTTTTGCAGTAAATTCTAAAATCACTTGCACCACCACTGTCGGAAAACTTTAAAAAACAATTGATGAATGTATTTTTGTGTAGATGATCATGTAGTCATAGTTTGATTATTAGATATAGTTAACTAGGTCAGACGAGCAGTGATAGAATTTAGTAATAATACCGCATCAATGACACTTTTGCTTTTTCTGGCTACAGGTACAAATACCTTCAATGGTTAAAATAATTGACTGATGTAATGCATCTATTAGGGCCAAGAAAACATCACCTATTTACGCTCAAGTCCAATATCATACACGCATTACTAGCAGTTATTTCTGAGGCTGAAAAATGAACAGACTTCTCACAATTGTTCTCTTCTATATGTTTTGGATATTTTCAAATATTGGTTACTGCGACCAGCTATATGCCGTGTTTTGTACCCTACATCGACATAGATCAGATTTAGTGAACAATAGTAATTTATATTGGAACCCATGTTATTTTCTTATTGCATCATCATTTCTATTTCAATTGAATCTTCTGTTTTACTACTTTTCTCATGTACTACATCTGTTGCTTTTTCCTTTTTTCCCTCCCTTTTTTCAGCTGTTGGCAAATACTTTTCCCGACTGTTTACAAATTTGTCCTATTACTATATTTCCCCCATTGCAAAAGGCTTTTGTTACTCTTATTTAATTGAATCGAACTGCACTGTGTCTTTGTGTCTGCAGTTCACAGCGAATACTTCAAAGCGGCTGTGTAATTGCAAAAGCAACAACATTGACGTCATATGCCATAGTGAATATACCTATGCATTAGCGGATAAATTTTTAACACGTTATCCTCTAAATAGTCTGTGAACTTTAACATATTCACTGCAATTGTTTTGTTCGATTTTAATTGTGGTTATCATAACCAAATATATCTATGTATTCTTTATCATACCAAATTGTTATTCATGATGTAACACTATCGTTCAACAATGTTTTTTCATTACCACCATATTAAATTTCTTATACATTTGGATATGACCTATGCAACAACAATATTTTTTCAACATCCGTGTGCGAAGCACGGGTTCGCACTAGTGCAATAAAATAAGTGATAAGAGATTGCCATTTTTTGTCCTTGAATAAGTACTTTCGTTAAGCTTTTTCGTTGAGTGACATAAATAAGAAAAAATTAGTTTTTATTATTAGTGTTGATCGCTTATTACGCTACATTTTACAATTATACCCAAATATAACACAATTTTTTAATGTTCTCAATCATAATTCACTTACTTTATAAAGTTTTCTTCTACCAAACAATTAGGAAATGTCAAATATGACATTAGTTTTATTTTCAGTTCTATATGCTTCAATTTTAAAGTGATTTCTTTTCGAACTGTTCTGATTTTAGTTTTGTACTCTGTAGATTCTACTTATCGAAAACAAATATACTAAAAACTAATGAAATTGAAAAAATGAGGATAACATACTATAACGTTTGATTATGATTTGAAGTTAAAAATGATAATTTGTAAATTCATTTTTAAGAATAGAAATGAAATAAATATTTTTGTTATGACATATTTTTGGTTAAAAAATAGATATGTTAAGGCGGACAATACTAATTTATTTAAATTAAAATGAAAGTAAAACAAAATTTGCAATACATATGAAAAAATCAAAATATTAAACAACTATGAAAAGGATGACAAAACCTGTGATATTTTCATAACAACTTGTTTTGAAAAGAAGTTGCACCAAAGAATAATTTAATTTTACAACCTAGAGTAATATTGTTTAAGTAATAATTTTTGTTCATAAAACAAATTTCTAACCAGAATGCAAACAAATAATATTTTAATTATTCAACAACCAATGTTTAGCAATCGATGTTCTGTATTCAATATTAAGCACTTTAAACAAACGATGCCTAAATGTTGGATGTCTATTTAATAAGCGTCTTACGTTGAGAGCCTCTAAGAGTGGCATCCAGTCCTCTCCTCTCATTTTTCCTTCTTTTAACTTTTTAACTGAAGTAAGTGTTGAAATGTCGTCCCACGCTATCAAAATTGTAAGAAGTATCGTTCGAAGAAGACAAAAGAGCAAGCTGGTCAGCTTCATAGTATCCTTAGTCTCAATAGATAGGGGTAGCAATTAGACCTGACCTGATGGGCCCGGACCTGACCTGTGGGTCTCGGTTCTAAGCGGGTCGGATTTTGTCATGTAACATTCCACCTCTATATCCATACTACCCAAGAGTATTACTAAGCAATACTAACAAATAATACGAAGAATAAGACGATATAGGGTACACATATGAATATTTCCTTTGTCTGACACTGGTATATGTCATATATCATATACTACCCATCAGAAATGTACACGGTCTCAGTACAAAGCAATAAGTACGTGTTCCTTCAGAACAGAAAAACACGCAATATATAATAAATATCAGAGAGAACACTAAGTCAATAAACGCAGCGATAATATATCATTCATAATATACAAGGTATGTCCAATATACATCACATGCATATACATACAAGAGACAATATAGTACTAGATGATAGATTACTACATTGAATACTAGCCTCCTTTAAGCCAAAAACTCACGTTGGTCTCACAGTCCCTGAACCTGAAATGTGTCAGATTAACCCTAGTATTATATAAATAATACACAGGTCCGACGATGTCTAAAATATAGATGTCAATAAACCACGACAAATAGTACAGTGTCAAATAGGGTTTTTGTAACGCCCCCACCTCTATATCTGTGCTACCTAATAGTATTACAAAGTAATATTGTCGAGTAATACAGAGAATGAGACGATATGGGATACACACATGAATATTCCATTAAACATTGGTGTGTATTTAAACATCAAATATAACTCATCAACAAACGCACACTCTATTAACACAAAGCAATAAACACCATGCCTTCAAGATAAAAAAATAACCAACATATAGTAAATATTAAAGATCATAAAGTCAATCACAATGATAATATATAATATCCAATATATAAAATAAGTCCAATATACATCATAATAATGTACACATAAGGGACTATAGAATACATAATGATAATATAAAACACTGAATATCTAGTCTCCTCGGTGCCTAGTAAACACAAGCTGGTCATACTATCCCTATACTTAAAATGTCTCGGACTGACCCAAGTATTATATAAATAATAAACGGATCAAACTATATCTAAATCCAATACCAATAACCATGTGGAACTCTGTATATGCTAGGTATAAATGTAATAATGTTATCTCAATCAATCCAAATATCATATAACATAGAACACCACAAAACCTAGTATAAAAATGTCATCACCAACATAAAAGCTCATCAAATTAGAAAAACATCGAATTGGTGAATCACACATACCTATAAATCATAATCAATTTCCAGAAATCAATAATAAGTGAGATATCACTAAGTATAGTCAGGCTAGCATACGACATTGACCAAATATATCTCTCAATCTCAAATAATAGAATATTATCATCAAACAATGTAAAATAGGTCGTCTAACTATAAAATATAGGGCACCTACCCATTGTCAGATATAATAAAAGATACGAGAATCCACTATATTTTGAATATATATTACATCACAGGTAAAATCTCATCTCCTCATATAGAAAAAATAGTGACGGAAATCAAATCATAATGTACAGGTTACACCACCCAATAATCTTATAATATCTGCGTTACGCCACCCAGTCAAATCACGGTATGGTTACCCGCCATCTCCAAGAGCACCTGGGTTATTCGCTCGTATTCGCTCTAATACTTAAGTAAGGTATATAAGCAATATATACTTATCTATCATTCAGTGTAGAACCATAAGGGAGACTAACATCTACCCCGACTAATCCAAAAGCCCAAGGCTACTTTGTTTGTACCCGCTCCTACAGTCTTTATTTACCCACCTGGTATCGTGACTATATCCACTGTAAGTCATAAATACGCTTCTAGACTATGTTAGGCATTAATCATGACTCAGATCATGCCACTAAGATAACAAATTGTTAGCCTTCGTGACCGGGCTAGGGCTATACCACCCTATGGGCTACTCTGCCTTACTCTAAAGTCCCATGATGCGCATCAAACATATAACCAAAGTGTCACGGATAGGGGGCGCGACCTCACGATCAGGCTGCCAGGGTAGATACTGGCTATCTGGTTCCTGTTAACTCCTAATCATATTCTAAAGTACTTTACGCTATAGATAGCATACATATGGGTACACCTACATAATTCAACATCTATAAATGTGCTCCACACTGAGCATATAAACTTGCTATATAATGAGCATCACCTCATGTAAGTATAAATTTAATATCCTAGTTCCCATTACTTAAGTGACATCTGCTTGCAATAAGTAATTGAATATGTATCACATCAGCGTCATGTACTATCACACGATGCTCAATCGTTTACTCACTGCTAATAAATTACACCCAAATCTCCACAATATTACATATAACGAGTCCAAATAGCTGAAGAAATATTAACGAATGCCCTACCCCCAAACGGTGTTATAACTTCGTGTATTCAAATTTCTCGTCATGCAAAATAGAAATCATCACAAAATCAAATAATAGGATGTCATTACTGCATCATTTGAAATCATTAAACAAATCGACACCAACCGTGAATCCTTCATGATATCGAAATCAATAAAATCTTTAAACCATAAACTCTTCAAATAATTTGATTTTGAACTAATAGATGTATAAAATGGGGAATAGGTGTCAAACTTTTGTAAATAGATTTATATAATCAAAAATCTCCAATTGAAGTTTCCCTTTTATTTTTTTAATTAAATATTCAATTTATAAAGGAATTTCACTTTTGGAAATATTATTAAAAAAGCCTCGTTATATTTATAAAAATTCTATAAATTCAATATTTTGAAGATTCTCTATTTTATTTTCAAATAAACATTTATCCAAAACAGTTCCCATGAATAATTTCCCAAGACATTCAATTTAGAATCAAAAAATCAATCGAATATCCAAAATATTAATTATGAAGCAAAATTCTCTAAAATCATAAGCAATTCATCAATATAAGTTTTTACCATGTGGCCTAGGTGAATTCCATCGAATTTCGGCCATCGATAATTGTACACAAATATGAATAAATTACACAAATTGAAATGCAAACGGACAACATTTCCTTTGCATTTTGATCTAACAAACACAAAACTCCACCATCATATGCCAAATAACATTCAACATCACAAAAATGAATAGAACAACTCGATCTAACAATTTATCCAATCAAACAATTCAACATTCTCAATCAAACAAATCCCAAACAACTAATTCAACAAAACGATTCCATAAATAATCAGAATAATAATACATATGCAAGCTTCGAGTGGAAATAAATTTAGTTGTGAGTGAGAAAATTCACAAATCGATGAGCCAAAACTACTAGTCTAATCCAGTCGCAGTTTACAATGCAACCCCAAATCGCTATAGAAAACTACCTGCTTCACATCAGACTTTTAGTCACCATCACCAGCGAACATTGTCTCAAATTCCACCTCTATTGTTAACTAGCACCAACCCTAGCTTGACACCTTCACCCACACCTAACACATTTGTTCACAAACCTAGGCCGTAGCTCCAATTCGCACCCATTCTCAGGTTGCACGTAGTCATCTCATCGCTCGATCAGGTTGCATGCGTTAGCTCTAAATCTTGAGCCCACAAATCGACTCGCTCGCCTGCGCCTAGCTCTGCCTCCACCTAGATCGTCGATGCTAGGTCTGAGCCCCCTTTCATACGAGGCATTCATTTTTCCTTTTTTAAACTCGACACAATATTAAGGAATTAGGGGATTAGAGCTTGAGCTGATACAAAAGGAGTTCGGGCTTGTGCGAGAATGGTCTAGCCTAAAGAATTCCAAAAAAGGAGAGAAGCGATTGATTTAAACGGGCTTGGATTTGTTTGTTTTGGGTTAGATTTTAATTTCCTACTTTGCCCAATTATTTAATCATCTTTACATTTAAATTACCCTTATTAATTTGTAATTAAATTTCTAATCTAATTTAATTTAATTTACATTTTTCTCTACAAAATATTTATACCGACAACTGCATTGTTATTCAATCTGATGCAAAATGTTTAATAAGGTACATCTCGACCACTAGCCCTGAGGAGGGATAGTAACTCTTAACCGTATGGCCCTAAGTGATATGAAACAACAAGTGATGTAGACTAAAACCATATAACGTAAATATAATATAACATACACATACAATACCATAATCTGTCTTGACCATTAGTTTTAATGACAGGAAATATTCTAAATTGAATGGCCATAAAAGATACTTACACGGCTCATCAATAGAACTCTCATCCAAAGTGTAACGACCCGATTCTTCGACTTCTGAAAGTCGACATTAATACGTCCACTGTATCAAACGCCGAACAATCGAATGCCGGAAAACCGAACCCTTAGGGTTTAAGAAAAAGAAAAAGATAGAAGAAGTAAGAAAGAAGAAGCAACAAAATAATATCAGAATCTCACAATCGCAGCGGAACACATATAATAGATAAATGAATAATCTTTAAATCAAAAAAACTATACATTTTATGCATTACATCATCAGAGTCAATATACAACACCACACAATAATGGACAGTTATATAAAACTGTCCTCACAACTGAATACGCAGCGGAAAAGATAATATCATATACAAGTGATACGCTTCGCCATCCAGCTTGCTCCTGATCTCCACAGCATCTCCTGAATTCCAGAATGACCTGATAACCTGACTCTAGGCTGCCCGTATGGAAAATGATGGGCACCCAGAGTTTAGGAAGGAAACAATAAACTCCAGGTCAGTCATGAGACTGGTGTGAGAACTTAAAATAGTTATATCTTTAAAACAAACAAAGAAATATTTTAAAATAGAATCGCAATGCTTTTAGAAAATGTAACTACCATAAGACCTCCTGCCACACACAATGCAAACGCAGAATTGGAGGAGATTTCTCCTTATGATAGTCAAACATGCTTGATACGCAATTTCTTTGATATTATTACTATAAGTGCAAAGTGTAGGAAATTTTTTTGAAAGTATAATATAAATCTTAGCCAGCATAGACATTCCGAACTATGCCTACTATAGCTACCATGTTCAATAGCAGGTTACCGCCACATTCCATGGCAGGTTATACAACTAAAACTGTATAGGGCGCGTATTGTTTTGATTGGATTTCCAACAAATGGTCAGGCCAAGGAACTTCCCATTGCCACATGGGTACGCCTTTGGAAGGACGCCCCGAGAACCTAACCGGATCTCTGCCAACACAAGGCAGGGTTACCTCTGAACTAGATAGCTACTGACACAAGTATGCCATCCCATGGTCGTAACCGACCTTTATCCCGGGATTCACCAACAACCACAAAGAAATAAATTTGTAGCAACCACATAGGCTAAGTATCTGAGCTCCATACCATAATACCACATCTATCCAGAAGGAAATGTACATAACCTATGGGGGCGCTATCCCAAATAACCTTGCCGCATTCTTCCTGTTTTGACCATTACCGGGTTGTGAGGTTCGACGAAGTCTCGTCCGCAAAGCTACGCTTTTCACAAAAGCCACGCTTTGATCAATAAATGATCAGCAGCACTCAGCATGCCACATTACCAAATTGGGAATATATCACTAGTAACCATCAACTACATAACCTCTGAGCTAGTACGTCTCAGAGAAGGGTGTTAAGCTAAGAGAATAAATTCTCCGCCACCAACAGAAAAGTATTTGATAGAAACCAGCTTTACATCTCAAATTGTAACGCCAGACACACATCCATACAAGTCCGTTCCGGGATCGAACGGAACCGAAGACGCTTCCAAAGAAGCCCTTGCAATCCGGATATTCACTAATCACGTCCGGATTTCCCATCACAAAGGGTGATAAAAACTCTATATCGGGGATCAGCCGAAGCAGAGACATTCGACGATAATCCTTCCGTTTTCGAAAATATCCGGTCTTCGAATGCTATCCATTGGGACGTATCACTATTCGGAGTGGGATTTATGACCTAAAGGTCCTCTTCCGGCTAAACCGAATAACAAGAGCTTATTTTAAAATAAGTGTAGCATTCAAATTCAAGCAAATCATAACAAATACCCATTAAAAGGTAAATATTGATAGTCGGTTATTTAACTATCTATAGATATGCACAACACCACCAGATTTCAAATAATTTCCCAAATAATTTATTTTCCAAAAATATCTTTACAAGATATATTTTCCCACACTTCAACCATTTGAAAACAAATTTCAAATCATTTTCCTTACGCGGAAACACTTCCAAATATTTATTCATTTTCACTGGAAATCTACCGAATTCAAATACTTTAAAATAATTTATAACACTTATCCAAAATATATCGGGAAAACACTTTGAAATAAAACTTCTTTAAACACTTTACTTAAAATATTGGTTATAAAAATATTATACCAATATTACATATAACTTAAGTCCAAACTAATTTTCAAAAAAAAAAAATTAGTAGATAGAGTATAACTATTTAAATAACTATTTTCTGAAACAATTATTGAATAAATCTTAGAAATAATCATTTTTATATCAACTTAATAAATCTTTACTTAAAGGATTTAAAATAATTTAAGAAGTTAATTTCTCCAAAGTATCCTTTTCAAAACCAATTCTAGAATTATATATATATATATATATATTTTTCAAAGCTATTCAGAAATTTTATTCAGCTTTCCATGGAGAATACACTTTCATTTCAAAATGGTTCATTAAACCAATTAAATAAATCCTAACCGATTTACTTTAAATTTACGTTCCAAATCCGTAAATTTATTTCCACACTTCAAAAATAAATCAATGTTTATTTTTTAACAAATTTCCCTTTCCTTTATAAATTCCATGGTGAATTTAAATTTTCAAATATCCACTGATATACGATTTTCAAATCGATTTCAAATATTCACTTTCAACAACAATTCAATTTTTCAATTGATTTCAAAAACAACCAAATCAAATTCCATATTGATTTTCCAAGAAATAAAACACCAAGTGGATTTCATTCAAATCTTAAATTGAAATCAATTTCTACTAAACCCCAAATCAATTTTCAATTGATTCCGAATTCTTTTCAAAACACCAACTAAATTTCCAAATGGATTTTCAAAAGATTTAAATTCAATCACCAAAAATCAATTCCCAAATGGGTTTCAAATTTTATTTCCTTTTAAAAAATAAATTCCTTTTAAAGAAAACCAATTCTTTTATTTTTCAAACTCTTTAAAATCCGTATTTTGAATAAATTCTTCAACCTTTGAATAATATTACCCGAAATCCATTTATTAAAGCTTTTTCCCATATTTTGAAATTTTATTCAATAAGATTAAAATTAAAAATTTATTATTTTAGAATTCCTTCCTTTAAATTTATCTAATTCTCAACAATAAATTTTAATATAAACTTTCAACCTAAATTTTCAAAAATCAAATTTTTATTTATTTCCGTATCCAACGATACCAAAATTACATTCGGCTAAATTTTAGCCTTCAACGATTTCAATCACAAAGATAATCACACAGAGATTATAAATAATCAATACACAGCACTGAACAAATTCAATTATTTGAGGAATTCAGTTGGATCCCTCCAACATGTTTCCCTGCATTCACAGATGTTAGCACAATACCAATTCCGTTTCAAGACGGGATATCGCGGTACATGGGTTTATATAAAATATCATCCGCTATTATGCGGCGCAATAGAGTCTCATCCGCTATATAGCGGGAAAATCAACTCCAAGTACATATATAATACCAATTCCACTTCAAGGTGGAATATCGCGGTATATGTGTTTAATATAATAACCTCCGCTTAATATGCGGCATATAGTGTCTATTTCAATACAATAGATAGCAATTTATCATTCAATCACACAATCAAGCAATTTTAAATCTAACTATTTAAAATTTAAATCGAAACAAATTCGATTGAGTGAGAAGTTCTCACCTTGTTTCAAATACAGTTGCAGTGTATTTCGAATAAAATTAAACACGCGTTTAATTTTACCCAAAATTTACACTAGCTCCAATCAATACCAATCTAGCTCCATCGTGTAGTATTCGTCCATACGAACCCAACAAAATTCGTTTCGTGTGAAACGGATCTCGTATGAAAAAGTTATGATAGTTTAAAGTTTAAATGAATTAATATATAATAATTTTACTATTTTCTTTTTATATTTTATAACCTTTTTAAATCTCTGGCCATTGGTTTTCAAGATCTAGATCCAGGCCATGTGATCCCTTTCTTCCCCCATTAGGCTCTATACGAATGAAACAAACCCAATGTAGCCGCCCTCGTTCGCCAATTATCGCGCCACTTTCGTTCACCTATACATTGATCAGAGGCGTTTTACGCGTCGAAGCAAGCTCCAATCTCGGCTCAAATAGCATCAAGCTCGGTCGTCTATTTTGCTTGAAAATCGTGCACGAAGGTTGGCACTTCGAACTCGATTTGCCATTGATCGGCTACGCTTTAAACGATCTCCACCGTTGATCATGGAGATCTCTTCGTGCTCGACGTTTTTGCAGTTGGAAGATTTACGAATCGATTGATGGATTTGAAGAAAATAGAAGGGAAAGAATTGAAATTCTCGTCCATTGATTATAATTAGGGCCGGCTGTAAACCCTAGCCAGATTTGTTTGCAAATAGGAAAAATCTAGGCCCTTTTATAGAAAATTCTCAAAACACTATTCATCCGGAATTTTTCCGAACCCAAACGAAGCGTGCCGCCTGGCTTTTATAATGTTTTACCCCTATTCCGAACGCAATGGAATATATATCGGGAGCCAATTCGATCGTATTTGGGAGATAGGTTTCCGAATCGAATTATTTAAATTTAAAATTCACTTAAACCGATTTCGACGCGTTTTAGCTTGCCCCGGACAAACCATAAATCCGATTAACGCGAAATTTGAAATCTTACAATAATATAACATTACGGATCCGATGAAACTGTTTCGTCAAAATCCGAGACTGTTTGAAAAATGACTATTTTTACTCGTCAATTAAATATTAAAATATTCAATTTCCACAAATTAACTTTTAATTCAATTTTAAAAGTTCCATAACATCATTATAACTCCAATATGATTTAATACAACTTTACAAATCAATTTTAATCACATTAAACCCAATTTCCAATTATTTTTGTAATTTCAAATATTAAATTATCGATTTAGTCATCCAATTAAATCTAGATATTCGAAATAAAATTTATTTGACTTACGAATTTTACTAGTTAATATTTAAAATCAATTAAATATACGAATTTCAAATGACAGGAATTCTTGGTCGTTACAAACTTCCCCCCTTAAAAGAATTTCGTTCTCGAAATTACTGAGTAAGAAAAAGTTACAGAATCCATTAACTTTTCAATACCATTTGTTCAAATTAAATTTCATATTCATTTAAACATTTTAACTTTTCCAAAATCCATAGTTAAACTTCTTACAATAACTTTACTAAGTTTTCAAATCCTACATTTTCATTTCAATTTAGAAATTGACTTTTCGTTAAAAAAAAATTTCTAACTCTCAAAATTTACGGAAAATTTTGGCAGAGTCTCCCTTGTACGGAGGAGCTTTTGCAATATAACAATAGATATAAATATATATACATCGACCCACACGGTCGGAAAATAGAAAAACAGTTCATATTTCCTATTTTTATTGCGTAGGCGTACCTTTTTAGCATTTTTAAGCAAAGCAGTTATTTATTAGCATTTTAGCGTGACCAAATCCAGCCAATTACAGCCCGGTACCTGTACTTACTCAATTTAAACATGTAAGTGACATATATAGGAAATTCATTTACATTTCACTAATTTTCAATAGAAAACACATAGTTTTCATAAGCAATGCAATCAAAATAATTCCCATAAGCAATTTATAAGGTTTCGATACAAATTTTAATTACTTACAACCAATTCACATTAGTTCACTTTCAATTCAAATTTAATTACATAGTTTTCCATTTATCAATTCAATTTCATTAACACTTAATGAATTATATACAATCAACTAACAATCATTTAACAACCATATCATAACCAACATGACCAAATTATTAAATTCACATTCAATTTGGTTTAACACTTTTAATTTCCAACTGGTTTCATATCTAATTGACTTCCATTCAATTATTCAATTTTTTCAACTTCATTAGCTTCTAATAAATTAACACTTACATTCATTATTCTATATCAATTCTTTTATATTCGATTGATTCATATTCAATTCATTAGTTCAATTCAATTGCTAATTCATTTAACAAATAAGGTTGAATTTCATTACATAACTCAAGTTCATATTTATCACTTCACTTTATTAATTTACTTCGATACCAAAATTAACTTCATTCAACATTACTTAAGTTATATTCCATTTCAAACATCATTTGTTTAACTTAACTTAAATTTTCCGCTTATAAATCCAATTCAGAATCCAATTCTAAAGTAAATTCTATTTAACTTTTACCAAAGTCAAATTTCGTCACTTATTCAATTTCATATCTCGTTTTGCTTAACAAAATTGTTTAACCATTTTATCATTTGGTTTCACTTACATTTTCTCACTTTACAAGTTATACAACTTATATATTTAAACTTCCAAATCCATTAACTTTACCAAAGCTAAATTTATTATCTCATATTATAAGTTCAAAACTCGTTTCACTTATATTCAACAATTACAACTTGGATTTTAATTTCAAATTTGTTTATCACAACCAAACTTCAATTTCCAATTTACTATGGTAGCAAATCCATCACACAGAAACTCGAAAATGATGCTGATGATGCTGCAGTCATCACCCTTATTATTTCCAGTGACAGTAGTGAATCCAATGCTTAATATTCTTTCAAAATATTTCCTTATAACTCACATTTATAAATCTTTTTCTTATAGAATTTCACTATTCCACTTCACTTACATAAGATTATTCCAAATTGATTTATCTTACTTAATAACATCTTTAACTTTGAAAAACAACTTTCAAAATAGATGAGATTCAAAACTTTCAAATTCATAGTCCAAATTCATTTTTACTTACAACTCATATTTATAAATATATTCATATAGTTTCACTACTTATATATAAGATTATTTCACAATTGTAAATCACATTAATTATAATTCCATACTTAATAATTCATTTGCTTATACAATTATTCTTTTATTTAGATTATTCAAACATCTTTTAATTAACTTATATATATATATATATATATATATTCTTACGTTTTCAACAACCAAACAATCATTTATATACACTTTAATAATTTCTAAAAAAATATTTCCTTTATGTGTAAAATATAATCGAGGTAAAATTATTTCATTTACCCAATTTAAAATGATACTATGTCGATTTATCTTGTTTAAGAGTTTAGAAACTCCTATCGATACAGTTAGCTAGACTATACCGACCATAATATATAAACAGTCAACCAATAAGTCAACACAATATAAAACAATTTTATATTCACGAACAAATACGCGCTCATATCTATTATTACACTCACACTCATAGAGTACTACTGACTCTATCTCTAATGGGTAACACCTAACAGAGCCAAGGTTATCGCTTAACCAAATGCTCCGATACCAAATGTAACGACCTGATTCTTCGACTTCCGAAAGTCGACATTAATACGTCCACTGTATCAACTGCCGAACAATCGAATGCCGGAAAACCGAACCCTTAGGGTTTAAGTAAAAGAAAAAGATAGAAGAAGTAAGAAAGAAGAAGCAACAGAACAATATCAGAATCTCACAATCGCAGCGGAACACATATAATAGATAAATGAATAATCTTTAAATCAAAAGAACTGTACATTTTATACATTACATCACCAGAGTCAATATACAACACCACACAATAATGGACAGTTATATAAACCTGTCCTCACAACTGAATACACGGCGGAAAAGATAGTATCATATACAAGTGATATGCTTGGCCATCCAGCTTGCTCCTGATCTCCACAACATCTCCTGAATTTCAGAATGACCTGATAACCTGACTCTAGGCTGCCCGTGTGGAAAATGATGGGCACCCAGAGTTTAGGAAGGGAACAATAAACTCCAGGTCAGTCATGGGACTGGTGTGAGAACTTAAAACATATATCTTTAAAACAAACAAAGAAATATTTTAAAATAGATCTGCAATGCTTTTAGAAAATGTAACTACCATAAGGCCTCCTGCCACACACACAATGCAAACGCAGAATTGGAGGAGATTTCTCCTTATGATAGTCAAACATGCTTGATACGCAAATTTCATTGATATTATTATCATAAGTGCAAAGTGTAGGAAAACATTTCGAAAGTATAATATAAATCTTAGCCAGCATAGACATTCCGAACTATGCCTACTATAGTTACCATGTTCAATGGCAGGTTACCGCCACATTCCATGGCAGGTTATACAACTAAAACTGTGCAGGGCGCGTATTGTTTTGATTAGATTTCCAACAAATGGTCAGGCCAAGGAACTTCTCATTGCCACATGGGTACGCCTCTGGAAGGACTCCCCGAGAACCTAACCGGATCCCTGCCAACACAAGTCCGGGTTACCTCTGAACTAGGTAACTACTGACACGAGTATGCCATCCCCCGGTCGTAACCGACCTTTATCCCGAGATTCACCAACAACCACAAAGAAATAAATTTGCAGCAACCACATAGGTTAAGTATCTGGGCTCCATACCATAATACCACCTCTATCCAGAAGGAAATGTACATACCCTATGGGGGTTCTATCCTCAAATAACCTTGCTGCATTCTTCCTGTTTTGACCATTACCGGATTCTGAGGTTCAACGAAGTCTCATCCGCAAAGCTATGCTTTTCACAAACGCCACGCTTTGATCAACAAATGATCAGCAGCACTCAGCATGCCACGTTATCAAATTGGAAATATATCACTAGTAACCATCAACTACATAACCTCTGAGCTTGTATGTCTCAAAGAAGGGTGTTAACCAAAGAGAATAAATTCTCCGCCACCAACAGAAATGTATTTGATAGAAACCAGCTTTACATCTCGAATTGTAACGTCAGACACACATCCATACAAGTCCGTTTCGGGATCGAACGGAACCAAAGGCACTTCCAAAGAAGCCCTTGCAATTCAGATATTCACTAACCACGTCTGGATTTCCCATCACAAAGGGTGATAAAATCTTAATATCAGGGATCAGCCGATGCAGAGACATTCGACAGTAATCCTTCTGTTTTCGGAAATATCCGGTCTTCAACACCGGTCTTCAAATGCTATCCATTACGACGTATCACTATTCGAAGTGGGATTTATGACCCAAAGGTCCTCTTCCGGCTAAACCGAATAACGAGCGCTTATTTTAAAATAAGTGTAGCATTTAAATTCAAGCAAATCACAACAAATATCCATTAAAAGGTAAATATTGATAGTCGGTTATTTAACTATCTATAGATATGCACAACACCACCAGATTCCAAGTAATTTCCCAAATAATTTATTTTCCAAAAATATCTTTACAAGATATATTTTCCCACACTTCAACCATTTGAAAACAAATTTCAAATCATTTTCCTTACGCGGAAACACTTCCAAATATTTATTCATTTTCATTGGAAATCCGCCGAATTCAAATACTTTAAAATAATTTATAACACTTATCCAAAATATATCGGGAAAACACTTTAAAATAAAACTATTTTTCTTTAAACACTTTACTTAAAATATTAGTTATAAAAATATTATACCAATATTACATACAACTTAAGTCCAAACTAATTTTCGAAATAAAAATTAGTAGACACTACACCAAATACTGAGATTTGCAACTAACCTTCCGCGCATTTGACAACGGTTATTAACCGTTGCCATTTAGAAACGGTTAATCACCGTCTTGGTTCAGTTAGCAATGGTTTTTTATCGTTGCTAATTGGGAACGGTTATAACCGTAGCTTCTTTGGAGACGAATGATGGCGGTGAATTTCATCCTTTCGCGCCATAATTTTTGGCGCGCTTCGTTCCAACTAGCAACGGTTTTCAACCGTGGCTAATTAGCAACGGTTTGTAACCGTCGTAAATGTTGTGGCAAATAATGGCGCTAATTTTGTGCCAAATATTCGCTGGGAGCCAAAAAGAATTGGCCCATCACTTTTCCTTCCCTCCTTTCCTTTGATATTTGTTTCGTCCTCTTTCAACGAAAAGAAAACCTAAATCAGAAAAAAAAAACCAATTCCACCAATTCGATTTGCTTCAAACCGCTCATCTTTCCATCTAATCGTGAAATCATCTTCCATCCAACCGCGAACCCATCTTTCCACCTAATCGTGTCCAGCTGCGAACTCATCTTCCTTCCAGCCGCACCAGTTCTTCCTTCATTCAACGCCAATCAGTGGCCCTCTCAGATCTGTGTTCGGAGAAGTATTACAACGTGAATTTATCGAATACCTACTCCAGGTTGGGTACTCATTTTTAATTATTTGATTTCTATTTTAAATTTGATTTTGTTTCATACTTGTATTATAAAATCTAATTTGAAATCTTAATTATCTCAAGTCTGTGTATCTTTGATATTTGGTTCCTCGAGTTTCATTGATATAATCGAAGAGAGCGCATAACTGCCAGGTAGGCTTTGTTTTGTAATAATACTTATTGTCAATTGAAATGGAAACTCTGTGTACATGTATTTGCAGTGCATTGTTATATCACAGTACTTATGTGTAGAATTAAAAGAACCTTTAACTTCATACGTTGCTCGGCTAAGTCTTGAAGAACCTGGTTCAAATTTAACGTGAATATCTTCATGGTGATAAGATAAACTTTTAACTATGTACCAAGGATTTTCTGATTCTTCTCGGCCAAAAATTTACCACCTTTTGCTTGTTCCATGTCGCTGAAAAGAGATTTAGGACGAATGTTACAGTCACCTTGAAAATTGACTTATCACAACTTAGTTAAAAGATTGTCAAATGCAATGATAACAAATTAATCTGTAATCCACACATGATTAATAGAAATTAGTAAATTATTTGGAAAACGAGCATGTGTGTTTCTACTCAGTGCTTTATATGTATTATCGACGACTGGTTGTCTGTACACGGTGAATCCATTCGTTTCTATGGTTGAATAATAGGAAAAGATTACATGCTTATATTTGTAGTTTAGAATAATAAAGAAAGGGATGCAACACAAGTTAAGGAACAGTTTATTCCCTATAATGCTTGCTTATGGGTTTGTTTAGTGTTACCATATAAGCTGTCATTTGAGTTCCATCATTATCTTCATCTTTTAGGATTGATGCTTCATTAAGTTTTTGGCGATTGATTATAGTCAATATCTACTACTCTTTAACAGTTTGCCAAAGTAGAGATGCACCTTCTAATTTGAACCATCAGAATACATATTTGATGTTTTAAGTGTACAGTGTTAGAGAACCAAGAAACAATTGGTTATGCAAAGGATGATCCTTTTACATTTATATATGATTTGTTTTACAAATTGTACAATGTGAGATAATCTAACACGTCCCCATACGTGTGGTGTATCATCAGCCAAACATTGCAACATGGAAGAGAAGTAGTGTTGTAGTGTGCATTCTCATATTTACTAAAGCCTAAATGTTGTACTGTACTGCATGCTAGTTACACGTAGCTGCTTATAGTGACTGCTAGGGTATAAGTTGATGCAATGAATTTTGTTTTACTAACTATGAGACTATATTTAGTAAGTGGATAAAATTGTTGTTAATGGCGCAAGCCAAGTATCAGGAGAGGGGTAATGCATAGACATTACTCTGGTGCTACAAAATGGCGCCGTTGTAATGGCAAATTTTTTGGAAACAGTTTGATGCTAATGTTAAATTTCAAGTGAAATCAGAAGAATATACATCTGTTTAGTTAATATTAGAGTTGAACTTGGTGGAAAGCCATAAGATATTGTTACCCATGATTTCTTATTAGCTCTTGTTATTTTCTTTCAGTATGTCTTTTAGTATAGACAAACAATGGATGAATCAATCTAATCGAAGAAATACAGAATATGTGGAAGGTGTGAGAAATTTCGTTAAATTTGTTGCTGAAAACGGTGGCAATAAGGAAAAGTATTCGTGCCCTTACACGCGGTGCAAAAATGAAGATACATTCAAATTAAATGACATTCATTTTCATTTGCTTAGATATGGTATTGTTCAATCATATACCGTGTGGTGTTTTCACGGGGAAAGAATACGGGAGAAGCCAAAACAACAACCGGTTAGTCATGCCACAAATACCGATGAGTCCGAACATATTAGGATGGAGGATTTGATCAATGATGCAGATAGATTCCATCATTTTCAACCTACAAGTCAGTTGCATGATAATGCTAATATTGGCGAGCAGTTTACGGATAAATCATTTTTTGATAGTGCAACTGCAACAAAGCCATTGTATCCTTCTTGTCCAAAAGAGATTACAAAGTTGTATGCCATTGTAAAACTGAATAGCTTGAAGACCCAATACGGCTTTTCAGACAATGGTGTGTGACTGCACTACTCGAATTCATAAAGGAGTTACTCCCCGAAGGTAACACGCTACCGTCAAAGTACCCCGATGTGAAGAAGATCATTAAGCAAGTTGGGATGAATTACATAACTTATAATGCATGCATTAATGACTGCATCTTGTACTGAAAAGATAATGCGAACAAAGTTTCATGTACAAATTGCAACGCACCAACATATAAGACATCATTCGACGAAGAGAGAAAAGCTACCACAGTACCTCAAAAGACCTTAAGACATTTTCCTTTAATTTCTAGATTGAGAAGACTGTATACTGTACCATGGATAGCAGAAGCGATGACCTGGCATGGTCTTGCCAAGTCCGGTACAACCGTAATACGTCATCCGCGCGATACTTCTCAATGGAAAACTACAGATTCTTTTGATTCTTCGTTCGCTGCTGAACCACGAAATATCACGCTTGGAATAGCAACAGATGGTTTCTGTCCGAATGCTTCTTTAACTAACCCTTGCAGTTGTTGGCCAGTAATTGTAGTACCATATAACCTTCCTCCATCTTTGTGCATGAAAAGAGAGTACTCAATGTTAACACTGTTGATTTCTGGGCCAAAACAACCGGGGAAGGATATTGATGTTTATTTAGAACCTTTGATAGACGAGTTAAAGCAGTTATGGGAAGGAGTCGTTACATTTGATTCATTTAAGAAATCTGAGTTCATAATGAGAGCTAGAGTGTTGTAGGCAATCCATGATCATCCCGCTCTTCGGACTTTATCGGGATGTACAACTCACGGCTACTTTGCATGTCCTATTTGTGGAGAAGAAACTACATTTGTTTATCTCCCTGAAAGTAAGAAGATTTGTTACATGGGACATCGTAGATTTCTTCCGTCCGGATATAAGTTTCGTACGATAAGACAAATTTCAACAACGAGCAAGAACTTAAGCGTCCTCCAAAACCACTGAATGGTTATCAAGTTGAAAAAAAGGTAGCGAATATAAAAATGAAAGTTGGTAAAAACATACCGAAAATTGGTCGAAAACGGAAAAAGACAATCGATGAAGAAGTTCCTGCATGGTATAGGAGGTCGAAGTTCTTTGATTTGACATATTGGAAAACAAATTTGACCCGACATAATATTGATGTTATGCATACGGAGATGAATGTCACGAAACATTTGATCAACACAATTATGAACCATAAAGACATGTCAAAAGATGGGATCAATGCACGGAAGGATTTGAAAATCATGGGTATAAAACAAAAGTTGTGGGTGATAGAAGATCCTGAAACAAGTAAAGTAACCATACCAAATGCGACTTTCACTTTGAGCAAAGAAGAAAAGATACGGTTTTGCACCGTTTTGAAAAATTTGAAAGTGTCGAGCAAATTCTCTTCGAACTTCCATAACAATGTGAGCATCAACCCTCCTGAACTAAAAAATATGAAGTCACATGATTACCACGTCATAATGCAACATTTACTTCCGGTATTGCTTCAGCGTTGTTTTCCGCAACATACGGATCTACGGAATGCTATTCACCGCATTAGTCTCTTTTATAACATTTTGTGCTCAAAGGTGATCAACAGGGAACATCTTCTAAAAGCAAAGGCTAGTTTGGTAGAAGCAATGTGTGTTATTGAAAAACATTTTCCGCCTGCATTTTTTGATATCAGTATTCACCTTATGGTTCATTTAGCCGATGAAGCATTGATTTCTGGTCCTGTTAGATATAGGTGGATGTACCCATTTGAACGGTAAATTACTAATTTTAGTTATGTACATAATTATCAATTTAAATAGCTACTGATGTCTACATTTTACAATTATTCATCTTCATAGTTGATGAAAACATATAAAGGATATGTGCGCAACAAAAGATATATTGAAGGGTGTATTGCAGAAGGATATATTGTACAAGAAGCTAGTCTTTGCTGCATGGAGTATATGCCAAAAGGAGGTGCTGGCGCTCATAAACATACCCGTGAAGCGTTTTTAGACGAGGATGATGAGTTTGCTGATGAAATAGCATTAGATAATGGTAAAGATATAACGTTAACTCAAGTGCAATTTCAACAAGTGCGTAAATGGGTCCTTGATAAGTAGGACGGATTGGATGAATGGAAGAAGTAAATTCATGAATTTGTTCTGAATTCTTATTATTGTAAATCAAATCATATATATAGTATTTATTGTGTGTTTTTCGTAGGAGGTATAACTCCTATGTTCAAAGCACCAAATCTCAAACTCGAGGCGGGGGTACATCTGGGGAAGCTATTAAAAATTTCACTTTTTGGTTACGTGAGGAGGTATATGTATTAAATATTTAACGTATTTTCAAGTTGACCATACACCTCCTTGACAATGTTTTTTTACTTATTGTGTTTGTTGTAGTTGTTGAAGACCGTCGATGTTGACTCAACTCTTTGGTGGTTAGTTAACGGGCCGAAGTTTGATGCCCGTAGTTATATGAAGTACCAAGTGAATGGGTTTTTATTTCTCCGAAGAGTTATGAAGAGCGAAAGCTAACACAGGATAGTGGTGTATGCATGAGAGCAATTACACAATTTAGAGCGAGTGGGAAGGATAAAAATTTTAAGGAAGCAGAAACAACTTATTATGGAGTCATTCAACAGATAATTGAGTTGGATTACATTGACTTCAAACAAAAAGTTTTTTATTGTGATTGGGTATAGGTCGAAGATAAGATCAATGGTTGTAAAATAGATTCTGTTTCAAGCTTGATCACAGTTAACTTGGGAAAATTGAAGAATAAAGATAGCGTGAATGATGAGCCATTTATTCTTGCATCGGAAGCGAGTCAAGTGTTCTACTCAAAAGATTTAAAAAATAACGGATGGTTTGTGGTTTTGCATACACCAAAACGGTTGACCATAAATGTGGATGACACTGAGTTTCCCACCGTTTATCAATTAGCTTTTGAAGACAATGAAAAATTAGAAGATCTTATCAAATGCATATGTTAACTTTGTATTCCAGAGCAGTTATTATACCTTAACAAAATATTTATTTAAAATGGAGTAAAATGTAAAATGGTGTGTTATATGATAGTAATAGATGCATTATATTTTTTATTAGTGCCATTATAATATCCTGATGGATCCATAAGGATGGATATATTGCTAGAGTTCATTTTGTGTTTGTAGTTGTAGGTACTTACATATGATCACATACATACACACATGTACACATACATACATATGATCAGCTTGACTATTCTTTCTTTCTTTGTGTTTGTAGGTAGACAGGCAGTTCAAGATATTGTATTTGCACCCTTTAGTTCAGCAGTGCTAAGGTAATATATTTTTGTATTTGCATCCTTTATTTCAGTCAGTATTTTAGATATTGTTTTGAATCCGCTTAAGTTTAAAATTCTGGTGATGCAGGAAGACTTTATCACTGCCGCATAAAAGTGAATGTTCCCCTTCCCGCCCATCCCTATGATGCCCGATTGCTGTTAAGCTGCTGTACATCTGATATAGTAAATAACGTCCTCTTCTGATTTGTCTGATCCCACCAGTTTCTCATCACATTACGATTATTGTCAGTCAGACTGACAAAAATCGTAATGTGGTGAGAAGTTGGTGGGATCAGACAAATCAATAAGGGGACGTTGGTTCATATATCAGATGTACAGCAGCTTAACGGTGATCGCTTGGAGCAAATTTTATTAAGACATATAAGGCGTTTGATCTTGTTATGGAGGGGACTCCGTGCAATAATTTGGCCGACAGCAATCGGGCATCACAGGGATGGACTGGAAGGGGAAGAAATGTACGTTATAATGTTGTTGGGATTATTTTAGGATTTTAGACTTTGCAGGACATAATGTCACAAGATGCCACACCACCGTCAAATGATACAACTTCACAATCATCCACTTTAAAACGGGAGAAAATTGATATAGACAATTACGGTTCTCCAGTCGGAAAAAATGGTTCAACGGTCGCTACGAAGATTGGTAAACTAGTAAGAAATCATGTGCCAATCTCATATCCAAGTTGGAAAAAAGTTCCGCCAAATTACAAGGAAGACGTTTGGAATCAATTGGAGGTAAGTTCTCCAATCTCATAGCCATTTTTATGTACTGTTTCTGTCTGTAAAATATAGTCGTCTGATTGTAATATGCACCCTTTTTGTGTACTGTTTCTGTTTCTGTACTGTTTCTGTTTCTGATTGTAAAATAGGCCTGAATGAGCGAGGGTTCATATGAGACAATATTTATGTACTGTTTCTGTTTCAAGATATATTCTTTTATGATATTTATAGGATATTTAGATTGATCACTTTATTCATAGAGACTGATGAAACTATATACGTTGAAATGTAAAAATCCATATACTTTGAAATGTAAACTGTGTACATGAACTTAGATGGTTTAAATTCATTTATAATGCTTTCAATACATAAATAAAAAATGGTTTACATGTATTTTTTTGTTATGCATAAATATTATGAGCTCGATCCTCTATCAAAGGACATTATTATGAAAAAAATGTCCGAGGCTTTTAGGAGACACAAGAATGATTTGCGCAAGAACCATTATGACCATTTCATCACTGACGAAGAAAGAATGAGAAATTGTCCACCGAAAATTGCTCAAGATGATTGGGATGAGTTCATAAGAAACGAATCAAAACCCGAGGCGAAAGAAAAAAGGAAGCGAGGCAAACAAAATAGATCAATGCTCGAATATGGTCATCATTCGGGACGTAAGAGTCACGCTATGATTACTCAAGAAATGGTATGCGTGATTGAATTGGTGCATCACATTGCATATACCATTAGTTCCAAATATAATTTTAGGTCATTGTATGCAGGTCGATTCAAGTAGTCCGGGAACAGAAGTATTACGTCTTCAAGTATGGGAGAAAACGCATAAGAAAAAAGATGGCATCACGTCAGATGCGACCTCTTCCTACTTTGTAAGTTAAACAAATAATAACGCCTCTAAATTAAATTTTCATTATTCATATATATGTATTTACTTTTTAGGACAAAATTGAAAAAGAAAAGGAAACGACGAGTGGTGGTGATGAAGCCGCCTTTATATCAGTGTTTGGTAAAGATGTAAAGGGCAGGAGCCGAAGTATTGGGACCAATATAGCTCCTAGACAAGTTAAGAGTGCTGCCATTCCATGCAAACGGCTCAAACAGTCCCAAGGAGTATATGAGCAGCGACTACAAAATGTGGAGCAAAAATTGATGAAGCTGGACAATATGGATGATAAAATGGAGCGTCTTCTCAGCATAGCCCAAGATAATCGTCAAGTAGGCAGTGAAATCGCATCTTTCAGTTTGCCACTCCGAACAATCAGTTAATCGACCAAAGATGTGAAATCCTGAACTTCGAGGATGAA